>OW052028.1:3097500-4297500 GCA_932526365.1 Lobophora halterata | reverse complement strand
GCATTATTGTTTTAAAATTATATTATACATAGGTGCATTAAAATATCAACAAAAAGAGGGCGGTGCGCCGCATTCTAGTGAGGTATATCTGATTCAATGGTTTTAATACTGTGCCTTTCGAACAGTAATTATTTTTCTCGGCAGTTAGGTACTTAACCTACATGACAGCGACTGTACTAAACCTTTCAAATGAATCTGAATAACATTTAGAGCAAATCGTCTAATTTCGAAAATTGTCCCACTTATTTCAAAAATTATGGCCATGTTAATTTTAATTGTATGCTGGCAAATGTGTAAACGAGACACACTCCTTAACGAGGGGGTCTCTATCAAGCATTAAAATCCTTATATTTAGATTTAATTAAAAAATAACTTTATTTCCAAGTCATAAGGTTCAGAATTCTTAATCCTTAAATAAAACAAAATGGCGTGTTAGCTCTCTAGATACATAGTATAGAAGCTCTTTGCATAAATCTTAAATTTATATCTGTGGTGGAGTCTGAGATATACGGCATTTAAGTAAAAACTTTGAGCCCCCGTGACCCCTTTTGGTTCGAATATTTAAAATTCCTTTCTTAGTAGTTACTCACTTTCAGCCCTTGACAAACACCTTCCAAGTTTCAAGTCTTAGTTCAGCGGTTTATTTAGCCTGTGCGTTGTCTGTCAGTCAGTCAGTCAGTCAGGTCCAAGCCTTTTATTAATATTGATGAAAAAGAATTTTAACATTCAATAAATATTTTTGAATTTTAATAAATATTAAGTAGATGTTAACAAATATTAATTAATAGTTAACAAAACAAAAATCAAATGCAATCAAGCATAGATTAACTCATTTCAATTAAAAATGTGTATTAAAATCTCACGTGAGATTAACGGGTAGGGGGCGAGCAAAATCTCACGAAATCTCACCAAAGAGGGAGGGTGTGTCTAAAAATCGCCAAAATTACCTCAGCTAATTAATCAATGCCCCCTGTACGACCGGGTTCGAACCCACGACCCTCAAATCGTTAGTGGAGGCACTTCCCACTCGGCTAACACTTGAAACACACAACACACAAACTTTTGAAACCACTTACTTGATCAAATACTTGTCTAGATCATCATTTTGCTCGTCATTTCCTTCCAACGTATTAAGAGCATCTTCAATATTTTGCTGCACGGATTTCGCACTTTTCTCCTTGAATATAGAGGCTATATTCGCCTGCTCCATTGCCTCTGAAGTATCCACTTTTGTGGTGGTTTCTGTAACGCCATTTTCTAGTTGTGACGTTTGAGAATCCGTTTGATCTTGTGCCTGTGAAAGTACATAAAAAAATTGGTTGTCTGTGAAATTGGTTTACGGACGATAGTTAAACGACTGCCAGCGTAACGGGACAATGAGCGTAACCGGACAATGACGTCAACGTTTTCGTGCATGCAGCCGGCGCGGAGGCATTCTTCGATTTATTAGACGTAGTCACGTCAATAAATCAAGGTTATACATACAACAACAGACTTCAATTTGACTATTTTAGTGACTGTAAACACCACTGAATAGTCACTGAATATACTGAATAGTAGGAAGCAAAAACCGCAATTTCATTTACTTTGATGACGTACTGAACCCGTTTTCATGAAATTTCTATGGCCCTATTCTGAAAGTATATCCTCTCGAACACTAAAATATTTTTTCAAGTATGTCAATAAACAAAAAAGATATGAGATAACATAAAAAAAAAATGTAGAACTACCACCTTTTTTGAAGTCGGTTAATATACGGTCAAATTTAATCACTTCACGATTTGCGTCAGGCGGTACATTTAATAGATAATAATTTAAGTTTTATTCATCGTTTGGAAAACCCGGGTACCTAGCTAGAGCCAGCTCGCAAAACCTCAGCTCGGGCGCCGCACTCCCTCCGCTGTCACTCTGCCATTTTGTAGAAATCCAAAATTCTGACTGCACAGATGCAACGTAGTACCCCGTCTGCATTGCCCATTAAATTTATTTTAGTAATTAAAAATTGGTGGAAAATAAACTTACCGCTGGATTGAAATCGTCATCGGTCAACACTCCATCACTCAGCCATTCTTCTTGTTCCTGACCCTCGGATGCCTCCACAGCCTCCACACCGGAAGTCACCTCACCAGCCGGAACATTGACCTCAATCTCGGCAACTGTCTTGTCTATTGGAGGTTCTTCTGTCAAATAAAACGTTCATTAGTGCCTCATTGATCATGAGCCGCCGACTACAGCGACCGGTGTCGTAGCCGCTACACGTGGGCTTATTCCCAAAATTCCCACTAGCTATCCTCACTAGTGAGAATTTCGGGAAAAAAAGTCTTGATATCCCCACTAGACATTCCCACTAGTGGGGATATCGGGAAAAAAACCCTCGAAATCCCCACTAACACCAAGGGGGCATCCATTAATTACGTGAGGCTTTTAGGGGGTCGAGTTAAACCTCACCCAATCTCACGTGGGGGGAGGGGTGGTCTCGGCAAATCTCACGTATTTTTTTTTAAATGTGAATGTGAGAAAACTGGGTGAAATTCAGTAAAAAATGATTCTCCACTATAATAAATATGACGAAAAATCTCACGTGAGATTACGGGAGTAGGGGGAGGGGTTCGAGCAAAATCTCACGAAATCTCGCCAAGGGAGGAGGGGTCGAAAAATCGCCAAAAAACCTCACGTAATTAATGGATGCCCCCCAACCACAAAGGGGATTTCGGAAATATTTTGGTCTCGAAATCCCTACTATTATTAACAATGATGGTTGAAATTATCATCGGTGTGGCAAAAGGCGTCAATGAAGTCAGATAACTTGCCTGGTTTAGCTCTCATATCCTGGATATTTGGCCCGGTCAAATCAGAGACCTGAATAAGATCCGACACTGATATATCAGATTCTGTCATTCCTGGCATATTTGACTCTCCATAATTCTCAGATTCTTGGATCTCTGGCATTTCCATCTCTGATTCTTGGATCTCTGGCATTCCCATCTCTGATTCTTGGATCTCTGGCATTTCCATATCTGATTGGCGGACACCTGGCGTTTCAACTTCTGATTCTTGGGCACCTGACAATCCCACTTCTGATTCCTGGCTTCCTGGCAAGTCCATCTCCGATTCTTGGCTCTCTGGCATTCCTATCTCTGATTCTTTGACACCTGACATTTCCATTTCTGATTCTTGGACAGCTGGAATTCCCATCTCTGATTCTTGGACACCTGGAATTTCCATTTCTGATTCTTGGACACCTGGCATTTCCAGCTCTGACTCTTGGTCACCTGGCATTTCCAGCTCTGACTCTTGGTCACCTGGCATTTCCAGCTCTGACTCTTGGTCACCTGGCATTTCCAGTTCTGTCTCTTGGATACCTGGCATTTCCAGCTCTGATTCTTGGACACCTGGCATTTCCAGTTCTGACTCTTTGACACCTGGCATTTCCAGCTCCGATTCTTGGATCTCAGGCTCTTCCATCTCTGATGCTGCAATGTCTGTTACCTAAAACAAAAATCAATTGACTTATTTTCAACTTGTTGTTACTTGCAACATCTTCTGATTCATTTCAGGTTTAGTATATTACAATAAAAAATCCGAGAACATGATCCGAGATCCTCAAGACAAATGGTGCAAAAGGGTCACTGAGTACCCCAGAGACGGCAAACGCAAAGAGGGCGTCAACAAACAAGATGGGAGGATGACCTAAAACTTACAGCTGGACAGCACTGGAGAAGGGTAGCACAAGACAGAACCCAGTGGAAGGGGTTAGAGGAGGCCTATGCCAAGAGGCACACCGAACTGCGGGACATCTTTTAATACTTATTATTATTATTTGTTGATAGACGAGCAGCTTCCGCTGATGTGTCTATATCACACAGTGTTGGTTTTTTTTAATAGTTTTGTGTCACTTTTTTTAACATAGTCTTGTTGGTTCGTAACCAAGTGTCGAGTTTGTTCTTGAACGAGTTTGTGGATGCTGCAGAAACAACATCTTCTGGCAGTATATTCCAGTTGTGCACCACTCTTTTGCTAAGGAAGTGATGAGCCGTAACTTTATTTATATTACTACATTACAAAAAATGTGTAAACCCAAAGTTTGTAATAAATGGCTTATTATTATTATATTAGAATAAGAAGGTGCTTATATCCTTTTCTAGCACAAAACCTGTTGTGTAGTTAACATGGCCATTCTTTCTTATTAGTGCCTAAAAACACACTCACCATTTAAATTTGATTTGCTACACAGCACAATACATCTATAATGGCTGAAATTATGGTGTTTTATTGCACCTAACTAAACCTTTACCAGTACTGAACTTCAGCTCAATATGTTCAGTAGTTTTAGGGTTATTGAACAACAATCCATTTTTCAAATTTTATTTCTTATTTAAATTTATGCTACTAACCTGCCTGTTTTCCTGCACCGTATCAACATAAAAAAAAAGTAGCAACTTATGCATTTATGACCCATAAAAAATTTTGGTGGGATAGAGAGAACTAGAGACCGCTCCGAATGGCGTTTTATGGAAGAGGCCTATGTTTAGAGACACCTAAGGGCCCTAAAGGCTTATGTTTACATAATTACATTTGATACCCAAGGGCTAAAATGATGATGATAATGATTTTAGGATATTGGGATTCATAAAAACCTTATATAGAGCAAACACACCTCAGTTATACTCGGCACTGCACCCAATGCTGAGACTCCAATAATTTCTGATACCTCCGCCATTTCTGTACTGTCAGCCATAGCCAACAGTTCCCCTGTCTCTGAAACCTCAGTTAGGTCCGAATCATCCGCTGATACAACCTCTGTGTCTTCAGCCTGCTCCGTTTCATGCTGTTTTTCAAAATAAATAAAGCTTCTGTTATCTTATACCATACGTACTGAACAAAATCAATAATACAATGAAGGATTCTATCTGGAGATGCTTACATCGATTTTTAACGCCTTTGAGGGCACTTCTTCGGTGTGCGACATTATTGGCAATGCTTTAGCTGAGAATAAATGAAGATTATCACTATTATTTACGAAAATAAACGCTGATTCGCCGACAAACCAAGGCACAATAACAAAATAACCTCAAAAAACAATTGTCATGTCAATAAAGCAGTCAAAGTCAAATATGTCACTGTCAAAATCGGAACTAAAGTGCCTCTATCTATGTCTATAGATAGAAATATTTTCTATGCATCTTAGCTTAAACTGAATTTAGTTCTGACTACTGTTACTAGATGGCATATCATGCTAAAAAAAACACCTTTTTTTATTGAATCAATATTTTTTCTAAAACTGATCATGTGATGTACGCACTCGTAGTATCTGTAGGTACATACTAAGAGTGATGAGATTTTTTCTATCTATTTATCTCCCACAAAAAGGTGACACGCAGCTCTTCAAGAACAATTTTGTGAAAGTTTGTTGCTTTATATAACTCGCCAACACAACCAATTCAGCTCAGGTTATTCAGTTCAAGGTACCTATAGTTCATAAGTATTCATGAAAATAAAGAAATAAAAACTTTGCATAGAATTATTATTCTTCTTAATTTAAAGCGTTTTGAGATTACAGTGTTATACAAATGAATAAGTAGGTACATTGCCTTAGTTTACATACTTACAGGTACTTACAGATCTACTCTTAACACAATCCATACATATTTACTATCTACCTAAAATTACTTACATTTACATCGGTTTTATCAGCGTTTATTTAAAAATCAGAACATTGTGGGTATTGTCAAAATAATTCACAAGCAATTTTTGTGCCATCTTGAAAAGCGATTAATTTCAGACTATCTGACAATTTCGTTTGCGAATAAAGAAAATTCCATTTTAAGTACGCGCAAGGGGAATCCTCAAATCCCAATTCCATACAAAATGTTTCGGACAAATACTCAAAAAGTACGCCGTATTATAGTAATTTCTTCACACACAACGTTAAGTGACGATGACACACGGCTATTTTACACGCTACAAGTCAGCGAGTTCGCTTGTAGCTGTAAACTCCCCCAGTGTCATCGGATTTTTTTTCAATCTGCTTGTTGACAATCCTTCCCGAAAGCTAACTCGCTCACACGCTACCTTTAAAACTCGCCAACATGTAGCGTGTAAAAAAACCGTGTGTTATCGACGCTTAAGGGGAATCCTCTTTTATTTAGATTTTATACGTGTTTTAAAATTAACCCTACTAACTTAAAAACACGTATAAAATCTAAATTAAAGTACTTACTAATGTGAAACCTTACTAATTTTATGTTGCCACAATCGGAAAACATATACGAAACGAATAGTGTGATGAAATTTCTATAATACGGCGTACTTTTTGAGTCCGAAACAGTTTGTATGGAATTGGATTTGAGGTTTTTATGTAAACAATATATTTTTTTTTATCAATCAGTCAGGACAAAGCTTTTTGTATATAATAATCCTAGATCTACATATAACTGTGATAATAATACATATATTGTTTCTCAGATCTTCAAAACATATCAATTCGTATCCCTTCCCTCTATCAAAGCGGTTAACGCTTGTCTATCCTTTTTATTCTCACAAGCACAACTCACCAAAGCCACCAAATGCTTATTAGAATACTCATTTCTCTCCACCACAAATTCCTCTAAGCCTTTCCTCGGCAAATAATACGCCTTTACATACCTATCTACATAATCCTGGTACGGAATCGGTTTTAATCCAGAAATTTTCTCCAATTTCACAAATAACTGCCTATAATCCAACTGCATCAATCCTCTACCGCCGTTGGAACATTTATTCGCATTTGAAAATCCTTCTACCAACAAATGTACAACAAATTTTGATACCACACTCCATACAGAATTCAAAACTTCAATATTCAATGTAACCTTTGAAGCGACAATTTCAAAACGTAACGCGAAAACCTGTATCTTTCGTGTAATCATATCTATGTATGGACTGTGTTCAACTGCTACGTTTTTAACATCCCATTTGACTTGAGACATAGCTATTAGAGTGGATTTAGCGTCAATGGATTTTGATGCAGAACACATATAGACTGGAACCCTCAAATCCGATACCACAGCTAAAGTGTTATCTTTAAAATGTTCTATGATCATCCTCTGGTGTTGAGCGACTATCGACTCTAAATACGGTTGCAAAAGTTCAAATTGCTTCGCTAAGAATATCACACTTTCCACAGCAACTATTCTTTCAGCAAGTCCGTGTAAATGTTCTTCTCCAGTCAAATCCAAATGAGGTAAATCCGGACATATGAAGTTCTTCGAATCCCCTTCTGCATTTGTGTCTATATTATTAGAAATTCGCTTCAAAACTGCATTTAGTTTGGGACTGTATAAAGTCGCTGATGCAACGTCCAAATCGGATGTGAAGAATAAGTGGACTGTATACAAGTAATAGTCAAAAAGCTGATTCATAAGCATTACAACTTCTAACGATATTTGTGGTAGATATCGGCATATTTGCAAGTATTGCCCACAGTGTCGTAGCACAGAAAGTGTTGTGTTAGTAACTATAACGCTTTCTTTGACTTTGGACGGGCTTTCAATAGCTTTAGAATTTATAGTTGTGTAATCTCTCTCGTTTTCATCAACGAAATCCCTTTTCAATTCTTCGATTTCATCATCACTATCATCCATAGAATCCTCTTTTTCCAATCCAAATATATCATCATTAGTAATATTTTCATTACGGAATATCTCAAATGGAGTGTGTGTACTTTTCTCTTTGAAATATTTCGCTATATAAACGCTATCGTCTTGTGAATGTACAGATGAAGTACCGTCTGATAGAGCTTTTGTATTCAAAGCATCGGACCTCAAAATGAACCGTTTAAATTGTTTAAACTCCTGTAAATTTACTAGTGTGAACGTGGATTTTACAGGACACTGTTCCCAACCTTCATTCTCCAAAAAGAGTTTCAATTCCTCCATCCGACCTCTATGGTAATTCTTAATATAAACTACACTTTGTGTCTTTATAAAGTCCTGTAGTAAATCCGACTTATCACCGCAAAATACTTCAGCTACTTGTGTTAATTTCCTCAGAATTCCAAGCATTTGTATGAACTTTTCAAACGGATAGTCTTCTAATCCTGAATTCTTCAAAAAGGTCGACACTTTCGCTTGAACGTCATTCCATATTCTCAACAAACCTGCTTTTAACTTCTGCCTTATATACTCCTTGCTCACATTCTTCTCAATTTCCAGCACATTATTAGCACTTGGCGATTCTTCTTTATCATACTTCTTATGCCAATTTACTAGTAGATAGTAACTTCGCATTATAAGAAACAATTTCTCGCACAGATTCAACAAACACAACGGAGCTTTATTAGAAGGTACAGAACCACACATTTCTTTAAATTTCAAATCTGAATCACCGACAAAATTCTTCACAGCTTCCAAAGAGGATTCATTAACCGCAGATGAATAATGCATGTGTAATTGCTCCATAGCCGCTTGAGTCTTGCCCAGTAATGCGTAAGCTTTTCTTAACTTTTTGAAGGTATTTTCATCAAAATTGTAGCAAATATTTGATAGGACAAAATCTAATTTCTCTTCAGTCATGTCTAAAGTGTCTTGTAGTCTTGTAGTTAAATCAGCTATGCAAGTGAATTCTTTATGATTTGCAGCGGCTTTTCTGCTATTTAATATAAGTTCTATTGCATCGTAATATTCTTTTTTGTTGAGTAATTCTGCGACATCTTTTTCAACACTGAAAATAAAAATAAAAATGTTAGTTTAGTCACGTTTTACTTGTTCATTTACATCATAGGATTCATAGGTCTATTTGCATTTTGATTAGTTGCAGTACAGATACTAAGTACAATTGGACAATTGGTGTTTTTGACAAACAAACGTTTGAATTTTTTTTTTTTGCGAAAGGATATAATGTATATATGTACTTTCATATTGGTCCATAGATATTTCATCAATCAGTCACCGTTTCAGTTCTAATATATTTTATTTAATTAATATTCAAAATATTAATTAAATAAAATATATATATGTAGAAGTAAACGAAATTGCGTATTTTGCTTCTATGTGATTTTTCAGTCCAATTGAAGTCAGTTGTAGCACAGAGTACTAAAAGTTGTAGTAGGTTGTAGTATGTTTTTGTAAAACCTTGATTAGGTACTACTTCAACACCACGCGGGCGAAGCAGCTGACAGCAGCAAGTGATGACGTGGGCGAAGCATCTCACAGCAGCTAAAGATGACGTGGGCGAAGCATCTCATAGCAGCTGGAGATCACGTGGGCGAAGCAGATGTCAGCAGCTAGAGACAGTTGCAAAGAGACAGTTACCTGCGCAAACTCCTCAGCAGCTCCAGAGACTTCAACACCGAGCGTATGATCTGTCTCTTGCGGAAGTTGGCGAGGATCACGAATGTAGAGACGGTGAGGTGGTTGGAGGCGGCTCGCAGGCGCTCTCTCGCGAGCCGACACGTCGCGAGCGTTTCTATTAGTTGCTCGCGAATGTTCTGTATCGCGGCGAACTCTCGGTCGCATGTGTCGCGCTGTTGTGATATTAAGTGGAGAGCTTTGCCCGATACCACCTGGAGAATTAAAAAAAATATATGTTTTCAATAAAAATCAATGATTTATCCAAATGTGTTAAATTTGACTTTTTTTTCATAGAAATCAACATAAAAACATATTCATAAATTACATGTTAAGGCTAATCCTCAAATCCGAATTCCATACAAAATGTTTCGGATAAATACTCAAAAAGTTCGCCGTATTATAGTAATTTCTTCACACTATTCGTTTCGTCTCCATGTTTTTATTTTCGTCAATAAAAACAGTGAAAGGTTTCATACTTTAATTTAGATTTTATACGTGTTTTTAAGTTAGTAGGGTTAATTTTAAAACACGTATAAAATCTTAATTAAAGTATGAAACCTTACTTATTTTATGTTGACACAATCGGAAAACATAGACGATACGAATAGTGTGAATAAATTACTATAATACGGCGTACTTTTGGAGTATTTGTCCGAAACAATTTGTAAGGAAATTTGCCTTGAGGATTCCCCTTAAAGACAAAATCATTATAAATTATTATAATGCTCGAGTATAAAAACTAGTTTTCCAGCCTTTTCAATTCCCAGTCAGTTTCTTGATTAACTATAAAAAAAACCAAAGGTGGAAATAGTAGATTATGCACTAAGGGGATAAAGCAGTGTCTTATGTCGTGGGTGGCATATTGAACCCTGAGCTAACGAGGGACTCCGTTAACTCCTGAGCGAAGCGAGGGAGTTATGTAGAGTCCTGAGTGACGCGAGGGGTTCAAGCTGCCCAAGACGAAGACAGGCTTTATCCCAGCGGAGCATACTCTACTTTTCACACCTTCTGTGAGGCAATAAAAAGCCAGGGCTCCGACCTCAGCAGCCAACTTTCGTTTTTTGTTTCACAATCTTTGAAGTCGCGCCTTTTTTCTTTGTCTTATGAGTGGCCAGTTCGATTTTAGAACAAACCTTTTTACAATGCCATATGGGCGTTCTTTTACTTAGAGTTTTCCACGAGTTTCCATACGAATTTTACGTTCCAAATTCAAATCACATTACTACCCTTGGGAGTTTCATACAACATTACTTACCTAGGTAGGTAATGCTTTGCTTTACCTTGATGATAGCATGATATGTAATTGGATATTGTCGAGCAAGTGGTGTGAAAACACTCTTTCCATGGCAGCTGAAGAAGCTATTGCCCCAAACAATTGCTTTACCATCGGAAAAATCTTTTACTGTTCCTCCTCAATAATAGATTTTTCTACAAACTGTGCGGGATTCCCCTTTTCTCCGACACCCAAGTGCGCGTTCCGTTTTACGCAAAAATATAGCTTAACTGTATAGTAAAATGAAAAAATAAAAAAAAATCGTTATTAGAGCCTTTTTGTCCCATCTGTCCCCCTAAGCGGACAGAGCAGGGTGACAGAGTTTAATAATTTGCTAAGGAAGGTACCTGCTGTTGCCTCTTCAGTCTGGTGAACATGAGCTCAATCTGTTCGCAGGTGGCCGACTGAGGCGTGTGTTCCAACACGTAGCGAGCCGCATCAAACTCGGTTGGTGGGGAAAAGTATACATTTTCTATTTCACGGAGAACCTATAACAAACAAATCAATTTATTATAACCACTACAATCTTGGAATATTTAAGACTATAGTGAATAAGTTCATACTAGCCAAGCATGCTCCATCTTCGACCACACCATCACTTACCACCAGGTGAGGTGTACAACGCTTAACTATTCTTAATAAAAAAAAAAAAACAGTAAGGTTGGCCGGTAGAGAATGCTTTAGCATTAATAAGCCCACCTTTTGTACAATTTGATGTATATTTTCAACCACCTTCAAAAAAAGAAGGGGGTTGTAAATTCGGTTAATGTTTTTATTTTAATTTTTTTACCTCACAACTTTGTTGAAAAAAAATTTTTTGCAGCTTTTGCTGATTTGTCTATGTCACACAGTGTTGGATTTTTCTGTAGTTCTTTTTTGTACACAAAAACACGATATAGTATAAAACATAAAAGAAAATACATGTACAAAGGCGAGCTTAACCCTAACAAGAGTTTTCTTCCAGCAAACCTTGGAGGCTTTTTTAATAGTTGTCAATTTTTTTAACATAGTATTGTTGGTTCGTAATGAAGTGTCGAGTTTGTTCTTGAACGAGTTTGTGGATGCTGCAGAAACAATGTAGACGAGTGATGAACTTACTTCTAGATCAGCAGCAGAATGAGCAGCGCTGAGTGAGCGAGAGTTGACACCGGGTGGATCGTGTCTACTGCCCACATTATCTTCAGGTAACATTGTGTCTACAAATAGATAATAAATAAATATTTTGAACAATTAACACAATTTTATCTAGCCCTAAACTAAAACTAAGCAGAGCCTGAACTAGGAACCAGATAACTTTTTTTTATAAATACATACATAGAATACATAGAAAACATTTAGACCCAAGACAAACACCAAAGTTCACACAAAAGTTTGTCCTGAAGCAGGAATCAAACCCCCGACATTGCCATTTGCCCATCCTTTTGTTGTTCTAGAGAATTACTGGGCATTCAAGACTGACCCTCAAATTTTCTCAATGTGGACAAGCACTATAGTAGTGTATCACTGGCCTATGTGAATCAAATACCTGTGCAGCTCCTTATTTGGTTATGGGCAGGCGTGATCTCTGATGATCACCATCAGGAGAACGCCTGTATAGTCTCGTCACTAGTTAACATAAAAAAAAACAAGAAAGGTGAAAAGATTTAGGGGAGGCCTTTGCCCAAGAAAACAGGCTATTGAAAACACTTATTTTAATCTGTGGAATGATTTATGGGCTGTTTGGAAGTAAAAACAGTTGTCAAACTAAGAGGCCTATGGGAAGTTTGAAAACTCTCACACTAGAGTTGATCACAGGCTGAAACGAGACTACAGAGGAGTATTCCTATCAAGTCAAGATCACCAATACACAGCATTGCCAAGATAAACGAAGTAGCAAGGGTGTAAGAATCTACAAAGAAGTAGGTAGGTTCCTGCTTACCTTATACGATTGGAAGCGATGAGTGGTCAGGTAAATAACTATGATAGAACCAATGGTCAATATTGAACTGGACAATTAGGATTCACCAATAGACATGTTATTTCTATTTGCGTAGGCCATCAACACAGGATATCAGTGGTACACAAGTTTGTTTAGTACAAAATCCAGCTGTTTGTTATGTTCAGTATATGCCACCACCTGCTGGGTATTTGAAGCACAAACTTATAAACATTTAAGCCATAAGTTTTGGACATAACGGTGGAATATTACTGTAAATTCGTTTTTAATATTTGTTGTAAATAGATCTGTCATTTTTACAAAAAAAAACTTACGAGAACGAACAGTATTACCAGTATGAATTTCCGAAAAATACTGCCGCAAATAGTTACGGATTATGATTTTCCTACACAATCACTAGCTTTTCCCTCTACCTTCATTTGTGTGATACTTAAATAAAACCTTATTGTTTTCCAAAGCAAAATTTTGCAATAATAAACGGTTCATTAAAGGCACGGCTAAGATTCAAAAAAAAACCATTCAAACACACAATTCAAAAACCATTCAAAAAAACCATTCTGCCTAAATTAAATTTAAATTCAAAGTTATTCAATAGATTCTAGATGGCTCTACAAAGAACAAATGTAGTTTGCTACAAACTAAATCCCTTGCATTGCTATTGAATTGGTAAAAGGTGTAGTAGCAGCAGCCAGTATCCTCGGCATGCTGCCATCGGGTATCAAGTTGGAGCAGTTGAGCTACCTATAGAACGGTCTAAGGATTGCCTAATTGTTTTCTTGTAAATTTTGGAATATACAGGGTGGTTTCTTGCGAAGGACCTTCAAACCAGGAGAGTTGGAAAGGAGTCATGCCCTCGATTTATAAGTAAACAATAACTGTATTTTTTTTTAAAGTCGCTAAAAAAGTTGTTGTTGTTGCTGGCAGTACTGTAATAGAGATGTGACAGGCAGGAAACATCATAGAGGCAAAGGGAGACAAAAATGCCAGACATGGTTTTCCACGAAATGATCTCCCGTATGTTTTCACATGATACTTCACCAGTAAAGAATCCACATAAGGCTTAGGGTATTTTCCCCAAAATTGGGGAACAAAGGATATCAAAGATTAGGGGCTCAAACAATGATCAGCATTTGAATGCCTCCGCATTCCTTGCACAAAATTAGTAAGAATAGCGTAGATATTAAACACCACCAGCCACCATACCACAGATACCACACAGCAGTGGATATAATATATCGTTTCTGTTTTAGTTGAGACATTAACAGCGGTGTAAAAAAATGTTCAAAACCGTACAAAACTCTTTTGAAATAAAAACTGTGCGTGTAAAAGGAGATTTTACATTTAGTTACGGGAAATTATTAGTTCTGCGTTGGCAGGACTTTTTTGACGTCAGTCAGTCACGTCACGCGAGATCAGTGATCTGTGTTTTTGGTGATTGTGAATTTGTGATTTTGAATAATTTATAAGTGTTTTAGTGAACAATCATTAATGTTTCTGGTGAATCAGCAAAAATGGAGACCGAGCGGATGATAGAAGATACGATACACCCTCAGGTACGGCTACAAATCGTATCTGGGCCAAGACCCGCAAAATAATGTCATGTCGCTCCGCCATCTTTCTCTGGCATTTGGTTTGGATATTTTGTGTTTTCATGCCCAATTTAGCATTTGCATACAATTACCTGCAATCCCACAATATCTTCTGAACTTTTGAGAGTCCTAGAATGCTCTAACGATTCACAACTCACGTATGAAAGGCGATACTTATGTGCTGCAATGCGGATCTGTCCAAAATATCAGTTTTAACATCCCTTGATTCAAATTCAGTAGGTACCCAGAGCACTTATTCACTTTCGCATACAGGCCCTTCATTGAATATCAAATATTTAAAAAGTTTTAAGTATTTTGCATACATAACAACACAAAAACCATTCAAAAAAACCATTCTGCCTAAATTAAATTTAAATTCAAAGTTATTCAATAGATTCTAGATGGCTCTACAAAGAACAAATGTAGTTTGCTACAAACTAAATCCCTTGCATTGCTATTGAATTGGTAAAAGGTGTAGAAGCAGCAGCCAGTATCCTCGGCATGCTGCCATCGGGTATCAAGTTGGAGCAGTTGAGCTACCTATAGAACGGTCTAAGGATTGCCTAATTGTTTTCTTGTAAATTTTGGAACATACAGGGTGGTTTCTTGCGAAGGACCTACAAACCAGGAGAGTTGGAAAGGAGTCATGCCCTCGATTTATAAGTAAACAATAACTGTATTTTTTTTTAAATATTTTCCACCAAAAATATAAGATTTAAAACAAACTAAATATGCATTATTGTTTTCTTCTTAATCGAGGGCATGATGCAATTGGCTCCATTCACAACTTTTCTCTAACTCTCCATCAGTGCCCTTCTCAAAAAACCACCCTGTAGATTGTAGTAGTTA
The DNA here is from genome assembly GCA_932526365.1 of Lobophora halterata. Classification (NCBI taxonomy): domain Eukaryota; kingdom Metazoa; phylum Arthropoda; class Insecta; order Lepidoptera; family Geometridae; genus Lobophora; species Lobophora halterata. The sequence goes on along the minus strand of OW052028.1, from coordinate 4,282,524 downwards.
GCGTAAGCTGTAATAAAAATGTTATAAGTCTAAAAATAATATTGTTCCACTTTCAAATTTCAATAGGCAATTTCATAATCGAAGACAAAGCCTGATCGTGATATAACATGTAGCTGTACTCAGTTTTTAGAAGTGTCTAACTGTTACAAAATTATTGTCAGTGTTTCATCATCATTATGCGGTAAAGGTTTGATATTGCATCTATTTTGAGTGCAATTGCTTATGATTTTACTCTGTACCATCCAGCCATAATATAAATAGATAAAAATGTAGATGTTTGTACATATCACACAACGCGGCGCACTTGTAAACCTTTCACAACCCTGGTTCAAAAGAACTAGTGATATACGAGAGGAAGAAGAAAAAGTTGTACTATGATATATGAGAGAAATTGAGAAAAAAGTTTTTTTCAGAATTATATGTATTATGATTATGAAGTACAGAATGTATTTTTCAGGGCAAAGTCAAGGCTTTTGGGCGGCCTGAACACTGTCATTTTTGCTTATACTTTAAGTATCAAACAAACAAGAATATAAAATTTAATCATTATTATTATTAGTATATATGTCGCAGGCATATTGTATAACTCGGCATTTTACAAACGGCGTCGTCCGTTTACAAACGCTCGCTGGTTTGTAATATGCCAAAGGCATATTGTAAATTGCCTCGGCATTTTGTAATATGCCACAACATTGGTGGACCATTCAAACGCCGTTTGTAAAATGACATAAAAAACACTAAGGTGTCCATGAAATCTGGTGCTTTTAAAGGACACGACCGTCGAGCAAGAGGTAAGAATGATTAAAATTTCGATCCAGATAAAAGTTGGGTGACGGTAGGTTATTAGGTTTGTTTTGTGCGCCTACACGCGAGCGAAGCGAGCGTGCTGCACAGCCTATGACAGAAAACCATCTAGGGTTGATAAGAGTTAAGTGCCGGTAGTTTATTAGGTATGGTTATAAGGTTTCTTTTGTGCTTGCACGCGAGGGAAGCGAGTGTGCACAGACTAATGACAGAAAATCATCATAGGCAAAAAAGTACTTACTACTTTTTGTATGATGGTCACCCTACAATTTCAACTAATGTCGAATTGAACGAGTTGTCAATTTGCCTTCGGCATATTGCAAAACAGCGAGCGTTTGTAAACGGACGACGCCGTTTGTAAAATGCCGAGTTTTACAATATGCCTGCGACATATACAGGGCGTCCCACGGCTATGCCACATGGAGGGAAAGTACCTTGAATATTGTAGATGGAACATTTTACTGATAGAAGACATTATTTCAATTTAAAAAACAATTCAAAATGCATTCATAGATTTTTCAATAATTACATGGTTGAATCGGGACTCGAAACCGTTACACGAGAAAAAAAATCACCCTGTAGCTTTATCATACCGATTGAAAGGCTTCGTCATAAGGATTATTTTTTGCTAAATAACATCTACATTCAAGGTACTTTTCCTCCATGTGCCATAGCCGTGGGACGCCCTGTATACACAGGCAGCTTAAAGCTGATGTGTGTATTTAAAATGTTTTTTTGTAAGTTCACTTTAAATATTGTCCAGTCTATTTTCGAAAGAGTTCACTGAGGGGGCACTAATCGTCATTTATTAAGTTTGTAGAAAATTTTGTCAAAATGTTTACAAATTGTTGACTTATGTTGACTGCTATGTTTTGTATGGCAGGTGACGTCTGTAACATGCCTGGACACGGGCGTACGGCCGACGCCAAGCAGTCCAGCGTACACGGCAGAGCGAGACGCCTGCCTCAACTACTTCGCGAGATGGAACGAGACAGACCAGGTAAACAAACAATCTAGGTTTTACAATAATTTTTTTTTTTTTAAATAAATATGGATCGGGTACATTGTAATGGATATCATGGCAGTTATCTTAAATTTTAGATGTACCTACTGGAGCTCTGTTCCCTACACTAGGTCTCCTCAAGAGCCTGTATTGTAGGGTTGCAGTGACTCGGTTCGGACTCTACATTATAATAAGTACTAGATCTCCTACATTCAACCCGAATAATAGTAGATTATGCACTAAGGGGATAATGCTGTGTCTTATGTCGCGGGTGGCATATTGAACCCTGAGCTAACGAGGGATTCCGTTAACTCCTGAGCGAAGCGAGGGAGTTATGTAGAGTCCTGAGTGACGCGAGGGGTTCAAGCTACCCAAGACGAAGACAGGCTTTATCCCAGAGGAGCATACTCTACTTTTCACACCTTCTGCGAGGCAATAAAAAGCCAGGGCTCCGAACTCAGCAGCCAACACCGTCTTTTGTTTCACAATCTTTGAAGCCGCACCTTTTTTTTTTTTTTTTATGACTGGCCAGTTCGATTTTAGAACAAACCTTTTTACAATGCCATATGCGTTGCGTATGCGTTCGTTTGCTTAGAGTTTTCCACGAGTTTCCACACGAATTTGACGTTCCAAATTCAAATCACATTACTACCCTTGGGAGTTTCATACAACATTACCTCCCTTGGTAGGTAATGCTTTGCTATACCTTGATGATAGCATGATATGTAATTGGATATTGTCGAGCAGGTGGTGTGAAAATAATTTAATTAAATATTATTTAATAATTTTAATAATTTCTACATACTATAATAAAAATACAACCTTATAGGTATATATTTGTAATAAATATAAATAAATAATGTTTGGACATTCCACACAACGCCATCTAGCCCCAAACTTAGCAGAGCTTGTACTATGGGAACCAGATAACTGATACAACACTTATATAGGTACTTTTTTTTGTAAATACATACATAGATTACATAGAAAACACCCAGACTCAGGACAAACACTGATGTTCATCACACAAATATTTGTCCTGAGCGCAATCGAACCCGCGACACGGGTCGTGGCAGTCTAACACACTTGCCACTCCACCATCCGTGAATATGCAACAACATACTTCAATTGGATTGGATGGTTCTAGTGACCGTCAACACTACTGAAAAGTGACAGGGAAGGAAAATATGCGAATTCGTTTACTTCCACGACATATTTTTATCATTTTTTTTTCAGTCGTTTTGTTATAAAAACTGCTGTTTTTTTTTTTTTGGAGGGAGGCCTATTGCCCACAATCTCACCTGATTTTAAGTGATGATGTGGCCGAAGATGAATCTCGAAGGTCTAGAAGACACCTATTTACTAGCTTCTTGAAAAGACCAAGATCGTAGTGGTCCGGGAAGACAGAAACGAAAAATGATTTTGATGCAATTTCTATAGGACCAATTTGAAAGTATAATCTCTCAAACAAAATCATTTTCAAATTGGTGTAAAAAACAAAATTATGAGGTAACAAACATAAAAAAAATCAAAATAGAGAACCTCTATTTAGAAGTCGGTAAAAAAAAATTTGTCGCCACGACCGCGTTGGAGCAGGCGCGTCTTGCATCTGTGATGAGCGGAAATACAGAAGTGAAGACGCTGCGTTCACCGCTGCAGCAATGTGACTCTTTAGTATGTACTGCCTACGTTTGATTAAACGCGCGATCACCCCGCTGGCCGCGGTCGCCCGCCGCACGTCAACATGATGCCACTCTTTCGTCTCGTATTATTGTTAATCCCGCTTATCGCAAGACTAAATCATCGATTTAACACCAAATGATTTATTGACAGGTGGAATTTGTAGAGCAGCTACTAGCCCGCATGTGTCACTACCAACACGGCCACATAAATTCTTACCTCAAACCGATGTTACAACGAGATTTCATCAGCATGCTGCCTAGTAAGTCCGACACCTATATCTTCTCTATCAATATAAATGGCTAAGTCCTGACTGACTGGCTCACAGCGATAAGGCCGCCAATTTGTACTACTCATTAGTTTTAAGCCTTGTATTTATTATTTTCCATGTGTACAATATGTATATAAATTACTAGCTGGTGCCCGCGACTTCGTCTGCGCAGGTATCTTTATAAATTGTAGCCTATGTGTTATTCTGATGTATGAGCTATATTATTGTAAAGTTTCATTAAAATCCATTCAGTAGTTTTTACGTAAAAGAGTAACAAACATCCATCCATCCTTACAAACTTTCGCGTTTATAATATTATGTAGTAGGAAGTAGGATTGTAGGAACTGTAGGAAGTAGGATCTATCTATCTGACTGACAGACAACGTACCGGCCAAGCCACTAAATGCAAAGACATGATATTTGGAGGATGTGCTTTTCAAAAGAAAGGAATATTAATTCGCAATGCAAACGGAAGTTGCGGGCGTTTTTTTTTAATTCGTTCGCGTCGATTTCCGGAAAAAGTAAATGATTTATTTGAAAAAAACTAAATAGGTAGTTATTGTTTTCTTATAAATCGAGGGCCCTTTCACGACATTTTCACTCTCGATGTTTCGGACTTGGCAATTCTTGGTTTCTCAAAAAACCACCCTGTATACAGGGTGGAAACTTTCAGCTGGGCAGTAAGGGGAAGTACCTTATCCGTTGCAGCTACACGAAAATGGTCTTAGGAGACTATCCATTTTTTTGAAATTATTTATTTTATTTTGCTTGAAGTATGGTTACATTTAAGGTCTTAAACTAGTTTTGGTGGTTTTAAGGTTTTTTAATGGAATTTTGATCACCATTCACACATTTAAAAAAAAATATAGTTATAAGTCTCGAACCGCCTCAATCCACCGACTTCCTCCCACCGCAACAATGTCATGGGTCCATCGCCTACTTTCAATTCGAATACAATCTTCAGATCCGTATCTGAAATAATAGAAATTCAAATTAGCCCTGTTCGCGTTTACCATTACAATTGCAAATGAAATAATGCATGGCTTGAAATGTTTCAACTATAGACATAGCATAACATTCTTCTTATCGTACTAGTTCTTTCTAACCAGTGTGGTGAAAGGATTTCAAGTGCGCCTCGAAGAGGCTCCTTTCGTGCACTTGACACATGTTTTCGAACTTAAAGTTCTACGACATGCCGGTTGCCTCACGATGTTTTCCTTCATCATTATGCACGTGTTTTAAATGCACACATAGATCTTTTTGAACAGAAAATCCATTGGACGACCGGGTTCGAACTTACGACCTTCGGATCGAAAGTCACCCCACTCGGCCAACTTTTTTTTTTTTTTATTTTTTTTTTAATTTGGTTTAATGGGACATTACCTCTTTATTCGGTTAGGGCGTCGATTCCTACGACTCCACGACCAAATTGAATCTAGATTTTAGATTTTTAGAATATTGTCTCTATCTATTGGGAATGAATGAATAATTATTTAGCAGTCGGGTTTTCAGTGTTTATAAATCTTAAGGCCAATCCTCAAATCTGAATTCCATACAAAATAATTCGGATAAATACTCATAAAGTACGCCGTATAGTAATTATATATAGTAATTTCTTCACACTATTCGTTTCATCTATGTTTTTTGATTTCGTCAACAAAAAAAGTTAAAGGTTTCATACTTTAATTTAGATTTTATACGTGTTTTTAAGTTAGTAGGGTTAATTTTAAAATAGTGTGAAGAAATTACTATAATACGGCGTACTTTTTGAGTATTTGTCCGAATCATTTTGTATGGAATTCGGATTTGAGGATTCCCCTTAAGCTTGTTAACAGTCTTGTTGGTTCGTAACCAAGTGACGAGTTTGTTCTTGAACGAGTTCGTGTATGCTGCACAATCATCTTCTGGCATTATGACTGTAGTATTCACAATTAACATAGCATGCATCCTCTATGCTTGTGTACTCTATGGAGATGAGATATATTCTGTGGTGATCAGACTCCGGGGACACCGGCATCGGGGACGTATGGTTGAATATCAATTTATATGTTTTATTGGTATAAATCTAATCCAAGCGAGTACATCACCTACGGCACATAGGTGAGCTGAACAATAACGTGTACAGAAAATTAAAATAAACCTTTTCCATCCCACAGAAAAAGACTTAGACCATGTAGCGGAAAATATCCTATCATATTACATTAACATTAAACATTCACACACTCACACCCCTGCACTAGGATTCCCTGTGTCGCAGGTGGCATAGACATATAACAAGACATCACAACATCCAAGACCCGAGAACAAACATTTGTGTTCGTCAAATAAATATTCGCCCCGGCCGGGGATCGAACCCGGAACATCAAGCTTCGTAGGCAGGGTCACTCACAACCAACTAAGCCACGGTGTCGTCAAATTAAAATAAACCTTTTCCATCCCACAGAAAAAGGTTTAGACCATGTAGCGGAAAATATTCTATCATATCTCGATGCTCGCTCGCTTTGCGCCGCCGAGCTGGTCTGCAGAGAGTGGCAGAGGGTTATATCTGAGGGTATGCTGTGGAAGAAACTGGTGGAACGGAAGGTCCGCACTGACTCACTGTGGCGCGGACTGGCGGAGCGCAGGGGATGGTGAGTTGTACACTCTATTGTGATAGCAGAAAGGTCTATTATACCGTGTGATATCTGAGGGCATGCCGTGGAAGAAACTGGTGGAACGGAAGGTCCGCACTGACTCACTGTGGCGCGGACTGGCGGAGCGCAGGGGATGGTGAGTTGTACACTATCGTGCCACTAGTTCTTCCGAACCAGTGTGATGAAAGGATTTCAAGTACGCCTCGAAGAGGCTCCTCTCGTGCACTTGACACATGTTTTTCGAACTTTTTAAGTTATATGACATGCCGGTTTCCTCACGATATTTTCCTTCACCTTTAAGCACGTGCTTTAATGTACACATAGATTTTTTGAACAGAAAAATCCATTGTTGTACGTTGAATTTTTAGATCTCTTAACAAGTATATCAATTTAGTGTTATAATGTGTTTAGCTCGTGCAAGAACATCTATTACACAACGCACTAAAACAAGTTACCTACGTAATTATTGAATTATATTGTTCGTTTTCTATGAGACACTAATTATTTATCTAATATGTAAATGTTTAAATTTTTCTTCTGTTTTATAAGTTTTTAAATAAGTCATCTGCACTTAAAAAACAGAAAAAATATATGTTTGTCTAGTTTTTAGGAATATACGTACACTGGAACTATGCTAGAATAAGTTATGAAATAAAGAATTTTTGAAATTGAAAATTGAACTAAAACAAGTTGGTGCTAAACCTTCAATGTATTCAACACTCGCCTTATTTCCAGGATTCAGTACCTGTTCAAGCCGAAGCCGGGTTCCCAGCATCCGTCCCACTCCTTCTACAGACAGCTGTACCCTAAGATCATAAAGGACATACAATCTATAGAGGACAATTGGCGAATGGGGAAACACAATCTACAGGTAAACACTTAAGGGGCATCCTCAAATCCGAATTCCATACAAAATGTTTCGGACAAATACTCAAAAAGTACGCCGTATTATAGTTATTTCCTCACACTATTCGTTTCGTCCATGTTTTTTTATTTCGACAACAAAAAAAGTGAAAGGTTTCATACTTTAATTTAGATTTTATACGTGTTTTAAAATTAACCCTACTAACTTAAAAACACGTATAAAATCTAAATCAAGGTAGGAAACCTTTAACTTTTTTTGTTGAATAAATCAAAAAACATGGACGCAACGAATAGTGCGAAGAAATTACTATAATACGGCGTACTTTTTGAGTATTTGTCCGAAACATTTTGTATGGAATTCGGATTTGAGGATTCCCCTTAAACTTGTTTCCCAGTCTTTTTAGATGTATAATCCTACTAATATTATAAACGCGAAAGTTTGTAAGGATGGATGGATGTTTGTTCCTCTTTCACGTAAAAACTACTGAATGGATTTTAATGAAACTTTACAATAATATAGCTTATACATCAGAATAACACATAGGCTACAATTTATAAAGATACCTGCGCAGACGAAGTCGCGGGCACCGGCTATTATTTATTAAATTGTTGTTTTCAGCGAATAAACTGCCGGTCGGAGAACTCAAAAGGCGTGTACTGTCTACAATATGATGATAACAAAATCGTATCGGGTCTCAGGGACAACACTATTAAGATATGGGATAGAAAAACTCTGCAATGTGTTAGAGTAAGTACTTTTTTACTATCTGACGCCCACAACTACCCAACAATATTTTTTTTCAGATTTTTATTTAAAAACTCTGTGTGGGCTTACAGAGAAATCCAAGGCGTCCAAAAACTCTTCTACACAGATAAAATAAACGTATTAATACATTCACAGATTATACACCACAAATTTTATCTCTAGAAAAAATATACGCATAATTAGTTGCCATTACTGAACACAGATTAAACAAACAAACAAACAAACATTCAAACACTCACACCCCTGCACTAGGATTCCCTGTGTCGCAGGTGGCATGGACACATACAACACATCACAACACCCAAGACCCGAGAACAAACATTTGTGTTCGTCACAAATATTTGCCCCGGCCGGGGATCGAACCCGGAACACCAAGCTTCGTAGGCAGGGTCACTACCAACTAAGCCACGGTGTCGTCGTGATGTAGATATGACAGAATAACTTTTAAAAAAAATTGTCACTCGAGATTTGGTAATTAAAAAAATCAGTCAGAGTTATAGAATGTAGAAAATCAAAATGTCATAAATCCTACTTCCTACTAATATTATAAACGCGAAAGTTTGTAAGTATGGATGGATGTTTGTTACTCTTTCTAGTAAAAACTACTGAATGTATTTTAATGAAACTTTACAATAATCTAGCTTACACATCAGAATAACACATAGGATACAATTTATAAAGATACCTGCGCAGACGAAGTCGCGGGCACCAGCTATTAATAAATAAACAGACACGTTTTTCAGGAACATGATACATAACAGGCCAAGTGCAACTGCAATTATAGATAAAGAAGACATGTATGAAATAGTTGAGCGAGGAACTTTAAAATTAGCTTTGAAATAATATTACACATTATGTAAAATGTTGAGCACAATGTTAGTAAATTTCGAACCATGTATCAAATTATACGTTAAAAAATTAAAAGTAAGACAACATCCGTCCGAGAACACTTCCTTAAAGTTTCTCTTGCATCATGAATACTGTTGTATCTCTTATATTTGTTATTTCCTGATCTTCCTCTTGCTATTCAAGACGACAATTATATTAAAAGTATATTTCTACGTATAAATACCTACCTATTATTTATATATTCTATTATTTATATATTATACTATTTATATATTATACTATTTATATATTATATTAATTATAATTTATAGTATTAAGTACTTTACTTACCTATAGTTATACCGTACCTACACTTTTTTACATTAATAAGTAACCACTTTGATTACTTTTTACACTCTTTGTTTTTGTAATGTATTAAATGACACGCCACACCATATTTTTTGCACGCCCGGGTTGACTGGTAGAAAATGCTATTATATCATTAAGTCCTCCCTCACTTATGTAAGTGTTAAACTGTTAAAATAAAAAAAATAAATAAAATAAAATTGTAATGACGATTACATTACATTAACTTTCCAGGAGTTACAAGGACACACAGGCTCGGTGCTATGTTTGCAATACGACGAGCGAGCTATAATATCCGGCTCGTCGGATAGTACGGTGCGAGTGTGGGACGTGAACACGGGGGCCATGTTGAACACGCTCATACACCACTGCGAAGCGGTGTTGCATCTGCGCTTCTGCAACGGAATGATGGTCACTTGCAGCAAGGTGAGAGGTTTTTATGCAATCAAACTGCACGAAGAACTGTGCAATTTAACTGCATGAAGAGCTGTGCAATTAAATTGCACGAAGAGTTGTGCAATTAAATTGCACTTTGAAATATGTGAATTGGACGAAAGCATTATAAACTAAATGATCCGAGTGTGGAGCGTGAACACGGGGCCGTTGTTAACCACGCTTATACACCACTGCGAAGAGGTGTTGCATCTGCGCTTCTGCAACGAAATGATGGTCACTTGCAGCAAGGTGAGAGGTTTTTGTGCAATTAAATTGCACGATGAAATACATATGTAAAATTGTACAATATGACATTATAAATCAAATGGTTTGAGTGTCGGACGTGAAACGGGGGCGAAGCTAAACACACTCATACACCACTGCGAAGCTGTGTAGAATCTGCAATTCTGCAACTGAATGATGGTCACTTCAAAGGGGTGAGAGCTTTATGTGCATTTCAACTGCACAATTAGTTGTGCAATTAAATTGCACGACCAGACCAACAGTGCAAGAAAGTAAACAAGAAAACTGCATAACATTAAACTTAACTTGTACAATTCCAGGACCGGTCAATCGCCGTGTGGGATATGTCCTCGACGACGGAGATCATGCTGCGCCGCGTGCTGGTCGGGCACCGCGCCGCCGTCAACGTCGTCGACTTTGACGAGAAGTACATTGTATCGGCGAGTGGCGACCGAACGATAAAGGTACGTTCCAACATACACGGTGTCTTAGGACTGGTCACGAAAACGCAGGGTATGGGTGAAGTTCTCCATAATGATCAGAGATTAGGAGTAGGTAGAATGATTTAGGATCAATGACCTCAAAACGATCATGATAGTATGAGCATGCCTCAGGAATTTCGGTATTTAAAATTTGTTCGGAGTGATTGTTTTTTCGGATTGCCGTTTAAATCAGTTGGCCGCATTTGGCTGTTAGTGCATCACCGGACTCTCGGTGCGTGCTGAAGGCGCTCAACCTTAAAAGTTAGGATGGGGCAACATCACAAGGGGTTAGAATGGGGCTACAACACAAAGGGTTAGGATGGGGCAACAGCACAAGGGGTTAGAATGGGGCAACAGCACAAGGGGTTAGGATGGGGCAACGGCACAAGGGGTTAGGATGGGGCAACAGCACAAGGGGTTAGGATGGGGCAACGGCACAAGGGGTTAGGATGGGGCAACAGCACAAGGGGTTAAGATGGGGCAACAGCACAAGGATTGTGTTAAATGTCAAAAAAAATCATTATTACTATGAAATTTCCTTTTAAACCTACTTTAATGTCCAGGTATGGAACACATCGTCGTGCGAGTTCGTCCGCACGCTCAACGGCCACAAGCGCGGCATCGCGTGTCTGCAGTACCGCGACCGGCTCGTGGTGTCCGGCTCCTCGGACAACACCATCCGGCTGTGGGACATCGAGTGCGGACAGTGCATCCGCGTGCTCGAGGGACACGAGGAGCTCGTGCGGTGCATACGGTACGTGCCCTATGTGCCACCCCCTTAAGTACGATGACACGGCTTTTTTACACGCTACACGCCAGCGACTTCGCTTGTAGCGTGTAAAGTCGCCCAGTGTCATCGGCGTTTTTACAATCTGCTTGTTGACAATCCTTCCCAAAAGCTAGCACACACGCCAGCGTTTAAAAACGCCAACAATCAGCTTGTAAAAACGCTTGTGTGTCATCGTACTATTAGCTGCAGCGGTCATATTAAACTGCACGACACATTGTATAGCAATTGACATGAGACTGCACAACATATTGTGTAGCATTTGACATGAGACTGCACAAAACATTGTACATATACCAATCGACATAAGACTGCACAACGTATTGTACAGCAATCAACATAAAACTGCACAACATATTGTGTAGCATTTGACATGAGACTGCACAAAACATTGTATACCAATCGACATAAGACTGCACAACGTATTGTACAGCAATCAACATAAAACTGCACAGATATTGTGTAGCATATTACATAAAACTGCACATTATATTGTATATCAATTGACATAAGAAGAAGAAACAATACACGGATACTACATATATAATAAGCTTATTTATAAACTTACACTTAGTTACTTTCATACATACCTACTGCAGTAAGCTAAATTTTCAGTACCTAAACTAACAACATTGATGTATATAACTAAGATAGACCATAGAGAATAAGAGGGGGCTTTTCTAACACAGGTTTATTAAACTTACCAGAAGAGTCTCCAAACCTTGTAAAAAACAACAGGTTGATTTTGAATAAAAGATTTTTGATTTTTGATTATTTTTTTTTTGATAAGACTGCACAAAATATTGTGTAGCAATTTAGATAAAAACCCCGTGCACCTAGCTCTCGCTCGCAGCTCGCCGCAGCTCGGCTCGGGCGCCGTACTCCCTCCGCTGTCACTCGCACATTTTGTAGAAACCCAAAATTCTGACTGCACAGATACAACGTAGTACCCCTTCTGCATTGACTATTTAATCTTTATTGGTAATTATAATTTTGTAGTGTATACAGGGTGGAAAAAATCAATGGGCCCTGAAGGGAAACCACTCTAAATCCTTGAGATAGATTATTTTGCTCAAAGGAAACATGCCTTTATTTTTAAAAAGGAACAAAACTGTATTCATATGGCCTATTGTTTTTTTTCCACCCTGTATATTAAAATGTACCATATTTGTCGTAGATTCGACAACAAGCGGATAGTGAGCGGCGCGTACGACGGCAAGATCAAAGTGTGGGACCTGCCCGCCGCGCTCGACGTGCGCACGCCGCACCAGGACTTGTGTCTGCGGACGTTGGTGGTGAGTGTCTTGACAACCTTATTTTAGGTATACTGGTGACGAGACGAACTAGGCACTCTCCTGATGGTAAAAAAATAGAATCAAAACAGTTTATTTATTCACTTAATCTATTGTTACCTTCGAGAATTTAGCCAAAGGAGACGTTATGCGTCAGAATCTGCAAACATAAATTTCTGCTATTTTTGACGAGGGACGAGGTAAACACGCATTGCACACGCGCCTAACAAAATATTATTCATGTAAACGCACACTATAATAATCTCGCGCACTATCTTAGAATATGCACTCAGTTATCAAATACAGCGTATAGTTTTATTTAACGTAAATGGCCAAGAAGGCTATATGGCCAACAGAGGGGTACGCCTTGCATTAACATCTCCTTTGACTAAATTCTCGAAGCTCCACCACGACACACGAGTGTTAAGCGTCGATGGCATAGGGCTAGTTTACAAGCTACAAGCCGGCGAGTTTAAAAGCTAGTTTCGGGAAGGATTATCAACTAGCAGATTGTAATTCTGAAATTATTTATTGTACATACAAACATGTTAAAATATAAATCATAAAAGAAAAGACATGTACAAAGGCGAGCTTAACCCTAATAAGTGTTTTCTTCCAGCAAACCTTTCAAGGTTAGAGAAAGGCTATGAAAAGTGTGGGGGCGTGTAAAGAAAGCCGATGAGACTGGGCGATTGTACAAGTTACAAGCGAACTCGCTGGCTTATAGCTTGTAAACTAGCCGTGTGTCATCGGGGCTTTAGTAAGTGTTTGTCCACAGGAGCACACGGGCCGCGTGTTCAGACTGCAATTCGACGAGTTTCAAATCGTGTCGTCATCACACGACGACACCATCCTCGTGTGGGACTTCCTCAACTACGGAGCCGCCACCGCGCCCCCCGCGCCGCGCCCCGCGCCCCCGCCGCGCGAGCCCGACCCCATCGACCTGTACGACTAGGTAACACTTTTGTACGACTAGGTAACTTGTATACGGCTGGGTAACACGTTGTATACGACTAGGTAACACGTTGTATACGGCGACTAGGTAACACGTTGTATACGGCGACTAGGTAACACGTTGTATACGGCGACTAGGTAACACGTTGTATACGGCTAGGTAACACTTGTATACGAGTAGGTAACACTTTCATACTTCTAAGTGACACGTCCTACGATACATATACGACACGATTAGGTATCACTACACCTAGTAACACTTTCATACGACTAGGTAACACTTCCATACGACTAGTTATATTTGCATTGACTAGGTAGCACTTTGATACGACTAAGTAACACTTCCATACGAATTGGTAACACTTCCATACGAATTGGTAACACTTCCACACGACTTGGTAACACTTTGATACGACTAAGTAACACTTCCATACGAATTGGTAACACTTCCGCACCCATAGATCTATACGACATTAAAACAGCTTATTACTACTCGTCCACTTTAAAACATTTTGATGATCAATCTCGAAGGCCCAGTAATTTCAACAGCTACAGTGCCCTTTAAACCGAAACACAGTAATGCTTACACATTACTGCTTTGCGGCTTTTTTAAAACTGTATTGTTTCTTTTACAGGTAAAATAGCACTACCACATCCACAAAGGGACGTTGATGACTCGCGTGCTCCCTCGCTCGCGCACTAAACCCAACGCGAGTGACAGAGACAGAAGATATTACCTACTGTATCTATTTATATAGACTTAGTTTTAACATGTGTACATACACTGCCTCTTATTATAGTGACGCGCTTTCGTTTGAGTATCGGATAGGGATGTACCTCTTTTGGTTTCGACTAAGATGAGGGCATTTTGTCTCCTTTTCGACTAAGGACCTGTTTGTCTTCTTTAGTTTCGATTAAAATGAGGAATTTGTCTATTATAGTTTCGACTAAGATGAGGAACTGTTAGTCTATTTTAGTTTTGACTAAGATGAGGACCTGTTTGTCTTCTTTAGTTTCGACTAAGATGAGGACCGGTTTGTCTCCTGTAGTTTCGAGGACATTTTGTCTCCTTTTCGACTTAGGACCTGTTTGTCTTCTTTAGTTTCGATTAAAATGAGGAATTTGTCTATTATAGTTTCGACTAAGATGAGGAACTGTTAGTCTATTTTAGTTTTGACTAAGATGAGGACCTGTTTGTCTTCTTTAGTTTCGACTAAGATGAGGACCGGTTTGTCTCCTGTAGTTTCGAGGACATTTTGTCTCCTTTTCGACTTAGGACCTGTTTGTCTTCTTTAGTTTCGACTAAGATGAGGGCATTTTATCTCCTTTTCGACTAAGGACCTGTTTGTCTTCTTTAGTTTCGACTAAGATGAGGGCATTTTTTATCTTTTCGACTAAGGTTCTATTTGTCCTGATGCCTGATAACTTTAATAGAAACATGAGTTTTTTTCTAAATTTTGATGTTTTTATTTTAGGGTCACTATTATAATCCATAAATAGATACTACCCTCATTTTTCGCAATCGGTTAAAACTATTTTACACAGGAAATGACGAATGCAATACCAAGAGTGTATGTAATGAAGGGATTTTAATCATTATGTGTCTAAAATGCCTTAAATGATCTCTTATGTGAAACGAATCGCCTCTTAAGGTCTACCGCAAACAACCGACTTTGGTCCGAATCTTTTCGTTCAAATTAGAACATAGGATACTTTACGCTGAATTTTGTCGGAATGTACATAACGAGATTTATTTAATTATGAAAAAAATATCATGGCAGATACTTAAAAATAAAGCGATACGTTTTTATAATTTATGTTATGTGGGAGTGAATGTGCGGCAAATTAATGAAAATTCTTTATTTTACACAAAAAAAAACATGATTGGTAAAAAAAAACTTTGATATGAGGCGATTTTATCTATTTAAGTAAATACGCGTCAACGCATGATGGAATGTATGTGACTGTGTCACAGACTAAAGTCGGCCGTGGTCGGGGTAAAATCGGTGACGGATAAAAGTCGGTCGTTTGCGGTAAGCCTTAGTCATTTTAGCCAAAAGTGGCTACTTCTGTGCCTACTTGCACCAAACTGTCAAAGCTCCTAAGCAATTATTTTTCTTGCTTGCCAGTTCTTAACGGTCCAAATTCAGACCGTTAAGAACTGTCAAGCGAGTAAGGTAATTGCTTAGAAACTTTGATAGTTTGGTGCAAGTCGGCACTAAAGTCTAGTATTTTGTTATACGCGCGCGGCAATATAGAGAAAAACTAGGTAAATATGAATTGTGGTGTGAATGAGAAAATATTTTAATTTTGACACATTGATATGTCTAAATTGCAATCATGCAATTACATCTAGACATAGCATCGAATCGAATGAAGAGTTCTATATTTCAGCCGAATTCGATGTTAAAATGTTTGTAAGCCACCAATAAAACATCGCAAATTGACTTTTTTTTCTTTTTGACAGATTTAGTTTCAATTTTTTTTTGGATCGTGAATTCATTTTGACTCGATCAGTGATTCCCACGCGAATTTTACGTACGACTGGGCGAATCGAGTTTCGCCCGATTTCCGTTTAATAATTAAGTCAAATTCTTTTACAAACTCGTACGAATCAGAAAAAAAACAAGTACATTTGGGGCTAAATTTGAGCGTTTTCTTACTAACATTTCTTATCGAATTTGGCTGAAGTATTTAGAAAATTTAGCTAAATTGGTCAGAGCAGCCGAGACAGTTAGAATTGAAAGTGCTATAATGTAAAGTTTATTTTATAGATTATGTCTGATACCTTTGAATCTATAGCAAATGTACGAATGAACCGGTAATTTGTTTTCAAACTTGGGGAGTTGTAGAAAATCAAATCACAATAACTATATTAGCGAAAGTTTGTAGCTATAAATAACTTCGTTCTTAATTTTTTTTAGGATTAATTTTTAGGTCACACGGGCGAAACCGCGGGCGAAATAGTGTGTAACAAGCATTATTCGTGCGAAGTGAAAATTTTATTTACTGACGAATTTACGAGCTGGCCGCTTCGATTACTTATAACTAGATTCAATCACAGTACAGTCAGCATCATAAGTCGATGACCACATGCAGATTTTCAAATTCGCTTTACACCATTTATTATGCCTAATTCGCTCAACGTGACTAGCGCCAGTATTGAATGAACATCATTATTTATTTTATTTTTATTTATTTAACATTAGACTCACAGTTGCATTTTTTTTCTTACAAAAAATCTATTTTTATATAAAAAAATAATAATTTTAAAATTAAGAGGCTATGTGAAAATTTGGAGTCGCTGCGTTTCATTCTTACTCGGTAACGGTACAGTTTACAAACTTGATGTTAATACAGTGATTACTTGAGGATATAATCTAAATAAATGTAAGACAGAAACACGATTGGTGAAACTTTTCTCGATAGATTTATTTTTTTGAAATAGGCCCTTTTAAAATCTGATTTACGTCCATCCTCCGAATTAAGAGAATATTTACGGTTTATTTTTATGCTATTGAGTGAGTAATCACAGAACTTAGATAAATGTAAAAGGATTTTTTTATAAATTCAATACTTTTCAAGCAATACGATGCTTTATCATTTGTCGCTTAGGTCCGTTACTTTTGAGCGACAAAAATCTATATCTAACCTCTTCCCTTAGGTTAAGGTGTATAATTGCGCTATCACTGTCTTACAATTCGGTAGCTGTCATTTCTGACAGTTTCACATATCCTCTTAATTGTACACCACATTGTCAAAAATGTATAATGAGGTGAATAGCGATTTTGAAAATCTGAATATGGTCATCGCCTTTTGATGCTGACTGTACCTATATTATGTTAGACTTTCCTAGGACAGTCGCGAAAAGACTGAAAAGTATCTCTTGAATTTCGTTCGAAGCTATCGTACTAAGGATTTTTTGTGTGTCTAGTTATAAGTGACCGTAGACCTCAATTCGATGTTTATAAGTTAACATTTTAATGTGTGAATGAGGCCTTTTGTTTCGGCGCCAAATTTAACCTAAATTATTTTTTTTAACAACCAATGCTTGTTTTTCAGCGCTTGGTTTTATAAGTCTACTGAAATACCAGCAGTGGTTGTTGAAATTTTATATTTCGGTTATTTATTATCTGTCTAGCAAGATTAGCACAGAAACAATTTTTATTTTTATGTTAAGTGGGGTCAAACGGTAAAAACCATTCCCGTTTGACCCCACCGACCAATTAAATGTTCGGTGGGTCCGACGGGAAAATCAAACCAATTCCCGTTTGGCCCCGTACTAGATACGGGGTCAAACGGGACAGTGCCTATAAGACGTGCGAGCTCACGTAACTTTGCGGAAAGCCATAAATATTAATAAATAGTATAAATATTTTAGTAATAAATCCGCTTAACTTCCAAACAAAGGTCTTAATTAACTTAACTCTAGTTTGGAATTTTAGAATCTAAACCAAAGCGCCCAAAACTTTATTACTAAATATATTTATACCATTTATTAAAATCTTTTAAGGGTTTTCTTAAATATCGGAAATCGAAGTAAAATGCCGTTACAATGTATAGCTGGATTTGTAATATAATCAGGGTCTATTCTGTTGGTATCAAATTTAACCTTAATTTTAGAAACAAATTATGTTTTTAAGGCCCAGAATCCCGTGCGCCGATATTTTGTTCGCACATTTTCTGATTTTTTGCTATTTTGCATCATTTCTAGGCTAGTAAGCTAGTTAGAAAGTCAGCTAGTTCTGTTAACACGAAGCCAAAGCTACTAGCTTACTATCACTAGCTTGATATCTTGGTTTGAAATACTAGCCTCGTTTAACTCGGGCATAGGCGCTAATAAGTCAATTCATAATAGTGGGGATTTTCAGACAAAAATATATTCCCGAAGTCCCCACTGCGGTTGATGTTAGTGGGGATTTCGAGGATTTTTTCCCGAAATCCCTACTAGTGGGGATACAAACAAACAAACAAACAAACATTCACACACTCACACCCCTGCACTAGGATTCCCTGTGTCGCAGGTGGCATGGACACATACAACACATCACAACATCCAAGACCCGAGAACAAACATTTGTGTTCGTCGCAAATATTTGCCCCGGCCGGGAATCGAACCCGGAACACCAAGCTTCGTAGGCAGGGTCACTACCAACTAAGCCACGGTGTCGGCAAACAGTATTTGCTGAAACTTTAGATTAGATTTTAGGTTATTTTTGGTGCAAACAGAATAGTGTATAGAATAAAATGATTTTAGTTATATTTATTATTATTTTAGAAGTAAATGCTAGATTTTATTTGTCTATGAATATTTCGGTGTGCGATCGAGCGTTCGGTTTGTATAAAGTGTTATAGTTTAGGTACTAATTAATGTTATTATTATAGTTTTGTACGAATCAGATGCGGTTTATGCTTTGTGTAATATACATGTGCTTTTTATAATTGGTTTGTTTATTTTTTTTTACTTCATTTCGTACGGCTTATTCCCGAAATCTCCACTAGGCATCCCCACTAGAGGGAATTTCGGGAAAAAGTCTTCAATTAAAATCAACACTAAGGGGCGTCCATAAATTACGTGAGGTGTTTTTTCTGCCCCCCCCCCCCCCACCCCTGGTGAGATGTCGTGAGATTTTATTCAACCCCTCCCCCATCCCCAATCTCACGTGAGATTTTTCAAAATGTGGCTTTCTTACGTAAACGCGTTGGATTGTTATTACAATTTAAGCCTTTATTTCGTGGGGCCATTGGGAAATAAGAAACAATAGAATCATGGAGCTCGGGGAATGAGCCTTTAAAAACAAAGGACTTAAGATTAAATCTTAAGCATGTACAGTCGGCTCTATAATTGTCTTTACACCCAGCTTACGCCGGTTTTCTCCTGTGATTGAACCACTCACACAAACACATCATGTTTGTGTGTGAATAAACTACTGATGTGAATAAACCACTTAAGATATACCCCTAATATATACCACAAGTAGTTTAATCACAAAAGGACATCGGCGTAAGCTGGGTGTAAAGACAATTATAGAGCCGACTGTACAATCTGGATTAAATGTACCAAAATAGTATATTTTTTTTTGTTTCAATCAGAAAAAAAATTGCTTGATTTTAGCCGAGACTTCCCCTCTATCCAACGTAAGATTAGATGAGTTTTGACTCGACCCCCTCCCTCCCTTAAACACCTCACGTAATTTATGGACGCCCCCCTAACACCAACCGCAGTGGTGACGTCGGGAATATTTTTGTCTCGAAGTGTATTAGGAACATTGAACATAGTTATTTCAAATAATACAAATCATTGGAAATTTATTATTACCATCAAATTACAAAGAGGCAATGCAGTCAGTATCCTCGGCACGCTGCTATCGGGTATCGAGTTGGAGCAGTTGAGCTACCTATACATCGTTTGCAACGGTCTGTGGGTGGCCTAATTGTTTCCTTTTGTAAATTTTGTAATAAAGATTGTAGTAGTTAGCTTATGCTGTAATAAAACTTAGTGTAGACTTATAGTAAGACAATTAAAAAAAGAAAAGTACCAACACAGGCAATCATTTCCGTAATTAAATTACTAAAGATGTGTATTATTTAAAATATTATGTTCATTGTTCATAATAGTGGGGATTACGAGACAAAAATATTTACGAATTCCCCACTGCGGTTGGTGGTTGATGTTAGTGGTGATTTAGAGACTTTTTTCCAGAAATTTTCACCAGTGGGGATGGCTGGTGTGGATTTCGGGAATAACCCTTTCATACATGTTCGATCTTTGCTCAGTTTAGAAATGCAGGGTAGAATAATTTGTTTGTCATCCGCCTTTTCTACGACTACCGTCATTTCCGAAATGTTTGATCGGCAAGCCTGCTCGCCGCGCCACCTACTACCGGCGGCTAGAGCCTAACACAACCAGTTGCCCTTTGGTTGTCGCATACACCACACGTATTCGTTCATCGCCAGCCGCGTGAGACGTTCTCGTCGTGACTGTGCTTGTGTTGTGGTGTTAATTGACTTGGTAGCTCTAGCCACCATCATACTACTCTGGATTGGACTGCTGAAGCCGTGCTTAGCTGGTCTGCATCAGGAGTGTCGAGTGGAAATGGCAGAGGTAGGTGGCTACATTTTATCTACCCTGTGTCGGCTGAGCAAGATTCTTTGTATCACTAAGGTCCTTCGTTATTTTAATTTTCATTTTACCAGCACCTATAAGTCCCCCACAATACATTTACATACATTTTAAAAATTAATTTAGTATAATCAAAGTTTTACAAAAACATAGACAACCAACTTCAATTGGATTGTTTAAGTGACCGTAATCACCAGTGAAAAGTCACAGGGAAGCAAAATAGGCAGTTTCGTTTACTTGGACGACATATTTTTCAGTTATGTTTAATATAATTGAAACTACTGAACTGATTTTGATAAAATTTGTATGGGATCAATAAAAAAGAATATCCTCTCTAACAAAACTAATCGCTTTACAAAAAAGTTATGAAGTAACAACATAAAAAAAAACATTCAACTGAATTGATAACCGCTTCCTTTTTTGAAGTCGGTTGAAAACGTCTGAATATGAAATTATTACAAAGGGGTTTGTTGGGAAAAAACATACCAATTGATTTAAATTTGAATTTCAATTTGCCTATCTGATTTTCAACGTAAGTTTTCAACTGACACTATTTAAATTAATTTACAGCTCATTCGTATTTACAGTTATTTAAAATTCAGTTTCACATTTTCACAAGTCTTAATTTTTTTTTGAGCAAGCAGTTTTATGTAGCAACTGTCTCGGCCGTTAGCTCGGTACGAGTGATCAAGGCATTAAGGCTAATCCTCAAATCCGAATTCTATACAAAATGTTTCGGACAAATACTGAAAAAGTACGCCGTATTATAGTAATTTCTTCGCACTATTTGTTTCGTCCTTGTTTTTTGATTTTGTCAACAAAAAAAGTTAAAGGTCTCATACTTTAATTTAGATTTTATAGGTAGGTACGTGTTTTAAAATAAACCCTACTAACTTAAAAACACGTATAAAATCTAAATTAAAGTATGAAACCTTTCACTTTTTTTGTTGACAAAATCAAAAAACAAGGACGAAACGAATAGTGTGAAGAAATTACTATAATACGGCGTGCTTTTTGAGTATTTGTCCGAAACATTTTGTATGGAATTCGGATTTGAGGATTCCCCTTAATAGGTACTAGCGTTCGCGACTGGATTTGATTGACACTGCAAATTGAAATGTATCAAGTACAAGTATCATTGAGTGAAACTAGATTTATTGCAATAATAAAGTTGGCTGGCCCTTTATTTTACAAGGTTTATTTATTTCCCGCAGAACCCTAATCGAAACAATAATCAAGGTTTTACAAAAAAAATACCTACAACAGACTCTTCAATGGGACTGTTCCTGTGGTGGTGATAAGTACCCAGCACAGAAGTACGTATTATAAGTATAGGACCATACAATAATACCTACATTGAAAACGCACCAAGTTGGCTTATGTCCGAGTGGATGAGTCCCTTACCTTGCGATCTGATGGTCGCGGGTTCAAAACGGGTAAAAAATCTATGTATGCATCCCACGTTCTCCCAACGGTGAAGGAAAACATCGTGAGGAAACCGGCATGTCGTAGAACCTAAAGTTCAAAAACATGTGTCGAGTACACGAAAGGAGGCTCCTTCGAGGCGCACTTGAAATCCTTTCACCACACTGGTTCGAAGGAACTAGTGACACGATAAGAAGAAGTGACAGTGGACACCACTGAATAGTCACAGGGAAGTAAAAACGCAATTTCGTTTACTTGGATGTCGACATTTTTCAGTTTTTTTTTATTCAAAACCAAAGTAGGTACTGAACCACCGGTACGGTTCCATAGAAATTTCATGATAATCGGTTCAGTATACCTACTTTAGTTTTGAAATCAAAATAACGTAAAAAAAAACTATTTTGCTTCGGGGAATCCATTAATTACGTGAGGTAATTTTGGCGATTTTTCGACCCCTCCACCCCTCTTGGTGAGATTTCGTGAGATTTTGCTCGACCCCTCCCTACCCTCTTAATCTCACGTGAGATTTTTTGTCGTATTTAGTGGAGAATAATTTACTGAATTTCACCCCTTTTTCTCACATCATTACACTTTTTCCTGCGGAAAATATTACGTGAGATTTGACGAGACCACCCCTCCCCCCACGTGAGCTTGAGTGAGGTTTGACTCGACCCCCTCACCCCCCTAAAAGCCTCACGTAATTAATGAATGCCCCCTTCCTTGTGACTTGTCAGTGGTTGCTATGGTCACTAGTAGTCCAGAACAGTCCGATTGAAGTCAGTTGTATCTAGTAGGTAGGTATGTTTTGGTAAAACCTTGATTAAGAATTACAAATTTGTGTAGATAGGTACAAACATCTAAGTGATTCACTCATGATTCGAAAACTCCAAGATATAAATAAATAAATTCTAAATCAGAAGTTTCAATAAAGTTTCGGCAAAAGATGTTATTTATATGAATGCTTCGACCAGATAAGTTAGCTTTCCGTCAGAACTGGTTCTGCTCGGAGCACTATCGAGAGATGATACGCCATTGGCTAGGTCACACAAGTCAACGACTGCAATGTACAGTCAGATACATAATATTTGGAATATTTTTTATGAGGCTAATATGTAGCCTGTGTCCATAAATTCATTAAATACCTTACAGTGTTCCTAAAGAAAAACGAAAAAAGACCACATTCGCCTTCGTAAACGGACAAGAGACGAATAAAATTTACAAACACGTTTAGGTCAAAATCCAAAAATTGTTTCGAACTTCTGTGATTTACTCCGATGATACCTATCAGTGTCTTAAAATATTTTTCGCTAATATTTCTTTGTCGTGTTATAACTTTCTTAAAAAATAAAATATTATAAACAAAACCATTGCTTTTTTCCATTCTATCGATATTGACTAGAAAATAAACCGTACCATATGTACCTAGGTATTTAGGAAAATTGAGTAAACGTCACTTTGATAAGTATTTTTTTAGGGTGGTCACACCTTTGTTTACAAAAAAATCTTGAATTCTTAAACGGGGTATAAGACTTAGGGAGTAGGTATACTATAGTTTTTACCTACTTACCTATAAGTAGTTTTTTTTCCTAGATATTTAGCCTGTCTTCGTTCAGTTAAAAATGCACGCCTGACCGTGCGAGTGAAGGAAAGTGCATTTTTAAATACTTAGAAAAAAATATATCCTTACAACTTAACTCATTTGCACTTATATGTACCAAGGGTCGTTCTTAGCTGCATCTGATATTATCCGGTATGACCTAATGAGACAGTCTTACTAAGAAGGTAACCTAAGCAAGAACGAATAACCAAAGTGCTTAAAAAATTGTGTAATAAAAATGGATAAACGTGTATTACATGTTTGTGAGTTAACATATACCTAGTTCGTATATGTTAATATTCGAAATTTAGATAGCCTAGATGGCTATCTAAATTTCGTTTTTTTATTGTTTCTGACCAATCAACTTTTTTATATTTAGACTGCCTTGTGTGTGACCTAGGTCCAATGTTTTTTTACCCGACTGCCAAGGAAGGGTTATGTTTTTCGCGCGTATCTTGTATGTACCTAGGTATCTTCGAGAATCTAGTAGTATGTACCTACCTACCTAGGTATGTAAACTGGGTTACCTCGTATCTTCCAAACGGCTTGATGGAGTTTGACAGTTAAGGTATCGTTAGATTCGTATTAATAACCCGAGTATCATTAGATGGGTTTTATAATAAATTATAAATACAAAATGGCGAATTTATGGGGCTAAATACCTAGTAAGTTGTTAATACATTTTTCTTAACCAAACCTATCGAGTAGGGTTTCAAAATTAAGGAAATTAAAAGGAGATTACAACAATATACCTGCTTAAGTCATATGTTTAAATTTATTTGGAATAATAAAGAAATCAATGCATAACATTTTTGCAGTCGTGTTTTCAGTTTTTATAAACTTTAAGCTTGTTATGGGTAAGGCCGCCAAAATTGTCAATTTTTTGTCGGACATTTTTGTCGTTTTTGTTACCAATTTCTTTTAGTGGGAATATTTTATAAACTATAAAGTAAACATTATTACTTTCTATAACATTTCAAACTTAGATATATAAGCTCCATTTTAAAAGTAATTTTGTGCAATCATTATTGTTATTTAATTGGTTAATTAATACGTAAAGTTATGAAATAGTCACACTTTTGGGTTACTTTTTTTTTGTGTGACGAATATTTACCCCAATCCTTCGTTTTAAAGAGTTAAAGTGCAAAATCTCAGTATGGTCATGGCAATACTATTATGGCTAAACAACTAAACAATAAATTCGCCACATTGTTTCGTCACACAGAGGTGTCGAAGTTTTGCGTAACGTAGTTTGAAATCAATATATTTTTTTTCAATTGCGATTTATTCAGTTAGAAACAGATAATTGATTACTTATACTCCATATTTGTTAGCAGCGGTTTTCGTAGTGCATTCGTAAATATTAAGTAGCGCCATATTGTAGTAAATAAGCGATTTATAACCTAAAATGTATTTTAAAATTTTACTTTTGTGTTGCTTTTGTGATACTTTTTGTGTCATGATAACACAGGTTTTTGGGTTACGTATCACAAACGTTCTATAAAGTCTCATTCATAATGGTCATACAATGAAATTGATGATAATACTGTTTTGTTCATACGAACAAATATCAGATTAAATCCAAATAGATAAAGTTACGAGTATTGTATTTTTGTCACAGTTACATTCTGCAGCCGTTAACGGCTGCAGAAAGGCAAAAAAAAAGAATCACCAAAAATTAAAAGCCACAAATTCTGAAAAAAATTAAAGATCAGAAAGAAAAAAACAGTGACGGAACTTTACAAAATTATAAACTAAAATAGACAATTATTAGAGCGAAGAACAGAAAGAAGAAAGAAGGTGAAAATGGAGAGAGGATCGAATAATGATTCAATGATGAAAAGATGATTTTGATTATGTTTACCTTTGAGTTTGATATTTCTAAGCTTTTATATTTTATTTCATACATACCTAATGTCTTATAAACAAATGATACTAGTGTTATGTTTTTTATTTACTAAGGCCTTTATGAAACCACCTTTACACAAAACTGTGTTACTTTTGGGTTACATTTGTGCAACGATAACACAATTTTTTTTGTGTTGCTTTTGTGATACAATTGACAATTTCGGCGGCCTTACCCTTATATTATTAACGTGCCTTTAACGTGTTATTCTAATAATGGTTATATTTTTAGGTTTCTTATTATTTAGTTTACTACATCTTGCGTCCTCAAAATCATGCAGGTGAGTGTTTGGTGTGTTTTCAATCTACAATCGCTTATTTATCTTGCTGAAGAAAAAGAGCCTGTATTTATCTGTGCTTTGGCTGTGGGTATTATGTTACCGACTTTAAATAAGTACACGGTCAACTTTTAATCACCAGAAAAAAAATAGACATGGTCAGTTGCCGTTACTGAACACAAATACCTACGTATGGCAAAAAAACTTGAAAAAATTAAGTCGAATTTTTGTCAATTTTTTTTATTAAGAATGTATAACTGTTACCGTTAGTCGTTTTCCTATGGATTTGCATCAGGCGGTACCCTTTATTGATAATAATTTAAGTTTAATTCATCTTTTGGCAAACCCGGGTACCTAGCTCGAGTCGGCTCGCAAAAGCTCTGCTCGGGCACCACACTCGCGCCGCTGTCACTCTGTCATTTTGTAGAAATTCTAAATTCTGACTGCACAGATACAACGTAGTACCCCGTCTGCATTGCCCATTTAATTTGTTTTGGTAATTAAAAATTGCTCGTGTATTGGCAGATAAATATATCCAGGTGTAGGTACTAGGTTCGTGCTAAAGTTAAACACCCGGCTACTTCCAGGAGCACGGATTGGACGTGCGATGACGGCACGTGCATCCGAGATACCCTGAAGTGTGACGGCGCCTCCGACTGCGCTGACGGCAGCGATGAAACTTTCCTACTCTGCATGCACAACTAGTACGAAAACCATCAATCAATCAATACATATTATAATACTAACATTTTCCCCTTAAACTTTGACCTCACACGCCTAAACTCCTGAATTGATTTGGCTCATCTACGAACTCAAAAATGCTTTTGAACTAACCTACCCAAATGTAAAATTTCTTGACGATCGGATGAGCGAGCGGTTCGATAGTTCGATATAATATCATCGGACAAACATACATACATACACAGCCACACGGTTTTTTCGCAATGCGCTTTGTTCGCAATGCAATTGCACGCAATTTAATTCAATTATCCAATATATTGGGTCTTCAACTAAATTTAAATTAATCATTTTTATTTCATTCTTTATTTATTTGTGAGACTGACGCCACGGGAGGGGTATTAGTACAACGACTTGCACCAAACTGTCCAAAGTCCCTAAGCAATTACTTTACTCACTTGGTACTTCTTAACAGTCCAAATTCTGACCGTTAAGAACTGTCAAGCGAGTAAAGTTATTGCTTAGTAACTTTTAAAGTTTGGTGCAAATCGGCATAAGGCAAATTACTAAGGCAGATTGCCGGTTCATAAGTTCAAGGACTGGTTGTAAGGTAGATTACAGGTCCATAAGTTAACGACTGGTTGTAAGGCAGATTGCCGGTCCATAAGTACAACGTAAGGCAGCCGCTGCAGATGGGCAGGTACGGAAGATACGGAATCTCTCTCTCTCTCTCTCCAGCCAGTCTGTTGGGGACATCAGCCATCCGTTCTTGTATTCCAGCTGCGACGGATACAGATGCGTGTACGGAGGCTGCGTCTCACACAGAGCGCAGTGCGACGGGGTGCGGGACTGTCGAGACAACTCTGATGAATTTGGCTGCTACGAGTGGGAACGCGGGACTCCTGAAGAGTAAGATTTTGTTTATTGACCTCTTAGGTATATAAGCAAGAACTTACATTTTTAAAAATAAAGAAGAATAATACATAATATTGCTTCTACTTATCTGCTGCGCCATCACAGGCAGAATTTGTTTTATAAAAACCAGTAGGTACAGTCGGTCAGACTACGTTCGTCACATAGGTAAATGTTTGTGCTGATACGTGAAGCGAACTCGCTACATCAAGCGTGCCAATTCAACACACTTGCCACTCGACCATCCATGTCGGCATAACTTTTCGCAGTATTCGTCCTCACGAAATTCTGCTAGGTCTCCAAAGGCCTACATTGGACGCTCCGCACTAACCGCATCAAACCCGATTTTGGTATTCTTTGTATAGTTTGCCATACAAGTGCGTCCATCCACTGATCTGCACCTCCCGAAGCGGATGCATCGGACTGTCAGGCCTGCCTTCCTCCTAAGCTGAGTTCGGTCGTAGACGTCGGTCGAGCGTACGAATATACACGGCTTGCTATGTGGCACCGCACTGCAATGGTGATGTCAGCAGCGGATTAATTGAAGCGAGACGTTGTGCGCTACGGACGTACTCGATGTTCGTGTATCCTCCTGGAAGGCAGGCCTCAGCAATGCCGGTAGTGTGGATGATGTCATTCGGATTGCCGATGTTGAAAATTTGTTTGAAAATGGTGGTCATGTCAGCAATCGGCGCTTGCTGAGGTTACAGTGGACGTGGACGCACCACCTAGCATTACGCTAAAATCGGTCCGTAGCGATTAGCGCGGAGAATCCGATGCCGGCCTGTAAACGCCTACCCTAAATACCCAACCTCTTTTTTTCAGACTTGAAAGAGAGTTATTGGCGGATCGCAATACATCCAACAGGCTGGTAAAGGAGCGCCTTGAGCGGTACGAAGAATCGTGCAAAGATGGACAACTTATTGGTTTTATCCGCAAATGCGATGGAGTAGTGGACTGTAAGGACGGATCTGATGAGACCTTAGAGACGTGCGCGCCTCAGAACTGCTGGCAACATGGCGTCAGGTTCATATGCGAGAATGGAGCGTGTATAGACCAGAGGAAGGTCTGCGATGGGGTAAGTTTGTGTACTGTAGGTAGAGTATACTCTTAACGATACGAAAAGTCTTGTAAAGATGGACTATTCTAATCGGTTTTATGCGATGGGTCGTGGACTGTAAGGACGGATCTGATGAGACCTTAGAGACGTACGCGCCTCAGAAGAACATGGGAAGGTATGCGATTGTGTAAGAATAAATACCTATGTAAGACAATTAATTGCACGCCCTTCGAATTTCGTGCAATTTTAAACTCAAAGATCTCTCTTTTATAGTTTGATCGGAACCGTTGGACCGGGGGGTGAGGAAGCGGGGTGAGGAAAAGAGCACGAATTATTGCGTTATCGTGTAGGGATGACAGAAATGTACGCACATGTACCTACCGGTCAAACTATACACAACAACAAGCTAACGTTCTTTAGATAGGTTTTAAGAATAGGGTGGAAATAGCTTAGTTGGAATAAGACTTATGATAGCTTGCCTAAATAATAAGTTTGGATAAAAAGAAGATTATTTAAAGGAAAAGGATTTAATGGATCGATGTAGATGTACCTACCTACTATTTATGTTTACCTATTTCTTAATCACGCCAAAATTACTGAACTGATTGAGCTGCAATTGAGTACATAGTTAAAGTCCTAAAAAGGCCATAAGCTACTTATTAAAAAGGTAAGTTATGTACCTATAGAAAATAATTTACGTTTTTTGTTTTTTTTTTTAAACCGATGCACGGCGCAAACGATGCCGTGCGCTTTCTTGTAAAATGGATGGATGGATCTACCTAATGATGCTGAAATTGAACAATTATTTGTGTCTTATTTTAGGAAAAACACTGTGCTGACGGATCAGACGAGCTAGAAGATATATGTCGTAGAAACGAAGAGTAAGTATTTGCTTATCAATAGATAGGGTAAAACCGGGTTAGATGTCCGAGAAAGATATGTGCCCCTTTTCCTAAAAACCTTTCGAAAATCAAATGAGAGTAATAAATATCCTTCATACCTTATCTATAAGTAATAGGTAGGTAAGTAATTTCATTTGATTTTCGAAAGTTATGTTTTTAGAAAAAGAGGTAGGTACAAACAGCATCATAGATAAGTATCCCCCTTGTACAAGACACTCACCTTATAGCAAATCCCTTCAAAAAACATTTTTTTTTTTTTTTATTTATTTAATTCGGTACAATGACAGACAACAAACCATGAAAGATTCATTACATTCTTAGTTTCTATAGTATACGTTTAAATTTGCTATCCACTTATAATTGTACACAATATATGTAACGAGTTTTGACATCTATTGGTGAAAAAAATAAAAATAAATCTAACACAAATTATTAGTATGTTATATATCAAAGGTTAAGTAACAAAAATTGGGTTTAAAGAAATTAGGTTCCTACTATTTAAATCTGAACAAAGATCTCTTAAATGAACCTAAAGGTAAACTGAAGATATCAATATCCATGCTATAAATTTCACACTACTTGTTCGAAAGAACTAGTGACACGTAAATGCCTCGGTTTTTCAGAGAAATAGAGTGGTACTGCGAAGATGGAACGCGTATTGAACCTGAGAAGAAATGTGACGGCGTGTCCGACTGTCCCGACCAGAGTGATGAAGCGTTCGTGCTCTGTTGGAACAGCAAGATCAAGTAAGTACCCCAGCTTGAAAAATCGGGAATTCCCGGGATTTTCGGTTCCGGGATTTCCTGGTACTATGCCCTAGTACCTAGTAGCTAGCTACCTTACCTTACCTTACCTTTAGCTTTTTTTTTTTTTTTTAGTAGTTAGCT
Organism: Lobophora halterata; assembly: GCA_932526365.1. Taxonomy (NCBI): domain Eukaryota; kingdom Metazoa; phylum Arthropoda; class Insecta; order Lepidoptera; family Geometridae; genus Lobophora; species Lobophora halterata. The sequence goes on along the minus strand of OW052028.1, from coordinate 4,252,349 downwards.
AGTACTTGTATAGCGGTATGAGGCCCGATCACGAACTTTTCGTCACTGAGAAGTCAAAAGTGTGTATGATTTTATTTTTAATTTGTTTTTTAAAACGTCATACTGTTATACTGTTGATTTCTCGGTGACGGATACGCTAACGTTATACACCAACTTTTAATCACCAGAAAAAAAATACACATAGTCAGTTGCTGTTACTGAACACAGATATGGCAAAAAATTTAGTCGAATTTTTGTCATAATAAATATTATTAAAATTGGATAACTGTTGCCGTTAGTCGTTTTCCTATGGATTTGCGTCAAGCGGTACCCTTTATTGATAATAATTTAAGTTTTATTCATCGTCTGGCATCCCGGGTACCTAGCCCGAGCCAGCTCGCCGCAGCTCGGCTCAGGCGCCGCACTCGCGCCGCTGCCATTCGCACATTTTGTAGAAATCCAAAATTCTGACTGCACAGATACAACGTTGTATCTGCATTGCCCATTATTTTTTTTTTGGTAATTAAAAATTTGGTGGTGTATAATATTAATAGGATAACGTTGACGCCAAAGTTGGTGATCGTGGCGGCTTGTATATTCAGTTTCTGAGTGCAAGTACAACAAGTAGGTGGTTATGATGATGGCAGTTGTTAAATAAGGCGCTTTTGAGACATCCGTAGCCTTACAGGGTGTATGTATGTTTAACTTTGTTTTTTTTTTTTTTTTTTGTTTTTTTTTTTAAGCGCACAAAACACATCACAATCACATAAGTATAAAATTATAGGTTAACAAAGATTTCTGATACAGTCAGCTGCACTTGAAAATAACCACGAGCAAGACTTTCTAATTTTATAATATTTCTTTTTATTAAAAACACCAAATCTGAGCATTAATTAATCATCACAATGGAAACTATTTTTCAAATATTAATAAATAGTATAAATATATTTAGTAATAAATCCACTTAATTTCTAAACAAAGGTATTTAACTTAACTCTAGTTTAGAATTTTAGTATCTAAACCAAAGCGCCGAAAACAAAACCCAAGTCAGAACTCTACGCGTGTTTCACCTCTACACGAGGCATCCTCAGGAGATATTGACTCGCCGAAATCTGAAACGAGATTTATTACTAAATATATTTATACTATTTATTAATATTTATGGATTACCGCAAAGTAACGCCTGAATCAATCAATTATTTTTCAAATAAAACACTCCATTAAGAATATTTAAAATTTATGAACATTTACGACGAATGCTTATTTCAAAATATTTCTGAATTTTATTTTTATACTTGGACATACATACTATGTGCATAGTTGCGGCGCGGACTGGAGATGCGTGTACGGAGGCTGCGTGCCGCGCGCCGCGACGTGCGACGGCGTTAGCGACTGCGCAGACAATTCCGACGAGATGCTACGCGAGTGTCGCAACCAGACCACGCTCACACAGTGAGTATCATAAAGGTAGTATGTACCTACCGACAGCCTGTGTTTATGGCATAAGCATCTTGTTGAAAATAAATTTATCTTTATCTTTAGCCGAAAGTGTCAGACACCTGGCACTTGTGAATGTAGCACCTAATGGGTCTAACAAACGCACAATCTTCACCACAGTTTTGCCTGCGCAGGCCGGTTGTACATACAACACCGTGCGTGTGGTTGGTATTTTACCGTGGTGTTTCGTGTACAAGTCGGACTGTGCAGGCAAAACTATGGTGAAGCTTGTGCGTGTGGAAGGCCCATTAGCACTTAGTACCTTGCTTCGTCAAACGTCTGGAAATCTACAACAAACCAATCTATTCTTATGATGACTTCACACGGCCCGCATCAGCACGGTCCGCGCCACAGGCCGTGTAATGCGAGCGGCCCGAGGCTGCTCGCTGTTCGGTTAACAAAGGTGAGAAGGGGTGATCCGGACTCGTCCGCGGCGCTTATTAGCACAGGCCATGTGAAGCCACCATTACGTCACTGCAAAGGACTTTCTGTGAGTGTGTATCGTTGACCCAGTAGTCGTTCCCTGTTTGTCTAAAAACGTAGGTAAGCAACAAAAGCGATCAAAACTTGACAAAAGATATCAATGGATTCGTCTTGGATATGGGAGTTGTATAGCAGCTTTTAAATGTTTAGGTACAAATATCTGTGCTCATTTAAAATCATTCTCCTTGTAGGTGCATTGAAGAACTGAACAGCCGAACAAATAGGAACGGTATCACAGGCTTGTACGATGATTGCGAGATTCGCGCAATGTGTGCCACCGATGAGAAGCCATATGAAGGCACTCTGGACAATTGTACTCCCGACATCAACGCCTGTCTTGCGAATGGCTGGTTCAGATGCAGAGACGGCGGTGGCTGTGCGTACCGAGTGGATCTATGTGATGGAGTAAGTTAGAACTAGGGCACTATAAACAAATGTACCCCGACCTCAACGCCTGTCTCGCGAATGGCTGTTTCAGATGCAGAAATAGTATTTAATACACGTAATATAAATATACGTGTCAATAAGCACGCTGTTGGAACAGTGCTGTCATCAACCTAGGGTCCTGCTCCGTCATTTTAAGGAGCTAGGATGGCTGGGGCAGGTTTAAGTAAATATTGGGGGGCAATGCACAATGCACCCTTCAACGGGAAGCCAGTGCAAACTGCTGTACCCCCTTTTTAGAATTAGAATTAGAATTAGAATATAAATATAATTATGTTTACCTTATTTACTTACAGATAAAAAACTGTGCTGATGGCTCCGACGAGCTTGATGAAATATGTGATGAGTAAGTTTCCAATCTTCAAACCTAAATAGGAGTAACTGAAGCATATTCAGAGTCCTGAATGATATAGTAGTTGAAAAACAATGGCTTAAAATAGGAGGTAGGTACTTCTGTAAAGTGTCTAAAAATAGTGATCAAAAAATTGTCTGAAAAATAAATGCCTGAAAAATACGTCAAAACTAATAAATAGATCTGGCTGAATTCGGTTAGGGTATACTTAGTTTATACATGACATAAACTACTTTATATTTTCTAAAATAGATTGTAGTAGTTAGCACAAGCTTTCATAGATATAATTATTTAAACTCTTTCCAGGCTCAACGGAAAATGCGTGCTACCTCCTCCACCAAAGAACGGAAACTATACTGTCCCGGAAAGGCCCGATGCGAAGCCTGGCCAGCCATTCCCTTCTGTACTAGCAGTGTTCACGTGCAGTGTGGGGTACAAGCTGATCGGGACTCGCTTCCCCTACTCCTACTGCACTAAGGGTCGCTGGTCCAATGATCCGGCTCAAATCAAATGCGTCTGTGAGTTCTGTCTTTGTATGTAGAGCCATTTCTTTATATACTAGTGGTGTTCACGTGCCGTGTGGGGTACAAGCTGATCGGGACTCGATTTCCCTACTCCTACTGTACTAAAGGTCGATGGTCCAATGATCCAGCTCAAATCAAATTCGTTTGTGAGTTCTGTTTTTGTATGAAGAGCCATTTCTTTATATACTAGTGGTGTTCACGTGCAGTGTGAGGTACACCTGATTTTGGGATCTCGCTTGTTTTACTCCTACTGCACTAAGGGTCGCTGGTCCAATGATCCGGCTCAAATCAAATGCGTCTGTGAGTTCTGTCTTTGTATGTAGAACCATTTCTTTATATACTATAGTGGTGTTCACGTGCATTGTAGGGTACAAGCTGTTTCAGGGCTCATTTTCTCTACTCCTACTGCACTAAGGTTCGTTGGTCCAATCATCCGGCTCAAATCAAATGCGTCTGTGAGTTCTGTCTTTGTATTTAGAGCCCTTTCCGTCTTTATCTACTAGAACACTTGCTGTATAATGGTGGCTTCACACAACCAGTGTTAGCACGGGCCGCGCTCGGTCAGTCCGCGCCACACACCGTGTGAAGCGGGTGCGTTTTGTCGGTTAATTCAGGCACGTGTCAAGTCTATATAGGCCGTGAGAAGGGTTAATAATCCGGACTCGTCAGCGGCGCGGCGCGGCGCGGCGCGTGCTAGCACAGGCCGTGTGAAGCCGCCATAATATACATCAGACACGCGCTTCCTTTACTGCACTTTCTTAGAATTATCTTAATTTTAATTCAGAATTAACCTACTCATTGCTTATAGAAGGTACAGACAGCGTCATAGATAAGTATCCCCTATGCATAAGACACCTAGCTTCAAATCCCTTAAAAAATGTATAATTATTAGGCTTACATGGTTATAAAAATATAATGTATTTATGAAGACAAAACTTATCCGTAAGTCGTGCCCCGCGGAGGTGGCGTTTTGAAAGGACTTGAAGCTGTTTGTGCTGTGCAATGGGGATACTTATCTATGACGCTGTCTGTACGTAGAATGTATTGGGTACCTTATAAGTAATAAGTTTAGGTACCTTTCTACATGGAAAAGTTTGCCGAGCTAGCAGACCAATGTTTTTAGTGTTTGCTGTCATCGTGTGGTCTTATACACACTTTTTTTTAAATGTAAACATTATTTTTTATACATACATACATACTTAGTAATTTTTATTGTTTTACCAGCGCAATGTCCCCTCAAAAAAGACCGCAGTATAAGGTACATGTGCCTACCGAGGGGTCCGTTGCTGTCGCTGGAGCGGGTGCAGGAGTGCGCCGCGCTGGTACCCGAAGGCGCGACCGTGCGCCCCGAATGCCGTGACGCGCATTACCACTACGCCGGGGAAGCCAACAACACCTCAATGGCTCCTTACCACCACGGTAAGTTACCCACTGGAGCGGAGAAGAGCAGAGCTGTGTAAATTTTGACCAATATTTTGGTCACCTTTCAACCGACTTCAAAAAAAGAGGAGGTTCTCAATTCGGTAGTTTAGTTTGATGGGATTTTTTTTCCCATCGAGTAACACCCCGAGTCAGTCATAAAAAAAATCCTTCCCATCGAGTAACACCATGACATCCAGGTGTTACTTATAATATATAAGAAGGAATTTTTATTTATATTTAAGTTTATTACCTCAGTACAGTTCCTACTTCGTCACATATTAACCGATTTGGAAAATATTTTTTTTGTTTGAAGGAAAATACTTTCAACTTGGTATCATAAAAGTTTTATCAAAATCGTTTCAGTAGTTTTTACATCTAAATAGCTAAAAGAAATATGTCGTCGAAGTAAACGTAATTGCGTATTTTGCTTCCCTGTGACTTTTGAGTGGTCTGTACGGTCACTAGAACAGTTCAACTAAAGTCGGTTATACTTTACTAGTTTAATTTTATGTAATTTAATAGTGTAGGTACCTAATGTTTATGTGAAATAAGGATAAAGATCCTTAGATAAAGTACTTAGGTGGTCCGAAATAAAATATTTTTATATTATTTATTATATACTTACTATGCTTTTGTAAAACCTTGATTATTCTTCACTCCGGTGAACATGTAGCAACGTTACAGTAAGTTAAGTTAGTCTTATAGTACGATGACACACGGCTTTTTTACACGCTACAAGCCAGCGACTTCGCTTGCAGCGTGTAAAGTCGCCCAGTGTCATCGGCGTTTTTACAATCTGCTTGTTGACAATCCTTCCCAAAAGCTAACTCGCTCACACACAATCAGCTTGTAAAAACGCTTATGTGACATCGACGCTTTAGATTCTGCATAAATAAAAGTTTATAAGTTTTTAGATTTTGCTCAATCACGCCAAAGCTTTAATAGTAGATTATGCACTAAGGGGATAAAGCAGTGTCTTATGTCGCGGGTGGCATATTGAACCCTGAGCTAAAATGTAGAGTCCTGAGTGACGCGAGGGGTTCAAGCTGCCCAAGACGAAGACAGGCTTTATCCCAGAGAAGCATACTCTACTTTTCACACCTTCTGCGAGGCAATAAACAGCCAGGGCTCCGAACTCAGCAGCCAACACCATCTTTTGTTTCACAATCTTTGAAGTCGCGCCTTTTTTCTTTTTTTTATAAGTGGCCAGTTCAATTTTCGAACAAACCTTTTTACAATGCCATATGGGCGTTCTTTTACTTAGAGTTTTCCACGAGTTTCCACATGAATTTGACGTTCCAAATTCAAATCACATTACTACCCTTGGGAGTTTCATACAACATTACTTCCCTAGGTAGGTCATGCTTTGCTTTACCTTGATGATAGCATGATATGTAATTGGATATTGTCGAGCAGGTGGTGTGAAAAAATAAAAATTAAGGTCGAAATTCAGTACTTGGGTATGCAGTAGTTTGGAAAAGGACATCAGGAGATGTCAGTATTATTTAAATCTGATGCATAATAAAAGAAAATAAAGGCACTTAAATTTTCGTTCCAGGAGCTTTAAAATGGATGCGTTGCGAAGAAGGTGGAAACTGGAACTATCTCCCTACTTGTTCTGTGAGTAAGTATACCGAATCAACGTCGAAATTTCTTATCTTATTTTCTTAATAATAATAACATTGTTCCTATAGACCACCAAGATGTACAGTACCAAACCACAGACATAGATCTAGAGTACCAAAACAACATGGATGCAGTATACAGGACCGAAAATTTTCAGACACCCTGTCAATAAAAATGAAATATCTCTATTTTCAAATGTTTTTTTTTTTTTTTTTCGAAGGCTTCACATCAAAGGTATATAGCCAGTGTCAAGTAATTGGAGAGATTATTTTGTCATATGTCAGAGTCGATAAGTCAAGTCATGCCCCTGTAAAGTAGTGGTGGTTGCGACTTTACTAGAGGCTTCTATGGAGTTTTGGAGGCAACACGAAAAGTCACGTTTTACAGCATTACACTATTCACCAACACTCATACACTTTCGCGAACACTTAATGGATAAAAAAACCACCGTTTTTACACTGAAACACTCAAAGTAATACAAGTTTTGTCAATTAATTTAATGCCGCCAATGCATTCTTCATTCATTCTTCATGTTCCCGCCAAAAAAAAAAACTCCAAATAATGTTTGTTATTACTTTTTACGATGTAGTTTTATTGACATTGAAAAAGCCTAGTAGTAGTTTTAACATATTATAATATTTATCTAGCCATGTTACTTTTCTTTTTCGAAAATTAGCATCGGACCAAAATGTATTAGAAGTTAGCCGATGCGGCTCCCTTTTCTTGGTCGCATTTTCAATGTAAGTACTTACTACATTGTTTCCAACTAGTTGACACCGATAGATGACTTTCAAAGTATTTTCAGCTATTGACGATCACATCCTCCAAGTTTCAAGCCTCTACGTCCAGTGGTTTCGCCCATTGGTTTGGCCTGTACGTTGTCTGTCAGTCAGATAGGACCTAATATAAATACTTAAACAAAATAAATGTACTATTAGAAGTTAACATACCTATATTTAATTCACCTTAAGATAAGATAAGATAATCATTTATTTGCTAGAATGTAGGTACATAATAGGTTGTTACATGTCAATCAAGGGTCCTATACATTCTGCCTCCATTCGAGGCGTGCAAAATTATATTTAAACTAAAGAATGATTATGATTAATTGATTAAAATAATGAAATAGCAAATTAAAAAGTACTTAATGTCTATAAACATTTCATACAATATTACTTAGAGTTAACTGCGTCATCCACAAAATTTATATATTCCTTGACGTCATAAAAACATTTTTCTATCAGCCACTCATTTACTTTGCGTTTAAATATATATAAAGGTAGGTCTTTGAATCTATTTGGCAGTTTGTTATATATGTTAATGGCACTAAAAAAGGCATTACTTTTTACAAGCTTGAGTCTACATGGTGGATGATATAAAATATTTCTGTGCCGTGGATTTCTTACTGACATGGTTTTAAAGTAGCTAGGGTTTTGCTTGACAAATACACACAAGTCCCTTATGTACATGCAAGGTAAGGGAAGAATGCGAAATTCCTGAAATATAGGTTTGCAACTATCCATAAACCACGCTCCACAGATAGCCCTAACACACTTTTTCACGGCCTTGACGACACGTATGGTCAAATGGCAAGTGGGTTCAATTCCTGCTTCAGGATAAACATTTGTGTGATGAACATCGGTGCTTGTCCTGAGTCTAGGTGTTTTCTATGTATGTATCCTATGTTAGTACATAAAAATAATCTAAGTATTCTATTTAGTTACTTATCTGGGTCCTATAGTACAAGCTAGCTTAGTTTGTGGCTAGATGGCGTTGTGTGAAATGTCCAAACATTATTATTCATTCCATAGATTGTGGTCTGGTGACATCCCAAGGAGACGAGCTGATTATAAACGGCAGCTCGGCTCAGCGCGGCGAGTTCCCCTGGCACGCCGCCATCTACAAGAAGACAGCTCTCCCCGAGATGCCGTTCGACCAGATCTGCGGCGGGTCGCTCATTAGCAATAACGTTGTCATATCAGGTACTTACTACTCGGGCGAATGAACATGCCACCTGACTGCCACTCTCGCTCGGCACTTGCTGCGTCCCCCGCCCCCCGCGCGGCGCCCTCCGTGTGTCTTCTTCCTCTAATTACGAAGCCTTATCATTACATATCATTACCAAGTATTACAGGACCTCTTCTCTATCAAGATTATCCAATTCCTCAATTCAATTCAATTTTAAGTATTTGCACGACAAAAGTTGATGCAGTGATTCTTATTTAAAGTAAGACCACAATGTACCTGTATTACGCAAATAAAGATTCATTCATTCATTCATTCATTCATTCATTCATTCATTCATTCATTCATTCCACGCTGTACTTTGCACAAACGTCACTCGAGCCAGGTGTCATGTTAATTCGACCGAGAAGTACCCAGCTACCTACCAAGCTCGCGACAGCACAGGTGCCGTAGCTGCCGTCTCAAAGCAACCAACTGATACCTATAGACGGCAGAGCACAGTAAGTTCCCAGGCACGCTGTGATCTACCATAAAGTTGTCATATTAGCACCTAGCTTGCGGCAGTTCAGTCGGTTGAAAAGCACCATTATAAGTGCTTTTCAACCGACTCAAAAAAAAGAGATTCTAAATTTCGTCTACATCAGTTGGGGTATCTAACCCTGTTTTACCCTATTATATCCTCACAAACAGTAATAAAGTGTTCATCTTCATGTTGTGTAGCGGCCCACTGCTTCTGGTCGGACCTGGTCAAGCAGCTTCCAGCAGAAAACTATGCTGTGGCGCTCGGCAAGATATACCGCTATTGGGGCAGCCCTAGAGACACCGATGTGCAGAGATCACTGGTACGTAGGTACTTAGGTACCACCATCTACATCTATCATCTACTTTAGTTTGACCGGAAAGTGCAGAGATCGCTGGTAGGTACGTACTACGTACGTACCACCATGTACTTTAGTTTGACTGGAACCTGCAGACATCGCTCGTTGGTACCACAAACTACTTTAGTTTGACCGGAAAGTGCAGTAATCGCTGGTACGTACCTACCATCAACTACTTTTGTTTGACCGGAACATGTAGAGATCGCTGGTACGTACCACCATCTACTTTAGTTTGACCGGAACGTGCACAGATCACTGTTACGTAGGTACCACCATCATCCTTAGTTTGACTGGAACGAAGGTACAAATATCACTTGTAGGTACGTACCACCATCTACTTTAGTTGGACCGGAATGTGCAGAGATCGTTAGAAATAATAATTTTTACCCGCTTAAACATTGAATTTAGTAGAAAACTGAAATACTTAGGTACACGGCAATGCTTTTCTTCGGAGATTATTAAAATATGATTTTAATTTAGATCTTGTCTATAATTCAAGACACAGGTGTATTCAACTTTTAGTCTAGTCTAGGTGTTTGAACACGAGCGCGTAGGCGGTGCGAGAGTGTCAGTTTCAAATACGTAGCTTGCCATGCTCGCTAGGATTCAAAAGTAGATTTCACTTCAAAAATAAAAAATATAAGTAGGTAATTACTTAATAATGTTTTGTTTGTCCGCTGTTATCAGGTGAGCAAGATAAGAATCCCGCCCCGGTTCCGTGGCGCCGCTGCCAACTTCCAGGACGACATAGCGCTGGTGTTCCTCGCCACGGCTGTGGAGTACCGCGCACACGTGCGACCTATCTGCCTCAACTTCAACCTCACCTTCGAGAACACTCAGCTCGTCTCTGGGAATATGGGGAAGGTAAAAGACGTCTACGCTGGCTTATAACAAGAAGCAAAATCCCTGACACACACCCAAATTAAGATGAAAAAGAATTGTATACTGTTGTTAAGTGAGTAAGGCTGCTGGGACGACTTAGCGCCGCTGATGTTCCTCGACACAGCTGTCGAGTACCGCGTGCACGTGTGCCCTTTCTGCCTCAACTTCAACCTCACTCAACTCGTCTCTGAGAATATGGGCAAGGTAATTTTAAAGGCCTAGTTACAAGAAGGAACCTTCGCGCGGCTCGCTTGGCTCGCTCTGCAATAAAGGCAGCTGATTTGTGTGGTAAAAAACTATAGATTTTGCCATAGGGCTGTGTTGCGTGGCAAATCTCAGACACCAGAGCCAGGGATTGGCTTGCACGAGAAGCAAAAATTGTGCGGTAACAGAATCAAAAGCAAAATCCTGTATAGCACTGTTCTGATCGTGGGCTGATGAAGTGGAAGTCCAGAGGCTGATTATATTCATGATGACAGGTGGCTGGTTGGGGCCTTACTGAGGAGGACGGCCGATCGTCAAGAACATTGCAAGTGGCGGAGTTACCATACGTGGACGTGGAGACTTGCCTCAACGAGTCCTCGCTCGCGTTCCAGGGATTCGTCACCAGCGACAAGATCTGCGCCGGGCACGCCAGCAGTGAGTATACCTCGACAGAGGAACCAGATAATCCTTGTTCTAGCTGCGCCTTAGGAGGTCAGCCGAGCATCAAGAATACTGCAGGGGGCGGAGTTTCCGTACGTGGAGGTTGATACATGCCTCAAGGAGTCCTCGCTCGCTTTCCAGGGCTTCGTCACCAGTGACAATTTGTTTTTTTATTAAAAATAGGCTTACGTTTGATCACGACTCACCTGATGGGAAGCGATGTCGTGGTCTTTTTTAACACGTATACCTAGAAGAAGCTTGTTAATGCGCTCTTGCTGTTCGTATTATGAAAGACGCCACGCCAGCAGTGAGTATACCTGATAGGTAATCTTTTCATTACCATGTTTTCCGTGTGGAATCTTGCCTTTGGAGCACTTCCCGATCAGCTTTCCAGATGAAACATACAGGGTAACTCTGGTACAGGTATCCTCACGGTTTAATAGCGCTGACCTTGAATGCGCAGAAGTCAATTTTTAGATGTGTTTGGCGAGAGGGGTGCGACGCGACGGGGAAGGTGCCCGGCGCCGGCGTCTATTGGTCGCTTAGCCACCTTCCCGCTTTCGCTGAGCGCTATTAAACCGTGACGACAGCTGTAGCTCACAACTCTACAACAATGCATTCTAAAATAATAAAAACCACTATAGGTACCGTAAAGGAAGCGAGGTAGAGCAAAACATACATAAACGTCGTTTTAAAATTGTTATTTTCATTATCTTGTTTTTATTTTGTGGTGTCTATATTTAGCAGCTACACTCAGCTACCTAAGTGTTTCGGGATAAAAGTAGGTTAGGTCTTTTTCCAGCTCTTCTGTGTGTACTTAACTGAAGAGACGCCCTGGTGATCTTTTGTCAGATACAGGACACTCGTTTGCGTTGCGCCTTATCCAATTAGCGATAATGTACCCATAAACTAATGTATAATGACCAGGTTCAGCGCTGTGCCGCGGCGACAGTGGTGGAGGCCTGGTGTTCGCGGAGGGTGCTCGCTACTTCCTCCGCGGTGTGGTCTCCACGCGGCCGCAGAACGAGCACGCGTGCAACGCACACTCACACACCGCCTTCACACTTGTGTCTAAACACCAGCCATTTATACAGGAGCATTGGAAATAGTTTTGACTCCTAGCGAGCAAAGAGAGCCACGAATCTGAAACTTAACTAAGGCACCCAAAGAAACTTAACCATTGGCTACATTATGCTTATCAACAAATTATATAAATATATTTAGTAATAAATCCGCTTAATTTCAAAGTTTAAAGATACGACACGTGTTTCGCCTCTACACGAGGCATCATCAGCAGGTGTGGACTCGCCGAAGTCCGAAACGAGAGTGAATAAACATTTTTTTTTTTTTTTTTTTTTTTTTCGGATGGACGTTTAATGCAGTTAGCCGCAGATGGCTGTTACTGCGTCACCGGACTCTCGGCGAGCGCAGATGGCGCTCTACCTTAAAATTTAGGTTGGGGCAAACAGCACAAGGGTACCCAACGGTGGGTCGAACCTCGGCTTGGACTGTTGCCAGGGGGATGATTGGACTATTGACCCAAGGCACCGTTAGGAATCGAACCTAACGATGTAGAGGGCCTGTAAGAGAGATTCCGACCACGCCGGCGCGGTCGGTAAGCGAATTGTGGAGTGTTACGTCTGTCGCGAGATGACTGCATTTCCGCCACCGGATTGGCGGCGGTGATGTCGTCATCTGGGTCGCCTAGAATATGTTTAGGCCTACGGAGGGATTTGACTACTGGCGGGTCTTTAGGATAGTCGGGACCGTTCGAAATGAGAGGATTCGGATGGTGGGGCGCGAGGTCATAATGCCGCCGGGCGGCGCGCTTCATGAAGTGAACAACGGACTCGAGTGAATAAACAACGTTGCCCGGCCCGTATTTATACCCGTTGTGGCGATGAGTCGCTTGTCGTATGATCCGACGTCACAAAAATCCTCAACAAAGGAGACCTTGGAATACTCGTATTTAAATCATTCAACAGCGTAATATTTGTTGTATTTTGTTTTAAAATTTCTAAACACTCCAAAATATTTAACCTAAAACCTTTTTCACATGTATGTAATATATTAAAAGTATTGTTATCGTTTAAAGAATGACCAGTGTCTATTAAGTGCTTTGCAAAATGTGATTTTTCTGGACAGTTATTTGTATACGCTGAAACATGTTCTTTGTATCTTGTATGAAAACTACGACCCGTTTGACCTACATAAACAGCATTACAATCATCACAAGTTAATTTATATACACCAGATTTTTTATGATTCTCTAATTTATCTTTCCCGTTACAAATAGAACTCAAAGTATTGTTTGTTTTAAAAGCTACCCTGACCTTATTTTTAGATAATGTTTTTAAAATCTTTTCAGTAATTGTTCCCATATAAGTAAGACTACTTAAATATTTCTCAGACCTATCCGGTGGCAATGCATACAATAATGAACGAACAATGTTTCGACGTTTATTTTTGATCAAATTATCAACCATGTTTTTATTGTACCCGTTATTTTGTGCTGTGCTGTGTGCTCATATTCCTATTCGTCCTGTTGTTTCATATATTGGTGCTCCTGCCTACAACTTGTCGAAATATCTCAATAATGTTCTTAAGGCTCCGGTCTGCAAGCGTGGGAACTTTTGATTGAACACACACATAGATATTTTCTACTCATACAGACTCATCGCGCACTCATAGTATACCACCCTGGAAAGAAACAAATATACTTTCGGTGCTACGCACAAGTTACATTTTCATAACACCTTTATCTTTGTAGGATGCTGAAGAATGTCATAAAAAACACGCAATGTATTGAGCCATTAGCTTGACATCGCGACGCCCGTTGGCCAGTAGTGAGTACTACTCATTAGCCAGCGGCAAAGGGTGGGGTCAGAGTGTACGATTTTTGGATATTATCTCAATCTATGAAACAAAGTCAACAAAGAGTTAGTTACACAATAATGACTCGAAAATGGTCCCCACGCGTACAAAGTCGCGGACGTTAAACTAGTCAAGTACAGTCGCGTGCAATAGTATGTACACATATCGACATTTTCAAAATTATGTTTTCATACTTAGTTACAATAATATGTACACACCAAAACACTCATATTATTATGTTGCCATCAACTTATGTCATAATATTGTCAACAAGTCGATGTCAGAAATAAGTAAACACTATTGACTACAGACTACAGACTGAATTACAAATATATGTAAACAAGTTGCAGTTGCATTAAAATGTAGTAATTCATTCCTTGGATCTTTATTAGTCCGAATTAAAATATTTTTCTTTTATACGTTAGTTTCGTTAGCTTTATATAATGAGAAAAAATCTTAAAATAAAATAAAATAAAATAAAATAAAATAAAATAAAATAAAATAAAATAAAATAAAATAAAATAAAATAAAATAAAATAAAATAAAATAAAATAAAATAAAATAAAATAAAATAAAATAAAATAAAATAAAATAAAATAAAATAAAATAAAATAAAATAAAATAAAATAAAATAAAATAAAATAAAATAAAATAAAATAAAATAAAATAAACTAAAAAATACAATAAAACCACATACCTATGGTGAAAGTTTCAACTCTGTACGACTTACACTTTTCTAGATACCATGTTGCAACCCGAGGGGGGGGGGGTGAACACTCAGGTTACTGCCTCGCTTCGTGGAAGTCGCTGGATTTGCAATAACGCAGATCTTCCAAAATAATAAGTACAAAAATCAGGCCTCTAGCTGCAACCCTTTACGAGATACAAGCGTTTAAAGTTTTTATGAAAAATATTTTTTTTTGTATGGCGGCCATATTGGATTTTTCAAAATTTTGAAATTGGAGCAATAAAAGTATTTTATTATTGGTGAAAGTTTCAACTTTGTACGACTTACACTTTTCGAGATACCATATTGCACCCCGAGGGGGGGTGAACACTCAGGTTACTGCCTCGCTTCGTGGAGGTCGCTGGCTTTGCAATAACGCACCTCATCCAAAATAATAAGTACAAAAATCAGGCCTCTAGCTGCAACCGTTTACGAGATACAAGCGTTTAAAGTTTTTTATTATTTTTTTATTTTTTTTGTATGGCAGCCATATTGGATTTTTCAAAATTTTTAAATTAGAACAAATAATATACTTGTGGGTAAAGTTTTAACTTTGTACGACTTACACTTTTTGAGATACCATGTTGCACCTCAAAGGTGGGTGAAAGGGGGTGAAAAGTCGAGGTTTTTCTGATCTCACCCCCACACGCCCTATACGTTCCCAATGTTAGATTTTTAAAATTCAGACTGCATCTGGGTGAACAATAATGTAACTTTTTGTGTGTGTAATTTCCCGTATGTTTTTCCATATCTACCTGAAATGGGTAGAAAAAAATTAGTAACGCTTTTTAAGGTACGTAAAAAAATGATAACAAAGCTCATTTACCTAGATCGTCTACTTAGTCGAAGGGTACATATTAGCAGTTGTGTCCGATACTCCTGACGTCGCGACGCACCCTTAGTGTCATCCCAACCACAGATAAGTCATAGTCTACGTTTGATCTCAACGGACGTGCAGTCACCTTGAATACTAAGGGGGTACTGAATTTTTTGCGGGCACGTTGTCTATTTTATAGCGAGTCAAGTTTTTCATACTAAAATGTATGGACGGCGGGGATCGAAAAATCAATGATGTTTAAGCCTGGATTATTGCTTTTTGGTTGGAATTTCTGAAAAAAAGGCGTGGTGTCTGAAATATTTATACTTTTGTCTTACAATAACACCAAATAATTTTCAAATATTCTCAATGATATAGCTTAAATCGTTCAAATACAAAAGGTCGATTTCGATGTTTTTGATCAATATAAAGAATTTTTTTCTCGTAAATTAAGAATAATTTTAGAAATATCACGCGGTGTAAGGGAACACTCGTCTATTAGGCAGTTGAGATATTTTTGTAGTGTCATTCAATGCAGAGAGTTCTTCAATATTTTTCAAACCAAAAGTGCCTATTCGCGCGTTTATTAGGGACAATCCTCTTAAGTGAACGAGCGCCGAGCGTCAACCAGATTGCTAAGCCCACTTGCAGATCTGAACTGGACGATACGACATTACGATATTACTGTGCAAAACAATGATTTCTGAGAGATGGAAGTGCATTGGTGAAGCGCAGAATTATGCGATGGTACGTGCATCCGATGCTTAAGTTGAGTAGCTTTTTCATTCACTGGTGGTACAATAACGCATGTAACAGTAACTGGTGCTTGATGCCTGACCTATGGGTGGGGTCGGCTCCCACCGGGCTACCACTGCTACAAGATACGATTACGCAGTGATATAGAGATTACATCAAAACAATAGGCACTTGGCAGTTGTAATGAAAAATCGTGTCGTGACTGCAGTGTACGCGTAGCTTCGGAGCCGATTGGGAGTATGAACCTCTTTGGAACAGTGCGGGGTGTCGCAAGGAGCCGGACCGCGCGAATTCCTTCCATGACCTTTGCGGATCGAACGATTGCGAAGTAGCTCCTCCACCGCGGCTAGACGAGCTTGAGCAACACCGCCACAGATTACCCACTTGCAGATCAGACAACTCTAACATTTTCAAATGCAGGTGGAGTGTATGTTTTTCTATAAATTATTTAACTGTGACATAAGTGGACTATGGTCTTTAAAATAAAGTTTAAGAAATTCTTTGAATAAAATACTTACGAGTAGGATTTATAATAACTTAGTACTACTTACTGACCGGTTTTGTTAGATACACTTGTTTAGACCTCGATTTATCTGTGACTCAGTGCGAGTCGCGCAGTTTAGGCAACATACCAAACAAGCCATTTCAGGTTTCGCTCTTTGGCTTAGGCGGTTTACCCGGCACAGTATATAAATGATTTGCTGCATGGAAAAAAAATGTTTTTTCTTTTATTTTATCAACATTGAAAAGTTATAAAGACCAGAGGCTTTTGTCACAGTTTTCAAACCGGCTAATTCTTTCAACTTTGTTTGAAAACCACAATTATATTGTTGTGATCAGGACCGTCCAGCGTGCCCTATGAAGAAAACGCTCATTGCAGTTGTCAAATCGAAATGGTAAATGCTCCAATAGGAATCAGGAACGAATGCATATTATCATTTTTTTTTTTCGTGACTACCTCGCAGATTCTATTGCTGTAGTCTGAAAGAACTCAATAAATCTCCTCACTGAGTAAAGAGGTCATGTCAAGAGTGAGTACTTACCTAGGGCGAACTAAGCCCGTCGAGTTTCGAGCGACATCCATTGTGAAACGAATGATCGCACCCATAGATTCTCACCCGCTTGATCATGATGAAACGCACTTGTTAGATTGTATCTAGAATCTATTAGATTGTTGTTATTATTTATTTCGACCGCTAAATTAAGCAAGTGGTTTGCCCAGTGCCTGCCTATCAAACTATGCCTACCTACTTCTTATACATGTATCTAAATTTACTGCTGTAGAGGTTGCTTAGCTTTATCTTTAAGCCTAACTTTTTTAGTTTCTATTATTGAAATATGATCTAGCATAAGACAAAGGAATATGAGGAGAGAAAGTATGTGAATTTATTTGCTTGATGGTTTTATTTATTGCCTTGGAATCATGACACCTGCTGGAAAGAAAGTGTGTCACCACAGAATTCTATTACATTTAAGTCATATGCTTAGGTATTGGTGAAACATATCGTTTATCTGACTCAAGTGATGAGACGAGACCTTTCCCTGAGTGGTAAATGGTCACGCCTGACAGGACAGTGTCACTCAGGACTTTGAATCAAATGCCGGTGCAATATTGCTATAGCGCCCGACCACTTCGAAACATTTTGATGACTTACAAATACATTTGAGAATCTTATACGAAGCAAATTCATTGACTTGTATTCATATATAGTCTAAACTCGCTCAAATGACGAGAAATTTTGTATGATTAATAATAAAACTAATTATATTCAAGTGAAAATATTGCTAATACATACAACGTACATCCCCCCAACCCTCACACTACGACCTATTCCTTTCTAATACCAAAAACTAATACCAATGGTATTTGACGTAGCAAAGTAGAATACCTACTTACTAGTCGCATCGTAGTAAATGGTACACAATATAAGCAACTGATCCATGTATTGATAGCCACTCGGGGTGATAGCATAATTTATAAAATGGCGATAACAGTAATAACATGTATGATGGAGTGGCGTTATAGGAGAGTGACGAACTACGCGATTTAATAATTAATTTGTGTTATATATTTCGATAAATAACTATTAGATGAAATGAAGGTTATGTAATAGTTAACGAGATTTAAAATAAATAATCTTGTGGGGGCTCCAGCCCAGCTAAACAACTGACATTGCAACCCTATTATAGCTAGATCGATTCGATCAATTGTGCTTCTAGCACATATTTATAGGACTCTACTTCTTGATTTCATCAGACGACATCGGGGCAGACCACCTGGTAGATGAGCTAAACACATCGTTGCGGGCAAACACTGGATGAGCCTCACACAACATCGAGACCAGTGGTGTCTTAGTCAAAGAGGAGGCTTATACCCAACAGTGGATGCAGACGAGCTTATATGATGAAGATAATGATGAATAGATCACAGAGGAAATATAATGATCCAGCCAGGCCTGGTCTGAACCAGAATACGGATGTAGCAGGGCGCGATGGCACACCGCAGGAGGTCTTTGTACAGCGATGGACTGCGATAGACTAATTATGATGGAATAATTAAACTACAAAGCAATAAAATTCTAAAAAAATGCCGTTTTTTTATTCGCCGGGTAGCAAGATAACAGTGTTTACGTTTGAAATGCATTAATAAATTAATTGACTGTGCGGCGGCCAATAGCATGCCCATGCTTCGGCTTAGAAAACCGAGTAGGTATCTATTTATTCGTCACTAAAGAATCGAATAATACCAACCGGTACTAAAGTGTTTTTGTTGCCCTTTATAAATAAAAATCCTTGCAGCGTATACAGAAAAAAAATATCATGAAATATTAATCCGATTCATGCATTTTTCAGTGGTTTTATAAACGAACCTGAAAATAATTCTGCGTAATCTCCGACCATTTGGCTTTTAAATATATAAATATATATTTTTCGCAAATTGTATTGGCAGAATATAAAGATAGAGCCTAGACAGATAGGTAGACATACGGGCAGACGGGGTAGGCTTAGTGTTTTAGGTCTCGTTAGCACTCTTTGAGTACTTTTTGGTTAGCATGGAACCCTAAAAATATTTAGTGTAAAACATAATTAAGGTTATGTATGACGCTTATCCCATGGAGAATGGGCAGGCCCTTGGTGTGGGACGCTACATGCGTAGACACTTTGGCACCTTCTCATTTGCCAGGGACGCAAGTTAGGGCTGGTGCGGCGGCAAACTCTGCTGAAGATCTCAAGCGGCGTAAATATGTAGGTCTTGATAGGTCGTACATGTTTGAGCCCTTTGGGGTCGAGACCCTAGGTCCATGGGGAATGGGAGCCTTCCGCGTTTTTAAAATTTTGTCAGAGCGTCTGGTCGAAGCAACGCGTGATCAGAGGGCTGGCAGCTATCTGGGCCAAAGAATAAGCCTTGCTATACAAAGAGGCAATGCAGCCAGTATCCTCGGCACGCTGCCATCGGGTATCGAGTTGGAGCAGTTGAGCTACCTATAGATCGTTTGCAACGGTCTATGGGCCCAATTGTTTCCTTTTGTAAATTTTATAATATACCTATATATAGATTGTAGTAGTTAGCTTATGCTGTAATTAAGGTTAACTTAACTCCGCGGGACCCTTATACATATTCGTATGTCTGGACGCGTCACGAAAACACAAAAAGGTCGATCGAGGTCGTAGCAATATTCATATTCGCGTGTCCTTCTCTTGGAATCCAGGGACTAGTTGCTAATAAGCTTTAAGGGTAACTCTACATTGAATAAAGTTACATTTAAACAACACACAGGACAATGGTATTAATAAAATATTACTCAGCTTCTTTATGTAGAGCAAAAAATTAAGGATATCATTTATTTTTAGGATATGTGAGCGCACTAGGTACTTACATAAGTTATGGTTAAAATTTTAATGCAACTATCTCTTGATTACGGCTTTGCTTGCGTTGTATGATAAAACTGTCATAGTCCTATCAGCATTTCTATCAGACACCTGGTTCTTTAAATAGCTCTACTTATTTTGAGGTTAGATGTCGCTCTGATAAATCTCCCAGCATTATTATTACTTTTAGCATTAGGATATAACAAGCCTCAGCCTATTATATTCCCACTGTTAGGACTCAGGCCTACTCTCAGCTAGGAGAGCGAATGGGTCTAAACAACCACACGGACCCGATGCGGATTGGTGGATGTCACATGTCTTAGAACATTTTGTTAATAATATCTGTGATAATATTAATACATTTTTATACTTTATACTTATAAAGTAATTTCTCATCAGTAACACGAATCGCTTAGACAACCCCCTGTGTGATATGACCTTTCAATAATTGTTCTCACACGAAAATAATTAAAATGACTACACGGCACCGCTACGGTTCGGCATTGTTTGCGGAGCGGCACGCGCTCCATTTACATAATACCTCATATCACCGTAAGGCGAGGTATACACATCGCGACTAGTTACCCATTTAATTTATTCGCGTTTTCTGTATTTTTAATTCATATAAAGGCTTAGTCTTTGACTTGACTGACTGACTGACAGACAACGCACAGACCAAACCTCTGGACGTTGAGACTTGAAATGTCTTAAGTATGTTTTCATCAAGAAGTGTAGGCGCGTCTTTTTGATAATTTGCAACGCAAACGAAGTTGCGGGGTGTCAACTAATCACTTATAATTTCTTATCTGGATAATATCGCTAAGAATGAGGCTATAATGTAGCTTGGGACAGTAATTTCACAAGCTACTTTTACAGTATATATGGCTGCTTTTTGATGATGCTCTATGAGTGATCTTTAAAATGTATCATTGTGAACAAAAGCACCGGCTTATGCGACTCAAAATCCTGTGTAGCACTACTCTAATCATGGGCAGGTATAATTTGTAACCACCAGAAGAGCATCTAGCTCGGCTCGTAATTTAAAAAGTATTTTAGAGTGAATGCTGTAAAGAGGCAGTTGCGCATCTGGTTATTTTGTACTGAAAATATTTTCTAGTTATAATGAAGACATTGATGGTCGAGTGACAAGTGTGTTGGACTGCCACGTCGGTGTCGCTGGTTCGATTCCCGCTTTGGACAAACTTGTGTGCGATGTACATTAGTGTCTATTCTGAGTCTGGGTATTATTTATGTACGAATTTACAAAAATCTATAAGTATTATATCAGTTATCTGGTTCTCCCATAGTACAAGCTCCGCTTAGTTTGGGGCTAGATGGCGTTATGTGAAATGTACAAAATATTTATTTATTTATTCTTATGCAGGTAGGTAGCTTGCTTTCACTATAATTGCGACTTTTCTTCCTTCTTTAAAATGAAAAGATATAGTCGCTGCAGAATATCGAGCTGTAAGTTAGCCGCCTAAAGCCGCCTACACACGTTTGTTCTCGCGACGAGTACATTGGGAACAATTAAATAAGCTGTGTTCTCAAAGCAAACTCCGAGATGCGATTTAAGAGGAATAACGGTCCGTAAATTATGAATACACAAGGCAAACTAGTACGTACGATACCTACATAAATTATTTTCTAAACACAGGTTTTCAAGAACTCGCCTTATTTTCTTTTCCTAGAGTTTTATAGGTGCTTGAAGTAAGCGTTTTATGGGACAGGAATAAAATGAAGTACTAATTTGTAGCAACACATTTTAATAGCAAATTCTCCGCAGCAAATGTTATTGCTTCGTCGTCGAGAATATGAAATTTATAATAACCGAAGATAATAGTGTTTGAAAATCAGATATGCTACATATTGGCGTTACTCACTGTACTCTACATGGAACTCATAATAAGAGTACCTACTTAATTTATTTTATTATATTTGTTCAACAAAGTTACAGCATTTCTTTCGTGATGGCTAATACTAAAACTTATGGCGACAATAAGTAATAGCAATAACATTTTATAGCTGGTGGGCCTACATTGGCACCGAGTGGAGTATTTATCGCTGGGCGGCAATAGGGCGGGCGGCGACGACGGGGCGGGTGGCATTAGGCGGATCGATAGGCCAACGCCGCCCATGCTTTACCGCCGTAAGGGGAAACTTGCTTGAATCCAAAATATGTACTAAATTCAAATAAAGTTCTTTGCAATCTTTTATATAGTAACTTTTCGTATGTCGCTACCTAATTACAAATCATTAGTGTGCACACAATCACACTGAGTTGTATTGTAAATGCGATAGCTGTGAGAACAGATTGATGAATGTTAGTATCTCAGTCACGCAAAATCTACTGAACTGATTGGGATGAATATTGTCATAGATAAGTAAAGTTCCGTTCCGTACCTGGAATGGGATATTTTTCATCAGACACATCAAAAATATAATGAAAATCACGTCAAGAAATTGTTCAGGCTCCACAGTAAAACATATTTTCTGGGATTGTCTGGAATCTGGAGTACTCTATTCTTAATCAAGTTCTTTCTTTGGTTTTCGGTCCTGTAGCTTTTATTTTGGCTTTTGGTCTAGATATGACGCCGCATGAACCAACCTCACACACCAGAGAAGTTTTGTTGTCAAATCCCATGGCAATAGTAAGGTACAGTCATTTGAGTAATGTTTACATTTCCCATAATTTTTGGGAACGTGACATCAGGGGTGATTGGAAGGTTAGCTTGTTACAAAAAATGAATTTCCAAATGTGTTTACATAAAGGGGAGTTTAGCCTTTTGTTATGCTTAGGTATTTTCATATTTTGAAAAATATGATTTTATACGTAGATTTATGTACCTACTTATAATAGGTATTCTATAAATGGCACAAAAATAGTTTCCTGTCCTTCTGTGTAGTGTAAATCCTCTTCAAAGAGCTCTACTTTTATCTTGAAATCATCTTAAAATTATAAAATTGTCTGAATGAAATAGCTTATAGCGATAAGGCCGTTATTTTTATTGTTTTTAGTTATCTCGTAACCTTCCTTGTGTATAATATATTATTAGCTGTCTTATTAATCTCTGTTTCTGTTTCGAAAACCTAGTGTAGAAGCAATAACAGGCTTGATTCAGTAAAAAAAACAAAACATTTAGCTAACAGTTTATTAAGAGAAAAGCAACTAAGCAGGAATTAATATAAACAAGAAAGTAACTTATTATAACACAAACACTTCCGACAACACGGTTATCGCCAGCAAAATGGCATAGAGCTTACGTAGCGAACTATTTAGTCAGCCGCTGAACGCTGCGCGCTGATAGTATAAAGATAAGTGGACACATTAGGAAGGCACTTGCATAGAGCTTACGTAGCGAACTATTTAGTCAGCCGCTGAACGCTGCGCGCTGATAGTATAAAGATAAGTGGACACATTAGGAAGGCACTTGCATAGAGCTTACGTAGCGAACTATTTAGTCAGCCGCTGAACGCTGCGCGCTGATAGTATAAAGATAAGTGGACACATTAGGAAGGCACTAAACTTGACGTTACGCGCGCTCTTCCTGTATTACTTATGATATAAGCTTCAAGTTATAACTAACGTGATTTGCAGAAACAGAAAGTTGACATTAACGACATCAGTTTTTAATAAGAAAACGTAAAATTGTGCACTCTATTTTCGAAGCTGATGTTCTTTTAAACTAAATGGGTTTCGGCTTCATGCGTAGCTGCTCCTGCTGTCTCAAACACCTTTCTTGCAGAGTTTTGACAGTTCTGAGCAGCGACATCTTTTGGATTACAAGTTGTTGTATGCGGCCCATGAGCGCAGTTTTTGTATCTAAATCCAGTTCAACTGGAGAGGTAGACTTTTCTCTTTTAATATTATCAGTTTCTTTCGATGATACAGGGCTAGACGACTGAGAATGAAGCTGGGGTATCTGCGATTGTGCCTAGAAAACGGATGATAGTAATTAATTGTAGACAGTGTTAGTGTCTATTGTGATCAATTTCTACATTTTTTTTGTTTTCGAGCACAATGAATTTATGCGATTTGTAGCAAAATAAACAATACTTGAAACTAGCCCCACTAAGGTACGCTTTGATCCCTAAATTTCTTTTCATTTATCCCAAGTTAAAAAAAAAAAACATTCTAGTCTAGTCAGTTATAGTTGTTACCTACTTTCACTAGTGGATAACACGTAAAGTTGGTTTACATTGAGCCAGTAACTGGCGCCATTCTCACTCGCATGCTAGCGCGGATAAGGTGGTTACCACCCACAACTAGATAAATGTAAAGAATAGACGTTAGAACGTCAGTCGGTGGCGCTAGCTACTGCCTCAATAAGAAACCGCCTTTGTATTTACCCACCTATTTACCGTGTTACATGCGTTGACTTTGGATACTTGCCTCCAAATTGTTCAGTTCAGTTAGTACTGGAACACCTGATTTGGTATTGAAAGTTCGGTTGCCTTGGGCCTTATATTTATCTTCATCTCTGAAATGAGCCGAACAAATCCTAGTATGTTTGGTAGGGTTCCATTCGAAGTCGTCTCGATCCTGGCGTACCACATCGATCCATTGTTGCCGTCTAGTTTCTGCTGTTGGAAACCTTGGAAAACACAATAAAACCCATCTTAGGTCCTGATTTTAGCCAATCTTTATTCTATTTGGTTATAATATAATTGTAAGATAAATTGTCTCCGGTCTGCATCAACGGTCATTTTAGGGAGCGACGCTTTTTGAAAAAATAACTGAAAAATCCATGATACCTACCTGAATGTACTTATGTAGGTACTTATAAAGTATATAAAACTAAGAAAATTGTTGGTAAAGTCTACCAATGAATGAATAATCCACCGGGTTCCAATGAGTTCAATAAAGAAGCATTGCCTACCTGTTTTACTTGCCTCATACCTATATGGAGCTTTGGGTAGGGGTTAAGATGTAGGTACGTACATATAGGTATGAATAGGTTGCGAATAGGTAGTTTCCTAAGTATCGATGTATTAACTTACTGGTGGTACGTAATTCCGCCATTGAGTTTATTCGACTTTTTTATTGAATTTTTACAAGATTTCAGCACGCAAGCCGGCATTTTTTGTCTTGTGAAAATAATTTCTTTGACATAGGTCAAAACAAAAAAGCAGACCTATCAAATTCATAGGTTCCATATTCAAATACATATCAAAGTAGGTGCCATAGACTCAGCGATTGACACATGAAAATTGAACCATGTAGTTTCGATTGCTCTGTTTT
This sequence comes from Lobophora halterata, assembly GCA_932526365.1. Lineage (NCBI taxonomy): Eukaryota > Metazoa > Arthropoda > Insecta > Lepidoptera > Geometridae > Lobophora > Lobophora halterata. The sequence continues at coordinate 4,227,366 of OW052028.1, read as the reverse complement.
TAGTAAGGTGATTTGTGTGTTATATTAATGGCCCCTTGCACCAAAGTCAAAAAATCTAATACTTTGATAGGTATTTTTTAATATAAGTACTGCCTAAAACTTTACTTATATCAATTTCCATTGCACCAAACAGAACACACTATGTAACTCCCAAGTCTGGTGATATCTAAATAAGTGAATGAAAGAGCGATTAATCTCGCGACCATCTAGAATTTCTATGTTTTATTCTGTGGGTTTATTGGTTCATTGCAAGTTCATTGACCTTAGACAAATAACCAATATTATTTTATGCAAAATTATATTTACGATATTTTCCGAGTTTTGTGTATAAAGCGAACAATTATTTAGGAAAATAGGCTCAGATATTGTGAAAACGAAGCTGAGATGGACAAAAAAGTGAAAACAGTCGGCGTTTTTCTCAGAGTTATGTTAAGTAACACTATATTAGCTTACCTGTTTAAGCAGGAGCGACACCTCGGTGGAGGTGAAAGGAGTACCCGCTGGCTTACGCGGCCTACTGGCAGGCTGTTTTGAGTTGCACTTCTTGATCTCCTCCGACTCTTTCCTTCCGTGCTTGTTGGTGAAGAAGGGTCATAAGGAACAATTCTGGATCGGTCCATCTGCTCCTGTGATTATGTTAATTAACTTAATATGAACAGAAAATCATTAATAATTTAAAAAAAAACAATATATACTGCTTTATTTTACTAATTGTAACCTAATTATCTCATGAATATTATATCATCTCTATGTGGCTACTTTAACAGGCATAGGTTCATTCAAAAAGTAAACTTAAAAATCATTATGGAATCTACCAAACACAAGTCTTTTCAAAGAGTCTCCGAACCCATGCCATGTAATACAACAATTTATTTATTTATATTTTCTCGCACATGGAGTTCATTATCCCACTTCTGAAACTGTAGCCTACATTCTTACATTTATCACTGCATTACTGCTGTTCACTGCCCTATGATGTACCTAATACATAAGTTCATGTACTTACTAAACTGTCTGGTAGGGGAATGCCTACTTAGTGTTGCAATTCTGTCTTAGGATGTATTTACTTACGACAATAGGGAGGTATGTCATCCACATTTTATTATGTAAAGCTGCTACTTAGTATGGGAAGATACATCCTAGTTATTTCTGAGAATTGGGTGACCTAGATACGTGTAGTGACAACGTAAACTATACCATCATTATACTAAATGGAATGGAAGAATAAATGAAATATTAGGGTCATTACTTACAGTTTTATTTGTTCCTTAACTTACTAGTAGTAGGTATTCCTGTTTTACTTTTACAGAATGCGATCAATACCTATCCAAAAAATTATATTCTTTTATCAATCTCAAAGAGAATATAACCACTATCAATCTTTTATGGATTGTCTTTTTTTTTTTTCAACGCCATCGATTCTTTTTTTTTTAAAATAGGCGGGAACCTCATTTCTTTCGGCGCGGATACATTTTTATGTTTCATTTGTTGTAATTGTATCGAGAATGACATCCGTATAAACAAACGTGTACTTGCTCTGTGTCTATGGTAAGGTATGAATAAAAGACATTCTGTCGTTAATGGTCAGCCAAGTGTGTTTTATTACTAGAGGTTATGGCCCAGTATTCGTGAAAAATTTATGTTAATAAAATTGCATAAACTATGTAAAAACAGTGCTAAAAGTGTTGGACAGATAATAAAGCGTATTTGTGAAATCGGCAGAGATGGCTTCCAACTCGTTCCTAATAAATGTGCCTAAACTGAAAGGCCGAGAAAATTACGACGATTGGGCATTCGCAGTAGAAAACTTGCTCGTTCTTGAAGGAATGGTGGAGTGTATAAAAGTTGAGAAAAAATCAACCACAGTTACCACAGAAGCAGCAACCGCGAACGATGCCAGGGCGAAGGCAAAGCTGATACTTACAATAGATCCATCGCTATACGTCCATATAAAACACGCGACCACGACCAGTGAACTTTGGTCAAAGCTTAAACAAATGTTTGATGATTCAGGCTTCTCGCGAAGAATATCCCTGTTAAGAACCCTAATTTCAATACGGCAAGAAAATTGCGAAAGCATGACGCAATATGTGACCCAGATAATTGAAACAGGACAAAAATTGTCAGGTACCGGAATTTAATGTCAATGATGAATGGATTGGATGTTTGATGCTGGCAGGTTTACCAGAAAGGTATTTCCCCATGATTATGGCTATTGAGCATTCGGGGATCAGCATATCTGCAGACGTCATCAAAACCAAACTTCTCGACATGGTGGGAAACGAGAACGAAGCAGATTCCGGTTCAGCGTTATTTAATAGAGGGCAACATTGTCGCGGCCAGAAAGGCAGAGACAATAGAAGTGACGTAAAAAATGGCGGCACCGGCGCGAATGTCAACAACAAGCAGAAAATGATCAAATGCTATCGTTGTAAACAGATTGGTCATTATAAAAATCAGTGTCCACAAAATCCAGAAAAAAATGATAAACCCAAGAGCTCGAATGCTTTTTCTGCAGTGTTTTTAAGCGGAAATTTCGGCAAGCTGGATTGGTACTTAGATTCGGGAGCCAGTGTTCATATGACGGCGAATGAAAACATGATACAAAATCCGTCGCAGGATTCGAATATAAAGGAGATAGTGGCTGCAAACAGAAGTGCCATGCCAGTTTTATGTTCGGGCGATGTGGAGATTGTTACATGTACGTCCAAGTCCAAATATGATGTAACATTGAAAGATGTTTTATGTGTTCCTAACCTAACTACAAATCTGATATCAGTCAGCCAGCTAATAAAGAATGGGAATAAAGTTGACTTTAAGAAGGAAGGAAAATGCTACATTCATAACAAACAAGGCGAATTAGTGGCAGTGGCAGACTTGATGGATGGCGTTTACAGAATGCGAGTTGAATACAAACATTGTTTGTTTTCATCGTCAAAAGGAGCTGATAGCGAGATATGGCATCGCAGACTAGGCCACCTGAACAGCAATGATATGAACAAGATGAAGGATAATGCAGTGATGGGTATGTCTTACAGCGATAAGGCAGAGATTGACAAAAGTAATTGCATGGTGTGTTGTGAAGGAAAACAGTCCAGGTTACCCTTTACTGATGGAACCACGAAAAGTACAGCTGCTCTGGATATAATACATGCAGATGTGTGTGGTCCGATGGAGAGTACGTCAATCGGAGGATCCAGGTACTTTTTACTTTTGATAGATGACTTTACTCGCATGGCCTTTGTATACTTTCTCAAAGCTAAGAGTGAAGTGTTCAAGTACTTTAAAGAGTTCAAGGCTATGGTGGAAAATCAGCAGAACAGAAAGATAAAAATATTCAGAACAGATAATGGCTTAGAGTTTTGTAGTAATGAGTTCGAAGACTACCTAAAGCAGGCAGGTGTAATCCACCAGAAAACAAATGTTTACACGCCTGAGCAGAATGGTGTGAGTGAGCGGTTAAATAGAACAGTTGTTGAAAGAGCTCGCTGTATGTTATTTGATGCAGGACTGGAGAAGCGGTTTTGGGCGGAAGCTACAAATACAGCAGTATACCTCAGAAACAGGTCAATAGCATCAGGTTTGAATAACAAGACACCATACGAGCTCTGGAATGGTAAGAAACCAGATATAAGTCATGTTCGCATATTTGGCAGTGAAGTGATGGTTCATGTGCCAAAAGAAAAGAGACTGAAATGGGATAGTAAGTCAAAGAGAAACATACTTGTGGGGTATGCAGAGAACGTCAAAGGTTACAGGATATATGATACTCAAAAGAGAAGTATTGTCACCAGTAGGGATGTAGTTATCTATGAGAATGCTGATAAGAAAACTAATATTACTGTGTCTGTTCCAGTGGGGGATTCAGGCCATGATAATCCTATTGAAGTTGATGATCATGAGGTTAAGCCCGAGTCCGAGGATCTTGACACATCTGCTTCTTCAGTGTCATATCATACTGATGATGGTGACTCGGATGTGTCATTACAGAATGTAAAGGATTCTAGAGAACCCAGCAAGAGAAACAGACGTCCCCCTGATAGGTATTGTGTATTTTCTCATTCAAATATGCAATCAGATGGTGAGTTGGTGAGTGACCCTGTCAGCGTCCAGGAGGCATTGAGCGGCCCAGACAAGGAGAAGTGGGCAGATGCAATGCAGGAGGAGTTACAGGCATTCGAGGACAATAATGCCTGGGTTGCTACAGAGATAGTGCCGTCAGATAAGACTCTAGTGCAGTGTAAATGGGTGTTTAAAAGAAAAATCGATAGTGATCAAAGTGTGCGTTACAGAGCGCGTTTAGTGGCGAAAGGTTTCACGCAGAAACCAGGTGTGGACTATGATGAGACATTTTCACCTGTCGTGAGACATTCAACGCTCAGAATGCTGTTTGCTTTGTCTGTCCAGCTAGATTTAAGTATAACACATCTTGATGTAAAAACTGCATTCTTGAATGGCAATCTCAAAGAAGATATTTATATGGCTCATCCAGATATTTTTCAGAACAAAAATGTACCTAAAGTTGTAAAATTAAATAAAGCTATTTATGGGCTAAAACAGGCATCAAGGTCATGGTATGAAAAAGTTGATGAATGTTTAGGTATCTTAGGATATAAGAAGAGTCATTTAGAGCCATGTTTGTTTACAAAAATTCATGGAAATGTAAAAATGATTGTTGCTCTATATGTAGACGATTTCTATGTATATTCAAACTGTAATGTTGAGACAGAAAACTTAATAAGTATTTTAAGTTCTAAGTTTAAAATTAAGAATTTAGGTCAGATTCAACAATGTTTGGGAATGCGAGTAAAAATTGATAAAGAAAACAATGTGATCACTTTGGATCAAGAGCAGTATGTAAATTATTTGCTAGAAAAATTCAATATGACTGATTGTAAAGTTGCAAGTACTCCAATGGAATGTAAACTTAACATAGATGAGGGTGAAATTGATGTTCAGATTCCTTATCAGAAATTAATTGGAAGTCTCATGTACTTGTCAGTAATGACGAGACCAGACATCTCGTTCAGTGTAAGCTTTCTAAGCCAGTTTAATAAATGTTACACTAATGTTCATTGGGCTTATGCTAAGCGGATTCTTAAATACCTTAAGAAAACTAAAAACTATTGTCTCAGGTTTGTAAAGGAAAAGGCTGAGCTTGAAGGATTTGTTGATGCCGATTGGGCAAGTAATTGTATTGATCGCAAGTCCTATACGGGCTACTGTTTCATGATATCAGGGTCAGCAGTTTCCTGGGAAAGTAGAAAACAGAGAACAGTTGCTCTATCCAGTATGGAGGCTGAGTATATGTCTATAGCAGAAGCATGTAAAGAGGCTATGTATCTCAGAGCTTTGCAATGTGAAATCACAGGCAAGATGTACTCCGTTGCTTTGTACAATGATAGTCAGAGTGCACAGAAGTTGGTGGCAAATTATTGTTCACATAGAAGAAGTAAACACATAGATATAAGATATCATTTTGTGAAAGATGCTGTTAATGATAAAATTGTGCATATCATGTATTTGCCGACAACTCATATGCCCGCTGATGTATTAACTAAAGCTCTAAGCTCCTCTAAGCACTATGATTGTATCAAGGGCTTAGGTATTGTTCCTAAATAGGTGTGTAATAGTTTAGGTTGTACCTAAGATAAGTATTTGTTTATCTGATGTAGTGGGGGTGTTGTAATTGTATCGAGAATGACATCCGTATAAACAAACGTGTACTTGCTCTGTGTCTATGGTAAGGTATGAATAAAAGACATTCTGTCGTTAATGGTCAGCCAAGTGTGTTTTATTACTAGATCATTATTGAGATCCTACCGTTTTATCATCCTTCGATACATTAATTTATTATTATAATTAATCTTTATAATTAATCAGATTTACTAAATACAATTTCTAATCATCAACATACATTATTACATTTTCAGACCATCCATTTTTCCGGAAGCCTATCATATTTTTCTCTAGATCCACCAACATCCATCAAAAAGGTTTATTTTAAAACAAGTAGGTACTTTCAAAACAGGTAAATAATAAATAAATAAATAAACATTCACACACTCACACCCCTGCACTAGGATTCCCTGTGTCGCAGGTGGCATGGACACATACAACACATCACAACATCCAAGACCCGAGAACAAACATTTGTGTTCGACACAAATATTTGCCCCGGCCGGGGATCGAACCCGGAACACCAAGCTTCGTAGGCAGGGTCACTACCAACTAAGCCACGGTGTCGACAGTGTGTAAGCTAATATAGTGTTACTTAACAGTTATATAAATTAAAATAGGTAGTTCCTACTCCTACTTACAACAAGAAAAGGGAATAATATTATGGAAATTAACGTGCAATGATTCAAGAACAACAAAGTCAAAGCTGAGAAGAATATAAATGCCAATTACTGCGGCTCTAGTGATTATATTTGTAATTATACGTAACATGTTTGTTGGTAAAATTATATATTTTTGGCTTATCAATGTGTTTTATACGGTTCTTATGAAGGGCTATGTAGGTAAGTGAAGAGTTGGGGTCCGTCGTTGTCTAGCTAGATCATCTAGGAATTCTAGATATTCGTATTTTAATTTCATATGGGTAGGTAGGTAAGTAGATACAGTGCTGCCAGTACTAATGCATAAAAATGTACCTACAAAAAACTGCTCAAAAAGGTACGTTATTTGACTGAAAGATACTTAATTTAATTATAATAAGAGTAAAAGGTACGTAAATCTAACTTTTTAGTACATACTGGCATTGCTGGTTTAGAGTAGTACTGATATAGTAGGTATGCTCAATAAGAGTGAAAGAGACAAATATGTATTCTGACAGAAATGACATGACAGCTCATTGGGATAGGGAATTTCTAAGTGCTATGAGGTCGAGCAACGGGCTCCCAAAATTAAGGAATTCTTTAGGCGTTAGATGAATACTTAAAGTTGGTGCAATGAATTTGGATCGTAAAGATCTCCCTAGCGAGTAAAATGATTGTTTAGGATTTTTTAAGGTTGGTGCAAGGGGGCATAACTGTATCACCCTTACTTACTTGAATAAATAACTCTGTATTGGAAATTATGCACTTACTATGTTTTTATCACAGATCTCGGATACTTTCGGCTGTCGCCCCCAAAAGATCGGTTAATGAAAGAGATGCAAGTATAGCTTTTTATGATTAAGAGCAGTATAGAACTAAGTCACGTCACTCAAAACCTTTTGATACCCAGGAGAACTCGTCAGTTATTGTTTGTAAATTATTTTATCTTTTTACAATTATCTACAAAATTAAACCATTTTATTTATTTTAAAGAACATGGTTAGTTGCTCAATCAATACGTGTGGCACAACGCAAAGAAATAACCCAGATAATCATTCATTTTACAGGTGAGTAAAGAAAATATTTGGTTTATTTTCGTAGAAAAAATTTTGGACCATTTTCTTCTACAATTAGTTATAAAATCGTTGTGCCTTGTGGAGTTTTGATTGCTCTTGCCGTGTGTACAAATGGTTCCTACATATATGGAGAAATAATAGATTTTTCATGTAAAAACAAATATTGCTTCGTTACGCTAGGGCTTGATAAAATGATGACGTCATGAAATATCGATAGTACCTAATGAGTAGGTAGTTATGCAAAGTGGTACAAAACTCTTTTATTTTCTATCGTTAGGGTATTTTTACCTAGTTAAAATAAATTTACCACTTGTGTCATTTTTATTTTGTTTCTTAAAATACGAGTATTATTATAACTAATCGTTTTTACTTATTTAATTTCAGCTTACCAAAGGATCCGCAAAACAGAAAAAAATGGTTACAAATTCTTCAGAAACAGAGCGATCATCAATACAATATAAAAGTTTGCAGCAATCATTTTAAAAACGATTGTTTTTTTATTCAGAATACATTAACGTGTTTTGAAGAAAGGTTCGCTGCCTACGTTACATGTTCCAGTAAGTACCATGTTGAACAATGTTTCAATTCAGGCGTAAAGAATGTATTTTGTGACCTTATATATATACTTGTACAAAGTTGTCAAAGCTCTTAAGCAATCTCGCTTGGCAGTTTTTAACGGTTCAGATTCAGACCGATCAAGATCTGTCAAGCGAGTGAAGAAATTGTTTAGAAAGGATATTGTTCATTCCTGGCCTCAGTGAACACGATGTTCAGAGAAATCCAATTTGTTCAATAAATCGATTAATTTTGGATATTAATTATTGCGTAATATTTTAGTACCCAGGTGAACCTAAAAAAAGTTTATTTAATTAGTATTTAATATGATAATATTATCCTAGTTTGTCTTATGATTCATCAAACTAGAGTTGTCATTTACTTTCTTCTGAATAGTAATCGAATAATATCTATTTATTTATGAATCGATATCACGATAATGCAAATTGTCATTATGTGATCGAGGGTGTTTATGCATTTTTTGAAAGTGAATACTTTTTGAAGCGTGCTGAACACTTGTTTATTTGTGGGTATTCAACGAGATTCAGCCGTTATGCTTTGCTATGTAACACTTGTTAAGGTAAAGTCAGCACGTGTCACCTTGATGAAGTTTTCACTTCTGTCATGTGGTCAAACACATACCGTTTTTTTTGTTTTTAATAGAAGTTCCTTTACACGACTTTTGCTCAGTTGTTTATTATTCGATCGCTAAAAAAATAAATTCCTTAGAAAAAATCGATTCTTTTAATCGATCGATAATTTTAATCTCTTTTTATACTAATATGGCAGCACAGCACACGTCAAAAAGGATCAAAGTCATGTCATAGTCTTGCTTCTAAAAATAGAGTAGTATGCGAGGCAACTCCTTGACACGACGAGCTCCCTCACTGTGGTACCACGATTGAGTACTCATGTAAGAGCCATTTAATTATTAATCTTATTTCTTGTCGCAAGATACTAACAAAAATAGATAGCGTAGCCATCTCTTATTGTCGCCACGTTTTATGAGTAATATTAATATTAATCTACCCTTAATAGAGTATGCAGAAAAATCATCAAAAATCAAGGCCAAGGTGAACATTCGAGGGAAGAGTGGTGAGCTGGCTCGTCAAAACAAACGTGATGCCTCACTTGCTGGAAAGAGACGCTTCAACTATTGTAGCAACTGTGAAAGCTACCCAAGTCTACATTACATGTCATGTCATTCATTTTGGACATTCGACTGAATATTTTTTATAATTTTTACAATAATTCAATACAATGTGCAATAAAACATGTTTATTAAATAACTTGACCACGAATGCGATAAATTACTTTACACTGGCTTATAATATACTATGTGTGGAGCCAAACGCGAAGAATAAGAATAATCATTTTGTATTTTTTTTCCATTTCAACTTATATTTTGAGGAAGTTTTTTTACTCTTAAATGGACAATGGATTCTAATGTTGACCCTCACTTGCTTATGGAATTCATATTGACTGCATTTAGGAGTGGAAACGCAAGCGTATTTATGGCAATGGATGGCTCAGCAAACTGTAAGGTTCATCAATTTCCATTTATTGTTTAATTAATTTAAGTAAGTAATTGTGAAATTCGCTATAACAGATTTCCCTTTATTTATAGATTGGAGCACACTAACATAGGAAGGGAAAATCGTCCCTCAGAACCACCGCATACAAGCAGATTGAGCCAAAATATATACCTATATTGAATTTATTTTATTTGAAAGTAATAATTAAAAAAGGAAAGCAATAAAACAGTACTGTTGTAATTGTATTGTAGGCCGTAAAGACGGTGGGTTGCTGTGCTTCATATTGCAACAGTACGGTTCATAAACTGGACAAGGACTACTAAAATAATATGAATCTACCTAGCCAGCTTTTAGATAATGTAATGTATCATATAATTGTGATGAAAAATAGAAAATATGTGAAAAAAACTCATTTTTATTATATAAAACCCTCCGTCGATCATTAACTTTATGAGTGGGATAGTAGGTCAACCGAACATTTTGATACTAAGATATCCTTATAATCTGGTACCTACTTTTAGAAGCTATTAAGCCTCTATCACAATTATACCAAAAATCACTGTTCACCCTAAGCCATAAGCTCATACAAAGTGGCCAATGTCCTTTGGAAGTTTGGTGCAAGTAGGCATTAGTCAAGTAATTATTAGATAGGGACTTAAATCATAAATCAACCTCTTTTACAGATTCAACTCAAGAAAAAGCGAGATCCAACTTCATATTGCAATTGGATCCCTATTTTATAGTACCTACCTTACCTACCTGAAACTAATAGGCTACATATATTATGACAGACAGGTATACTTACGTATCGGGCCTACATATAATGACAAAACTCAGAATTAATATTCTTAAATAAAGTATTTTTTAGTCATTGAATAAAACATTTGCATGGGCTTCATTATTGTTAATTATAATCAACCAACTTTAAAAAAAGAACAGTTATATATATTATATATACACAATCAACTTTCTAGCTATTACAATCTTATTTCGAAGACTACCGCCTATTTGGATTGGTGAGTAAGTTGTAGGTAAATATTGGTAAGTCCTGCTACTATGTATTATGAATGTAAGTTTGTGAGGATGGATAAGTTTTTGTTCCTAAATAACGCCAAAACTTGGCTCTTTAGTCTTTAGTAGGTATCTAATAAATAATAACCAAACCCATCTCATTCCTTTGGTTAAAATCTTCATATGTACAAGTGGTGACGTAATCAGTGAATAATCTTTCAGCTGCGGGTGGGGGACTTCAGGACTAATCAGAAAATGAAAATATGTCCCCAGTAAAAATTCTAAGTCCGTGGGATTCCTACTGGGAACATATTTTCATTTTCTGATGACCCCCACACGCAGCTGAAGGATTATTCACTCATTAACCCTCTATTAACAACATGATTGTGTAGTAGGCACTATTTTTTTCTCTATTAAGACTTGTGACGCAAAATGGGTAGGTACCACAGTTATCGATGTCGATAAAACATCTTATTGAAAGTCCATCACTATTTTTGAGCAACACATAGACAATCACTCGCACATGCTTATTATCATTTCTTGTATCGCATTTGAAATGTCATTACCCCTCTTTACATTCTAACTTTATGGTTTTTATACTTTGGATCTTAGAATACCTGGGACATATTGCATTGATGCTTGACACCTAACTAAACGATACATTTCAAGAAATATTGAAATTACTACATGTTGCTAGATTCTGAAGACAAGATAAGTATTTTCCGATCATAGGATTATCAAGTACCAACCATCGTATACTGAAGCACGTCGCGCTATAGTTGTTGCTCTTAAATCTGAAATTAGTTATATCATATCATATCATATCATTTATTCACAAACAATTTATCAATCGTATTTGAACATTTAACTTAAAATTATGCTTAATATACTTTCCAATTAGCAGGCAGCACTCAAACTACGCACAAATCACCGTATAAATATTCATGGGTCATCCTGCCCTGGGGGTCGGGGGATGAACAATGCTGGCTTTAATAATAAAAACATATTAGCCGCATTGCATGTCTGTGCTTCCGTGACCGGGCAGTTTTACACCTGGTCGTGGGGTCAGGGTGGTAGACTGGTAATGGGATGGGGTAAGAGGGGCTAGCGGACGCTCGGGGGCAGAGGCGCCGTTTGTCAGTGGCCAGCTATTAATGAATGTGCCCATAATGTTTATTGAGCCCGCTGAGCAGTTTTCGATGTAACTCATCGGTTATAAATTAACTGCGGTTATTGATTATGTGTGACCGCTTTAACTTGTACCGTAGTAACTTTTAAATTGATTTCTTATTGGTTTGTCCTATTCCTTTGTGCTATTAGCTTAAGTTGCTTTAGTTTTCTTCCTTTAAGGCGGAATAATATTAAACCCACACAAATTAATACGTTCGATTATTGCAAATAATACATTTTAGTAGAGGTAGCATTAAGAAATCGTTAACCTACCTTTACCTACCAGAAGATTTCCAGAAATACCCACTAAGTATTTCATTTTAGTGGTTTCACTAAAGATGTTAAATGTACTGCTTGATTTGAAATAGTTAATAACGTTGGGAAGATTACTAAGGCGGTTTTAAACCTATCAATTATAGTGTATTAACCGTTAGTTTTAATTAAGCGCAGAATGTGAAGTTATGTATATTGTAGGTTATTTAGAAGGGACATAACCTGGTGCTAGCGGTATTACATTATTGTAGTTAAACTTTTATTTTGAGTATTAGAATAAACTTCAACTTATTTGTTGTTAGTTCTTAAGTTATTCTTAGTTGTCCAGTTTTTTGGAACATCAATTTATCTATCTCAGAAATTTATCCCTTAATAATTTTAGTAGTAAATAAGCAAGATGGATGCAGGATCTACGACGAAGTCTATTTTTGTGAGTATCACAGATAACTACATGCGTACAAGTAATAATTAAAATTAAAAGATTAAAACTTAAAATATATAATAGGTACGATTGGTGTATACTCGTACTATTGAAGCGATTACTTTAATTCGTGGCCACAACGGCAATCGTGGTAGAGACGAGAGCGGTCGTCCTAAGGCGTCACGGGGTGAAGGGGCACAGCTATCACGTGCCATCGTTTACACATTTGACTCCATTTTATTATAATAATGAAATTATTGCCGGGGTCGATCGCGTGTCCGGCGCGGGGCATAGGCCCCTCTCGCCATTACCTCATTAAAAGATAGAGGATGTTACGATTGCGGGGGCGAGTTTAACTTTTTAATTTGATGGCTTGCGGTATGAAACACCATCGTATTCTGGCAAGGTGTGATTTTAACGAGCTCCCGGTTCGTATTTAGTGTCTGCCGTCTTCGTTTATGGTTGGAACATAACAATTTCTGGGATTGAGAGCGCGTTGATGTCTTTTGTTCATGACAATAAAATGCTATGAATATCATTTTTAAGACCAAGTTAAAACCACCCAAGGCTATTAACTTGTAAATTTTCGATTTTTTACTTAGCTACTAGATATAATTTTAAGGAATTTAGCAAAAGAGGCTCGGCTCAGTGGTCATCAAACTGAAAAAAAAAATGCCTTATAAAGTTTGATATCTTTAATCTCAGAAACATCATTTAATTAGAGGAGGCAATTAGCAACCGAAGAACACAGTAACAATCTGGTAAGAAGGGGTCGTAGCTAATTAGCTAATGGACGTATACCTGTCCCCCTCTATACCCCCTACAGCCCGACTGGTGGCCCGTAATGGATAAAGGCAGGCTCGTCGCGTCACCGCCAGCCCATCTCGAATTTCATCCACAACTGGGATGGATACAATTTAGAGCAAAGCAACAATGCTCCGTTGCGCTGCGTTTCGTCGTTAGTTTTGTACTGGCATTTTGTAAATATAAAATTGTACGCAAGAATTCTCATTGAGACGCTGCGATGACGTCGGAGTAACGATGTTTCTTTGCGTCGACGCAGCGCCCGGTGTGGCACTGAATGCGTTCAAATCTAGCGCAGCGACCGACGCTTCGCAACATAACGCAACAGAGAGTGTGGTTTCGTTCTTACTGTGTTTCCATCCCCTGTAAAATGTAAGCGCAACACAACTTGTCAGCGCACCAGGGGTACATTTTTTGGCATAAATCACAAACTTCTATTTAAAAAAAATGTACATTTGGAGTACATTTTTTTACATAAATCATCTACGTACGTTGTCGTGGGCCTGTTGGAAAGTATGACCCAAATAATTCAAAAAAGGATTTTTGTCGATATGAAATAATTGTGGGGTTAGATTACCAAAGACATCTATTAAATGTCTGTGGGTTATACAGACTAGACATCGTTGATGGTTAGGGGACAATCTTTCGTTTTCGGAGTTCTTTTCCACCATTATCTAAAATAATTCTTCATGATAATCGAAACGACAGTTTTATAGTCGTAGGCAATAAAAAACGCATAAATTGTCTTCTGACGTAAATTGAATAGGTTTAAGATGTAGGTAAGTGAGATGCGAAGGAAATTGAAGTGTATTTCTGGGGTATTCGGTGCGAATTCGAATATCAACCCCTAATAGTGGTTAAACAGTATGTGGTAGTGAGAAATACTAGCACTGGTACTGGATAGAGTAATAAAGTGAGTAGTTCTCGAATATCTGTGTAATAAATAGGATATAAAAATATTTTATAAAATTATATTTTGAACTTACCTACCTACCCATCTGCCAAATTTCATGTTGGTAGGTTCGACAGTTATCGTCAGACAAACGTTAATTTTTCCAGTATCTTAACTGTGAGACCTCGCTTCCCTCGGTCAATTAGATATTGAATTGTCACGCAGAATTTGTATGTAAATAGTAATTCAAGGTAAAATAGGCAAAGTAGAGTCATTCAATTGTTTTTGTGTTTTACAACCAAATTGAACCAGTGCTATTGCACTGGTTCATAATTCAGAACACTGAATCGTCTACAATAAACTCTATTATATGTAAAAATCCATGTTTTCTAATTTTTTTCACAACCAAAACAAGCAATGATAAAACAATACGTGTTAAGCTTTATATGTTATAACGAGCTCAAAAAGCTGATGATATTTTGAATTACCTAACGTTTTTTTTTTACAAGTTTTACGTAATGCTGTGACTCATACAAAGGAATACATAATGCTAAGCATGCTAGTATGTATGCTATATTATGAATGTATATACTATATTTGCTAGCTTCTCTATATTTTATTTATTTCAAAGCATGTTTAGCTGCAAAAAATGTAGACAAGTTAGTATTATTATAATACGTATTATGCATCATGTGATGATGACAGAATGTACTAAAAAACTAAATAAAAATAAATACTACAATGTGATTATTTTATTTATATTTAAGGATTTTAATTACTGAACTGGTAATTTAACCTTGAAAGGGTTGCATAATAGGAAAGTATTTCAAAGAGAATGTATGATTTGTCTTACTGGAATATTAAGAGTAATTTTATCTACAAGTATAATTTTAAACAAAATAGTATTCTACATCGTGCAGGAATGTAGAATTTTTTATATTCCTGCGCGCGCATTTATCGACTAACTTTTATTTTGCGTTCCACCCCGAACCGCCCGCCTTACGCTGTGATTGGGCGGAATTAGGAACAAATGTACATAACGCTGAATAGTTTTGAATAAATTATATTATTATATTTCATAGCAGGTAATTTGTAGTAGCTAAGTTGAAAGTTTACCTAATGTTTGTTAATAGACAAGTATTATTAATAAGAGTCTTAGTTATAAATGTTAAAATTATATATTTATTTATTTAGTTATAAGTCTAGTAGTATTTTTTCCAGCTAACTAATAAAACCACTGTAAATCACTCATACCGTACCGTACCGTAGTAGTACATTGAAAAAGCGCCAAAAAAGTTTTCCGCCCCTATCTTGCTTAGATAATGTCAATCTTGTTGTTATAAACTCAGAAGGTTATAATTGTAAAATCGTTAATAATCATCTATAGACAAATATAATAAAAATAATGACAGACTATATAAAACAAAAAAGAATATACAAATAAGTCTTGCTGTCAGTTCGTATGAATGAGTACGCGATGGAATGCACCGCACGCGCTCTCACACACACAGCAAACATTTGCTTACCTACATACATACATTTCGACCGCAGATAAAACGAGTTATATCATTCACACATGCACACAGTATCTACATAAACACACACAAATAAATTGTACACTCATCCGAAAAATCATTCAGCGCTTATATAACGCAACCGATTGTATGTTCCAAAAGTTTTCTAACGATAATTTGAAATATAGAACGCTTCGCTCGTTTTGATGAATTATATGAAAATCGACAAATTTAATGAAATTTACAGTTCATAGGCTTGTTCAATCCAATGTTCGAGTTCATAGATGAGAAGAAAATAACCGAGAAAAATATCCGGGAATTAAAGTTAATTAACAATAATTATTTTAAGCAAAAAGAAGGGTTAGCTATGGGTTCGCCTCTTAGTCCGTTAATGGCAGACATTTTCATGGATCATTTCGAAAATAAATACTTAGTAAATCAGGCAAATATTCTTTACTATTATTGGACAGGTACTCTTCGCCAAATTGATGTTCTTTTGACAAAAATCAATAACATTCATTTAAAAATTAGGTTCAAACTAGAGTTGGAATCGGAAAATTCTCTCAACTTTTTGGATTTAACTATAACTAGGGTCAATAGGAAACATGAATTTAAAATTTATAGAAAACCTACTTACACTGATGTTACAATTCCAGCTTCATCTTGTCATCCAGTCCAACACAAATTAGCGGCTTATCGAAGTTTTGTTCACAGGTTAATGTCGTTGCCATTATCAGAAGCAGATTTCAAAGAAGAGCTCAACATAATTTATTACACAGCACAAAATAACGGGTACAATAAAAACATGGTTAATAATTTGATCAAAAATAAACGTCGAAACATTGTTCGTTCATTATTGTATGCATTGCCACCGGATAGGTCTGAGAAATATTTAAGTAGTCTTACTTATATGGGAACAATTACTGAAAAGATTTTAAAAACATTATCTAAAAATAAGGTCAGGGTAGCTTTTAAAACAAACAATACTTTGAGTTCAATTTGTAACGGGAAAGATAAATTAGAGAATTATAAAAAATCTGGTGTCTATAAATTAACTTGTGATGATTGTAATGCTGTTTATGTAGGTCAAACGGGTCGTAGTTTTCATACAAGATACAAAGAACATGTTTCAGCGTATACAAATAACTGTCCAGAAAAATCACATTTTGCAAAGCACTTAATAGACACTGGTCATTCTTTAAACGATCACAATACTTTTAATATATTACATACATGTGAAAAAGGTTTTAGGTTAAATATTTTGAAGAGTTTAGAAATTTTAAAACACAATACAACAAATATTACGCTGTTGAATGATTTAAATACGAGTATTCCAAGGTCTCCTTTGTTGAGGATTTTTGTGACGTCGGATCATACGACAAGCGACTCATCGCCACAACGGGTATAAATACGAGCCGGGCAACGTTGTTTATTCACTCCTAAACATATTCTAGGCGACCCAGATGACGACATCACCGCCGCCAATCCGGTGGCGGAAATGCAGTCATCTCGCGACAGACGTAACACTCCACAATTCGCTTACCGACCGCGCCGGCGTGGTCGGAATCTCTCTTACAGGCCCTCTACATCGTTAGGTTCGATTCCTAACGGTGCCTTGGGTCAATAGTCCAATCATCCCCCTGGCAACAGTCCAAGCCGAGGTTCGACCCACCGTTGGGTACCCTTGTGCTGTTTGCCCCAACCTAAATTTTAAGGCAGAGCGCCATCTGCGCTCGCCGAGAGTCCGGTGACGCAGTAACAGCCATCTGCGGCTAACTGCATTAAACGTCCATCCGAAAAAAAAAAGAAAAAAAAAAAAAAAAAATGTTTATTCACTCTCGTTTCGGACTTCAGCGAGTCCACACCTCCTGATGATGCCTCGTGTAGAGGCGAAACACGTGTCGTATCTTTAAACTTTGAAATTAAGCGGATTTATTACTAAATATATTTATATAATTTGTTGATATTTATGGATTTCCGCAAAGTAACGCCTGAATCAATCAATTATACATTATGCTTGTTATAACAGGCACGCGTGTAATGCACACTCACTCACCGCCTTCACACTCGTGTCCAAACACCAGCCATTCGTACAGGAACATTAGAAGTAGTTTTGAATCCTAGCGAGCAAAGCGAGCTACGCATTTGAGACTGACACTCACACACCGCCTTCACGCTCGTGTCCAAACACCAGCCAGATCATACATTACATACAATTACATAATTTTGAATCCTAGCGAGCAAAGCATTGATTATGGCATAGGTAAGTCTCTAGTTGAAAAAAAATGTATCTTTACCTTAGCTTTATAAAGCGAGGCACGAATCTGAAACTCGAATAAGGCAGCCAAAAAAACTTACCCATTGAGCATGTGGGCAATGAACGCGCACACTGCCTTCAGGCTCTTGTACAAACATAAGCCGTTCATAACATGAGCATTGAATAATAGTTTCTAGCGAGCGAAGCAAGCCATCAAGTAGGAAAGCAAGCCTCGTAGCGTCGTAGCCCTAGCGCTGAGGCTCGCTTTCCTCGTAATTAAGGTTAATAAAGGTAAATACATTAAATTTTATTTTTTATTTTATAGAAGCTGTCTTTCATTTAACTTGTTATATTCCTAGCGATCAAACCAAGGTATAATTTTGAAAGAAATTGAGGCACTCCTACTATTTTTATGTTAAAAATATACAACAAAAACAGGTTTAAGTATTTACTTCATTTATTGTTTATTATCACCAAACCAAATATAAACATAACATTAAAAACAAGTACCTAGTATAAAACCATTAATAACAATGATGCCTACTTGCACCAAACTGTCAAAGCTCCTAAGCAATTACTTTTTTTGCTTGCCAGTTCTTAACGGTCCAAATATAGACTGTTAAGAACTGTCAAGCGAGTTAAATAATTGCTAAGGAACTTTGATAGTTTGGTGCAAGTCGGCATTAATATACTTAGCATTAAATTTAGTTAAGTCACTTCTTATTCTTATAATCAAAATATAAAGGTACATTATCATTATGTCTACTTATAAATATATGTTTATCCGCTTTGAGACACGATAGTAATGTCTGAAAAGCAAATTCACACTAGTTTCAGTGTCCTTCAAACTGGAACACATTAGCTGACATCACAACAGCCCAGAAGCCTTTCAATCACAATTTACGCTTATATTTTTAAATGCAAAAGTTTTTTAATGTGAAAAAATTACGATAGCTAGGCGCTCTACTCATGGTATGAGATCACGCCTGCCCATATAATAACTATTATTTAGCCTTTGCATACATTTAAAAAAATATATGAAATATAATTTAGCCCTAGTATACATTTACAAAAAAAATATCAACTATAATTTAGCTTTTGTATACATTTACAAAAAAATGACAACTATTATATATTAGCCTTTGTATACATTTACAAAAAAATATCGAATATAATTTAGCCCTTATACGTATACATTACATACAAATATAATTTAGACTTTGTAAATGTATACAAAAACAATGTCAACTTTTATTTATCCTTTGCATACATTTACAAAAAATACCAACTATAATTTATCATTTGTATAGATTAAAAAAAATGTCAACTATAATTTAGCTTTTGTATACATTATTGTATTATATTATTATATGGAGCCTGCACTGTCCCACTGCTGGGCAAAGGCCTCCTCCCATTTCTTCCATTCTTCCCAGTATTTGTATACATTTACAAAAAAAATACCAATTAATTTATCCTCTGTATACATTTACAAAAAAAAATACCAATTATAATTTATCCTTTGTATACATTTCCAAAAAAAAAAAACAACTATAATTTGGCTTTGGAATCCAATCCATCCAAACCATGAACCAAAAACTGCGCCACATACAACGCAACCGCCCCCGGGTCTATCACATGCAAATCATGTGTCCCATTCAATTTAACACACCTATAGTTTTTATTTGGATATATACTTTCGTCAAGCAAAAAATCTGTGTTTCTATAATATCCTTTTTCGTATGAATCTATTGCAACCACGTCCAAAGTCGGGGTGGAAAGCGAGGTGATAATGTGCTTGAGGTGTTCCGGGGAGAAAGCTGGGGGGTGAATTAACTTTGTACGAAGATCGTATGTGTATCTGAAATCAGAAGAAAGAAATGGTTAAAAACATAACCCTTCCTTGGAAGTCGGGTAATAAGAACAAGACCGAGAGACGTTTTCACTTCTTATGCTCGTAAAGTTCAACTTCATGCACGCTTTAGGGGGAGTAAAACTGCATTTTATCCTATGAAAAAAAAAACTAGGCTTCAGGTTCTTGATGACACCCAGCTATAAATCCTTTCAAAAAATTGTAATACTTAACATTTTTTTAGGCTTACATACGGTTATACAAATATAATCTATTTTTTAAAAGCAAAACTTCTCCATTCGCCGCGACGGAGATTTAAAGGGATTTGAAGCTGGGTATTATAATGCAAGGGGGATACTTATCGATGACGCTGTCTGTACAAGTTATTTATTCACCAAGGGACTTCAGATTCAGCAAGACCTTTTTTACGAGACTTATCAGGAGCCGAAAGTGAGGGCGGATATTTATGTCGAGTATAAAATATGGCTGGCTTCAGAAACGAGGATATTTCGTACACAATATTTTTCATTTTAATTGCGAGGAAAATAAATATACTTAAACTGAAATTAGCGCCCATTGAATGAATGAAATGCCAAGATGTTCGAAATTTGTAATTATGTAACACTAGCCGGTGCCCGCGACTTCGTCTGCGCAGGTATCTTTATAAATTGTATCCTATGTGTTATTCTGATGTATAAGCTATATTATTGTAAAGTGTCATTAAAATCCATTCAGTAGTTTTTACGTGAAAGAGTAACAAACATCCATCCATCCATCCATCATTACAAACTTTCGCGTTTATAATATTAGTAGGAAGGATTTAGGTACCCCATAATACCCTGATCTACGGGTATTACGAATGACCGAAGTTCAAAATGTGAATAAAGTCCTCAACTGCTCAACTGCCGCCATGAAACCTATTACAAACCGAACTTCTTTATAGAGATTTTATAAGCAAATCACTTTTTTTTCCCAAGGGCCTAAAATTAAGTTTTACTACCGCTAAAGCATGCACGAAGTTAAACTTTACTAGCATGTAAAGTGAAAATAAATATTCTACTCCTACTAATATTATAAACGCGAAAGTTTGTAAGTATGGATGGATGGATGGATGGATGTTTGTTCCTCTTTCACGTAAAAACTACTGAATGGATTTTAATGAAACTTTACAATAATATAGCTTATACATCAGAATAACACGTAGGCTACAAATGATAAAGATACCTGCGCAGACGAAGTCGCGGGCACCAGCTAGTTTTTATATATTTAAGAACTGTCATTACCCTCACAATAGTATAAAAATTAACCTAAAGTAAATATTAGGTAGATGATCCAAATCGGTTCAGTGGTTTAGGAGATGCATACCTGACAAGTCCCGCGCCGGCCGGTTCCGTCCACCGCTCCAAAGTAGCCGCGGCGTCTTTTTCAGACAACCCTCGAAGCCGCCTCAAAGTGTCCACCGCCTGGAACATAAGTGTCAGGTTGGGACGTCCCCTGCAGGATTCATTTTTTTTTAGTAGAAGAATTATTCCACAACAATGAAACAAAACATCTAAAAAGCCACGAATGGTTTGTCCTAGATGTAAGCTTGTTCTCCTAATACATACAGGTTTAGGTTCAACTTTAAAATAACTTAAAAGTTGCGTAAACAGGTTTGGGTAAACATACAAGCTATCGTTGAATTCCCCTGTGGAATTCTTAAAGGCTTTCATTGGGAGGTCCCCTGCAGGATTCTTACAAACTATCGAGCAAAAATCCTACATGTACTGTCTAACGATACCCTGTAAGAATCCTGCAGAGGGGGACCTTCCAACGATACCCTGTAAGAATCCTGCAGGGGGGGGGGACACCTTCCAACGATACCCTGTAAGAATCCAGCCCGGGGGGGGGTACCTTCCAACAATACCCTGTAAGAATCCTGCAGGGGGGGGCACCTTCCGACGATACCCTGTAAGAATCCAGCCCGGGGGGGGGGGGGGGGTACCTTCCAACAATACCCTGTAAGAATCCTGCAGGGGGGGGGGGGACACCTTCCGACGATACCCTGTAAGAATCCAGCAGGGGACTTTGCAAGGCAGGGGGACAAATTGTATTAAATCCTGCAGGGGACATCCCAATCATCATGGTCAATGGTCATGTTCCAGATGTTTGGCCAAAACATAAATCGCAACGTACCTTATTCCAAGTGATTTTGGGTGAACGTTCCTTCGGCGTGTTGTATTTCTCAATATTATTGTAGTAATTCGTGAAAAACCTGTTATACCTAGAAAAAACAAAAAAAAAATTACATTTCACACAACGCCATTTAGCCCCAAACTATTCAAACTCAAATTCAATAGTTATTTCTTCCCAAGGGAATGAAGTAATACATTTTATACGAGACTTTTATCAGCCCGAACTGTGCCTCGTGCCTCGACTTTCGATCCGAAGGTCGTGAGTTCGAACCCGCTCGTACACCAATGGATTTTACTGTTCAAAAAATCTGTGTGCTTAACGGTGAAGGAAAACATCGCGAGGAAACCAGAATGTCACAGATCCTAAAAAGTTCGAAATACATGTGACAAGTGCACGAAAGGAGCCTCTGAGCACTTGAAATCCTTCTTTCTTCTTTCTTCCACACCATCACTTACCACCAGATGATGTAGAGGTTAAATGCTTGTCTATACTTAATTTAAAAAAATATATATATATATATAGTTGTCTATAAAGTTGGTCCATGGCCGATAGTTGACCGTGACTACCAGCGTTACCGGACAATGAGCGTTACCGGACAATGAGCGTTACCGGACAATGAGCATTACCGGACAATGACGTCAACGTTTTCGTGCATGCAGCCGGGGCGGCATCGGCGGCAGTTCATCGATTTATTAGACGTAGGCACGTCAAAAAAAGACACGATTAGAAGAAGAAGAAGACGTATTTGCTCACCACAATGAGAAGTCCTCGGGGGGTGTTCCATAAACGTTGATGGGATCCAATTCTATGAACTTCGACAACTTCCCCGGACACGAGACGTTGTATAACTTGCCTGCAATTGAAAAATTGTCAAGAAAGTGCCTACATATTTACATACATTAATATAATACACTTTTCACTTCTCATGCTGGTAATGTTCAACTTCGTGCATGCTTTAGCATAAGTCAACTTTACGCGCGGGAGTAAAACTGCATTTAAGACCCTAGGGAATAAAAGTGATTTTCTTTTGAAATATAGAAGTTCAGTTTGAAACAGGTTTCATGCTAGAAGTTGAGAACTTTATGATTAGGATTTTATGAGGACTTCAATACAATTACTTTCGAATTTCGAATACTGTTGGTAGTACCCATCTCGACGAAGCATACTTCAGGGTATGCCTAACAACACCGTTGCGTATACGTTATTGGAAATGGTGGGTTACTCGTTGGGATTTTTTCCCAACGAAAAATCCAGTGTGGGTTTTTGGTAGGATTTTGTTGCAACGAATAACAATGTTACTCATTGGGATTTTTTTCCCAACTAAAAAACCAGTGTCAGTCATTGGGATTTTTTTTCCCAACTAACAAACCAGTGTTCTTTGTTGGGATGTTTTCCCAACAAAAATCCAGTGTTACTCCTTCGGATTTTTTTCCAACAAAAAAACAGTGTTACTTGTTGGGATTATTTCCCAACAAGTAACCCCCCTGTGTCATAAACTACTGAATATGAATTCCTATCATAATATTATATAATATCTAAGTCTATGACGTTTCCAAGTGTACAAAATGTTCCAAAGGTAAATAATTTAATTAATATGAATATGAAATATATGAACTCACCAATATAAGCCCCCATGGAGTGTCCGATCAGCGTGAAGGTCTCCCACCGGAAATGCTTGGCCACCGCGTCCACGGCGTACACCAGGTCGTACGCACTGATCATCAGGCCCGGGGGGAAGCGGTCAGACCTGCCACTGCCCGGGAACTCCATGCCTGCAAGTTTATGTTTATGTTATAGTCAAAACTCATTGCTGGTCAATACGTATAATCACAATTCACAATTATTTATTTAAATAAAGTAACAAAACATAGGCTTATACAGCGGTCCTCACACTAAACTGTATCGTGAGAATATTGACCGTAAATAGCAGTCAAAATCGATAATGACTAAGGACGTTGGTCAAAACCAATATTGACCGGAAAAACCAGTCAAAATCGATGTTGAATCATTCACTTTTTATAAGTTTTAACCTTCGAGAATCTAGCAAACATCATACACACATACAGCATTACATATAATAAAGAAGAAGACCCCGAATTTCTGAACATATGTTTTTTTTGACAGAAACGTGTTCAGAAGAGATTAATAAACATTCCCCCAAAAATTTTTTTGATTGGAAGACTTTGTTTGTTTTTTTGTGGGTTTGTGTGTTCGTCCATCACGTAAAAACTAATGAACGGATTTAACTGAAACTTTACGATATCATAGCTACAAAACCTGAAATGGTTATAGGCTATATTTATAATATTACGCTAAATCTCTTCAGAGGGTAGATATAGAAGTTCAAAGTTTGTATGGAAACAGTTTTTTATGAGTGTATTTATTTCAAACTTTGGAATTATGGTCTTCAAAACAAATAATAAGATACGGGTTTCATCGATTTTCAAATTTAAATTTAAAAGATGTGAAAGTACGGAATGAAGGAGTTATTGGACCTAAAGTTGAATGAGCCTGTCTCCTCAAGTATACACAATATCTCATTGAAAGTTGCATTTTTATGATTTCCGAAGATAAGTACCGCCAAGTTTTTCAGTTGTCTACTAAATTCAATGTTTGAGTGGGTAAAAAGAGGGTTTGAAAATGTGCAAGTTTTGATTGACTTGCTATTATATGACATTTCTTTCGCGGGTGGAACAAACAACATTGACAATAAACAATTCTTCCACGGGTGACGAAGTCACATGCGGGTACAGCTAGTCTTAAAATATGAACACGGCTATGAAAAACAGAGTATCGTTTTATTTAAAGTGAATGGCCAAGAAGTTTATATGGCCAGCAGAATATTGTAAACCGTAGGGAACGATACAAAAATTGTGTACAATTTTTTTTGTGGGTGGTCTTATTGCTATTAAGCATTTTGATTTTCAGACATTTTGATAATCAGTGTAGGAAAATAGGACATACCGACATAATAATAGTTATTAGGCAGAAGCTGCACCAGGGGTCTGAAGCTGGCTGCCGAGTCCATGCTGCCGTGGCACAGGAGCACGGGAGGGTCCAAGCTGTTCCCCCACACTACAACTGGAAGATAAAATGTTATTTATTTATGTCACGCATGATTTGATTTTATTGAATAAAATATAAAAAAATGTTTATTTCGGATCATTCTACATATTATTTAGTTAGTACATAAGGCTTATTCTAAATTTAGAAACATAAAATTGCATAAATAAAAATAAATTGTATAAAAATTAATACTAGGTACTATTTTTTTTTAA
The DNA here is from genome assembly GCA_932526365.1 of Lobophora halterata. Lineage (NCBI taxonomy): Eukaryota > Metazoa > Arthropoda > Insecta > Lepidoptera > Geometridae > Lobophora > Lobophora halterata. Next base: position 4,202,239 of record OW052028.1, on the reverse strand, counting down.
TTTGAACAACTGACGAGATGAGCTAGCTACTTAAAAAATAAATATAATCATTTTAATCGATCTACCTATACACTCTACAACGGGAGGCAAGTGCAGACCTTTGTAATAAGACTCCAGAATAAGAATAAGAGATAAATCTTGAGAGACTCTCTTGATGTTAAGAGATCACGCCTACCCATGACCATAACAGAACTATGATACACCCTGTGCAACATTGCCGTAGTGCTCGTCAACTTTAGAGGGAATATTTCACACAATGCGATAGAATAGAAAAAAGGGAGTTTTGGCGGGAACATGAAAAATTGCGCATTGGCGGCATTAAATTAATTGACAAAACTTGTATAACTTTGAGTGTTTAAGTGTAAAAACGGTGGTTTTTTATCCATTAAGTGCTCGTGAACGTGTATGAGTGTTGGTGAATAGTGTAATGCTGTAAAACATGACTTTTCGTGTTGCCTCCAAAACTCCATAGAAGCCTCTAGTAAAGTCGCAACCACCACTACTTTACAGGGGCATGACTTGACTTTTCGACTCTGACTTATGACAAAATAATCTCTCCAATTACTTGACACTGGCTATATACTTTTGATGTGAAGCCAACACCGAAGAACTTAGGTTCTTCGAAAGAAAAAAAAAAAATAATAGAAAAAAGTATGTTCTTGTTTTGTAATAATAATAATTGAATTACAAGGTCACAGATTAAGGCAGACAAATATACTAACTTACACGCGGCATGATAAAAAAGTGTGTACAGATAAAATCTTTTTACTACACCAAATTGAGTGAATAGGTACGTACAAAGTTCAAGAGATAAAATATTCTAATTAGTATAACTTACCGCATATTCTGCCCCACGGTGCTTGTATAAACCACTCGTTTTCTCTCTTCATTATCATTTCTGAATAAACTACCAGTAGTTTACGTAAGTTTAGTGTGTAAGTTTAATATTTGCTAAATGTTTACAAACTTTTCGACAGCTGTTTTGGTGTGATCGCGCGTGAACTCTCAATCAAAAAGGCAAAATTATTAATGGGACTGAAGGTAAAAGTAAATATTTGTTGTCTTATTAATTGTTTTGTAATTCAACCAGTCAATTCAATAACAAACAATTATGAAATAACGCGACAAAGTAGCTACACAAATTCTCGATAAATTCAAAGTCCAAAAATAATTATTCTAGTTGAATTGACATTGACATACACATAATATGTGACAGTGATAGATAAGTATTTTGTTTGCCAAGTGTAGCAAATAAAACTCACCGGAAGTGGAATGTACAGTAGGTATATAACGGCCCAATGCACGGCCTGATAATGTACAAAATCTAGTTAGCTAATAAATTATGATAGCATTAATATGTCTGCCACTTTATATATTTAACGCTATTTATGGCTTACGTTATGATAGTTATGAAGAATATAGCTGGAAACCTGAGTCCCATAATATCTTGCACCTTTAGGTTTGCACTTCAATGAGCGAGACACAATGAGAGGAACTTGCATGTCGGCAACGACATACGCAGTACAGTATTATCGCCTTGCCGCCGGCCAGTGTGGCGGGTTGTACGCAGGAGCGCGTATTGGGGGCTTACGTACTGCTTCAATTTCCAGGAAATTGGTTAACGTAAGGTTTGTTTACCCATGAATATCATAGCATAGCAACGAAATGATATGTTAAATTAAACATAAGTTTGTAGTTATGTTAGAATTATGTTTACATATAGTTTTCTATGTAAGTATTCTGTGTAGGTACCTATTTACAAAAAAGGTTTACCTACAAGCTAAGTTTTGGGCCAGATGGCGTTGTGTGAAATGTTCAATAATAATTTTATTATTTAACTACTCTACGATAACTAAATATTTATTTACTAGTTAAAATATTAAAAATAACGCATTTATGAACAGCTGAGAATATGAAGATTAGCGATAAGATTAATTTTATACCCAGATTAGATTAATTTTGGCGAGACATAAATTTAAGTACTGAGTTCTCCTATTGTTTTAATGTTATATTGTTGCCTAAAACATAAAGAACCTAACCTTCTTTTTATAAAATACTTACCTAATAAGCTTTACAAAATTAAGTATTCATTAATGGTTTTTCAATTTCAGAACAACTGCTATGGAAGCACTTCTTAAGACAGAGGAAGAAATAAGCATCAAAGCGCCATGGGGCAACATAGCAGGTAAAATAAATTATAAAATTTTAAATTCATATTCAAATTCAAATGTTTTTATTGCACCTTATACTTAAGCCTAGATACAGTTGAAAACTAATTACTAAGTGCTTAAAATATAAAGACCCTGCTAGGGTACAGCAATCTAGTTATTCCTTAAATAATTATGAAAGACTTAATCTTAATAGGAACTTATTAAACTTATAGGTGCCTATATTTTGTTTAAATAGTACCTATGGTACTAATAATAATATTGAAACATCAATTTGACTGAGCTTAGAGCTAATGAAAAAAACCTACTATATATATAATTCTATATTATATAATTAAAATCTATTAAATATTCAACTTTTACACAAAAACATACTACAACAAACTTCAATCTTTTAACAATAAATGATAAATTTAAGTAATAGGTGTTAGGTTTTGGTAGGTACCTACGTATCTTACCTACGTACGTTTTATTCAATTTGTAGCAGTGATTGTTAAATGCAACGGAAGTGTTTAACAGGAAGTTAGCCGTCAGATAATAGGCGTAGGGGCCAACCTCAGAAAAATTAAATAAATAGAATCCTTTCAAATTTGAATGAGGTTATATAGCATGACTAAATATACTAAGGCTTTATTTATTATTTATTTTTTTCTTTTATTTTATTTGTTTATTTTAGCAAAATGTGAGCCGAATCAAATTTTACATTTTGTTGCATATTCATGGTTATATTATACATATGGAGTAAGTACGTAAAATTACTTCAGTTTTTACGTTCTTTTGTTACAGCACTATCGTGGGGCGACCGCGCCAACCCCCCCGTACTACTTTGCCACGGTAAATTAGACGCAGCTTCCGGTTTCCGGCCACTTGTATCATTATTACCAAAAAGTTTCTTCTACGTCAGTCTCGACTTACCCGGGAATGGAAGGTCGGACCACCTACCTAGTGGAGTCAGGTAAACTTTGACCTCACGAGCCTAAACTCCTTAACCATTTTGGCTCATCCACAAAATCAAAAATTGTTTTCGACCGACTTCAAAACAGGAGTAGGTTCTCAATTCAGTTGTTTTTTTATGTATGTTATCTACCTCAGAACTATGTTGTTTATAAACCGATTTCGAAAATCAAACTGGCCACCATAAGCAGAACTCAAATAAAAAGGAAAAAAGGCGCACAGACGACTGTGTTCGCTGCTGGAGCCCTGGCTTTGTATTGCCTCGCAGAAGGTGTGAAAAGTAGAGTATGCTCCTCTGGGATAAAGCCTGTCTTCGTCGTGGGCAGCTTGAACCCCTCGCGTCACTTAGTATTAGGACTACATAACTCCCTTGTTACACTTAGGGTTCAATATGCCGCCCTCGACATAAGACACTGCTTTATTCCCTTGGTGCATAATCTACTATATTGAATTGAATTTGTGATCACCTGCTAAGTAGTGTTTCTGATTTATCATAGATATTCTGTAGCAGATCTAGTGCCCACTATACTGAGTGCGGTCAAACATTTTAAATGGAAGAAGTTCATTTACATTGGACACTCACTCGGCGTGCCCATAGGTAAGTTAACATGTAAGGCAAGGAAACAGTTTTTGCTTAATCCGCTGCTAAATATTTCAATCTACCCACATATAGTGCAGGGGTGTGAGTGTGTGAATGTTTATGTTTATATTGCAGGGTTAGTTTGCTTTCGGAGTATTATTTTAGTTATTAATATTTTCCATGCTATTTTTTTTTAATAATGTATAAGTAGGTATGTAGGTCGGTGATTAAACCACTAGTGGTTTATATACCTACTTCCTAGCACGATATGAAATTTCCTAGTAATGTATTTGGTCTAGGCCGGCAAAGTACATTTACCTCGAAGAAGGTTGTCAAAATAAGGTTTGAATTTACAAGCATGTTTGGTAAAAATAAGTTTTTACTACAAAAATTGTTCCAGGTAAACTCTTCAATATAGTTTACCCAGGGTACATCTCACGGACTGTGGAACTAGATCCTATCCCAGCGCACGAATGGTGGCCAAGCTCAAGAGGGGGTCTGCAAGACTGGTATCTCAAATACTACTCATATTATGACGAAGACAAATATAGCAAGCTTAATGGCGGAGTTGAAACGGCTCCAAAATATACTTACGAAAAGGTAAATAGTTATTTTTACACCAAGGGCCTGAAGTAAGCCATTTTATAGTAGTAGAGTGTTTTATCAGCCTGAGCCGAAGGCTAGGGCGAATATTGATATCGCGTAATTCTTTTTCTTATCGTGTAACTAGTTTTAGGGTAGGCTCCTTTCATGCGTTTGTCGCTTATTGGGCTTCAGGAACGAGGTATACACAATATTTTTTACTTCGATTGCGTCGAAATTAAACAAGATGTGAACAGAAATGAGCGCCCAATTCGTAATTCAAAAACAAAGACAGCCATCCAATGTTACTACGATATTCGAAGTTCCAAAATAGTTATGTCTCTCATAATAATACATACTTTAGGGGAATCCAAATCCGAATTCCATACAAAATGTTTCGGACAAATACTCAAAAAGTACGCCGTATTATAGTAATTTCTTCACACTATTCGTTTTGTCCATGTTTTTTGATTTCGTCAATAAAAAAAGTGAAAGGTTTCATACTTTAATTTAGATTTTATACGTGTTTTAAAATTAACCCTACTAACTTAAAAACACATAAAAATCGAAATTAAAGTATGAAACATTTCACTTTTTTTATTGACGAAATCAAAAAACATGTACAAAACGAATAGTGTGAAGAAATTACTTATAATACGGCGTACTTTTTGAGTATTTGTCCGAAACATTTTGTATGGTACTCGGATTTGAGGATTAGCCTTAAATAAGAAGAAGAAGGTAGGTACATATTTTAAAAAGAAGTTATTCTGAAGGACCGAAGTTCGAAATTTGAAAAAAGTTTTCACGGCCCATGTACCCAGCATAAAATTTAACTTTACAAGTATGAGAAGTAAAAAAAGGTTTAATTTTTTTAGGCGCTAGAATTGACTATGTTGTCTCGACGATTGACGCGGGAAGCCACAGAGCACATACTAGATAGGTGCTTGATACCAGTTGATAATGGACTCTTCAGGTAAGGGAAAGAAGCATTATTTTGGTAATTTAGTAGGTACCTAACCTAATATTGGTATCAATTTGTATCTATAGTATGTTATGGACAAAGTGGCCGGGCATTATACTTTATTTATTTATTTATTTATTTAATTAATTCGGTACAATGACAGACAACAAACCATGAAAGATTCATTACATTCTTAGTTTCTATAGTATACGTTTAAATTTGCTATCCACTTATAATTGTACACAATATATGTAACGAGTTTTGACATCTATTGGTGAAAAAAATAAAAATAAATCTAACACAAATTATTAGTATGTTATATATCAAAGGTTAAGTAACAAAAATTGGGTTTAAAGAAATTAGGTTCCTACTATTTACCTACATAATTATACCTACATAATGACTAGCTAATACATCGGAAAAAGTGATAAATTCTTATCTAAACGTCATTATTTATCATTTTGTGCACTTTTGAGTCACTTTAAATCGATAGTTTAAGTGAAATGACGATTTTAAAACTTATCGGTACGTAGGTAAATTAGGTACCTATTTATTTAAATAGGTAGTTAAAAATATTATTTGCATGAGCATGATCTGCCTATAATGTTTCCACTGCTGGGACTCAGGCCTACTCTCGGCAGGAGAGCGAATAAATAAATATTATTTAATTAAGGCTTATTACCGAAATTCCCACTAGCCATCCCCACTATAAGGGATTTCGGGAAAAAAAAACCTCGAAATCCCGATTTTGGGAATATTTTTGTATAGTTTTGAAGTACTAATACATAATACATAATACATAGTGTGCGTAGTATCTTTATTTCCCGTGGTTGCATTTTACAGATTTACATTCGACCAGAGAATGAAAAGTGTCACATTACTTCCGTTCTCCCCTGAAATTCTGAGCAAAATCTACAGCACGACAGATATACCTACTTTCTGTGTGATAGCGAAAAATATAATGAATTTGGGAGTATATAAGGATTTCCCGTACCTTTTTAATGAAGATTTATGGCCGAATAAAAACTACAAGGTGAAAATTGTAGATGGTTGGCATGACGTGCATATTAGAGATCCTCAAACCATGGCAGTGGATATTTCTACGTTTTTATTGGAAGATATAAAAGCTAAGTTGTGAAAATAAGATGTATGTTTTAAGGTAGAGCGCCATCTGCGCTCGCCGAGAGTCCGGTGACGCAGTAACAGCCATCTGCGGCTAACTGCATTAAACGTCCATCCGAAAAAAAAAAAATAAGATGTATGTAGGACAAAATTGGAATAGGAACTTTATTATTATTTGAATACTAAATTATTAATTTAATTTATCTTCAAAAATAAATATTTTCGCTACAAGCGGTGGTCTATTATTTTTCTTTACTTCATATTTGTAGTGTGACGCGACGCGGCATTTAAACATAATCTAAGTTAAGGCCAATCCTCAAATCCGAATTCCATACAAAATGATTCGGACAAATACTCAAAAAGTACGCCGTATTATAGTAATTTCTTCATACTATTCGTTTCGTCCATGTTTTTTGATTTCGTCAACAAAAAAAGTGAAAGGTTTAATACTTTTATTTAGATTTTATACGTGTTTTTAAGTTAGTAGGGTTAATTTTAAAACACGTATAAAATCTAAATTAAAGTATGAAATCTTTCACTTTTATTGTTGACGAAATCAAAAAATATGGATGAAATGAATAGTGTGAAGAAATTACTATAATACGGCGTACTTTTTGAGTATTTATCCGAAAGATTTTGTATGGAATTCGGATTTGAGGATTCCCCTTAAGTCCTGTCAGATGACCGCGTTCGAAGCTACCTAGCAGAGTTTCCGAAAAGGCTCTAAATCCCCACCACCGCAGTGGGAATTGGGGATTCCCAAAATATTTTAGGAATATTTTTGTCTTAGAATCCCCACTATTATGAATAATGAACAATATATTATTTCAAATACGTAATAAACATCTTTAGTAATCTATATACGGTAGAAAATATTGCCTGCGATGATAATAATATAGGTATATCCAAATATGTGTATTGTTTGAAATATGTTCATTGTTCATAATAGTGGGCATTTCGAGACAATAATATTCACGAAACCCCCACAGCGGTTGGTGCTTGGTGTAGATGGGGATTTAGTTTTTTTTCCCGATATCCCCACCGGTGGGGATGGCCGGTGGGGATTATGAGAATAAGCCACCAGGTCAATGCGCGGCTTATTTCCGAAATCTCCACCGGCCATCCCCACCGGTTACCGGTTAGCTCACCAGCCAATTGTATTGTGACGTCACTCTGATTGTCTAGTGCTACAGAGAAGTTGTGACTGTGATCCATAGGTGAGGGAAAGAGTCACTATGACGTATCTAACCACAGTGTGCCACAGTCAGTCGTTGCCTCAACCGTACCAATCTCACAGACTCACGTCACTACATTTACTAAAACAATGCTGCACAAACAAACTGGAATGGAATGACCTGCCTCGTTTCCCGTTAGTCGTACCTCGCGTGCTGTGATAACACGAACTCTGTACAAGAGTGGCTCTATCATAAATTCATAACAATAATTAGTACCTACAATAATTTTATGCTATGTAATAGGAACCTTAGAGCTACTTAGAACTTAGAACAGTAAGTTGCGTTCGAAAATTAAAAGTGATTTTCAGTTTTAAATTACGAACAATGAACGCAGTCAAAGCGAGTTTATTATTACTTTTGTTTATTTTTAAACAAATTGGCGACGTTGATTGCGGTAAGTTATTCATCCACAATTTTTACGACTTATACCTAGTGCCGTTGTAACACTTATCTACACTAAATTTATAATTTGCCTTGACCCTGCTTACGCTTATTAGCTTCTATCTAGCATTGCCTCACTTAATAATATGGACACTGTTATTACAATCATTAATTGACTTCATTTATAATATCATAAGTTGTGACCCTGTTTGAGGAAACAATGATGTTTAAATAACTCAAACAAATTAATTAGTTACCTCAGTACCTATTTTATAATGGCTCCTTTAATTAGTCCTGATAACAATTTATAACAAAACAAAGTCGATGGAATTTGGTAATTTCGTTGTAAGATAGCTAGAAGCTATAGTACATTATACCTATCGATCTGCATTCTTAGATAATATAATAATTAATAATAAAACACAATATGTAACAAATGTAACAATGTACAACTAAAGTGCGTTGAAGTATCAAAAATTGAATCAGGTTTCAAGGAAGTATGTAGGTCGGCATACAAAAATAATAATTATGGTGTACCACAGGGTAGTGTTCTAGGTCCTTTTTTATTCCTAATATACATTAACGACCTTCCAAACGCAACAATTCATCGTACAATTCTATTTGCGGATGACACCACCCTTATAATAAGAGGTGAAAACAATGTACCTTATGAAAAAGAAATAAATGATGCTCTATCTGGAGTAATAGATTGGCTTGGTAACAATAACTTACAAATAAATTTAAACAAAACAAACTATATTCAGTTCCATAACTATAAGCGTAAAACACAGATACTAAACATTAAATACAATAATACCAAAATCGAACAAGTAAAATCAACTAAATTTCTTGGTATCACAATAGATCAAAATTGTGACTGGAAAGAGCACATATCTAATATTTGTGACAAACTTGACAAGTTCACATATGCTATCAAACGGTTAAGAGAGACAACATCAAGAGAGGCCGCACTCACGGCGTACCATGGCTATGTCTCATCTATACTATCATACGGCCTACTGCTGTGGGGTAACTCGGTTGATATAGATAAAGCTTTCCGTGTACAGAAAAAGTGTGTCCGAGCTATCGTTGGTGCTTGGTTCTTGGATTCCTGCAAACCTATATTTGAAGAACTTCACATATTGCCATTGCCCTGTATGTATATCAAGCAACTTTGTATATTTGTTAAACAAAATCCAGATCAGTTCAAAAAACATTGTGATGTAGTATCCAGAAGGGCAATGACTAGATATCCATATGAACTGTATTTACCTTTCTCAAAACTTGACATCTATAAAAGAAATGCTTTTATAAATGCCATAAAAGTATATAATAAACTGCCCAACTCGTTTAAGGATACACCCCTACCAATGTTTAAACGAAGGCTGGTAAAATGGCTAGCTGAAAACTGTTTCTATAACTTAAAGGAATTTATGAATCATACTGAAAAATAAAATATACTATTTACAAAAGTTAGCAAAAAAGTAGGCAGAGTTATATGCTAGTGTATTGTGCTGTTTAATATTGTTATAGTTAAGTAGTAGGTATTGTTAAAAATTTAAATTAACTTTGACATTTAAATACCATTTGATAGTATTGTATTATATTCATTCACTGTAACTCGCACACCATAAATGGTAGAACATAAGGGACTAATAATATTCTTTAACAACATACTATGTATACTATGTTCTGGCGAATAAAAATCTTGAATCTTGAATCTTGAATCTTGAAAAGTGCTACTAAAAGGCGGTCTTATCGGTAATTACGATTTCTTACAGACAACCTGTGTACAAACTAACTAAACTACTTACTAAAGGTACAGAACTTTGCCATTGGTCTCAGCAGTGTTATTACTGTTATTAGTGCATCTCATCAAATAGGATTAGGTACTATAATATTATTATTAGAAATTTACAATAAGTATACCTAGTACCTAGGTACTTATTAGATTATACCTAAGTATGAATAAAATAATAATAATTTACAGAATGCCACCTATCTTTAAAGAAAGACTTCAAAAATCCTGCTCCAGTATTCCTACGCAACCAAAATTATTTAACCCCTGGCGCGTCCGGCATCTTCTCCATCCCTCGGTCAGGCGTCATTACTGTCGCTTGTCCAGGAGCGAACACATTTGTCGTGATAGACAATAGCACGACAAATTACAATGTGATGGTAAGGTCTAATTTTTCCAATATTTTTCACTGCCCTTAGAAATAAATTCCTTTTGTAAGTCAACTTCTTCTTCCTACACGCCCGCAGATCTGCCGGTGTCGCAGGTTCGATTCCCGCTTCAAGACAAGCACTTGGTTGATGAACATCTGTGTTTATCCTATGTCTGGGTGTACTCATACCCATCATTGATAATAATTTGAGTTTCATTCATAGTTTCATTTATAGCTCGAGCCAGCTCGCTGCAGCTCGGCTCGAGCGCCGCACTCGCGCGGCGGTCACTCGCACATTTTGTAGAAACCCAAAATTCTGACTGCACAGATACAACGTAGTACCCCTTCTGCATTGCCAAATTAAGTTTTTATTGGTACCTACCTAATTAAAAATTTGAAGTGTTAAAAAAAAATTTAAAGTCTTTTGACATAGTATTTGAAATTTTGCAGGAAGCGCATTGCATTAACAACAATACTTTTCGAGTGGATCGTTGGATTGGCACCTTTGATCGGATCAAATGCAACAGGTCGCCTGATTTTGAGTCACAGAAAACTACTAGAAGTTGCTACAATGGAGGAAAAATTTACGAGTAAGTGCTTGTACAAGTACTATCCGGTGTTTTTAAAATCTTTAATAAATTAATAATATAAATAAATAAATATTATAGACATTTCACACAACGCTATCAAGCCCGAAACTAAGAACTATGGGAATTGTACTATGGGAACCAGATGGCTGATAGAATACTTCAATACTTTTTTTTTGTAAATACGTACATAGATAGAATACATAGAAAACACCCAGACTCAGGACAAACACCATGTTCATCACACAAATGTTTTATCCTGAAGCGGGAATCGAACCCGCGACACTGGGCGTGGCAGTCCAATACACTTGCCATTCGACCATACGTGTCGTCACTTTGATTTTAACACGTCACTTTTTGCTTGTTTGTCGTTCCGGGTGGAATCTTGTAACTCAAACTTTGGGAACTTTCCGATTAGCTATCCGGCTGAAATGCATTGACATAAACCATTGAAACATTATATCCGAAATATTCTCATCTGTCACCCTGCTCACAGAATAGCTGGACAAAAAAGTTATATCTGTCCCCCCGTAGCTAAGGCGGGTTCCCATCGAGTAACAGTGTTATGAAAAGGGTAAAAGGTCTCGTAAAGGAAGCGAGATAGGGTAACATAGAATGTGGTTTTTAGATATTAATCTCCATTTCTTGTTCAACACTTGTTTTCAGAATGGGGTACAAAGTGGGTAAGGTGTTCTACCCATTGTATGAATCATGTTTTAATGAAGATGTTTTGACTACACATTATGTCAAGCATAAATTGCTACCGACAAGTGTGTTTATACAAATCAGCTCTAGAAATTCAGCTTTTATAGGTGAGTAAGTTAATTTAATAACCGCTAGAGGGCGCGACTAAGTAAACATCATAGTGATTACGCTCCGCTTTTTTAAATTAAAATATATTAAAATAAGTCTATTCTAAAAGTAAAAAACACAAAGCCATAAAGGAAATTAGTGAAGTTACTCATACTGACAAGTGAACCAGTGCTAAAAACGGAAAAACAGTGATAAATTAAGTCTAAAACACGAAACTCAAAAGTGTCGTTACGTTTTCAAAACAAACTGATCTAAGTGAACAATGAACTAAATATCAGAATACCGAACTAAAAACAGTAAGTGCATAACATTTGTGAAGTGTTCTATCTAGGATTACAAGACTGTTCGAGTTATAACCTAAAGTGCACCCCTTCAACTCCTGCCACATCATTATTTATCGATCATCTTTATTACAGCGCCATCTATAATAAATCAGTCGTACTAAAATCAGTTATAACAAGATACGACATCTTGCGCACACCAGCTATACTCCTGCCTGAGACACTGAACTAATACCAAAAAGGTGTTGATTATTATTGAGCCTTTTGTAATAATTCCGAGCAACATCTCAAGAGGGCGCTAAAATGTCTGATACGTCAAATATTGAATATCTTATCAAAGAGCTGAGATTGAATATCAGCAAAGACTCGAAGGACTCACTAAAAAAAATGGAAACCAGTATCACGACAAATATAAATGAACATATAGATAAAAAGATCAGTATTATCCAAGGCGAGATAGAAACAATAAAACAGGTCAATTTGTCCCAGGACAAAAGAATCTTAGAGCTAGAAAAACGTGTCCGATGCAGAAATATTTTATTCTTCGCAGTAGAAGAGGGCGAAAAATCCTATGAAGAACTCGAAAATAAAATTCTATACATTATTAAAAATGATATCAGAATTGAATGCAATAAAACAGAATTAGAATTGGTACGCAGGATGGGAAGAAGAACCGAGAACAAAGTAAGACCCATCGTGGTAACATTTACTACATACGGGAAAAAAGTCTCAATATTAAGAAATAAAAATTTTCTTAAAGAAAAAACAATATATTTAAAGGAAGACTATCCTCAACAAATCCTGGAAACCCGAAAACAACTACAGAAACAAGTAGACAAAGAGAGAGAAGATGGCAAAATCGCTTTTTTGCGCTATGATCGCTTGATTGTTAGAGAGCCAGAGTGCAACATAGTAGAGACTGCTAATAATGGAAAAAAAAGAGAGCTGGAAATTACACCTCCCAACCAGAAAGGACATCAGTACCATGAAATTAACCTGGCGCATACTTCCAAATATCAGGCACCGGCGAAGAAGACTAAAGTAAAAAAAAGTTCAACTTATACTGGTCAGAGCTCTATATCCCACTTTCTACAAAAGCATAACGATACGCCAGCGACGCCGGCGTACAGCACGGCTCTATCCTCGGAAGATTCCAACGAATAGCAACGAGCCCAGCCCTTCCAATATCTCTCTCATGAAACCGCCCCTAGCACAAACAATACTACACAAGAAGATAATCACCAAACTCCCTCAGAACGGCTTGTCACCGCGAGGGCAGTAGACAATCACCCTCCTAGGAACAATAAATACTTTATTTCGACTTTCAATGTCCGCTCATTAGCCAGCGAGTCAAGAATATTAGAACTAGAACATGCTATATCGGAAATAAATTGGGACATAATCGGTCTATCAGAAGTACGTAGAGTCGGTTTTAAAATCGAAGACCGAGGCAGCTATGTTCTCTACTATTTCGGGCGAACAAAAGGTGAAAGAGGAGTTGGATTCCTGGTAAAAAAACAAAAGTGTATTGAAGTTCAAGACTTTACTGCAATATCCGAAAGAGTAGCCTTACTCCGTACAAAAATAAATGAAAAAATCTTTTCCATTCTACAAGTCTATGCACCCACTGACAGTGCGAGCAAAAACGAGATGAAAATATTTTATAAAGACATAGAGACAGCGATTAGCAAAAGCACAAAGAATATCATATTCATGGGGGATATGAATGCAAAAATAGGAAAACCAGAGACAAAGGAAAATATAATAATGGGTAACTATGGATACGGAATGAGAAATAATAGAGGTCAATACTTTTTAGATTTCTGTATGCAACACAAACTAAAAATAGCCAATACAATGTTCCTAAAACCAGAAAAACTAAGATGGACATGGCTTTCACCAAACGGCAAGACGAAAAATGAAATTGATTATATAGCAACCAATAAACCTAAAATTGTAGAGAACCTAAACGTCATCAACCGACTACTGCATCCTAGCGACCACAGAATGGTAAGAATGACTATAACAGTCCAACAACCAAAAAAGTCACGGACACAATACGGAAGATGCTTACAGAACAATATAATAAATTACGAAAAATTTAGAGAAGAGCTGACCGTTCCGCCAGAATCCGAAAATGAGACAGTACAATCACTTTACAATGAAATAGAAAATACTCTGAAATCATGTTCCCAGAAATCAGCTACAGCGAAAAGAAACGAAAAAACCCAGCTAAAAATGGCAGAAGACATAATAGAACTTAAAATCCGAAGACATGAACTTAAATATAAAGAAAATAAAACAAAAAAGGAAAAATTGGAATTGAGTTTAATCTACCGCACAATAAACAAGAAAATTAAACAAAATATTCAAAATCACAGAGCAAATATACTAGAAGACTTTTTGGAAAAAACTGGAGGTGTCAAAAAAGCTTTCAAAAAGCTAGATACAACCAAACAAATCATGACACAATTATGTAACTCCTCAGGAACTATTATAACTAATAGAAAAGACGTACTGCAGATAGCATCTAACTTCTATGAAAAACTATATGACAGTAACGACACTTCTATCGAAGACAATACAATATGCTGGCCAGAAAACAAAGATCCAGCATTACCTTTTTTGGAAAGCGAAATAGAGCAATCTATTAAAAAACTTAAGCCGGAAAAAAGTCCTGGACCAGATGGAATAACCAATGACATGATACAAGCAGGCAAAGATAAGCTGATAAAACCACTCACTAAATTATTTAATCTTATTATGATAGCTAAAAAAATACCGGAACAATGGAATGAATCACAAATTATCTTACTCTATAAGAAAGGAGATCCGAAGCAAGTCAGCAACTATAGACCCATCAGCTTAATAGCATGCCTTTACAAAGTCTTTACTTCGACTCTTCTACGAAGAATCACAAAGAATATAGACGAAAACCAGCCGGTAGAGCAGGCAGGGTTTAGAAAGAATTTTTCAACAGTGGATCACATACACACGCTTAAGCAGATTATAGAAAAATACACAGAGTATGATAAACCTCTATATATATGCTTTATAGACTACTCAAAAGCATTTGACTCTATATCGCACCAGGCCATATGGCAGTCACTGGTAGAGCAAGGTGTGAATTATGAGTACATAGAGCTTATAAAAGAAATATATAAAAATAGCAAGGCCAAGGTTAAGCTGGAATTGACAGGTCATCCTTTTAACATTAAAAGAGGCGTGAAACAAGGAGATCCGCTTTCGCCAACTCTCTTTATCGCGGTGCTAGAGACTATCTTCAGACGACTAAACTGGGAGAACAAAGGAATCAAGATAGATGGTAACTATCTAACCCACCTCAGATTCGCAGACGACCTTGTCTTACTATCAGAAGAAGCTAGTCAACTAGAAATTATGATAGAGTCTCTGAGTATACAAAGTAGAGTGGTCGGACTAGAAGTCAATCAAGAAAAAACAATGATCATGACAAACCGTAATAAACTGCCAATAACTGTCAACTCAAGGACTCTAGATTATGTATCGGAATATGTATACCTAGGTCATACAATATCATTCCAAGCGTGCACAGAAAAAGAAATAGAAAGGCGAATAAGAAACACATGGAACAAATATTGGGCTTTAAAAGAAATTTTTAAAGGGAACCTACCTACAAAATTAAAAACAAAAGCAATGAATATATGCTTAACACCATGTCTAACTTACGCATGCCAAACTTGGCCATTAACAAAGAAACTGCTAGAAAAAGTCAGAGTATGCCAACGCGGAATGGAAAGAAGCTTTATTGGATTAAAGTTAAAAGACCGGGTAAGAAACAAGACAATTCGAGGCAGAACTAGGGCGGATGACGTAGTGCAGAGAATATTAGGCCTTAAATGGAGTTGGGCCGGCCACATCGCTTGGACTCAAACAGGTGGAGCCATATACTTACCAACTGGACACCCAGAGACACAAAAAGAAGAAGGGGAAGACCTTCAACAAGATGGAGTGACGACATCGTGAAGGTGGCCGGAAAACTCTGGCCAAGAAGAGCAAGGGATAGAGATAATTGGAGAACCTTGGAGGAGGCTTTTACCGCCACAGGCGGTCCGTACACAATCGAACCTTAATATATTTTTAATATGTAGGTACTTTTTTTAATTTGTAAAGTGTTATAGGAAAATAAAGCTTTTTTTATTTTATTTTATAAGTTAATTTAATGCGTATAAATGGTCTTAGTTTGCAGTGATTTTTGGGAATTATTCAAAACTTATACAGATTATTGCAGCCGCAAAGGCATCGCCAACTACCTGTGGCTGGCGTACGTCAGTGGGCATTCGCAACTTGGTAATCTGTGATGGAAGGCCAAAATGCTCAGGTTTAACAAGCGATAGACGTCAAGGGGGGTTATTAATAATTAATAAAAAAAATATAATAATCATATTTGATCATTTATCTTGAAAATATCAGAGAAACATTTATTATATTCGCTTATTTAATATGAATAAAAAAATCTTAAAACAAAGCTGTTTCTAAATGGTTTTCTCGATTCTTCTCCTAAACGGCATTAAATATATTATATATTTTTATACCATTATCTAGGGAAAAAAAATATTGTAACCGTCACGCACGTCCTCTATAAATTGTACATGCGTTGCCAGTAGCAGCCGTAAATTAATGTTTAATGTTTTAATTTTATTTAATTTAATGTTTTATTCTTCTTAAAATGAATTTTGTACCTACTTTTATGGACTAAGAGTCTGAAATAAATATTTTGAATTTGTAAAGCTACTGACGCCGGCCACCGGTCGCTATCCGTTTGCGGGTTGCACTCATGTTATACTTATCGTACCCAATCTGTTTACCTTTTTTTTAATTTCATTGCAGAAGGAGGCTTGTTTAAAAAAATTCAGATGAAGAAATTGTACAAATTTGAGAACCAAAAGAGTCGATTAGATTCTATTCTTGGGGCTGGTATGGCTGAAAACTACATCACGAAGAAACAGGTTACAAACACATTATTTTCTCAATAACATAATAATCAGTAATAATAATAACAGATAAAAGATGATAATAACAAAAACCTAATACTTAACAAAAAAAATGTATAGTTGGTAATATTGATTTTTTTATTATGAGATTAAAATAAATAAATGATAAATAATAATAATAACAACAAATTAAATAACAAATTATATAAATATATTTAGTAATAAATCCGCTTGATTTCTAAACATTAAAATTTAATTAAATTTAAATTTGTTTAGAAATCAAGCGGATTTATTACTAAATATATTTATATAATTTGTTGATATTTATGGATTTCCGCAAAGTAACGCCTGAATCAATCAATTAACAAATTAATTGTTGTATATAAGTTAAGTACATATAATTATGATAGTTTGTTGTTTTTATGATAGTACAGAGATGACGGGTGATAGGGATGAGTGGAGGAGGAAAACATGTTGTGCCGACCCCACGTAAGTGGGAAAAGGACCCGAAAATGATGAGTTTTATTTGAGTAGTTAATTATTTTTATATGCACATAATCTTTGATATACATAAAAGCAATATACAATTATCAGCCTCATGCTAGTGTTTATTATTAAACTTGGTTCATTGTTACAGTTTATGGCTCGAGGACACTTGGCAGCTCGAGCAGACTTCACACTTCGAGCGGAGATGCGCGCTACCTTCCACTACGCCAACGCAGCCCCGCAGTTCCAACTCGGGAACGCCGGAGATTGGGCTGCCTTGGAAGATGTAAGTTATTAAATGGACTTTAATAAATACTAAATGGACTTTGATAAATACTAAACGGGCTTTAATAAATACTAAATGGACTTTAATAAATACAAAATGGATTTGAATTAATACTAAATGGACATTAATAAAAACTAAATGGACATTAAAATACTTAATGGATTTTAATTAATACTAAATGTATTTTAATTAATACTAGATGTATTTTAATTAATACTAAATGGACTTTAATTAATACTAAATGGACTTTAAATACATATATAAATAGAATAAAAAAACGTATAGAAGGTAGGTATTTCGTGATTTGACATAATAGAAGTAAGGCATCATAAAAACTTAAAATCACTAAATCATTATTATCATTATTATATTTAGACGGCACCGTGGCTTAGTTGGTAGTGACCCTGCCTACGAAGCTTGGTGTTCCGAGTTCGATTCCCGGCCGGGGCGAATATTTGTGTGACGAACACAAATGTTTGTTCTCGGGTCTTGGATGTTGTGATGTGTTGTATGTGTCCATGCCACCTGCGACAGGCAATCCTAGTGCAGGGGTGTGAGTGTGTGAATGTTTAATGTTTATGTTTATTATATTGCAGAGAAATATCCATAATTCAAATAATTCATCAAACAAAATACAAATTTGGCAGAAGAAAGCTAAAAAAAACAAAAAAAAACTACCTATGCTTAGGTAAAATGTAACTGGTTAGTTTTGGCGTGATAAAAAAAGTTTTTTAAAGAGCCCACTTAGTGGATGCGTTTGTAAGTACGTAGTATCTTAACATAGATATGTCGCAGGCATATTGTATAACTCGGCATTTTACAAACGGCGTCGTCCGTTTACAAACGCTCGCTGTTTCAATTCGACATAAGTTGAAATTGTAGGGTGACCATCATACAAAAAGTAGTAAGTACTTTTTTGCCTATGATAATTTTCTGTCATTAGTCTGTGCACGCTCGCTTTCAGGCACAAAAATAACCTAATAGCCTACCGTCACCTAACTCTTATCAACCCTAGATGGTTTTCTGTCATTAGGCTGTGCAGCACGCTCGCTACGCTCGCGTGTAGGCACACAAAAAAAAACCTAATAACCCAACTTTTATCTGGATCTTAATTTTAAACATTCTAACCTCTTGCTCGACGGTCGTGTCCTTTAAAAGCACCAGATTTCATGGACACCTTAGTGTTTTTTATGTCATTTTACAAACGGCGTTTGAATGGTCCACCAATGTTGTGGCATATTACAAAATGCCGAGGCAATTTACAATTTGCCTTCGGCATATTACAAAACAGCGAGCGTTTGTAAAGGCACGACGCCGTTTGTAAAATGCCGAGTTATACAATATGCCTGCGACAGATACATAAGACACTAGATAATAAATTAACACTGAATATTCCAGGCTCTACGTCGCCGGGTGCAGCGTCTGGGTCGCAGTGTGACAGTATTCACAGGCACTCATGGAGTTCTCTCGTTACCGGACAGCGCGGGAAGGCTGCAGCCGATACACTTGCACACCGATGAGAATAATAACGGGATTGTGCCTGTGCCTCTCTACTTTTATAAGGTTTGTAAGTTTGGCGAATAGTAACACAAGTTAAGGCAAATAGTACCCTTCAACCTCTCGCTCGCATGTACAGACAGCGTCATAGATAAGTATCCCCGTTGCATTATAATCCCCAGCTTCAAATCCCTTTAAATCACAGTCGCGGCGAATGGAGAAGTATTGCCTTTAAAATATAGATTATATTTGTATAACCGTATGTAAGCCTAAAAATAATTTTAAGTATTACAATTTTTTGATAGAATTTATAGCTGGGTGTCTTGTGCAAGGGGGATACTTATCTCTGACGCTGTCTGTACCTACATTTTTGAAGATAATAAATTACTGCTTGTAATTACAAAATAAAAGACCATAGAAAGAAAGAAAGAAAGTTAGTTAAAGTATTTATTTGACAAGGGTTTACAAATATAAAATAATATTATTTTATATAATAAAACTTTGGATTGAATTGGATATTTTACTAAATAATTCAATCCAAAGTTTTAATGTGTAAAACCTTGCACAGAGAAAAAAAATATGTGTCGTACTATTCAGTAATAAGGGGTAGATACTATTCGCCTTAACAAGTTATTTGTGTGTCCAAATATTTGTGTTATGTGAAATATCCAAACTTAAAATTATTTGAACAAACATAAAATTGTTTGGGCATTTCATTTCACACAACGCAAATAATTGGTTAAGAGGGTATGTGAAAATTTGGAGTCGCTGCGTTTCATTCTTACTCGGTAACGGTACAGTTTACAAACTTGATGTTAATACAGTGATTACTTGAGGATATAATCTAAATAAATGTAAGACAGAAACACGATTGGTGAAACTTTTCTCGATAAATTTATTTTTTGAAATAGGCCCTCTTAAAATCTGATTTACATCGATCCTCCGAATTAAGTGAATATTTAAGGTTTATTTTTATACTATTGAGTGAGTAATCACAAAACTTAGATAAATGTAATAGGATTTTTGTATAAATTCAATACTTTTCAAGCAATACGATGTTTGATCATTTGTCGCTTACGTCCGTTACTTTTGAACGACAAAAATCTATATCTAACCTCTTCCCTCGGGGTAAGGTGTCTAATTGCGCTATCACTGTCTTACAATTCGGCAGCTGTCATTTCTGACAGTTTCACATATCCTCTTAAGGTGAATATGACCCCCGATTACTGAATAGTACGCCACAAAATACTTAATTTTTATTTTCAGCTCGTCTACGACAAGGAGTCAAAAACTGCCACAGCGTTCGTGTCAATAAACTCTTCATTCTTTAACAATACTGTGATCAAAAATTTGACGTTTTGTGACGATGTGTGCACTGAATCTGAGCTCTCATGGCTGTCGTGGCGGCCTGACGATGGAACTGACAGCTTCTGCTGTGACTATGAAGATTTCAAACAAGAGATTGGAATTTTGGAGGATTTAGATGTTTTAGGGCTGTTTTATTGATAATAGCTACGTTGTTAGGTACCTATAAGAATAGTTATAATAACTATTATTAGACAGTAGGTATAGTTTTATTAAAAAAATATTTCTAAGTAATGTCGCTCAAATGATCTAGGACTATTACTAAGTACTATAGTGTACTCATACTCATATTATTTATTTACCGTACGAACAGATTTTACACTTGGTAACGTCTTAAATCGATGTTTACATAGTTTTTAATTCTTATATATATTGAACAGAGAGAAAATCGTAATGAAGAAGTTAAAATACTATACAAAATACTAAGATGCTGTAAAGAGGTAAGTCATTTAGGTCTTAACAAAAAAAATAAAACCTACATATAAAGAAATAATTTGCTGCTGCTAAGTACAGTACCTACCTATTATTAATTTATTTCGAGAAAGCATTATAAAAAATAATTCAGTATTGTTATAATATTTTAATAAAAAACAACTTTAATTCAGTTTAATTTTATGATTTTTAACCCTATTCTTCACTTATTTCTGATTGTTTAACGGTTGCTTAGAAGAGTTCGTTTGTAGCAATAAAAGGCTGGAAAAATGGATTTTTTATTATCCTACCCGCACATTATCAGGCCCTGCATTATTGGGTTGTATTCTGAAGCTAGTCGTACATTACTGCCTCCTGTCATATCATTAAATGTCAATGTCAAATAAAAGCAACATCCGGCCTTGCTCAGCTGCTTTTGTAAACAAAAAGAAAAAGTATCAAATTTGCAGGATTTCTTGAAATAAAAATGCTAGGTAAAGTCCTGTGAAACAGAAAACTGCCGCGGTTGTCTCACTGTAAGTATCATTTCTAAATTATTCAGAGAAATATGACAAAATAACCTTTAATAACTGTTATTGTTTTTGTATTACGTAAATACTTCTATATTTTGAACTGGAGAATCCAGCCAGTAGTCTAAAGTATAGAAACACAATGTAGTACTTTGAAAAGGTGCCCTAGAAAAGCGAGCCACATTGGCTAATTTCTAGTACATTTTGGTCCGATGCTAATTTTCGAAAAAGAGAAGTAACAGGGCTAGATAAATAATTTATGTTAAAACAGGCTTTTTCATTGTTAATAAAGTTCTATCGTAAAAAGTAACAAACATTATTTTGAAATAGAGATAATTCATTTTATTGACAGGGTGTCTGAAATTTTTTTAGTGCTTTATACCGCATTCATTTTGGTTTGGTAATGTCCATCTTGGTGTTCTATAGGAACACCGTTATGACTAGTTCCAATAACCTGTACCTAGGAATAACCTATGAATTCTAGAAGTTGGAAGGGACTTGGAAATCACATGTGACATATTATATTCTTGTTATAGATGGCATTATACATGAAACAAGATTTCGCACCTCCAGTGCTGTCCAGAAAATGGATAGCTATCAAATTCAGACCCAATATGGTAAGTACTGCTCGGGTGAATGAACATGACACCTGGCTCAAATGACGTTTATGCAAAGTACAGTGTGGAATTGGATAATCTTGATAGAGAAGAGGTCCTGTAATACTTGGTAATGATAAGTAATGATAAGGCTTCGCAATTAGAGGAAGAAGAAACATGGAGGGCGCCGCGCGAGGCAGCGCGGGGAAGCATCAAGTTCCGAGCCACGTGTGAGCCAGGTGTCATGTTCATTCAGAGTAGTATATAATTTTGACTGCAAATATCTTGAAGAATTTCTGCCGAATTTTTGGGAAATGTAATTTATGTTACTGATACTGTAGGTAAATTTTACCACTGCACTTTTCACTTATCACCATCTAGCCCCAAACTAAGCAGAGCTTGTATTATGGGAACCAGATGACTGATACAATACTTAAATACTTTTTTTTTTAAATACACACATAGAATACACCCATATAGCAGGTAATAACCCATAGCAGGGATATCAAACCCGCGATACCAGCTAGGCAGTCCAACATACTTGCCACTCGACCATCCGAGTCATCACTAAACCGATTAAGCCGAATTTCAGTATAGTCATCGGGACCTGAAAAATGTCATACTTACCTTATTTTTAATTCTGTTACAACACAGAAAGTCGCAACAAGAATTAGCTTGTAATATTATTTTCAGCTCCTGCAATGCCGGCACAACATAATATCCATACTAGAAAGTGGTTTACTCTTCCGAGAAGACAGTATAGAGGTGGAACAAGAAGCCCCCTCAGCGGAACAGGTGTGGAGGGCCGCGGGGGGGAGGTTCGGCGGGTGGATGACCAGGGGGGAGGGGGTAGTTACTGGGCTGTCATTGGCTGCTGCTGTGTGCCTGTTTCCACCTAGGAGGTGAGTTAGTAGGTACAGGCTGAAGATTATAGGCGCTGTTAGTATACTTATTTAAACTACTTATCTAAACTCCTAGGGGGAATAATAGTCTAAAGTCAATCAAACAGCTAGATACAGGTTGAAATGGAAAGCTCTGGAGGAGTCTTTCACCGCCATAAGTAGTCCCTACACAAAATAAATATTATAATATATATATTAATATTTTAAGTGTGAAAATAGCGTAACGGAAATAAAACCTTTTCTACCAACTTCAAAAAACAAGGAGGTTATCAATTCGGTTGAAGGTTTTTTTTTTAATGTTTGTTACCTTAAAACTTTTTTGTTTATAAACCGATTTGGAAAAATATTTTTTGTTTAAATGAATATACTTCAGAGGATATAACTAAAAGAAAAATAACTAAGAAAATATGTCATCAAAATAAATAAGATAGCGTATTTTGCAAAATTGCGTATATTGTGACTTTTCAGTTGTACCTACGGTCAGTAGAACATTCAGATTGAGTCGGTTTTTGTTAAACCTTGATTATTTTTCATTTCAGCTTCAGCCGTTCAGCCCTGATCAACGTGTCGGGATATGCAAGCATTCCTGTGTTCGTCCGCGCAGCACTGCGCGGCGTGTCCCGCGGTTCGCTGGCGGCGCTGTTGCGCGTCATGCGCGACTATCTCGCTCTCGCACGCAGGGCCGCCGCATGCTTGAAAGAGTTCGCTGCTTTACACACGCAACTGTAAGTCAAAGAACCTACTTTTCTTCTATTTTAGCACTCTGTACTGGTTGATCACTTATTGACAGCTGCCTTAGAACGCAACTGTTCTAGATATATTGTCATTTTTTTAAACTTTTTCAAGTTAAAAAGAGTGTCAAAACTATTTTATAGTTTTTTTTTTTTCTTTCAAAGAACCTAAGTTCTTTAGTTTTGGCTTCACATCAAAGGTATATAGCCAGTGTCAAGTAATTGGAGAGATTATTTTGTCATAAGTCAGAGTCGATAAGTCAAGTCATGCCCCTGTAAAGTAGTGGTGGTTGCGACTTTACTAGAGGCTTCTATGGAGTTTTGGAGGCAACACGAAAAGTCACGTTTTACAGCATTACACTATTCACCAACACTCATACACGTTCACGAGCACTTAATGGATAAAATACCACCGTTTTTACACTTAAACACTCAAAGTTATACAAGTTTTGTCAATTAATTTAATGCCGCCAATGTGCCATTTTTCACGTTCCCGCCAAAACCTCTATTTTATAGTTATTTGTGCACCAAGGGCCTGAAGCAAGCAATTACCCACGCCAATCCCGAATCGTTTCGTCAACTTTCTGACGTAGTTGTCCGCAGTAGACGTGACATACATAAAGTGGTCACTCAAGCATCTAAAACTACATTAATGCACAAAAGCATATTCTGCACAGCACCATCGGTCTACAATAAGTTGCCACAGACATTGAGAGAGCTGCCTTGTTCAATGTTCGAGAGAAAGCTGAAGACAATGTTGAGCAGTAAATGTTATTACGCCTTACAGGAATTTATGAACGACAAAAATTTAACTTAGTAATTAACTATACATGACACTTTAATCTTTTTATAATGACTTTTTTTATGTTTTCTTTTTTTTTTTTTTTTGCTCTTGTTTATTATTTCATATGTACCTACTTGCTATGTTAACTTTCATGGACATTTATTTTTATTACTATTTTGTTTCATGTAGGTATTACTATAAGACGTGTTTATGATGTAAATCAAATATTGCATGCCCGCGATGGTAGAATACATTGAATCTCTATAATTTTTTTTTCATCCTTATGTACATGTATTTCACGCAATAAATAAATACTTTACTTTACTTTACTTTACCTTTTTGCCCTAGGGCCTTCCTAAAATGCAGTTCTACTCCCAGCATTTTATTAAACTTTACGGGCATGAGAAGTGAACAAGCTTAATGTTTATAAAAACTAAAAAATCTACGAAAATATTTTA
Organism: Lobophora halterata; assembly: GCA_932526365.1. Classification (NCBI taxonomy): domain Eukaryota; kingdom Metazoa; phylum Arthropoda; class Insecta; order Lepidoptera; family Geometridae; genus Lobophora; species Lobophora halterata. The sequence continues at coordinate 4,177,388 of OW052028.1, read as the reverse complement.
CTTACATTGATTGCCAATTAATTATTCCAAATTAAATTTAAACACATGACTCTATTTTTGTAATCTCCTTTTAATTTCCTTCATTTTGATACCCTACTCGATAGGTATGGTTAACAAAAATTTTTCAACGACCTTCTATTAAACGCAAAAACTCCGCCATTTTGATTATGTTTTTAAAACTCATCTAAGAACACTCGGGTTATTGAGACAAATCTAACGATACCTTAATTGTCAAAATCCATCCAGCCGTTTGGAAGATACGAGGTAACTAATAAATGTACATACATATATGATACGCGCGAAAAACATAACCCTTCCTTGGCAGTCAGGTAAAAAGATGTTTGTGCTCAAATTTTAGTTCACAGCAGGACCCGCGGCCTCGACTTTTCTAAAATTATGAATTAACGTTTTTATCATCCTATTATTATTATTAATTATTAATTCATTAATTTCAGACAAACATCCATAGTACACGTAAAATATAAATCTATAAGAAATGTCAAAAGATAACTTAAAAACTACAAATAAATGTCAAAATTGAATAAATTATGAATAAAATCATGAATAACAGTTTAAATAATCTAATCTAAATAAAAAATGAATTTAATAATGTTAATTTAATTAATTATATAATTTATTCAATATTGGACTGCACCCAGCAGTACTTGCATCCATCTGTTTTGGATGGGTCAGTTTGGACGCGACACAATCACCTGTAGGATGCTATTGCAGCTGGCTCGCGCACGCTGGAGTAGGGACGCGATTTTCTTGCGTATAATCGCTTGAAAGCCGTCTGTGTACGCCTCCGCGAACATTCCTGACGCGCTGCAAAAGCGAGGCAGCCGCATTAGCATCCTAAAAATGTTGTTATATATGTAACTTTGTCTACAGTGGCTCCCTCTCGTCCGTGATTGAATCGCTCCACACGATGCTGTGTCGGCAGCAGGGCGAGCTGTCGCTGGTGATGTCGCGCGCGTCCTCCGCGCTGCTCGGCAACGCGCCGTGGCTGCGCGAGGACGTGGCGTGGGGCGCCGCGACCCTGGACCCCAGCGACGGGCTCATGGTAAGATGAACTATTGTCAATAGCGCCATCTAGTTTACTTTGAAGGAAACTAGCAGCGCCATCAAACTAGATAATTATTGTCAATAGCGCCATCTAGTTTACTTTATGGGAAGCTAGCAGCGCCATCAAACTAGATAATTATTGTCAATAGCGCCATCTAGTTTACTTTATGGGAAGCTGGCAGCGCCATCAAACTAGATCATTATTGTCAATAGCGCCATCTTAGTTTACTTTCAGGGAAATTAGTAGCGCCATTTAGTTTACTCTGAGAAAGATTAGTAGCGCCATCAAGTTTACTTTGAGGAAAACTAGCAGCGGAATATAGTTTACTTTGAGGAAAATTAGCAGCGTCATCTAGTTAACTTTGAGGAAAACTAGCAATGCCAACTAGTTTAGAAGATACCGACAATCTGATACAGGTCGGTCAACGAAAGCTGGCGCTGTCAAAGTACTCACACTAATGCAATTTCACTACACTTTGTCAAAATTAAGGATGATAATTTTGACAAGTCACAACAGGGTCACGCCGCGCTCTTATTTACAGACACTACTCAAGCGCACGTGTGAATGTGTTGTTCATGCCAGCTTTTGTTAATATACCTGTAGTAACTATCATTTTATTTAAAATTGAACTAACATTTAAAACCCTCGTCTTCAAATTGATAAGTTAGAGTAGAAATCTTAAGCGTCGATGACACAGGGCTATTTTACAAGCTACAAGCCAGCGAGTTCGATCGCAGCTTGTAAACTCGCCCATCTGCTTGTTGACAATCCTTCCTAAAAGCTAACTTGCTCACTAGCTTTTAAACAAACCGTTTTGTAGCGAGTAAACTAGCCACGGTTAGTTTACACGCTCAATCCGGCGAGTCCCTTCAACGTTGTGAAGATTTAAAATTACATTTTTGTTCGCAGAAGATCCACCACGCCTTTTTAGTCGTCCAATCGACGCTACTCAAACACATTGCGATGGCGCATTTCATTCCCGCGCCAAATGTTCAGAAAATATACAAAAATCACAACGAAAGACTGTACTGGATTCATAACACGCTCATAAACCACCTTCTTGAAGAGTTCAAAGGATGTTTTGAGCCGTTAGAAAGAATGTATAGGTTATTGAAGAATTCTGGCGTTAAAGACACTTCTGAGGGGAAAAAATTTGGCGCAGCCGTTCGGGATGGCTGGGTCTATTCGGAGATCCACACCGGGATCGCGAGATCGTGTTTGGAGCTTAAACTTGCTCTTAATAAGAGCAATAGCTTAGATATGTTTCTAGATTCGTGCGCTATGAATAACCAAGAAATAGATTTGGATGTTTTAAATAAAGATGTAGATGATCTTATTGATAATATTACAAAGTGCCTTACAACGATGCAAAACTCGCAAATCAGGTTGAAAAAATTAAAAGGAAAATTCACGGAAAGCGCGCCTAACGAAATAGATGAGGTTGTAGAAAGTGCGGCTATTTTGAAAATTGAAGATGTCGAACCACAGAGTAAAGATGAAGTTTTTTATTTGTTTAAAACTGAGGATGATTCTCCGATTCAACCGCCAGATGACGTCACAACCGCACCGGGCAAGAAAGAGAAGGAAAATACGAAAATTGTTCTAAACGAGCTAAAACAAAAATTGGGGAAGCGAGAGGACGTTATGAGGGAAAGAGAGAGACAAGCGCTAGTCAAAACAATGCCTGAATTAAAAAATATCCCCGAATTTCCGCGGCAAATAAAATTCGATGAGTTTTTAGTCAAAAAAGGTTACATTACCAAACTAAAACTGAACAACGATAAGAAGAAACTTTTTAGACGTTACAAAATAGATAAAAATAGGCATAAATTCAAAAAGTATTTATCAAAAACGGAGGAATATATCAATGAGAATGATATCAAAGGCGATTTGTATGAAGCGAACTCATTATTGAACGTGAAAAGTAAACTTTTTACTATAACAAGTATGAATAAAGATATTGTTATAAATAGGTTGCGTAAAATATATCTTAAAAACCTTGAAATTGATTCTAGTGGCATGTCAGAAGGTCTGAGCGATGTCGAAGCGAGCACAACCAACAAAAATATCAACCAAGCTGTAAATAACCATGAAATAACCTTCAAATTCACTAAAAAAGATCTAGAAATTTCCGAATCGTCATCCGAAAGCGATTTTGAGTTTTACGAACACCAAAAAGTATTACTTAACGACATTCGGAGGCATAGGGCAGCTAGAAAAAAGAACTATCCTAACAGACGACCCATAGACAACGGAAATTCAAAAGACAATGTAGACGAAAGTTTAAAGCCCATAGAGTATAGTTTCGGAACGGGGTTAGCTATGGCGTCGGTGTTGCAAGTTAATAATCCTAGGTTTTTAAATATGGAACGCGAGGAGGTATTTATTGGGGATGGGGAGGTTTCGAATGATAGTGGCAATGATGAAGATGCGTAATCTAAAAAGTCTAAAAAAAAAAAAGTTACAACAACGCCATCTATCTTATGAAGACCTCAATAAAGACTGAAGAGTTTTGCTTCAAGTTTTTGCATTTTATAAATATGCTTATCAAAATCGAATGTCGATTTTACCTTCGAGGCCCAATCACGAATAATTCTGAGTCTCAGTTTGTATCTATAGATAGAATGTACGACAGACAATTTTTTTTTCAAATTTAAATTGATTCTCTATGTTCAAATTACCCATTTTCTTCTGAAGATTCCAAAAAAAATCGACCAAAGGCAGCACCAGTTTTTAGTCTAATAGCACCCCCTGGTGCTATTAGACTAAAAATTGAATGCATCTGTCTCTTAAATTTAAGATAAGATCTAAATTAAAGTCACATTTTTATAATCTCTGAAATAAGCATTGCCATTAATTTCAGTTTTCTACTAAATTCAATGTTTAAGCGGGAAAAAGAGCGATTGAAAATGTACGATTAACTTTGCTGTGAATAGGGAAATCGAAACTTATTTACTTCCCATTGGTGGTTCATGTTTTTGTATCGTCAGAGGCAAGTGGCTAAATTGACTTCTCTGTTACTTATGTGACAATTCCTTTGTTAGAATTTTTCGTGATTATGCCATAGTAGGCCCTTCTGTGTCCGCTGGCTCAATTCATTCATTATTAATACACTAATAGGTACTTAATATTTTATTCTCTAGTTATAAATAAATTGCATCAAGTAAATATTTATAGTTATTATGATCAATAATGTGTATGAGTGTATATTAATTTTATTACCATACAAAACCTTTAAATAATGCTTTTAGTTCTGTGATCTCTGTATTAACTGTAATTGATTTCAATTAATATTAAGAAGTAGGTAATTATTTAATTCTGTTATATTTTGTAATCAATAATAAAAATAATCTGTGTTTATTTGTTTCTGTTTTATTAAACTATATCTTATCCCGTTGGCAGTTAATATAATTATAGTATATTTAATTTGAACGCTACTTCTTACTATAGTTGTGTATATCTTATTACTCTGTGCTCTTTCTGTGTTTAAAGTCTCTTTGGTATAATTAAATAAATTAAAATTAATTAAAATTAAAATTAAAAAATTTAAATTAGAGTACTTTTTGAAGTAAAAACTTACAGTGAAGCGACGTAAATTACTCGTATAATTCAATAGTCAGTTTCAACTTGCACCCGGTGTCTCCCCGTGACTCGGAGGTAGCGCCTCTGAAGTAGAAGCCAGGGTGAAGAGCTTAACTTGACCCTTACTCGCACTTCCGGAAATGAAGTCGAAGTATGGAGTGAAGACTTCGCATTTGTACCACAACGACAAAACCAACCGGAAGTCATACCAGTAACTGAACTCTTCTAAACGAAATAGGTATCAAGAGGCAAGTGTTGTTTTAGCAAAGAAGACAAAATGCCTACGGATTTTTAAATTCATAGCAACACAGTGGCAACACTCAAAGTCTGGAAGAGATCGCTTTGATGAACAGTAATTTTTGTACAGTTTCACACTGTAACAGCCGTGTTGGCCGAGTGGGAGGTGCCTCGACTTTCGATCCGAAGGACGTGAGTTCGAACCCGGTCGTACACCAATGGATACTTTCTGTTCAAAAAAATATATGTGTGCATTTAAAACGTGTGCTTAACGATGAAGGAAAACATCGTAAGGAAACCGGCATGTCATAGAACCTAAAATATCGAAAACATGTGTTAAGGCCAATTATTATTTATACGTGTTTTTAAGTTAGTAGGGTTAATTTTAAAACACGTATAAAATCTAAATTAAAGTATGAAACCTTTCACTTTTTTTGTTAACGAAATTAAAAAACATGGACGAAACGAATAGTGTGAAGAAATTAATATAATAAGGCGTACTTTTTGAGTATTTGTCCGAAACATTTTTTTTGGAATTCGGATTTGAGGATTCCCCTTAAGTGCACGAAAAAGGAGCTTCGAGCGAAGCGCACTTGAAATCCTTTCACCACACTGGTTCGAAAGAACTATAGTGGCACGATAAGAAAAATAAGTTTTACACCACAGTTATCAATACAAATCTTTAAGTCAAAGTTATTTTAAAATTTATGCTTTTTCCTTCTTTGTAGGCTTTAAGCCCTTATGAGGAAAAACCATAGATACAATACTAAACATCGCTCATAAATCAATTAACTTTGTTTCATTATAAAAACAAGAACGGGTCCAGGAGAGGGGCTTAATATTCTCCCGACGAACAAGGTCGCGAGAATGTAAACATATAAGTAGGTTGGAATAAGATAAGTAGCTTTATTTTTCCATTATAATGTATAAGTACCTAGTAAGCAATAAATAATTATATTCTATCTATCTATCTATAAGTAGGTACAGACAGCGTCAGAGATGAGTATCCCCCTTGCACAAGACACCCAGCTATAAATCCTTTAAAAAAATTGTAACACTAAAAATTATTTTTAGGCTTACATACGGTTATACAAATATAATCTATTTTTTAAAAGCAAAACTTCTCCATTCATCGCTACGGTGATTTAAAGGGATTTGAAGCTGGGTATTATAATGCAAGGGGGATACTTTTCTATGACGCTGTCTGTACATAAAATGTTAAAAATATAATATGGCGGCTGTAAGCTGTCATTTATGTATGTAACTGTTTTTTTACCCGCTACACGCCAGCGACTCGCTTGTAGCGTGTAAACTCGCCCAGTGTCATCGGCGTTTTTACAATTTGCTTGTTGACAATCCTTCACAAAAGCTAGCACGCTCACACGCTAGCGTTTAAAAACGCCAACAATCAGGGTGTAAAAAGTTTGTGTGTCATCGCCGCTTTAGTGTATTTTTGATGTGACAAAAAACCATCAAACTTGATCGATTTTGGTAAATAATAGCATCTATAGTTCAGATCATGCGACCTTCTTTTTTTTTCAACGATGAGACGGCGGCGTCCTAATTTTTGGCATTCATCGTACTATCAAACAATGCGTTTTGGTCGCGCAATGAAAATTAATTAGCCATATGAATGATCGTACAATCATACAATGCCAATTAAGACACTCTGAAGAGATTAGTGTATTTAATCTCGTCGTACCTACGACCAAATCGCATTGTTTAGAATGGTTCCTATCATTCCGACTCCTTTAAAGTCGATTCCTGCCACGTCGAGTCGTTTAACGCAGAGCGCCGTCTGATTACCGGCACGTCGACTACGCTTCAAATCTTGGGTATGAGTTCTCAGACGTCGAGTTTCTTGATAGCGGGCTTCATAACGTCAAGCTCGCTCCAGTCTCTCGTCGTCGAGTTTCTTAGAGCGAGGGTGTACAGTTGGCAGTTATAAATAAATATTTTTTGTTATGAGGATAATAGAACTAATGAAAAAAAAACGAATAAAGTACCTACTAGAAAAACATAAGATTTTCATTGATATTATAAATATAGGTACTTATAAACTATCTGAATATTAATGCCCCTATAAGGCTGAACGGGGATATTCCCCACGTCCTGGCGAACAAGGCTTGTTCTACAACTTTTGAAATTTCAAAGTTTTTCATTCATAAAGTTCACGAAGATTTTTGAAAACCAAAAACAAAAAACGAAAATTTTAGGTTATATTTTCAGGTTTGCGAACTCTTCGATCGATTTGTCATGAATAAGTGTATCCCTTTAGGAAACCCCCAAAACGTGTTATTTTTGCTCTATCTCGCTTCCTTTACGAGTTAAAGCGGTTTTTATGTTTTTTTAGGGTTAGGTTGACATTGCATGGTAATAAATAGATTTAGAATGCAGTTTCATTAAGTTGTGAGCTACCCTGAAAGTTGCAGCTAGATCGCCAATCGGGAAGTGCTCGAAGTTTATATTGTAAGATTCAACCCGGAAGGACAGACAGACGACATCGTTTGCTCGTACGATCATTAGCCAATTAGGACAGCGCCTGAAGCTGTAAACAGACTCGCATGAATAAACCTATTTTACTGCCCCAGAACGCTATCTTCTTGCTCCCGATTCCAAACCCCCTCCGCGCCCCAACTCTGAATCCGCCCTTATGATAAAGGTCAGAGGTCGATGTTATCTATATTATTTTGATCATTAAAGTTGATCGTGTTTTCTTACTAGTGTGTTGTGAGGATACCCCGAGATGGACGCTTTCGAAGTTAATATCATGTAAGTATTCTTTGAAGTGTAGGAAAACATCGTCAGGAAACCGTGTCAAAGAGCACGTTGACAACATGAGTGCTTTAGTGGCTTCTTCTTCTTATCGTGTCACTAGTTCTTTCGAACCAGTGTGGTGAAAGGATTTCAAGTGCGCCTCGAAGAGGCTCCTTTCGTGCACTTGACACATGTTTTCTTTTAGGAGAACTTTTAGGTTCTCTGACATGCCAGTTTCCTCACGATGTTTTCCTTCACCGTTAAGCACGTGTTTCAAAATACTCACATAGGTAGATCTTTTTTTGAACAGAAAAATCGTTTTGTGTACGACCGGCCGGGTTCGAACTCACGACCTTCGGATCGAAAGTCGAGGCACCTCCCTCTCGGCCAACACGTCTTTGGTTGAGTGGCGAGTGTTGACTACCACTCCGGTGTCGCGGGTTCGATTCCCGCTTCAGGATAAACATTTGTGTGATGAACATCGGTGTTTTTCCTGAGTGTTTTCTATTTATGTATTTAAAAAAAAAAGTAGTAAGGTAGGTATTTAAGGTATTCTATCATTCATCTGGTTCCCATAGTACAAGCTCTGCTTAGTTTGGGGCTAGATGGCGTTGTGTGATGTCCTAAATATTTTTTTATTTATGATTTAAATACCTACATTGTTTTTGTGCAAGATTCACGGCAATTCAGCATTAAGACCACATACGTGTTGGTTACCGGTTATGTAGGTACTAAGTACTTACCTACTATTTTAATACTTAGCTCCAGTGGAATTTAATGCAAAAAGTTTTGATAGGTACCTACTTGTACTTACCTACTTACCTACGATTTGTAAAGAATGTAGTGCGGTGTGGTCCAGTTTCATAAGTAAATAATAAGATACAAGATAGGCACTACTGAACTGAGTCAGCATTTAGCTGACTCAGCCTAGTTCAGTATTTAGTATAAAACTCAAAATAACTGGAATATATGTCAACGATTTTGATGGTAGAGGATCAATTCAATCTTCTTCTTCTTTGTGTCACTAGTTCTTTCGAACCAGTGTGGTGAAAGGATTTCAAGTGAATAAACAATAAACAATATACTCCTCACTCTCAAAATACAAGCAAAATTTATTTCTTAGTACACTAACTTACCTACCTTCGAAATTTCAAAGCTCTACCCAGCTCTATAATATACGTCCACTGGTATGACTTGTGCGTTTTTTTTTTTTTTTTTTTTTTTCTTTCGAAGAACCTAAGTTCTTCGGTTTTGGCTTCACATCAAAGGTATATAGCCAGTGTCAAGTAATTGGAGATATTATTTGGTCATAAGTCAGAGTCGATAAGTCAAGTCATGCCCCTGTAAAGTAGTGGTGGTTGCGACTTTACTAGAGGCTTCTATGGAGTTTTGAAGACAACACGAAGAGTCACGTTTTACAGCATTACACTATTCACCAACACTCATACACGTTCACGAGCACTTAATGGATAAAAAACCACCGTTTTTACACTTAAACACTCAAAGTTATACAAGTTTTGTCAATTAATTTAATGCCGCCAATGCGCCATTTTTCATGTTCCCGCCAAAACTCCAACTTGTGCGTTCTCTGTCAGTCACTCAGGACGAAGTCTTTAATATAAATTGATGATTCCAAATATTACAGATGTTACCAAGGAAAGGATAATAATGGGATAAAATAAGTGCATTTTGCACTTTTAGTTTTGAACACGAGTGACGTCATTCTACTCGCTCTTACATTTTGATGTTGCCGTTCCGCTGTTGACTGTACTTTGCACTAACTTACTGCAGCGGTTGAGAATATTTTTTTTTTATAATTTATGCAAATTTATTTAAATTAGATTCGAATGCAATTGGGAAACTTTTTTGCAGCAGATGAGAAGGACCCGTTTTTTTTTCAGTGTGAGCTTTATGCTTCTGTGCCACGGAGGGCTGTCGACTTCGCAAGATGTTCAGCAAATGAAGTCTTCTACCATAGCCTCAAATGTTCCAAGCGAAAATGGTATAATAGTGCATTGATGCACTTGTAGAACACAAATAAAATCTACTTTTAGCTAATTTTACTTTAAACCGACTCAAAAACGGAGAAAGTTCTTATCTGGGTTCTTGTTTTGTAATGTTTGTTACCTCAGTACCTACGTTGTTGTTTAAAAACCGATTTGAAATAATATTTTTTGAGTGGTTAAGTACCTACCTATACTTTCAGATTGATTTTGATCCCATAGAAATTTCAACAAAATCTTCGACATATTTTTTCAGTTATTTTGATTATAAACTTAACCACTGAACCGATTTTGATGAAATTTCTATGGGAATAATCTGATAATAATTCCTCTCGAACAAATTTTTTTTTTCAAATCGGTTAAGGCTTACAAGAAAGTTCTCAGGTAACAAACATTAAAAAAATACATATTGTAATTAAACTTTATGATTTAACCAAATTGCCAAATCTTTTAATACAATTTTGAAATAAATATTTTGAAGCCCGTTGAAAACTGACGAATGCGCCGCTGCTGTAGTCGGCGACTCGTTTGCGGGTACACTTACTGTCACTCAACTAACTAATACCATAGGTGTAGATCTTGTATACTATGTATCTAGAATGCCGACTCACACGAAAACTGCGAGCCGAAAGAGCTAGAACCAGTAAGGAGTGTGTCTCGTTCTGTAGGGCGACCTTAATTTTTAAACTTTGAATATTTCATTGAGACAAACAAGCAACCATGGGAAAATTCAATCTGCTCAATAAGCTATCGATGTTATATACATACGTTACTTTGCATTATTGTTTTAAAATTATATTATACATAGGTGCATTAAAATATCAACAAAAAAGAGGGCGGTGCGCCGCATTCTAGTGAGGTATATCTGATTCAATGGTTTTAATACTGTTTCTTTCGAACAGTAATTATTTTTCTCGGCAGTTAGGTACCTAACCTACATGGCAACGACTGTACTAAACCTTTGAAATGAATCTGAATAACATTTAGAGTAAATCGTCTAATTTCGAAAATGTCCCACTTATTTCAAAAATTATGGCCATGTTAATTTTAATTGTATGCTGGCAACTGTGTGAACGAGACACACTCCTTAACGAGGGGGTCTCTATCAATATCATTAAAATCCTTATATTTAGATTTATTAAAAAAGAACTTTATTTCCAAGTTATAAGGTTCAGAATTCTTAATCCTTAAATAAAACAAAATGGCGTGTTAGCTCTCTAGATACATAGTATAGAAGCTCTTTGGTGTAGATAGACAGATAGATAGAAAATACTTTGATGCACTTAACAAATAGTACAAAGGCGAACTTAATTCTTTAATGCTATGTAGCATTATCTTCCAGCTAAACCTTTGTGTATTGTGGACAGTAATAGTATAGGTGTACGTAGTATCTTATTTCTCTGTGCCATAGGTATTTTTAAAAACTAAATTACTTATGTATACTATCCTAAATGTAATAAGGTGCCAATAAATCATTTAACATTTATCATAGGTATCCCAAGTGCCATTGTGGGTTGTGCCACGGCGCGTGGCATAGCTGGCAGCTGTGTGGAACGCCGCGCGTGTGATTACGGAACTGGTGCCATCGACTTCACACTATTCGCGCCTAGAGGGTACAAGAAGTAAGTGAACACTAGAAATCGAGTGATTCTCCTTGGAACAAACTATTCATGATGATAGGTATCGCGAGTGCCAGATTGGGTTGTGCCACGCCGCGTGGCATTGCTGGCAGCTGTGTGAACGCTATGAAAACTGAAAACCTGGTGGATTTTTAACACTATAATTTTAGTCTAGATGATTTTTCCCATTAAACTGAAACGAATTTAAAGATACCTCTTGGTAAATACCAAAATCCATCAACATTTAATGACTTTTCACACATTTTTTTGGCTTTTCGCCGCCATATTGGATTGTTTAGGTATTGTTTTGGTAGGTAGCCTAAGTCATTCGCGTAACCTAAACCAATCCAACGATAAATCTTTTATTAAAATCCATTCAACCTTTAGGGTGCGTTTCTACGGTCCACTCCTCTCCTCTCCGCTGAGCTCCGCGTCAGTGGAAACGCACCTTTAGCCTGCAGGCAGAGCCACGCGTAAAAACATACATACCTAACCTACACACATAAAATATACTCGAAAACATAACACTCCTGCAAACTCCGCAATCAGATAAAAAGTTGGCTTTTTAGGTCTAGCTCTATGTAAAGGTCAATAGGTAAGAACTTATTTATTTATACAAGAGGTTCCTAAAGAAAATATAGGTACAAACCTAGATTGAATAAACTCCGTTGAGTCCTTGTAATGTACGACCACAAAATGTAGAGCCCCGAAATTCGCGTCCTAACGGCTTTCTAATTCCTGGACTGTAGGTTACCGTGTCGCGTATTCCACCTCTGTACAAAAATTACTTACTTGTACGGGAAGGAATGCACGACATGGGATTGTACGTCACGGAAATACGGAGTACGGCCTAGGACTTGGATTCCGTGGTGTACATTCCAGGCCGGGCATTATCGTGTCATGCATTACTGTCTCTCTCTATTTCCTATTTTCAGATCGTGTCCAGAAAATGAAGTGTGCTGTCCTTTCAGTTCTCAATTCAAAACTTATACGACTGCAGCAACAACCTGGTCCGATGAAGTTAACAGTCGCTTTTACTAAAACTACGACAAATAAAACATTTGATAATAGTACTTAGTTATTGTATAGTTTTAGAAAAATAAATACATTAAAAATAAATCAATTTGACTGAATAAAAACTTGCTAAATGACTCGAATGTTGGTTGTGGCTATTTTCGTGCAAAAGTTATTATTTTTATTTTTGGAAATCGCAAAGGCTGCAGTCCGGGCACCTCCTGTGGTTTCGTTTTCGATGCTTGGAGTCGCTCAGTTTTTGATGGTGAGCGGAACGAGAGCGCGTTCGAGACCTAGATCTTGCAGCTGACCTGAAAATAGCCTCATTCATTTATCAAATACAAATACAAAACACTTTATTGTAAAAAAAAATGTTGTTTACAGCTGGTCTTAAATTGTAATTTTGTGATTCAATCGTAGGTATATCGATATCGATATTGTATCGTGTCGGACCGGCAAATAGCTATGTTTAAATTAGACTTCCGAGTAACCAAGTATGAAAATTAATAAGCGAGTGAGTGAGAAATGCCTTGATCACATGTACCGAGCAAACGGCCGAGACAGTGCTCTCCACCGAGTACTCGGTACGTATAAACATAGCGCCGAGTGCTGGTCTGAGCGAGTGATGTAAGTTACTCATAAGTTACTTGCTTACATCACTGTCTCGGCCGAGAAATATTTTTCTATCTCGCCCGTTTGCTCGGTACGTGTTATCTAGACATGAGTGAGTGAGCGACCGAGTGGGTAATTGAGTGAGTGAGTGACCGTGTGAGTGAGCGAGAAGTAAGTGAGTGAGTAACTAAGTAAGTTAGTGAGTAACTAAGTAAGTGAACGGGGACTTGACTAGGACGTTTGACATTTGACTGAATAATTAAGTTTAAAATTTTTATAAAAATTCAATATAACATGTACATTCAATAACTTGACCACGCAACGTGGTAATTTACTTGAAACTGGCTAAATATACATTAATATGTGTGGAGTCAAACGCGAAGAATAATTAAATAAGTAAGTGAGCGAGTGAGCGAGTGAATGAGTGATCTTACTTGGAACGAGAGCGCGATAGTCTAGCATGTCTGCATGAGTTATCATCCTCCTGGCCCTTGGTAAGAAAATCCCAGTACTGGTAGATCAGAAAAACGCCAGTCACAATCCCGGCTACCTGCAATGCATTCAAATAAAGGTTTATTCCTGTTGACCCTCACCCGTTCGTTCCCAGTGGAGGGTTAACAGGAATAAACGGAAATATTATATTTCTAGGATGTACCTAAGCTCAGAAGGCTTATTTGTATAAAACGATAGGAGTAGAAATCAAATGCCTCGTTATAGGAATCAAATAACTAGTATAGTACCTATGAGAAACAAGATTTAGGTACTTGTGTAAATAAAGATAATCGCTATCTGTATATTTCTGTTGTAGAAATGTAAGTATGCTTAGAAATTAAATACTGATAGCTGCAAAATTTGAGTCGAGTTTATCCATGATAACGAACGAACGACATGCCGGTTTCCTCACGATGTTTTCCTTCACCGTTGCGAGAAAGTGGGATGTATTAATAGATTTTTTTGCGAAAGGAGCCTCTTCGAGGCGCACTTGAAATCCTTTCACCACACTGGTTCGAAGGAACTAGTGATACGATAAGAAGGAGACGAACGAACGATTAAGCGCGACAAAACACAATCGTCTTGAGTGCGCGTGGCAAACTAGCTAAGGCACCTTTGAGCATGCACAAAAACCGACAATACTCGGCAATAAACGGACAATACCGCGCAAGGCATATGACCAAGCATTTGCCTTGCGCGGCAGCCTCGCAAAGATAATCGCCCAGTCAGTACGCAGCTAATTATTAAAATCTGTTTCTATAGGATGCATTTGCAGCGCCCTTGCAGGGTCATGGTATCAAGCTAATAAGTCCTTATGCCTAGATCACTCGTACCGAGCGAAACGGGCGAGACAGTAAAATGTTTCCCGGCCGAGACAGTGATGTAAGCAAGTAGCTTACATCACTAGCTCGACGCTCAGCCGAGAACTCGGCGCTATGTTTATACGTACCGAGTACTCGGCCGAGAGCACTGTCTCAGCCGTTTGATCGGTACGTGTGATCAAAGCATAAGCCAAAATATATAATATTTTTGCACAATAAATGATAAATGAATTAAGAAGTTACCACACCTACCATAAAGTTCAGCTGCCTGACCCGCAGGAAATCTATGACCGAGTCGATAAGTGACTCCATAGCGCTTTAGCGCGCCTTTCACTGAACGATACCACTCTACATGGCCTCAAACATGCTTTTAAACATGAACTGCACAAAATTGTTTATAAACTGAAAAATAATTTCAGAATTTAGTAAAAAAAACACGAGAATTTTACGAATTTTTACATTGGTCGAATTGTCAAACCGAAATTAACCTATCGTCCATGACGTTTTCTTAATTTGAAACTGGCGGGATTTAAAAAGAGGTTGAAGGAAAAGAGGTGGTATTTTGGTGTAAAGAGGTCTTGGTATTTATCTTGAATGCTGCACTTAGTGTGAACCAGTGTGGTAAAAGGATTTCAAGTGTGCCTCGAAGAGGCTCTTGGTCTAAAGACTTAGCACTACTAACTTCATAAAGCCGTGTGGTTTTATCGAATGGAATAGTGGATGTGGCTCAACCTTTGCTCGTAGAGTCTCGGGTTCGAATTTCTTTAGAGGTTTTATACCATGTAAAAAAAATTTGTTGAGAATAGATAGATGATGGATGTTTGCTCCTCAATCACGCCAAAACTATTGAACGATTGAGACATGTCTTATTCACTCACTTCGTTAATGATTTTTTTGTGAGAATAGAAGGACCTAGCTAGAAACTCTCTTCAAAAGAGATCACGCCTGCCTACGACCAGAAAAGTGCTACATAGGACTTTATAACAATCAATCAATTGTTGCCAGATGAAAAAAAAAACAAAAATCAATATGTATTTAATAATTATTATTTATTGATTACAGTTGATTCCATGATTAACAAACTAAGTTAAGTACATACATCCAGTTTAACAAAAATATTAGAATATAAAAATGAAAAAAATTAACAAAATAAAAAAAAAATACTTTTCCTACTTACTTATTTTTGTAAATTACTCATATCTACTAAAATAACAAGTGCTTCCTGATACTGCACTAGCTACCCTTTAAAGTGGAACACAATAATGCTCACACATTACTGCAGAATTTTTGTCTGTTAATTCCTCCGTTGACCATGCGTGGAGTACGGTCCAGGCACCCGTCGGTATTGCCACCATTCTACCGCCACGGTTACCGCTGCGACCACCACTGCGGCGGTTATTACGATACCTTTAACCAGTGTTTCCATCTGAAATTTAAAAAAGGTATGTAGATATGTAGAGAGATTATAATCTCAAAACCACGTTTTTACCCGACTGCCAAGGAAGGGTTATGTTTTCGCGCGTATCTTGTATGTGTGTAAGTTTTCTTTGTTACCTCGTATCTTCCAAACGGCTGGTGGATCGATTTTGACAGTTAAGGTATCGTTAGATTCGTCTCAATCACCAGTGTTCTTAGCTTAAAAAAAACATAATGGTGGATTTTTAGGTAGGGTCTGAAAATGAAGGTATTTTAAAAGGCGGCCTATGTTAGGCATATAGAAGTACCTACCTACATTTTTTTAGGAAGTGACAAGACAAAGTAGGCGCTCTCCTGATGGTAAGAGATCACGCCTTCCCATGACCTGAACAGTGCAGTGCAGTACACAACGGGACCACACGGGACACTGAACCGATTCGAATGAAATTCGCATTCGATGTGTAGTAATTTGTAATATTTAATACTACTCTCTCTACACAGCAGTGAATTCTTCAATGCGTATCAATGGTTATGTATACTTAAGGTTAATCAAACACAATGAGCTATTTTATTCTTTAGTTCTAAATATGTATGGTTTGTTATGGTATCGTTGGAAAAAATAAAACATAGGTATGTGTTTATTTACATACCTACCTAATTATACAAAATTAAATACTTAGGTACCATAAAAGTTCAGAAGTAAAATAAGACAGTAATGTAGTAACTAGGTACAACACGGCCGAACGGGCGACGTATCTTGGTGAGTCTGAACATAGGCTAGTACCTATGCGAACTTTTTTTAAAATTTTGGCAAAAAAAAATCAACGAAATAACTGAAGTGAAAGAAGTTAGTAGGAACTTTAAATGCTTTTCAACCTACGCTACACGAAAATACCTATCGTTGAGAGCATACATAGTTACTCATATTGTTCATGTGATGTGCATGACATGAATTCATGATGCAACAATTATTTCCAAATCGAACTTGGTCGCTAAAGTCGCATTAAATTCTAGGTAGGTGGTTAGGCACGTAAAGATATATAGGTAGGTATAATACCAACTGCATGAAAAAGATAAACAAACCAAACACTCACTCATACGATACCTTTAACCAGTGTTTCCATCTGAAATTTAAAAAAGGTATGTAGATATGTAGAGAGATTATAATCTCAAAACCACGTTTTTACCCGACTGCCAAGGAAGGGTTATGTTTTCGCGCGTATCTTGTATGTGTGTAAGTTTTCTTTGTTACCTCGTATCTTCCAAACGGCTGGTGGATCGATTTTGACAGTTAAGGTATCGTTAGATTCGTCTCAATCACCAGTGTTCTTAGCTTAAAAAAAACATAATGGTGGATTTTTAGGTAGGGTCTGAAAATGAAGGTATTTTAAAAGGCGGCCTATGTTAGGCATATAGAAGTACCTACCTACATTTTTTTAGGAAGTGACAAGACAAAGTAGGCGCTCTCCTGATGGTAAGAGATCACGCCTTCCCATGACCTGAACAGTGCAGTGCAGTACACAACGGGACCACACGGGACACTGAACCGATTCGAATGAAATTCGCATTCGATGTGTAGTAATTTGTAATATTTAATACTACTCTCTCTACACAGCAGTGAATTCTTCAATGCGTATCAATGGTTATGTATACTTAAGGTTAATCAAACACAATGAGCTATTTTATTCTTTAGTTCTAAATATGTATGGTTTGTTATGGTATCGTTGGAAAAAATAAAACATAGGTATGTGTTTATTTACATACCTACCTAATTATACAAAATTAAATACTTAGGTACCATAAAAGTTCAGAAGTAAAATAAGACAGTAATGTAGTAACTAGGTACAACACGGCCGAACGGGCGACGTATCTTGGTGAGTCTGAACATAGGCTAGTACCTATGCGAACTTTTTTTAAAATTTTGGCAAAAAAAAATCAACGAAATAACTGAAGTGAAAGAAGTTAGTAGGAACTTTAAATGCTTTTCAACCTACGCTACACGAAAATACCTATCGTTGAGAGCATACATAGTTACTCATATTGTTCATGTGATGTGCATGACATGAATTCATGATGCAACAATTATTTCCAAATCGAACTTGGTCGCTAAAGTCGCATTAAATTCTAGGTAGGTGGTTAGGCACGTAAAGATATATAGGTAGGTATAATACCAACTGCATGAAAAAGATAAACAAACCAAACACTCACTTCGTTAAAATCTCGTTCGTAGAACCAGTAGAACGCAGTTAAATATTACGTAAAATAAGTTCGTTTGGTCGATTGGATTGGTACATCAGCCTACCCTTGTTGGTTGGCCTGGCTGGCTTTTCCGAATATTAAACTTTCGTAGAATTCCTTGTCGCAGCAATGGTGAAATATTTCCTCAGAAATCCTATGTTGTCTATGGAATTCCCTGATTTTCCCAAACAGAAAGGGAAAGAAAATAAAAATTATACGTTCCGTTACGCACAAAGAAATAAGTTTATTTTTTTCATTTTTAATCAAAAAGGAGCACAACAAATTACGAAGAACGATTTAACTGAACTTAAATGAGGTTTTTTTATCATAAAAATTACTTTGGCTGGTTATCAGCTCTAATTTAACGAAGCGGGCGGGCAGGATTACCACCGGTAAACCTTTTTGTCGATCTGTTTGTTCAATCGATCGATTGAACAAAATTATGTAACTGCAAGCCCTCGCTTGACTTGCTGAAGGTACCGGAAGAAATAGTGCTAATTAAAAGCATAGATTTTTTGCCTCAACTAGCTGGTTGAAGAAAAACAGAGATAGCAGATAACACTGTCAAAGTTAACAGTCAACATGCTAAAAATCATCATATTTGTTTTATCTATGGTTTGACAATCACAATTGAACCGAAAATAGCAAATTGATTTATTTATTGTGTTGTGGTACTCTGACTGATTTGTGGTGTTGTGTAAAAATTCTGAAATTAGTTCCAAACACGCAAAAGAAATCAAAATGAGCGTCAGGGAGGAAGAAAGGAACAAAAACTGTCCAAGCCGTGGCCTCGGCATCGCGGCCGCGGCTATAGGCGTCGGCGTTGGGGCGGCTTTGTACTACTTCTTCAACAAACGCACGGAGAATCCAGCTGATGAAGGGGCTACATCATCCGGGTGGGAGTCCGAGGAACCACACACCTTGTAAGTATAGCCATAGAGTTCAATTTTGCAAGAAACGTGTCGTTACTTAGGAAGTCGTCCTTGCCAAAACAACTTCTGTTGCGCACTTGAGCGAATATTTACTTTCAACAATCCATTTTCTGTTTTTACGAATCATACGTATTATAATATACCACATGTCAACGGATGCCACACGGAATTAAAATTCCAGTTGATTTATTTCAACCTACCCTATTTTTTACTCAATGCCTGAACTATCAAGACAAAAATGACCTTTGCAAATTTTATTATCAATTTATTAGCATCTATACTTGACTGCACAGAAAACAATTCCATAGTTTTTATTCATATTAGATTATTTACATAACTTTTGCATTATTCTGTCTTGTAACACAGTTTCAACACCTACCTACATCCTTTAAAATTGAAGCCTATCAAATCATGGTGTTTGGCTTGCTTTATCACAACCAAGCATGCTTTATCAGTGCCGGATTAACCATCCATCGCAACAGTCGTAAGCAACAGAAGCAATTGCTACAGGCCCTGCGAAAGGGGGCCCCAGTATCCAAATCTGACCGTATGAAAGAGTATTGATTTTAATTGCATAGCAGATCAAGGGCCCCTTGATAGAATTTGCTACGGGCCCCACGTTTGCTTAATCCGGCACTGTGCTTTATGTGTGATGACCCGAGACAATGATGCCTGGATCATCATCAACCTACAGCAGACCACTGATGTCCCTCCTATGGAGGTCTATTGCCACTGAGCCTGATCTTCGTCTCATCTACCTTCTTATCATTAAGAGGGCTTAAAAACCTTCGAGAATTCAGCAAAAGGAGGGGTTATACGTCAGAATCTGCTAACATAATTTTCTGCCATTTTTGACGGGGAACGAGGTAACCACACATTGCACACGCGCCTAACAAAACTTATTCATGTAAATGCACACTATAATAATCTCGCACACCATCTTAGAATATGCACAGTTATCAAATTCAGCGTATAGTTTTATTTAACGTGAATGGCCAAGGTTATATGGCCAGCAGGAGGGTTCGCCTTGCGTTAACGCCTCCTTTTGTAGTTGAAAACTATAGTTTTTTCACTGGCTTAAACTAAAAGAAAGTTTGTTAACCATATAAATGTAGCTGGCAGAAGGTTGATGAGATGATCCACAGACCGGACTCATTGGCGCGCATTGGGATACATCCAGCTGTGGACTTATATATAGGTTGACGATGAGGAGTTTTACCTATGCACGCTTAATTCTAATGCTAACGCTTTCTCATTCCCTTAGGGACAGTGACACGGATTCGTACACCACCATCTCCGAACATAGCACATCTGATACCAGCATCCTAGATTCATTTCAAGAGCATGATTCATCAAACAGCCGCATCCTAGACTCATCTCAAGAGCTTGATTCATCAGACAGCCGCATCTTAGACTTATCTGAATATCTTGATTCATCCAGCATCCGCATCCTAGACTCTATGCTAGACTCATCTCAAGATCAAAGTTCATCCGACCCCAGCATCTTAGAATCATCTCATGTTTTTGAGTCCGATGAGGAATCTCAAGGAGATTTCTCTGAAGAAGGGTCTCCTGACTATTTTTCTGATTGGCGTCGACGTTTTTTAGAATATAATGGAGGTATTAGTTCTAGAGCGATGAACACTGGCAATAATAGTGTTATGAATCCAGGCAATAGTTCTAGAGCGATGAACGCTGGCAATAATAGTGTGATGAATTCTGGCAATAATATTGTAATGAATTCAGGCAATAGTTCTAGAGTGATGAACTCTGGCAATAATAGTGTTGCCAACTCACCGAACATACGGTCGGATACGGAAACTGATATGGAATGGGATGTTACGCCTTCGTCTTTAGGAGTCCCGAGGGCGGAGGCCCGGCCTTCAACGCCAATACGAGTCTCAACACGGTTAAACCATTTTACCAATCGCTTGCTCAACTCATCGCTTAGTAGGTATGTTCATTAAGTAATAGTACATTATGATATGATATAACGGTAAGTTGAAAATTACAGTCGAGGCGATATTGCTAGAAAGCAGAGGCTGTAATTATCAAAGGGCACGTATGTCATACGACGTTTTATTATGAAGAATATTTGTAAATATTACTTAATATAAATATTTTCCTTCTAATCATTTAGCCATTATTATTTAGCCTCTCTCTAGCCTCTAAGGTTTGCTGGAAGAAAACTCTTGTTAGGGTTAAGCTCGCCTTTTTACATATCTTTTCTTTTATATTTTATACTATATCGTGTTTTTGTGTACAATAAAAAAATACAGAAGTTCTAATTCTGCTCGTCGCATGCTGCCATCTGGCGCTGTTAATTTCACTTAAATAAATAGTACCAGTTGTCTGACTTTGCTGTAGGTACATTTGATAGGTTTTTAGTAATTTCAAAAAGTCGCAATATTGACGCATTTACTACCCGGGCGAATGAACATGACACCTGGCTGACACTCGCTCGGAACTTGATGCTTCCCTCGCCCGCCGCGCAGCGCCCTCCGTGTTTCTTCTTCCTCTAATTGCGAAGCCTTATCATTACCAAGTATTACAGGACCTCTTCTAACAAGATTATCCAATTACACGCTGGACTTTACACAAACGTCATTCGAGCCAGGTGTCATGTTCATTCGCCCGAGTAGTAGGTACCTCAGTTGACTTTACATAATATTTCAGATCGGCATCTAGACGGAACACGAGGGAGCGAGTTTTGTAAGAGTTTTGTCTTCTTGTTAACTTCATGGTTTATGGATGCTAAAATCAAAGTCGAGGTAGAACAGTGGAGATCTTTATAATGGTGGCTTCTCATGGCCTGTGTCAGCACGGGCCGCGCCGCGCCACAGGCCGTGTGCCCGAGGCTGCCCGGTCGGCCGCGTATTGTCGGTTAACACAGGCCGTCAAAAGGAGTGATCCGGACTCGTCCGCGGCACCGCTCGCCTGTACAGATGACCTTAGTGCGACGCGGCGTGTGTTAGCATAGGCTGTGTGAAGCCACCATAAGGCTTAGCGCACACGTGCGATGGCGCGAAAGAGATAAGAAAAAAAAAATGAACTAAACCTTTACATCTATGTGATATACGGTTGGGAATGTGGGGCGTGACACTTCGCCTCCGATCGGAGCAGCCGCGCGCTGTGCGCTCGCTCTCGCGGCCGTTACCGTGTACCGTATGTCGTAGGAAATAAGATTGTTTTGATTGTTGACTTCTTAGTCTCTTCAACGTGCCGGCGCAGGTGGGCGCTGGTCTTATGAACGCACGCCAATTGTATGGGCATGCATTTTTAGACGGAAAGATCTCTACGCGCACTGAACGAGTGTATTTCCGGAGTTATCTTAGTCGCTGTGCAAACGGATGTCCTGTCTAACACAAGACATCGGTAACGGCAGACTTTAATACAAAACAGTTGCCGCAACACGCCACTTGTATTGACAACTGGGGCAAAAAAGTAGCACGTTGTGGCAACTGTTCGTCAGACACACGACACTCGTTAGTGCAGGTAAGGCGTTGGCAAACTACTCTTGTTTAGTGCGTGTAACGTATTAGGTACTAATGTTTGCATGCGAGGAAAAAGTTTTTGTGGCATGCAATTTTAACTATAGGTACAAATAAATACTTAATATATGTACCTACTTATTTATTTAAGAACGTAAGAATCTAACCTAAAATGACAATTGTTATGTTATATTATTAAGCGTTGGTTAGTTTTATTAATCCTTGTGATGTGTTTTATATAATTGTGTATTTAATTATATTAAAGTGGTTGTTGATTTATTGTTGCAAGCATGATTTTTAGTTTGTCTCTTTGTATAACATAGGTAGGTTAGGTACTAAGAATACATAGAAACACCCAGACTCAGGACCAACCCCAATGTTAATCACACAAATGAATGTCCTGAAGCGGGAATCGAACCTACGACACTGGTGGGCAATCCAACACACTTGCCATTCAACCATCCATGTTGTCACGTGAAATGGATAACATTTTGGAATTATTAACTTACATACTCAAATAATGTTTCCTTTATATCTAAGTGCCTAGTCTGAACAGCTTGTCGAAAGAATAAGGTTTGTACAGAAAGCTCACTCCAATCGATTCTAGCTCCATGCATTACACGCATTTTCGTCCCATGTGACTATTTGGCTCTATGTGGTACTTGGCTCAGGTCTCACAAACCGCTCAAAAGTCTCTGACTTCGCTAACATCCCCTAATGTATTTTCCAGCCGTGAAAGGTCGTGGTCTCTCGAGGAGTGCTCCATCTGTTTCGACGTGATTCTAAAGGACCAGGAAATAATGTCGCTGGCTTGCACGCATCGCTTCCACCAGGCGTGCATCCTGCCGTGGCTGCAGGAGAAGCAGACTTGCCCCAACTGCCGTAAGGCTTCCTAATGTGAGTGTGAGAGTCACATGATGTCGCCGGCTTGCACGCATCGCTTCCACCAGGCGTGCATCCTGCTGTGGCTGCAAGAGAAGTAGACGTGTCCAAACTGCCGGAAGGCTGCCTAATGTGAGCGTAAAAGTCATCTGTGTCGTATCACGTGATGTCGCAGACTTGCACCCGATTTCACACGATGGCTACATCCCATTTGGACAACGTTTCATTTCGTAACCCTCGTTTGATACCTTCGCAAAAGTGGCATTTGGCAAACTTTTTATTTTTCATACATTTTGTAGCATTTGGACAACTTTTCAAAGTAGCGTGTATTTTGTGTCATTTGGCAAACCTTTTCTTGAATAGTACAGTCAGGTAAAATAATATCTAACACATCGTTCATGTTGAATACTTTTAATCACAGCGAGGGTAACACTCACACTCACATTTGAAAGCCTTACGACAGTTGGAACACGTCTGCTTCTCCTGCAGCCACGGCAGGATGAACGCCTGGTGGAAGCGATGCGTGCAAGCCAGCGACATTATTTCCTGGTCCTTTTTTATCACGGCTGGAATAGTAGATTATGCACTAAGGGGATAAAGCAGTGTCTTATGTCGCGGGTGGCATATTGAACCCTGAGCTAACGAGGGACTCAGTTAACTCCTGAGCAAAGCGAGGGAGTTATGTAGAGTCCTGAGTGACGCGAGGGGTTCAAGCTACCCAAGACAAAGACAGGCTTTATCCCAGAGGAGCATACTCTACTTTTCACACCTTCTGCGAGGCAATAAAAATCTAGGGCTCCGAACTCAGCAGCCAACACCGTCTTTTGTTTCACAATCTTTAAGTCGCGTTTTTTTTCTTTTTTTTTATGAGTGGCCAGTTCGATTTTAGAACAAACCTTTTTACAATGCCATATGGGCGTTCTTTTACTTAGTTTTTCACGAGTTTCCATATGAATTTGACGTTCCAAATTCAAATCACATTACTACCCTTGGGAGTTTCATACAACATTACTTCCCTAGGTAGGTAATGCTTTGCTTTACCTTGATGATAGCATGATATGTAATTGGATATTGTCGAGCAGGTGGTGTGAAAAATTTATTTAGGTGTTAGCGAAGTCCGAGACATGATCGTATCGAATTTGAGCTCAATCGGTTAAGTAATTTTGGCGTTATTGAGGAGCAAATACCATCCACCCACTCGAATTTTGGCTTATGAAATGAAAAATATATTAAAACTAGTGGTGTATACAAATTGTCAGGTAACTTTGTTACCAATAAAGAACTATGAATTATAATAGTGTTGTTTTTCTTACAGATCTCAAAATGCCGAGAGGTCGTGAGGGCGGGCCCGACGAAGCATTACCTCTTTCTAGAGGTTGGTAAATTTCTGAAGACATCACTTATATTTAAGTACTTTCTTAACACCTCTTTATTCTATCATCACTGTAAGTAACGTAAACTAACTCTTATTCTTATAAAACTTGTATGTGAAAGCTTATGTGTTCCGGTTTAAAAGTCACTAGCTATTGAAATCCGCTTTCCATAGTCGTCGACACTGACCTAAAAATGTCTTAAAATGAACGAATATCAGTGCTACACCAGATTTTGTCATTCAAAGACTTGTATTGCTCTATTTCGGCCATCGATACGCGTCATCTCTTAATACGCTAAACTGATAAAAATAGTGTATGTTCATAGACAAAAAAGCTGGTTTTATCTGCAAGTACGAGTATAAAGGTGGCTTCACACGGCCTGTGTTAGCATGGGCTGGTGCGGGCGGGTGCGTATTGTCGGTTAACACAGGCCGTGAGAAAGCGTGATTCAAACTCGTCTGCAGCGCGCGCTCGCACGTACTGATAATCTTGACGCGGCGCGGCGTGTGTTAGCACGGGCCGTGTGAACCCACCATTACATTACTTACCTGTTTGTCTCTATCTACATTTAAAGAATAGAAAGAAAGATTAGAAGTATTTTTTTCATAAATTTAAAAAAATATCTTCAGATGTTTATCAACCGGTACTTGGCAAAACTATTTAGCTTATAATATGGTAGCAATATAGCAACTAGAAATCAAATCAAATTATAATATAGATCTAAGTTTTTTGTAAATATTTTTGAATATTAAGGGCAGTCTTGCTTAATATAAAAAAATATGTGAGACAAAAATTAAAAAAGCCGGATAATTTTACGGTTATTTGAAAAAGCCGGATGAATAATTTCTATTCGGATCTAATTACTTTTAGTTACTATTTAAATTAAATGATGCACAATATAGTCACTTTGAGTTCTTACTGAGGTTCGGCTAAATTTAAAAAGCCGTATAATTTTGCGGTTATTTGAAAAAAGTCAGATAAATAATTTCTATTCTGAGCTAATTAAGCTAGCTATTTAATTAAAATAATGCACGATATAGTAACTTAGATGGGAATAATCTTTTTTTTTTATCTAAACTAATCAAATCACGGCTTTTTCGTTTAATTACAAAGGATTTTTGTCTTAATGTTTGTGATATAATCAATTCTTAGGTTTAAGCATTTTTGTGTCTCAATTGTTTTGGATATTTATGTATTAGTGTTCATAAATTTGTATTTGTTATCTCAATGAAATGACTATTTTTTTTTATAATGGCCTTAATTATTCAATCACATTTACATTGCGATTTTGTTATGTAATTTTTCTTAATCTAGTCTTTTAATAACCCGTTTCCAAGAAGGCCACAGCTAGGGAAAGGTTATAAGTTTTAAGTCATTATTGTAACGCAGCATGCAGCTATCAGTCGCGTTAAGGCTAATTCTCAAATCCGAATTCCATATAAAATATTTCGGACAAATACTCAAAAAGTACGCCGTATTTATAGTAATTTCTTCAAACTATTCGTTTCATTCATGTTTTGCGTACTTTTTGAGTATTTGTCCGAAACATTTTGTATGAAATTCAGATTTGAGGATGCCCCTTAAGTGACGATGACACACGGCTTTTTTACTCGCTACAAGCCAGCGAGTTCGCTTGTAGCTTGTAAACTCGTCCAGTGTCATCGGATTTTTTAACAATTTGCTTGTTGACAATCCCTCCCGAAAGCTAACTCGCTCACACGCTAGCTTTTGAACTCGCCAACAATCAGCGTGTAAAGAAGCCGTGTGTCATCGATGCTTAACATTACGCGACAGATTTGCATTACACTACGCTAGTCTTTATCCGGCTTTCGAATACTATCCGGCCATTTTCGTTCGGCTTTTGAGAGCTTGTTTAACATGAACAACATTATTATTTTTATTACAATAGTTTTGAGCAAATTTAAGCTTTCTAAGCTAATCTAAGCTTTCATTCGTGAAATAGCTAAATATTGCAATAAGAAAATTTAGGTGCTCGATAGTCTATATTAGTTTTAGGTAAGTTACTATAAGAATGGTATATTATAAGGTCGGCGTTCCCAACCGGCTTTATCATTACCTACATCATTACTTTTTATTTTCACAAACACATACCTTCATTAATGCCCACTTGCACCAAACTGTCAAAGCTCTTAAGCAATTACTTTTCTTGCTTGCCAGTTCTTAACGGTCCAAATTCAGACCGTTGAGAACTGTCAAGCGAGTGTAATTGCTTAGGAACTTTGATAGTTTGGTGTAAGTCGGCATAAGTCATTTTCACTAGATCCCCACTGCTGGGTAAATACCTTTCTTCCAATTAATCAAACAAAAGTCCCATTTACACGATACCATTTTCTTGTACATACAAATGCAATAATTGAATGCAATACATGACGCGCAATTATTGATCTTCAAGAATTGTAAGTAACTGTTTACACGCGGCAATAAGTAAAAAAAATGGAATGCAATTATTGTATGAAAGTCTTGACATAAAATAATTGCTGATGCCTTTTGTTTACACCAATACAATTATGTTTAGGCGATTATTGCTGACAAGTTTTGACTTGTCTAAACACAGACTTGTACGTGCGTGTACCATTTTTCAGCGGGTAGCTTCAAGTATTGCACGTTTTTGCGTTGTCAAATTTTCATTCAAGTGTTGAACGTTGCATGTACTGTTTACACCAAGAAAAGTTATGAAACAAAACTTGTATGACAGATAAATAATGTTACGTGTTGTTTAGACCATGCAAGTCATATATTGCTTCAATTTAACTGCATGCAACAGGCAAGAAACTTGTATCGTGTAAATGGGCCTTAATTCTTCCTTTCTATCTTTTTCTTTCGCATCTTTACTTACTAATTAATTAGTTATTACTTTGTTAGTGTATTTGTTTATGTTAATTTTATTGCATAAAATCCTAATTTTATTTGACTTGATTTTATTTTTAACACTGCTAAGATAGAAATAAAACAAAAAAATTTAAAGAATTTTTCTTTAATTTCAAATAGGTATTTACCTAAAAAAAATAACGCACAGTTCATAAGGTTACGGTTTTTCAATAGCTGGTAAAGTTGTCAAAAAATCGTAAAGGTAGTCTTACACATCGCAAACTTAAAACTTTTTTAGTTGGTAAATTATAAAATCACTGTTTATATTTTGATTGTAGTGATAATTCTTGGTTGAAGGAACTATTGTTATCTATGAAACTCGACAATTTGTTAATTAGAATAGGAATGTAGGTAGTTGTATTTTTGTAAATAATTGATTTGTGCCTTAGTGTTAAAAAATAGCTATATATAAAATAAATACTAATCTGTAAAAGTATGTACTAATGAAATAAAAATTTAAAGAAATGATATTGATCTTAGTTTTAGAAGCCCTTGAATTTGTGATTTAATAAAATGATTATATACCTTAAAGGATTTGACTGGTTTTTATTTAATCTCTCCTCCCCTAGAATAAAATAAATAATAATGTATTATCGTAATACAAGGTCTCCACGATACAGGCTTGCCTAGTGTGGGGCCGTTGATAAATACAAAAATACCTATGTTTGAATCTCTACAAAATGCACTGCTAATAACATCATAATATAATATAATAATGTCATGCAATCATATCCATCGTTCATAAAGGTTCGCAAACCTTAAAATATAACCTAAAATTTTCGTTTTTTGTTTTGAAGAATGGAAAACTTTGAAATTTCAAAAGTTGTAAAACAAACCTTGATCGCCAGGACGTGGGGAATATCCCTCTTATAGGGGCATTAATAGGTATTCAGATAGTTTAAACCTTATAAGTATACTTATTTATAATCTAAATAAAAATCTTGTTTTTCTAGTACTTTATTCGTTTTTTTTACATATACTTAGTCTGGCCATAAATACTGTTACAATTAAAAATAAACAAAATATTACATTTTGATTTGGAATCTGTCATTATTATATGGTTGTTCATTGAGTTTCCTCAGTTTGGCGCCAATACATTGTACAATATTTTGCGATATTAAAATGGAGTGGGGTGATAAAGAGAACCGAATCGCTGTGATTGCGTTACACTAAGAAGGTATGGAGCCAAATGCAATTTTTAAAACTCCATACGCTTGGTATTTAGTAAAATGTTTGTGTACCGGGCTTTTAATAGGTAGGTACAATGAGACCTCTATTTATGACAGAAAAAGATCTGGCCGTCCACGTAGTGTTTGTAGGAAAAAGGTGGTCAAAGCAGGAAGGGAAAGAATTCGAAGAAATCTTGTTCGAAAGCAAAAGATTTTATCTCGGGAGATTAAGATAGCACCTAGAACCATGTCGCGTATTTTAAAAGATGACTTAGGACTTGCAGCCTATAAGACACGTGCTGGTCATTTCTTAACTGATAATTTAAAATAAAGAACTAAATTAAAATTTAATTTAAAGAATAGGGTAGTAAAATCGAGTCAACTACTGAAGCGGTACGCAACGGGAGGTCACTGAAAAATTTTGTTTACGGATGAGAATTTTTTTACAACTGAGCAACATTTTAACAAACAAAATGACCGTATTTATGCTCAAAGCTCTAAGGAAGCTTCCCAATTAATCGACAGAGTGCAACGTGAGCACTATCCGACTTCAGTGATGGTTTGGTGGGGTATTAGCTATGAAGGACTGACTGAGCCATAGTTTTGTGAAAAATGTATCAAAACATCGGCACAAGTGTATCAAAATACCATTCTTGAGAAGGTAGTGAAGCCCCTTAACAATACCATGTTCAATAACCAAGAATGGTCCTTCCAGCAAAACTCGGCACCGGGTCATAAAGCTCGGTCTACGCAGTCTTGGTTGAAAACGATCGTTTCGGACATCATCAGAGGTGAAGACTGGCCGTCGTCTAGTCCCGATCTTAATCCGCTGGATTATGATTTATGGTCAGTTTAAGAGAGTACGACTTGCTCTAAACGCCATGATAATTTGGAGTCTAAAACAAATCCGTACGATTGGCAGTGAAGAATTTTACCATGAAAAGAATGCGTGCTTCTATTGATAACTGGCCTCAACGTTAAAGGACTGTATTGCACCCAATGGAGACTAATTCGAATAAGCTTTTTATATTTTAAATTGTTTTATATCTATGTATTAAACTAACACACTGTAAAAGTAATAAATGATATTTGCAATAGAAAAAATATTTTTGCTTTGTTTCAGTATTTATGGCAAGACTAGGTATTTTTACAGTTCTATCATCCTCATAACAAAAAATATTTATATGGTATTACTGCCGACTGTACACCCTCGCTCTAAGAAACTCGACCACAAGAGACTGGAGCGAGCTTGACGTTATGAAGCCGCTATCAAGAAACTCGACGTCGGAGAACTCATACCCAAGATTTGAAGCGTAGTCGACGTGCCGGTAATCAGACGGCGCTCTGCGTTAAACGACTCGACGTAGCAGGAATTGACTTTAAAGGAGTCGGAATGATATGAACCATTCGTATGTTTTATGATAAATCAATAAAATTCAATATCAACACTTTCTACTAAGTTTATTTGGCATAACAAAATAGGGGAGTAACTAAGTACATTCTCTGGTAAAAATAATAATGTATATTCTAGTTCCATGCAAAATAAAAATAACTTTTTTCCCCTAGTATTTTAAAATTTAAATATTATTTAACTTAAAATATAGCCATGTTGTGATCCGCTCTCATATGATGTGTCCATGCTTGGATGTCCTGAAAGTCCTGAAAAAAAAAACTTATTTTTTCCGGACAGTGATTACCAAACAGTTGTTACTGTGTTCTGGTTTGAAGGACACTTTGTAAGTTCTGTAAAATTACTCGTGTTGTGTGGCTCGCTACATTGTCTTAGTTATTGTGGCTCGCTACAGTAACTCGCGTATGTTATGTGGCTCGCTACAATAACTCGATTGTTGTGTGGGTGTATCTCGCTAAAATGACTCGCGTGTTATGTGGCTCGTTATAATGTTTACGTGTTATGTGGCTCGCTATAGTAACTCGCGTATGTTATGTGGCTCGCTACAATAACTCGCTTGTTGTGTGGGTGTATCTCGCTAAAATGACTCGCGTGTTATGTGGCTCGCTACAATGTTTACGTGTTATGTGGCTCGCTATAGTAACTCTCATATGTTATGTGGCTTGCTACAATAACTCGCTTGTTGTGTGTGTATCTCGCTAAAATGACTCGCGTATTATGTGGCTCGCTTCAGTGACTAACGTGTTATGTGGCTCGCTACAATAACTCGCGTGTTATATAACTCGCTACAGTGACGTAGGTACGTGTTGAGTGGCTCGCTATAGTGACAGGTGTTGTGTGGCTCGCTACAATGACTCACGTGTTGTGTCTTGTAAAAATTACTCTCGTGCTATGTGGCTCGCTACAGTTACGTACGTGTTGTGTGGCTCGCTACAGTGGCAGGTGTTGTGTGGCTCGCTACAATGACTCACGTGTTGTGTGGCTCGCTACAATGACGTACCTACGTGTTGTGTGGCTGGCTACAGTGACGTACGTGTTATGTGCCTCGCTACAATGATTCACGTGTTGTGTGTTGTATAGCTCTCTACAATAACTCGCGTGATACGTGGCTCGCTACAATGATTCACGTGTTGTGTGTTGTGTGGCTCGCTACAATGACTCACGTGTCGTGTGGCTCTCTACAAAGACTCAGATATTGTGTGGCTCGTTACAATGACTCACGTGTTCGCAATACTGGCACGCGTACATGTGCAGCGCGTGCGAGTGCGCGTGTTCGCGGAAGGAGGCCGCGTCTGCGCACACGAGGCCGCACGCGTCGCAGATGACTCCCTCCTCCAGCGTGGCTTGCGTCTGCGGCAGTACGTACGCGGGCTCGGGTTTGGCTCGCTTCTGCTCGCGCGGCTCGAAGTACGGACATGCTGGGAATAATAATAATAATCAATAGTTCAATAGTATTTATTGGTAATAAGAAGTAATTACAGGTCAAGAGTAAGTATTCTAAATACAAGATAACTCTCTTAATTTTTAATAACATAGTCAATACTGTCAATATTGACCGTCTTGTAGATCTGACGCTCGGGCGCGGCAGTTAAGGTATCGTTAGATTTGTCTCAATCACCCGAGTGTTTTTTTTAATAATCAAAATGGCGGATATTTGGCGCTAAATATACGGACATCGTTGAAAATTTTTTGTTTACCGAATCTATCGAGTAGGGTGTTAAAGGATATTACATTTAATTTGGAATAATGAATTGACAATGAATGTATATTTATTTCCCAGTCGGGTTTTCATAAATTTTAAGCTTGTTTATTACATGTTTATGTATTATGTACAATAAAGTGTTACTATCTATCTATCTATGATCTATGGTGGCACAGAAAACCAACGCTACAGCTCACATAGGTCATATCCAACAATGCTATATCCAGTTACGCCACAAAAAAAATACTGTTTTATCGCTCCTCCACTTAGCTACATTGCTAAAACTCACGTCCGTGTCCAACGTGCGTCTTGTAGAAAGTGACCAGCACGTTGTCTAACGTCTCCGTCACGATCATGTGCGCGGGGCACGCCTTGCCCGTCTTGTAGATCTGACGCTCGGGCGCGGGCCGCTTGCCCTTGCCCTGGAGGATGAACATCATTATCATATATATCATTATTAACATAATCAACACCATCATCATCATTATTATTATCACCATTATCATTATTACTGTCACAATTATCATCAACACACACACCATCATCATCATCATCAACACCCACCACCATCATCATCGTCGTCATTGTTATCACCATTATCATTAACACCATTACCATTATAACTGTCACTATTATCATCAACATCATCATTTGATAATCACCAATCATTATTATCATCACCATTATCGTCAACACCATCATCATTATTATTATTATCATCTTTTAAAAGTATATCGAATTAAAAAGTAAGCATGGCAAAATATTTAGTAGGTAGGTACTGTCAAAATAGTTTAAATTTAATTTTGGCTACTTCTGAATGGCGACACCCTTAAGGTATTTTTCAGGCTTTTACACTTGCCTGGTACACATAAACTCCAGACTGGCTGCACATGTAGTGCGACCTGACTCCCTCTATGGTCTGTTTACTGGCGGTAGTCTTTCGATATCTAAACTTGGTTTCTTCCTGCACTGCGCTTTTAAATAGCAGGAAATCTGTGGGAAAGATTTGGTGTAATTCAAGCGAGCGTAGCGAGCCATAGTATTAAATAACGATAAGAATGAGAGTCTAAAATATATAAGATTATATTGCAATATTATAATCTTATACATCTGTCTATCATATATTTCAGTTGAATGACGTGCACAAAATGTTTTTTTTTTTTTTGTAATGGAACGAGCAAAGCGAGCAAAAATGATTTAGATGTTTATAGCTAGTTTTTTATGTTAGTTTTCATTTAAATAAGTTTTGTTATGTCAGAGAAATACTTGTATGAGTTTTATGCTATGAGTTGTACGGCTTATTAGTTATAATGAGAGAGTCGCTAGGGAGTTAGAGACAGACGATAATTGAGCTACAACAGACGTATTCACTATTCACCGTCCATGTGATGGAACTGCAGCTGTTGCACGTGTTCCCTGACGGCGTGCGCGCGCAGCAGGTGCGCGCTGAAGTGAGAGCCGTACGACACGCGTTCGGGGCAGAGGGGACAGATGAACGCTTTGCGCTTCTCCACCTGAAACGATGTAGCGAGTGTAGCGAGCCGCAATACTAAGTGGACCTAAATCTCTGCTGGATCCATATACCTAGGTCAAATAAAACTAAGATAAATAAAGAATAATTTGAATAAGTAATTAACTAAATTATTTTTATAGCTTTCAACTATTAGAGTGTATTGCAACCTTCCAATTTTGTTAAAAATCGGAAAAATATATGATATCTATTAATCAATGAAATAATAAATGCTAATCACATAATTAAGGATTACGAAAACATGAACCAATTGAATTCAATCGGACTGTTCTAGTGACCGTAGGCACCACTAAAAAGTCACAGGGAAGCAAAATACGCAGTTTGGTTCACTTAACGTGACGGACGTTTTTTTTAGATATTTTGATTTAAAAATTAAATTAATGAACCGAACTTGATAAAATTTCTATGGGATCAATCTGAAAGTATATCCTCTCAAACAAAAAAAAATCGGTTTATAAACAACAACAAGTTTTGAGGTAACAAACATAAAAAAAGAGAACCTCCTCCTATTTTGTCGGTTAAAAACAGATTTTTGGTCCTCTTTATAGATTTCTTAATCGTCAAAAGAAACAGTAGCCAAGGCCAAAGAATACGCTAGCGAGCCAAGCGAGCCGCGTTCATTAACCTCGAGTCCGTGCGCTTTCCACAGGTGTTTGTTGAGCGTTTGCTTCTGGTTGAAGTCGCGGTCGCACATGTGACATTTCTTCCTCTCTCGCTGCG
The DNA here is from genome assembly GCA_932526365.1 of Lobophora halterata. Lineage (NCBI taxonomy): Eukaryota > Metazoa > Arthropoda > Insecta > Lepidoptera > Geometridae > Lobophora > Lobophora halterata. The sequence continues at coordinate 4,143,431 of OW052028.1, read as the reverse complement.
CCAGCTTCGTCGTTTGACCCGTGCAAAGTTTCACTAAAATCATATAGCTGGTTATAATAGTATCCAGTATTCTTTATTTATTATATTTATTCTGCTAGTATTAGTAGGCAAGGCAATGGTTGTTGTACTTCTATTTCATTGTAACATGGTGATATTATTTCATTTTGTAACAGCTCTATTCTATAACCGGTGATTTGTAACACACTGTTATTTTTCATTAGTGGCCTTATATGACTAAATAACTACTTATGTCATATTTTTTTTTAATTCACACATGACGCGACGTCACGCAAACATTCCTAATTTCCCACTCACAATCAGCACACTTCTGGCTGTTATTGTTATTACGGAATGATACGAATGAAATTGTGAATAGCGACAAGTATATGCACCAATAACAGTGACCACCGTCGTACAAAATCCCCTGGCGGATATCACCGGTTATTTTGTAACAGACTTGGTCTCAGAAAGTAACAAGTGTTATGTGTGATCAGTTTTGTACCATGATAAATATAACAATATGTTACTCGGTATGGGTACTTTTAATGCCGATATTAGCTAGTGTGTCCAGCCAGCAGTGGACTGCGATAGGCTGATGATGTTATATAGGACAGGAATCTATAAGAAAACGCAAAGAATTGGTATGACTTACGTCCATGTTTCATGCGCAAGTGTGTGAAACACGCCTTCTTGCTGATGTACACATTCTCACAGAAGTGGCACGAGTACTTCCGGTTGTCCACTTCCTGTCCGCCGTGACATCTGTTGAGTCAAATCATTATTATATTCATGACTAATTTTATCACTTTTGTACTGAATTACATCTCAATGACTGAATTATGTCATTTTATTGATTAAACTGTTAACCTAACATTGCTTACCTACTTGTAAACTGTTAATTTTACTGTTATATTAACCGTTAACTCAACTGTAACCCTAAGATAATTGATTGATTCAGGCGTTACTTTGCGGAAATCCATAAATATTAACAAATAGTTTTGAGTTTTTATTAATATACCTATTTATAATTATTGAATAAAGCGGATTTATTACTAAATATATTTATACTATTTGTTAATGTAACCCTAACTTTAATTTTAACTATTAACCTGACTTTTAATTTATTTTTTAATTTTTAAAAATTAACTACACAGTTAAAAATATTTTGAACGAAAGATTAACTGAAAATGATAAGTGAGAACTTCAGGTAAGTAGGTATTTACATAATATAGTCCTAGATTTACTAACTACGTCACAAACAAAACCTAGATCAATTTATTTTCCTACAAAAACTCATACATCTCTACTCGGGCGAGTCAACACGCCACCAGCACGGATAGCACGGACGGGGGATAAAAAAATTATCCCCCGTTTTTATCCACCTTCAAGGGATAAAATTGACTGGAAGGTGGATAAAAACGGGGGACAAATTTTTTATCCCCAGTCCGTGCTACTAAGCCTGCTGGCTGCCACTCTCGCTCGGCACTTGATGGTTCCCCCGCCCCCCGCGCGGCGCCCTCCGCGTGTCTTCTTCCTCTAATTGCAAAGCCTTATCATTACTAAGTATTACAGGACCTCTTCTCTATCAAGATCAAGAATCAAGAATCAAGAAACATTTATTGTATAAAACTGTGTACAAAGATCTTAACATATTTTAGTAGGAAACAACAGTTTATCCTGATAGGACATACAATAAGATAGGTACTTATAACTAAAATGAAATAGATACCTACCTAGTTTTATTACATCAGATGTACCTAGTAGACTATAGGTGCAAACATTTGTTAATTTTTTTTTTTTTTTTTTTTTTTTTTCAGTTAACTAGTACTTAGGTATTTTTTAGACATTAGTTTTTATTGGATATGATGATTTTTTAATTATCCAATTCCACGCTGTACTTTGTACAAACGTCATTCGAGCCAGGTGTCATGTTCATTCGCCCGAGTAGTACATACAAACATACCGTTCTTGATGTTCATCTAATTGCGGAACCGACACTCCGCACAGACTGCACTCGGCATAACAATTTGGGTCGTCCACATCTTCTACAAATTAGACAAAAAGGTTTTTTTATGTATACATAAAAAAACATATAGGTATACAATTACATACCTATCTGCTTTTGTTTTCATAATTATTCTTAAGGCCCAGAATCCAGAAAAATTGGTTGTCTGTAAAGTTGGTTTACGGCCGATAGTTTAAGGGTAATCCTCAAGGCAAATTTCCATACAAAATGTTTCGGACAAATACTCAAAAAGTACGTCGTATTAACGAATAGTGTGAAGAAATTACTATAATACGGCGGACTTTTTGAGTATTTGTCCGAAACATTTTGTATGGAAATTTGCCTTGAGGATTCCCCTTAACGTGACTGCCAGCGTAACGGGACAATTGGACGGGAGCGTTGTCAGACAATGAACGTTACCGGACATTGACGTCAAGTTAATCAGTTTATTAGACGTAGTCACGTCAAAAACACATCGACAATAAACAATTCTTCAACGGGTGATGAAGTCGCACGCGTGTCAGCTAGTTAAATTGATTTAAAAATCCTCTACCGTACGGTGCGCCAATGTGCGCAGGCCATAATTCGTATAATTACCTCCGTTATCTTCGTCATCGGATTTGACGATGTCATCATATTTGACTTCATCCTTTGACTCCTCTTCCAAAACCGCCTCGTCCAAATATTCCTCGTTTACATATTCTTCGTCTATAATAATCAAGGTTTTACGAAAATATACAACGACTTCAATCGGACTGTTCTAGTGACCGTAGGCACCACTGACAAGTCACAGGGAAGCTAAATATGCAATTTTGTTCACTTCAACGACTTTTTGAGTTATTTTGATTTCAAAATCAAAGTACTGGACCGATTTTCATGAAATTTCTATGGGACCAATCTGGAAGAATATTCTCTCAAACAAGTTTTTCTCTACACTCTAAACAACAAAGTTACGAGGTAATAAAGAAAAAAAAACACCTGAATCAAGAACCTCCTCATTTTTTGGGGTTGGTTTAAAACAGGGTTAGATGCCCTAGAAGTATATGTGCCCTTTTTCCTAAAACTTTACAGGTATTTTGATTTCAAAACCAAAGTAGGTTAGGTACTGAACCAATTTTCATGAAATTCCAATCTATGGGGCCAAACTGGATTTGAAAAATTTTAGAACGACTACGTATTTATGAACAACAAAGTTTTGTGGGTACACACATAATAAAAAAAAACATGAACATTTCACACAACGCCATCTAGCCCCAAACTAGCCACAAAATAAGCAGAGCTTGTAGGTACTAATATGGGAACCAGACGACTGATAGAATACTTAATATGCATACTTCCACCAATCTGAAAAAGCTCCTAAGCAATTACTTTTCTTGCTTGCCAGTTCCTAACGGTCCAAATTCAGACGGTTAAGAACTGTCAAGCGAATTAAGTAATTGCTTAGGGACTTTGATAGTTTGGTGCCAGTCGGCATTAAGGGGAATCCTCAAATCAGAATTCCATACAAAATGTTTCGGACAAATACTCGAAAAGTACGCCGTATTATAGTAATTTCTTCACACTATTCGTTTCATCCATGTTTTTCGATTTCGTCAACAAAAAAAGTGTAAGGTTTCATACTTTAATTTACATTTTATACGTGTTTTTGAGTTCGTAGGGTTAATTTTTTAGGGTTTTTAATACGGCGTACTTTTTGAGTAATTGTCCGAAACATTTTGTATGGAATCGGATTTGAGGATTAGCCTTAAATACTTTTTTTTTATGTAGTTAAGTACCTTGTGCCAACGCATCGTGCAGCATGCCGATGTTCTTGGCCGTCTGTTCCCTAAAAGCGAACGCCTTCTCCAACTGCTCTGCACAATCGGTACAGACGAACTTCATCTTCCCCGGGACCTACACGGGAACTTAGTTACTTATATTCATATATTTTATTGTTTTATTTGCATAAGTACAGGCAGAATAATATAACTTAGGTTTTAGGTGTAAGTAGCATTAAGCACTAAAGCAGGGGTCACCAAATGGCGGACCGCGGTTCGCATCCGGACCGCCCGCGCCGCGCCGCCCGCGCCGACCCATTTTGTGCGAGAACACTGCAACTTCCACTTCTTTGTTGACCTATCTTTGTTGACGTCAATCGAAAACGGCCGGGCGAAGTAACGAGCGAGAAAGATTTCGTTCGAGATGAACATCTCCAGGGTTTAATGTCAATAGCTTGCAACAATTTTACTCTAAAAAATCGATACGTAAAATAACACCTTTGTTATTTCCGTAATAACATTTGTTTAGAACCTATATTTTTTTTCTATAAAAAATTGTGCGGACCGCGATGGTCATTGCATTTCTTAAAACGGACCCCGAGCTGCCCGAGCGAAACTAATTGGTGACCCCTGCACTATAGCATCGGAAAGCGATCCCTGTCCGTCACCGTATCGCTTAGTGTCACCGCACACGGGCCACCGGCCACAAACACAAAACGCCGCCACCGACATATTTCCTGTAGTTTTCATACATTTTATACGGACTCGCCGCACACGGTAGACGTCGGTGGCTGCCACACGCTACAAACCGCCGCTACTCGCTTCTTGTGGCAGCCACCGGCCACTACGCACGTAGTCAACGACCGCAAGTGGCGACCACAGGTCACAAGTGGCTGTCGCGCGTTTCAACTACTTTTGTAGCTGCGTCTAGCTTCTCGTGGCAGCGTTTGTGCCCGTGTGCGGTGACCCTTAAGTGTAGATGACACACAGCCAGTTTACACTCTACAAGCCGGTGAATTAAAAAGCAAGCGAGTGAGCGAGTATACTTAGGTGTTTTAACTTTGTTCTTATAACATGTGACAAAAACAGTTGTTACGAAGAATTTTCTAGTGCGCGAAGATGCGCGCTCATCAATCTCTGAAAAGTTTTTCAGTTTTGAAAATCCTAAAAAGACTTTCTAAATATTCGTAGCTAAATAAATTCGTTAGTTTATCGTTAAGCCTATATCTTGAGGAAATAGAGGGGTATGAATAACCTTGTCTTCAAATAAAGTGTATAATAGCTTTAAGAGTTATTATGTAGGTAGGTTAGGTACTAAACACTGAAAGACCATTTGAAGTTCCATGCCGGCATTATTTTATTTATTTCCACATGCACGAATATAATAAGAGAGCCTATTTTCATTGGGAAATTACTGAAAAATAAATTGTATTGAAACTCACCTGAATATCAAAGCAGGTTTTAAACATGCTGGCATAGGTTTCTCCATTGTCTTCATACACTGAAAATAGGTCGTACAAATCGTTTGAGCTCATGCAGCTGATACAACCTAAAAACTCGTCCTCCTCCATAGTTTTATCAATTTTTCTTTTGCACTTCGATTCGACGAAAGAGGACATTTTCGGAATTTGAAAACAGTTGACAATCGCGGGCTTCGCTTCTACTAGGGATGTCATATTTACGATTTCGCAATCGATCGATTAAGTGTTTTCAAAATTGTCTATGGCATAAAGTCGTTCCATTTCACGTAATATTCTTTTTTGTTGACGTTTTATCGAGTGTCAATGACATTTTTCTATTCTTTGTTTCTTACTCTCATGTTGGTTTAGAGCTAGACAGAAAGACAACAAACTAGTTCTTTGTTTTTCTGTCAGTTTCATTCAAGTTTTATTTTGATACGGTCGCTCGTAAAAAATAATTTATCGTAGCGTAGACAGAAGCCTCGAAAAGCGAGAAATTTTAATTAAATAGTGATTGTGAGTCGAACACTTGCGCAAGTTGAACTCCAAATTGGTTTTGAACACATGAAGAATTTTTTAGTGATAAAAAATGAAGTTGAAAATAGATAGGGGGCTTCTGCCCGTGAAGGCACATTTCTTCTTTTTCTTCGCTGGTAAGTACTTTTTTATCTCCATAGATATAGATACCCACTTGCCATCCCTGGGCTACCTATCTAACTTAAACCTACTCTATATAGATGCAAATTCTGAAATATTCCATGTAGGTAGTTACTTATTACCATTATTTTAATTTGGTATTTTTTATAATTAGTGACCTGAATACATAATTTAAATTCTTGTTTCTAAATATTCTCACATGTTTGTCTGCGAGTCAAAAACTACTTTCACTATTAGATTTTTAACAACTAGGTACTTAAAATATTTAAATAAGCATTTGGACTCTGTTTGTTAATGAAAAAAATAAACTGAAAAATTATTTACTATCAACAAAAAACACAAATCATTAATAATCCTTACAAGCTATGTTAAATAAAGCTAAGTGTAGGTTTAACAATTACTAGTGCATTTTGTAGAGAGATCCAAACAATTCATATTTACTAACGGCCCCACACTAGGCAAGCCTGTATTGTATGTAGAATTGTCTTGTATTATCAATATGTGGTTCTACTCTTGGTCTTTTAGGCTAAAAAAGTCATTGTACTAACGTTGGGAGGCATCTCCTGTAGGATGCTGTCTAGATGAGAACCAACACAGTGCCAGATATTCTGCCACAAAGCAGTCATCGGTTAGCATTATTGTGTTCCAGTTTGAAGGGCACTGTAGCTAGTGAAATTACTTTTATTTTATTTTATTGAAAAGACCAACAGCTACAATAATAGTTTATGGGTAACTTAACTAGGTAATGTATAAAACAGCCAATTACAGGTCTCTCTAAATAGATGACTGTATAAGTTCTACGAATAATAGTAAGATTTAGTCTAATACAAAAGATCATAACAGTTTACCATAAATATATAATAAATGTTACTATATTAACCTTAGAATAAGCCTTATGTACTAACAAAATATGGTATCATTGAATGAACCGAAATAAATAATTTATATAGGTAAAAACTACAATCCTACCGTATTGTAGTTTTCATTCAGTAAAACACAAGCTGTCTCGGGATGATGGAACCGGCCGTAGACTGTTTATTAAAGTAATTACAGATACATTATTATAGGTAAGTAGGTTTATACTATTTGACGAAGATGAATATATATATATATATTTATAAAATAACAAAAAATAATAGAATATGGAGATATTTCATTTTTATTGACAGGTGTCTGTAATTTTTCATGTAATGGTTCTGTCTTACGACTCCATCTTGATTTGATACTGTCTATCTTGGTGTTCTGTAGAAACACCATTATTAATATATGGTTAATTAAAACAGATCAATATATATAACTGGTTAATATATATATACTGGGCTTTTGTGACTGACCATCAATGAGCGCTATAGTGGAGGTATTATAAGAGCATATATATTTGTATTAGTGTTGTACTGGCCTATGTGAATCAAAATCCTGTGTAGCACTGATATGGTTATAAGCATTAGGTGAATGCCTAGCTTGTCTCGTGACTTGTTGATATATTGTACATCACAAGGATCAATTTATTGAAAAATTCTTTAAATTTATTTAATATCTGTAAAAGCCCGAAATTGAAATGAAATAAAATTCTTTGAAATGAAATTAAATGGTTTATTGCATTAGAATTGCAGTTCTAAATTATAATATTGTTGGCAGACTCCTTAGAAGATAAGCAACCTCTTCGATTGGAGTGGACTGACGGGGGCTCAGACATTTGAAATAAAAGAAGGGAATGGTATTGTCATTCACGTCGTGTTTGCATGCATATTTTCCTGTTCTTGATTTTATTGCTTTGGAAGATTATGAGCTATTTGTGTTTGTAAATCGTCTTTTAATCCATTTCTGGTATTTCCTAATAATATAACAGTATCAAAAATTAAAGGAACAAAGGTATTGTTTGCTCTATCTGTTTTAATTAACCATATATTAATAATGGTGTTTCTACAGAACACCAAGATAGACAGTATCAAATCAAGATGGAGTCGTAAGACAGAATCATTACATGAAAAATTAGAGACACCTGTCAATAAAAATGAAATATCTCCATATTCAAATAATTTTTGTTATTTTTATGATGGATTTTATTTAACAATGAAAAACCCTAGTAATTCTTAACTATAATATTATACTAGCAGTGTTCCTTCTCTGTTTCGAAAATTAGCATCAATCCAAAATGTAATAGTTAGCCAAGGTGGCTCCCTTTTTTTTGGGCACATTTTCATTGTGCTTCTATACCTACTTTAATACTTCTGTGTAATTTACTTAATAAAGTGTGGTATTAAAAACGAATTATCTCCGTGCGTGTGTGCACATTGTAAAAGTGTAAGTAGGTACTTAGCAACATACACTGTAATTAGGTATTAATTCTACAACTAGATTACAATTATCAGCATTACATGGTGTGATAATATCATAAAGACACATTGTTATCAATATTTACCAATAATAAATACTGCCTTTATAAAGGCTTATTCCCAGAGCTCCATGATTCTAAAACTGTAACAATTTTACAATTCACACTAATGTTAATAACAAAATGCTTAATTAAACAAGCTTAAAGTTTAAAAAAAACTGAAAACTTGACTGCGAAATTATTATACTTATGTACCTACATACATTGATTGCCAATTCAATATTCCAAATTAAATTTAAACATAATTATATACACTTTTGTAATCTCCATTTAATTTCCTTCATTTTGATAAAATGATAACTGGTTACTCGATAGGTTTGGTTTACACAAAATTATAAACGACTTAGCATAACATAGCATAATCAGCCTATAATGTTCCCACTGCTGGGACTCAGGCCTACTCTCGGCAGGAGAGTGAATGGGTCTTAATCATCCACGCGGACCCAATGCGGATTGGTGGATGTCGCATGCTATAGAACATTTTTTTTATTTTTTTTGTTTTCTGTCCGTTGACATGCCGGTTTCCTCACGATGTTTTCCTTCACCGTTGCGAGAACGTGGGGTGCATACATAGATTTTTTCGACCGAAAAAACCCATTTACGCATGACTGCCACCGGGATTCGAACCCGCGACCATCAGATCGCAAGGCAAGGGCCTCATCCACTCGGCCACCACGTCCTCCGTAAACGACTTACATATGCGCCAAAAATCCGCCATTTTTGTAATTTATTTTAAAAATCCATATTCTAAATACACTCGGGTTGTTGAGACGAATCTAACGATACTTTAACTGTCAAAATCCATCCAGCTGTTTTGAAGATATGAGGTAACAAAGAAATTTACTTACGTACATACATACATACATAAATATCTATGCAAGATACGCGCGAAAAACATAACCCTCCCTTGGCAGTCGGGTAAAAAATACTGCTTGGTATCAGGACAATGGCTGGATAATAGGAAAATAAATTATAAATCATTATTTTGGACATCACACAATGCCATCTAGCCTTAAACTAAGCAGAGCTTGTACACACTTGCCTCGTTTCGAAACCCGAGTAATTCACAGTACCCCTGAAACCGGAACACAGTAATACTTAACTATTACTGCTTTGATACAGAATATCTGGTACTGTGTTGGTACCCATCTAGACGGAATCCTGCAGGGGATGCCTCTCAAAATTCATTTGCGAACGCGCGTTTATTTCGCACGATAGGATGTCATTTGTCATCACTCACTTTGGCAATGACAGTGACCTTCAATTGGAATGCGCTGGGAACAACATTACGAATTGGTAGAATCCAAACTATGACCCCAAGCCCCCTTGTGTCTACTAAGTGCGGCTTCAAATTAGCAGATTTACAAATATGTACTCTATTGTATACGATGATCAAGTATGAACTGTAGGTATATGTTTACGGTAGTTTTGAGTCTTGCTATGGTGATTCTTCAAGGGTAACAAAAATACAGAGCCGACCCTACATAGACTCAGAATCAGAAATTATAGATCTCTTACCTTACTTAAACCAGAACTAAGGGCTCTTTCAATATAGACGTTTCGTGTGACGTCACCGTGGCTTAGTTGGTAGTGATCCTGCCTACGAAGCTTGGTGTTCCGGGTTCGATCCCCGGCCGGGGCAAATATTTGTGAAGAACACAAATGTTTGTTCTCGGGTCTTGGATGTTGTGATGTGTTGTATGTGTCCATGCCACCTGCGACACAGGGAATCCTAGTGCAGGGGTGTGAGTGTGTGAATGTTTATGTTTTATGTTATGTTTATGTGTCGGACCGCTGCAGTGCCGAAGCGGTGCGTTTGTCGTGCGGCGCATGGACGGTCATTTATTTTCATACAAAGCGCACGGTGCGGCAACAGTGCGGCGGTCGTTCATCCGACACGAAACGTCTAAATTGAAAGAGCCCTAAGACTGGGCAGAGACAAATCCTGGATTCGGGTCCGGATGACCCTACTAGGAAACTGGAACACACCATCCATCAACCCAGGGTCCTGCTCCGCTATTTTGGGGAGCTGGTCTGGCTGGGGCAAGTTAGTGTAACAAGGGGTCAATGCACAATACACCCCACAGCGGAACGTTAGTTAGTGCAGACCATAAGTAACCCCTTGCCCAAATTAGAAGTATCGTAAAGTACGATGACACGTAACACATAACACGCTCACACGCTAGCGTTTAAAAACGCCAACAATCAGCTTGTAAAAAAGCTTGTGTGTCATCGTCGCTTTACATTTGTTCATCTTTGCTTTGTGTAGTAAGATAATAAATCTTAAAACACAATAGTACGTCAATAAAATCGCAACGAGACAACGCTACGCATTACATTACATACCATACTTTATTTGTAAGGAAGAAGTAGATCTAGATAACTAAATTATTTTATGTGTATGTTCGCAGATTGTCGTGTAAGTATTATGACACACTAATTTATACTAGTTAATAGTTTCAAAGTAGGATATGTTTCTGATTATGCTTAGTGTCTCTAGTAGGTACTCTAGATTCTAGGAAAAATACTCTAGAATCTGGATTTTAGAATGTGTTCGGGAGACAGCTGGGCGTGTCGCCCGCGGCGATGGGCGTGGTGCCATGCTGCTGTAGCGCTGTCTTTATGATGCCCCCTTGTCCGCAGCTCTGGGGCCCGTGCTGTCACAGTTGAATGTGTTCGGGAGACAGCTGGGCGTGTCACCCGGGGCGATGGGCGTGGTGCCAAGCTGCTTTACTGCTGTCTTCATGATACCCCCTTGTCCGCAGCTCTGGGGCCCGTGCTGCCACAGTTGAATGTGTTCGGGAGACAGCTGGGCGTGTCACCCGGGGCCATGGGCGTGGTGTCATGCTGCTATAGCGCTGTCTTCATGCTGTCCCCTTGTCCGTAGCTCTTGGGCCCGTGCTGCCTCAGTTGAATGTGTTCGGGAGACAGCTGGGCGTGTCGCCCGGGGCGATGGGCGTAGTACCATGCTGCTGTAGCGCTGTCTTCACACTTTCCCCTTGTACGCAGCTCTGGGGCCCGTGCTGCCTCAGTTGAATGTGTTCGGTAGACAGCTGGGCGTGTTACCCGGGGCGATGGGCGTAGTACCATGCTGCTGTAGCGCTGTCTTCACGCTTTCCCCTTGTCCGCAGCTCTGGGGCCCGTGCTGCCTCAGTTGAATGTGTTCGGGAGACAGCTGGGCGTGTCGCCTGGGGCGATGGGCGTATTACCATGCTGCTTTAGCGCTGTCTTCACACTTTCCCCTTGTACGCAGCTCTGGGGCCCGTGCTGCCTCAGTTGAATGTGTTCGGTAGACAGCTGGGCGTGTTACCCGGGGCGATGGGCGTAGTACCATGCTGCTGTAGCGCTGTCTTCACGCTTTCCCCTTGTCCGCAGCTCTGGGGCCCGTGCTGCCTCAATTGAATGTGTTCGGGAGACAGCTGGGCGTGTCGCCTGGGGCGATGGGCGTGGTGACCGCCGTGCTGCCGCTGCTGTGGGCGTTGGCCAAGCCACTGTTCGGGTACGTGGTCGATTTCTGGCCGGTAAGTCACACATCATATTTCACCAGAAGTGTTTAAAGTGTTATTTTTACTTTGAATGTTTGTATCTCAATCAGGCCTATAAATTAAAAACTATAAATTAAGCTAAAATATCGACTAAATTTTTTCAAGTTGATTTTTGCCTTAAGGCTAATCCTCAAATCCGAATTCCATACAAAATGTTTCGGAGAAATATTCAAAAAGTACGCCGTATTATAGTAATTTCTTCGCACTATTCGTTTCGTCCATGTTTTTTGTATTCGTCAACAAAAAAAGTGAAAGGTTTAATATATTAATTTAGATTTTATACGTGTTTTAAAATTAACCCTACTAACTTAATACTAAATACTTTAATTTAGATTTTATACGTGTTTTTAAGTTAGTAGGGTTAATTTTAAAACACGTATAAAATCTAAATTAATATATGAAACCTTTCACTTTTTTGTTGACGAAATCAAAAAACATGGACGAAACGAATAGTGCGAAGAAATTACTATAATATGGCGTACTTTTTGAGTATTTGTCCGAAACATTTTGTATGGAATTCTGATTTGAGGTTTCCCCTTAACCGATTATGTGTATTTTTTTTTATGGTGTTAAACATTTGCGGTGTATATTGATTGATAATACAAGGTTTAACATAATATTACAATTTTCTTTCAGACTCATAGAAAGCTGGTTTTCATGCTACTTATAGCATTAATGTCGGGTTCATACTGTTGTCTCTGGTTCTTACCCATGCCTGCCCCCGACTCACACATCCTTGAGTACGTCTACCACCTAAACGACACAATATACCTCAAAACCAACGAAAACACAACACTAGAAAAGTTTAAATGTCACTGGAATTGCTCCAAAAATGACTTTGACGTTTACCTTTCCAATGACACATTTGTCAACACGATATTCGTAGATGGAGACGTCAAAAATACATCGTGCTCGCTCTTGTCTATGGAGTTTAACGATGTTAGAGAGGGACAGGTGATATGTTTGCCGAAGTATGGTTGCAACCTGCTCTGTTACGAAGACGAGTTGGTGCATAGGAGAAAAAGAGATGCAAATTCGAGCGATTTGAGTACAGTTGCAGAGGAAAGTGGAAATTTCTACATGACAGTGACGTTTTGGACGTTTGTCGTGCTGATGTGCGTGGGTACAGTCGCGTTCAATGTCGCTAACTGTATCGGAGATGCTGTGTGCTTTGATGTCTTAGGTAAGTTACTTTTATTTATATATATATTTATATTTTACTTTTATTCATTTTTGAGTTGAAAACTGCCGCCCCTTTGCGCGATCGGTTTTTTTTTAACCTCGTCATAGATCACATGAAAAGTTGACGCTCTCTTGATGGTAAGAGATCACACCTGCCCAAGCCCAAAACAGTACTCACAGGACTTTGGTTCACATAGGCCGGTGCGACACTGCTATGGCATTCGTCCACTTTGAGACATTCTGATGGTCAGTCTCGAAAGCCCAGTAATTTCATTACCTACATTGCCCTTCAAACCGGAACACAGTAATGCTTACACATTACTGCTTTGTGGCAGAATATCTGGTACTTGTTATATTATAACTCACGGTCTTTTCGAGACATTTTGTCGAATGTGAGTTCAAAATGTCTACATAATTTTGCTGATCATACCTGAATTTATTGATCATACCTGAATTTATTTCTCCAGGGCCGGATCGAGGATCCAAATACGGGGCTCAGCGCGCGTGGGGCACAGCGGGGTACGGACTCACTGCGCTCGCCGGGGGCTGGCTTGTAGATCTCGTGTCAGATACGAAGTCTAACTACAAGGACTTCACTCCAGCCTTTGTGATTGCGCTCGCCGCCACCGCAGTGGATTTGTACAGCTGTCGGCGACTTAATGTGAGTATATACTATGATAATCCAGGGACGGAGCAAGGACGGGAAATATCAGGAGGCTTGTAGAGTTGTAGACTTTGGTTTTCTTAAAAATGAGACCTTTTTATTCACACACTATTATAGTGCAATAATACAGGGTGTGATTTATTTTTTTTACAATTAACTCGTTTGATTCCCGGTTAGGGTTATTTTTTTACAATTAACTCGTTTGATTCCCGGTTAGGGTTATTTTTTCACAATTAACTCGTTTGATTCCCGGTTGGGGTTATTTTTTTACAATTAACTCGTTTGATTCCCGGTTAGGGTTATTTTTTCACAATTAACTCGTTTGATTCCCGGTTAAGGTTATTATTTCCACAATTAACTCGTTTGATTCCCGGTAAGGGTTATTTTTTTCACAATTAACTCGTTTGATTCCCGGCTAGGGTGATTGATTTTAATAAAATCTGAGTATGTAGTTTCATTTTTCATTGAAATTGGCCCCGAGTGTTCTTTCAGCATTTTTAGATATTTTAATTTAGGATTTGACGATCCGAACCCAGTTCAAAAATTCTAAAAAAATACTGTGACAATCCAGGGCTGGAACGAGGACGGACCCCAATATGGCAAATATTTCTTTGTTGTACAAAAAATTTTATCACATTCGCGACATTATCATACTAATCACAGCGCTGGGGCCAACGGCAAAGTCGTTACATTAAGTATTAGGTTAGGTTAGTTTTAGTTTTAGGTAGGTAGTCTGTAAGAGATCGTATTAAACGATAAGACCGCCTTTTGTAAAACAATAATTGTACCTTGTTACATGTGTTTTTGCAATAAAGTATTTTTTTTTTATCGTGTCATGATGTGCATTACTGTGTTCCTCAGCTGCCGTCGCTGTCCAGTCCCGAGGACTCGGGCAAGGCACTGCGTGAAGTGTTGAGGATCCCGCGAGTGATCGTATTCATCACATTCGCGGTCGTCGCGGGAACGTTTGACAGTTTTATCATTTATTACATGTTTTGGTGAGTGTCCACGCGACTGATAATGTGTTTGTGTAAATATTTTGGACATTTCACACAACGCCATCTAGCCCCAAACTAAGCAGAGCTTGTACTATAGGAACCAGATGGCAGATAAAATACTTAAATATTTTTTTAAATACATAGAATACATAGATAACACCCAAAATCAGGATAAACACCGATGTATATCACATGTTTGTCCTGAAGCGGGAATCGAACCCGCGACACCGGGCGTGGCAGTCCAATACACTTGCCATTCGACCATCCGTGTCTCCCATGTATGTAGGTATTCGTATTATATGTATGAATATGTTAAATATGTTCCATTGCATGAATGAATGAATGAAACTCTTTATTGTACGAGGAAACTTAAATATACAAGATAATTAAGGTGCATGTAAAATGGGTGGCCTTTATCGTTATCGCTAAGCAGCGATCTCTTCCAGGCATTGGTACGTTTTTTAGGTTGGAAGAAAATTAATGAAGCGTCGTTGAATTGTAGTCACTCGAGTGATTTAGGCTAATGGTGTCTTCACACGGCTTGTGCTAACACGCGCCGCGCCGCGTCAAGGTCATCTTTACGGGCGAGCGCGCGCCGCGGACGAGTCCGGGCCACCCTTTCTCACGGCCTGTGTAAACCGACAATACGCGGTCGCAGGGCCAGTTTCGAGCCGCTCGCTTCACACGGCTTGTGGCGTGGCCCGAATCGGCGCTACCCGTGCTAACAACACTAACAATAAAATTACAATTTAGCGGCCATTTTTTTATTTTTAATGCACTCAAACCGATTTTTACTTCATGGATTTTAGCGAATGAAGCTTTAATAGATTAGTGTTGATCAAAAAAGTGTCTATATAAAGTGTCAAAAATGTCATTACCAGCAGTATTTCTTCAGGCGTGATTTTTTTCATAAACATTTGTGTTATTGTGCTAAATTGTTTATTTGCAGGTTTCTAGAAGAGCTGGCTGAAGAAACGGGCCACACGGCCAAGATCAAACTGATAGAAGGCGTCATCGTGGCCGCTCAGAGTTTCATCGGAGAAATACTGTTCTTTTATTTCTCAGGTGAGAACTACTATAGTTTGACGACACCGTGGCTTAGTTGGTACTGACCCTGCCTACGAAGCTTGGTGTTACACACCAAGGTTCGTACGTGGTGAGGACGTGGTGGCCGACTGGATGAGGTCCTTACCTTGCGATCTGATGGTCGCGGGTTCGAATCCCGGTGGGAGTCATGCGTAAATGGGTTTTTTCGGTCGAAAAAATCAATGTATGCATCCCACGTCCTCGCGACGGTAAAGGAAAACATCGTGAGGAAACCGGCATGTCGTAGAACCTAAAGTTCGAAAACATGTGTCGAGTGCAGGAAAGGAGCCTCTTCGAGTCGCACTTGAAATCCTTTCACCACACTGGCACTGGTTCGAAGGAACTAGTGACACGATAAGAAGACTAATGTAAGTAAGTAGTAGTTTACGTAAGTTGTAAGGTTTATTTGGCGGTTTAAAAACCTTAAATTGTAAACTGTCGACAAAATGATAACACAATTACCATCCTTTTTTGCTCCTTATTGGGTGATCGTTAACAAGTTTACGATTTTAAAACCGCTAATTTTTTAACGTTCCATTGATAAGTCTATTATATAGTAGTCTCTCGTAGTGTTTACAATTCTTCGACAGTTTGTAATTAAACTTGTTTCAGAACCGTTTAATTGTAAACTTACGGGTTTCACAACTATACGGTGACATTGCACATTATTTTCTTGCTTGATTTCAGGTAAAATAATAAAACGTTGGGGCTACGGCGTCACTCTGACGGTGGCTCTGCTGTGCTACGGCGTGCGGATGGCGCTCATATCGCTCATACAGAACCCGTGGCAACTGGTCTTCATAGAGGTCAGTGAAGCTGAGGCGTCGCTCCTAAACCCCAGAATCTTACGGAGCTACTGTCTCCCAAACCCCTGAACCGATTTGGCTCGCTTGAGACCGTGTGAAGCTGCCTTTAGTAATGAGCATAAAATGGCTGTGGTAGCAGTTAACGGCGTATCTGTTTCCAGGGTGTGATGCAGGGTCCGACGTACGCGCTGTGCTACGCGACCATAGTGGGGTACGCGGCGCACGTGGCGCCCGCGGGCTACTCCGCCACCGTGCAGGGCATCGTGGCCGGCATGGACGACGGACTAGGTAACGCAGGGCCCGACGTACGCTGCGTTACGTGACGATAGTCTAAAGCGTCAATGACACACGGCTTTTTTCTCGCTCACTCGTTAGCTTTTAAACTCGCTGGCTTGTAACGTGTCAACTAGACCTGTGTTATTGACGCTTAACGGTAAAGCCACATTGCGCAACTTTGATGACCGGAGAAACAATAAAACGAAATGAGTGGGATGTTAGTCGATAGGGCTTGTGGATTGTTTGATATTCTTCACTCTTAATATAGTGACGTCACACGGCCCGTCTATTGTGTTAAGCCAGAACACTGCATGTTGATATACATATACGTTTTGAGTAAACGCACAAATAAACTTCATTAGGATTTTAGTCGATTTATATCGTTATTGGTATCATATTCAAGGGATTACAAATTATTAATCTACCTGGTCACGTGGCTATATACACAGTATTATTTAATTACAGTGTTTTGGAATTTTAAACCATAAAGATTTCGTGAACACAGTGTTTTGTAAATCGAATTTTCTCAGTGTAGGTATTAAATAGGTAGCAGAAAAAAAATTACAGTGGTATAGAACAGATTAAAAACAAACGATTGAGCCATGTTTAGGCAAAACATCGTATCTTAAGATACAGTGTGTTGGTTTTACACGGTAGCCGTGTTAGCACAGGCCGCGCCGTGCCGGGCCGCGGCACAGGCCGTGTGAAGCGACCGGCTCGAGGTTGCCCGAGCGGGCGCGTATTGACGGTTCGTACTATAATTGATTGATTCAGGAGTTACTTTGCGGAAATCCATAAATATTAACAAATAGTATAAATATATTTAGTAATAAAAATAAAATAAAAATAAAAATATTTAATTTCGTACTACAAGATCCATATAAAGTTTCACATGACATATTACATTATATTATTAAATTAGAAACAATAAAATTAAAATAAAACAAATTTAATTAAAATAAATTAAATTGAATAAAAATTAAATTAAATCGATTAAAATTAAAATTGAATTAAATGTATTGACTAAATTGAGGATTTAAATTGAATTTATTTTAATTAAAATAAAATTAAATAAGGAAGTGCATTGTGCCGAGGATTATCAACAAGGGAAATAGTTTCCCCCGTTTATAATCCTCTGCACAAGGCACTTCCGAAGCGGTGATATCGTACACTCCGCTACAGTCCTCAGAATGCTGTAATAAATTCGCTTTATTTCTAAACAAAGGTTTTAATTAACTTAACTTTAGTTTATAACTTCAGTATATATCATACTAGCTGGTGCCCGCGACTTCGTCTGCGCAGGTATCTTTATAAATTGTAGATTATGTGTTATTCTGATGTATAAGCTATATTATTGTAAAGTTTCATTAAAATCCATTCAGTAGTTTTTACGTGAAAGAGGAACAAACATCCATCCATCCATACAAACTTTCGCGTTTAGAATATTAGTAGGATATAGTATTATATATAATATCATATATATTACATACACTACTTATACACGGTCAATTTTTAATCACCATAAATAAAAAATACGCATAGTCAGTGGCCGATACTAAACGCATATACAAAAAAACTTGAAAAAATTAAGTCGAATTTTTAACAAAATAAATTTGATTAAAATTGGATAACTGTTACCGTTAGTAGTTTTCCTATGGATTTGCGTCAGGCGGTACCTTTAATTGATAATAATTTAAGTTTTATTCATCGTTTGGCAAACCCGGGTACCTAGCTCGAGCCAGCTCGCAAAACCTCGGCTCGGGCGCCGCACTCGCGCCGCTGTCACTTTGCCATTTTGTAGAAATCCAAAATTCTGACTGCACAGATGCAACGTAGTACCCCGTCTGCATTGCCTATTAATTTTTTTGGTAATTAAAAATTGGTGGTGTATACTTAAAACCTAAATGTAATATAGTATCTATTATTATAATATTGCAGGGTTCGCGATAGGCTCCCTGGCGGGGGGGCAGCTGTACGCGCACTGCGGGGGGCGGGGCGCCTTCCGCCTGTTCGCGGGCGCGGGCGCCGCCGCCGCGCTGGCGCACGCGGGCCTGTACGCGTACACCACGCGCCACGACGGTCAGTACCATCAGTAATATACATACAGAGGAATATTTGGGTGTCTAATGTCTATACAGGGTGATATTAAGTATACAGGGTGAAATTTAGTATACAGGGTGAAATTTAGTATACAGGGTGAAATTTAGTATACAGGGTGAAATTAAATATACAGGGTGAAATTTAGTATACAGGGTGAAATTAAATATACAGGGTGAAATTTAGTATACAGGGTGAAATTAAATATACAGGGTGAAATTTAGTATACAGGATGAAATTAAATATATAGGGTGAAATTATATATACAGGGTGAAATTGGGTAAACAGGGTGAAATTTGGTATTCAGGGTGAAATTAAGTATATAGGGTAAAATTTGGTATACATTTCACCCTGTATACTTATGCGTACTGCGGAGGGCGGAGGGCGGAGGGCCTTCCAGCTGTGGCGCACGCGGCTCTGTTCGCGTTCACAACGCGGCACGACGGCACGTATTAGCAATAGCCAAAGATTACACTCGTTATAGATAAGAATGTTTGTGTGTCAGAGTATGCATGGTGAATTTTTTTTCACACTGTATTATACTAAATTCACCTTGTATGCCAAATTTCAACCCGTATAGTAAATTTCCCCCCAATACAATAATATTCAGGGGGAAATTTAGTATACGGGGTGAAATTTGGCATACAGGGTGAAATTTAGTATACAGTGTGGAAAATTTAATCTTTCAAACTATGCAAACTACTGAACCGGAAAGATCGGTTAGGGAAAAATCTTCGAAAAAAGTTTTTATCCCGAAACCACGCACTGTAAAGTCGCAATTTGCCGCAAATCTGGTGTTAATACGATTAGATGTATGTTCGTCAATCACACCAAAACTATTGGAATAATTCAACTAGGTGAAGTCAAATATACAATAATATCCCAGAAAAAATTAAAACCGAAAACAACATAAAAAAGTTCAAAACACTATTAAAAACTATTTAATAAAAAACAGTTTTTATAATCTGCAGGAGTTTTACGAGGCTGAAATGTGATCTCACTTTGTAATAATAATAATATAAGTAGGTATAACTAATGCTAAGTTTAGGTAGGTATACTTGTATAATTATTATATTGTGTAAATTCTTGTGAAATTATTAATAAGTTAGATAAAAAGCCATTTAGCTTAAGTATTTTGTAAGTCCTATTTTGTTGTGCCCTTACAGGGCGTACGTTTGACACTCGTTTCAATTTAAGACCATTATGTACCTACAACGTATAATGCAGATAAACATTTAAATTTGAATTTGAATACAGCTAGTTAAGTAAATAAATACTTTTTAATTTACAGGCAGAAAACCGGAAGAACCAAAACGTGAGGAAGGAGAGAAAATGTTGCCAGCACATAGTCAAGTGATTTACAGAGATACCACAGAGGTCGCTAGCTAACCTACCTTTTTAAGAGACGTAAAGAGATCGACTGCGTTTTTATTCTGACTGTGAAGACGTTGACTGTGTTGTAACACGACTGCGAAAACTTTGACTGTGTTTTACCTGACTGCGAAGACTTTGACCTTTTTTTACCCGACAACGCAAAAATTGACTGTGTATAAGTATCCCCAATACAATAATTAGAGGACGTGGTGGCCGAGTGGATGAGGCCCTTACCATGCGATCTGGTCGCGGGTACGAATCCCGGTGGCAGTCATGCGTAAATAGGTTTTTCGGTCGATCTATGTATGCTAAATCTATGTATGCATCCCACGTTCTCGCAACGGTGAAGGAAAACATCGTGAGGAAACCGGCATGTCGTAGAACCAAAAGTTCGAAAACATGTGTCGAGTGCACGAAAGGAGCCTCTTCGAGGCGCACTTGAAATCCTTTCACCACACTGGTTTGAAGGAACTAGTGACACGATAAGAAGAAGAAGTATCCCCGACTACGAAGCGTTTGACTCTGTTTTTATTTACAAACATCTTGTACTGTGTTTGTATCCGACGGCCTAGACTTTGACTGTGTTTTTACCTGACTGCGCATACACTGACTGTGTTTTTAACCGACTGTGAAGAGTTTGACTGTATTTTTACCTAATTACGGAACAGGGTAATGTGTCATGGGTGTATTTTAATCTGTTTAAATTTGTGACTTTTTAGGTAAAATATCTAAAAATGGGACCAAAAAGGAACGTTTATATCAAGTTATTTGTTTTGATGTAGTGAACAATAAATACACAGAAGCTTTAAACTCAAGAGTGATAAATTTGAATTAAGTGAATTAAATACCATACGGAACTCTCGGTCCGTGAGTCTGACTCGCACTTGACCAGTTTTTGTAAATAGTATCTAGACGCTAGCTGCTAGAGTCTTAAAGTATTAACTCAACAAAAGCAATATTTGAACAAAAGTTAAAGGTACATTGTAAATAATTTATGTATTTTTGTGGTTAGAAAAAAAAACATTATTCTATCTATTTATTTTATGTAAATGCCATAAAAATACAAATATCCTGCTATGTTTCGCTGTATGCTAGCTAGTTTAATTGTATGCTAGCTAAATTAACTGTATCCTAGCTAGTTTAACTGAATGCTAGCTAGTTTAATTGTATGCTAGCTAAATTAACTGTATCCTAGCTAGTTTAATTGTATGCTAGCTAAATTAACTGTATCCTAGCTAGTTTAACTGAATGCTTGCTAGTTTAATTGTATGCTAGCTAAATTAACTGTATCCTAGCTAGTTTAATTGTATGCTAGCTAAATTAACTATATCCTAGCTAGTTTAACTGTATGCTAGCTAGTTTAATTGTATGCTAGCTAAATTAACTGTATCCTAGCTAGTTTAATTGTATGCTAGCTAAATTAACTGTATCCTAGCTAGTTTAACTGTATGCTAGCTAGTTTGAGAGTTACAATTTTGTATGACTGATTTTGATGCCAATATTGTTGTTATTATTTTGATAGTATTTTATGACGTAATAAAATTATAAGACTATATCCTTCGAATTTATGGATGTATTTGTTGAGATAATGTAAATTTTATTGACGAATAAACCTTTATTTTGATTATGTATTGTTTTATTATTCAACTCACCATTCTTATGTATGTACAGTCAGCTGCACAGACATGTATACACTCCCAAGCTTTCACATTTATATTACTCTTTAATTTTGCAAAGATCACACAAGTATTTTCAAATCTTTCTTGTCAGAAGAGGATCTTGAATTTGGAACGTCAAATTCGTGTGGAAACTCGTGGGAATCTCTAAATAAACGTACATTAACCATAAACACAACTAAAAAAAACTAAAAAAGGCGCGACTTCAAAGATTGTGAAACAAAAGACGGTGTTCGCTGCTGAGTTCAGAGCCCTGGCTGTTTATTGCCTCGCAGAAGGTGTGAAAAGTAGAGTATGCTCCTCTGGGATAAAGCCTGTCTTCGTCTTGGGCAGCTTGAACCCCTCGCGTCACTCAGGACTACATAACTGAGTCCCTCGTTAGCTCAGGGTTCAATATGCCACCCGCGACATAAGACACTGCTTTATCCCCTTAGTGCATAATCTACTATATTGTACCTACCATAAGATTTGAAAGAAAGAAAGATTCAATATAAACCCTATATGGTCAATAATATTGCACAATTCGTCATATTGCGCAATATATAAATGATTATTTTAATTTTAAGTTCCCCTAATATTAAATGACCTACTCAATTAGTTTACTCTTTACGAATTTTAATGTTTTTTTTTGACGAATTTTAATGTAAGGATACTATTAATTATTAATGAATTATTTTTTACTAGCAATTTATGTAAGAATTATTAACAATTATTTAGCTCTAATTTTAAGTATTTGCACGACAAAAGTTGATGCTGTGATTCTTATTTAAAATAAGATCACAATGTACCTGTATTACGCAAATAAAGATTCATTCATTCATATAATTGATGGTCTAGGAACACCTTAGAGCTATTTTAGACGATCAATTATATTGCACAATATGACGAATTGTGCAATATTACCTATCGACCGTATAAGGTTTAAAAATTAAATCTTTCTTTCAAAACTTATAGTAGGTAGAATAAATAATTATATTGTGCAATATCATTGTAAGTCTAGGAGACGCCCTAGGTTCGCTCTTTTCTTTTTTTGTAAATACATAAAACTCTGAATACATTGAAACAAGGTACTTATTTTAAGTAGTAAGTTTATTGTGCAGGCGTTAAGCTAGCAATGTACTGCAAGGCGCGTTGTATCTGCGGCGGTATGGGCGGTGGAGTGGGCAAATGGGCGCCCTCAGCTCGGAACCCGTTAGCATCGGCTGAATATACCACGTTTATAACCTGCAACAATAAATTTTTTACGAAAACTTTAAACTTGGCTTGTTAACAATTGTAATTTTTTTTTATAATTTGCATGAATATTTTATTACTCCAATACAACTTAGAATATAAATAGCATACACCTAAACTGAATTTTTAAATGTTTTCAGTTGTATAGCTACATAATACCTACAAATATTGTATCTCTGAAATAGCCAAAAATTTTGAACCCATTACTTAAATTGTTAAGATCTATTTTGACACAGTTTACGACAGTAAAAATGTTCTATTCTATTCTAAAAAAAACGACTAGGACTAGGTACATGACAGAAAATCCGCAGTACGGTAGAGGATTTTAAATTTGACAGTTGATCTGCAGACTGGCGGATGGAACAGCAAAGGACTACTAGTAAGTACAAAGTAGGTACTATTTCCTTTCACAAGTAAGACTTGTAACGCAAAATTATTTTAATTACTAGAAATAAAACGCATAATTAGTTGCCGTTACTGAACACACATATAATGGTAAAAAAACTTGAAAAAATTATAACTGCACAGATACAACGTAGTACCCCTTCTGCATTACCCATTTAAGTTTTTTTTCATTGACTCCTTAACCCTGTGGCCAACCACAGATCAAGCCCATTCCTATGCCATTAGTTAGTGACTGATAAGTGACGAACAATGGTCTGACTCCCAGGATTTGTGACAGTCCCGTTCCTGAGATATCAGCGAAAATACCTGGTCCACGGTTCTGGATCCAGAACCCTGTGGCCAAGTATTTTTACAAATAACACAAGAACCACTGCATCTTATGGCCCCAGATTTTTAATTTGCGTTAGAAACGCCAGTCACTAAGCCCTAGACAAAAAACTAACTTCCTAGGCCCAAGAATACCGAAGTTAAAAAAGGTCATTCTAACATTTTGAGGTTATTTTTATAACCTCAAAATGTTAGACCAGCTACCCGAAAGAAGAATGCTAGGAGGCTGATTACTATGCCGAACCTTAGTGACTCATTTGTGACTAACAATGAACTGAGTCCCGGAATTCGTGACAGCCTAGTTGCAGAGATATAAGCGAAAATACTAGTGACTGGCGTTTCTAACGCAAATTAAAAATCTGGGGTCATAAGATGCAGTGGTTCTTGTGTTATTTGTAAAAATACTTGGCCACAGGGTTCTGGATCCAGAACCGTGGGCCAGGTATTTTCGCTGATATGTCAGGAACGGGACTGTCACAAATCCTGGGAGTCAGACCATTGTTCGTCACTTATCAATCACTAACTAATGGCATAGGAATGGGCTTGATCAGTGGTTGGCCACAGGGTTAAGGAGTCAATTTTTTTCACACCACTTACTAGACAATATCCAGTTACATATCATGCTATCATCAAGGTAAAGCAAGACATTACCTACCAATGGAGGTAATGTTGTATAAAACTCCCAAGGGTAGTAATGTGATTTGAATTTGGAACGTCAAATTCGTGTGGAAACTCTTGGAAAAGAAAAGTAAAAGAACGCCCATATGGCATTGTAAAAAGGTTTGTTCTAAAATCGAACTGGCCACTCATAAAAAAAAAGGCGCGACTTCAAAGATTGTGAAACAAAAGACGGTGTTGGCTTCTGAGTTCAGAGCCCTGGCTTTTTATTGCCTCGCAGAAGGTGTGAAAAGTAGAGTATGCTCCTCTGGGATAAAGCCTGTCTTCGTCTTGGACAGCTTGAACCCCTCGCGTCACTCAGGACTCTACAAAACTCCCTAGCTTCGCTCAGGAGTTAACTGAGTCCCTCGTTAGCTCAGGGTTCAATATGCCACCCGCGACATAAGACACTGCTTTATCCCCTTAGTGCATAATCTACTATTGGTATCTATCTTTATGAGCTGACCTGCCCGTCAGGCGCGGTGTACTGGTACTGTCCTTGCACCAGCGGACCCTGCTCCACCGGAGATCCTCTCTGCTCGTGGAAGATACCGCCCTCTGGAAGAACAGATAAAAACAAGAGATGTTTGTGCGTCCATCACGTGAAAACTACTGAACGGATTTAATTTAAACTTAACAGTATCATAGCTACTAATCCAGGATAGGACAAGGGCTATAATATAATACTATACCTCTTCCAAAGGTAGATAGAGGAGTTCAGAATTTGTATGGGAAAAGTTTCTTGAATGTATTAATCTAAAACTTTGGAATTTTGTTTTTCAAAACAAATAATTAGGAATGGGTTTCAGCAAATTTTCAAAATCAACGTTTAAAGATGTAAAAGTACGTATTGAAGGTGCTATTAGACTAAAAGTTAAACGCACCTGTCTCCTGAAATAAAGACAAGATCTAAATGAGAGTCTCATTTTGATAATCTCCGAAAAAAAACACTGCCATGTACCTATATCAGTTTTCTACTAAATTCAATGTTTAAGTGTCTAAAAATAGGGATTTAAAACGTACGTTTAACGTTGCTTGGCATAGGTGGCATAGGGATATCAAAAATGATGTAAGTATCTACCGCCCGATGGTCCTGCCTCTGGTGGATTTTTTTGGAATCTTCAGAGGAAAATGGCTAATTGAGAAAATATAAAAATTAAAACACAGACTGAATTTGTAATAATAGATGTTCGTAGCTCAATTACACCGAAAGTACTTAACCGATTAAGCTGAAATTCGGTAAGGGTACATACAGTAAGTTATGAGCTGTAAAAAGAAATAGGCTACTGTATTCAAATAGCACGCGGGCAACTTCAAGTAATAGGTGACTTACCAGTCTGTATAGCCCACTTGTAGGTGCCATCTGCTGTGGGGGTTTCAAAGTCATTTCTGACGATACCATCAAAGCCGAGACTCGAGCTGACTGCTGCCAGGATCTGTGGACAATGATACTTATTTACCACGTTTATGTTAAGTCACTTATTTTTATTTTTTATTAGGTATTGTTTACCTAAGTCACTTTCCTGTAGGTCTAAGTAGGTAGATACCTATCTAGGTATGTTCATCAAAAAGTTTAAGCGAGTGGAAACAAAGTTTTAGGAGTCGGCTAGTGATCGTATTTATTTTACAACTGCACCTACCTATATATTTTTTAAAAACGTTTTTTTCTTTTTTAATCTACATATCTTTTTTGACTGATGCTATTATCGGACCGTGGGTGGGGGTGGCTAAACCGAGACTGTTATTACTTGAATTTAATTTTAGAAGCATTTACATTTTTGCCCTAGGGCCCTTAAATGTAGTTTTACTCCATATTAATAAAAATGAATTTTACGAGCTTAAGAAGTGAAATATATTTCTTTCTTTCGTAAGTTCCTATTATTTTGCCTATACACGGTCACTATTAATCATCAGAAAAAAAATACGCTTAGTCAGTTGCCGTTACTGAACACATTACGGTATAAAAAATTTAGTCGAATTTTTGTCAAAATAAATTTGATCAAAATTGGATAACTGTTACCGTTAGTAGTTTTCTTATGGATTTGCGTCAGGCGGTACCTTTGGCAATCATTTGGCAAACCCGGGTACCTAGCTCGAGCCAGCCCGTAAAACCTCAGCTCGGGCGCCGCACTCGCTGCACAGAGCTGCTGTAACTCTGCCATTTTGGAGAAATCCAAAACTCTAACTGCACAGATGCAACGTAGTACCCCGTCTGCAGTGCCCATAAAATTTTTTTGGAATTAAAAATTGGTGGTTTTAACTATTACTATAGCAAAACGGCCTACCTACTTACGTAGTTAAGTAGGTAATAGTTACTTTACTTCTAAGGTAAAGTGTCATTGACCCAGAAATCTGCTTGAACAAATATTTATTAAAATCATCAATCATTTTCGCAACTAATGTTACATAAACATTGCAGTTCAAGTAACAGGGTCACGAAAATACATAATTTGTCCCACGTTCCATTTTGTAAAGGTGATATTTCCATACAGAATATATTTATTTACACAACTAACTAATAACTAAATGCTAAAACATAAATAGGTACATACCTACATTGTGCTACATTCCTCATTATCTCGACACACGACAGTGTGTCAAGCCACGGTCAGGCCCAGCGAACTGGCGGGTAGCACTGTGTGTTAGTTTACACGAACCATTTGGGGCCAATTTTGACCTTGTCATAGCTAAAAAACTAATCAATATAAACGCATTCAAAAATCGTCTATTTTATCACTGATTGACTGACATATAGACGTAAAACCTAACCCACTTCCAGATGACCTAGAAAGTTAAAATTTGGCATCCAGCTAGGTAATTGTGTGGATACAAAGGAAAAAATCAGAAACAGTAAATTTATAATATTTTAATTTTTTCAAATTATACGATTTTATGAGGTAAATTTAGCGCCTTGCATATTATGAGAGCAATTGCCTTGCAAATTTTTGCAGGATATTTTCATTTCCATGATGAAATGTTGTTTTTATCGTTCGATAATTTAAAAATTATTTACAACAGCCCAGATGAATGCAAGCCAATTGTCGCAAAACGCTTTAATCTCCCCCGGCACATGGGTCAAGGTACTACCTTATTAGGAAAATAAATAGGTAGGTAACTATTATAATTATAGTAGGTACCTAACCTATATACCTTTGAATAGTAATAAATTTATTCACAAAAAGTAATGATATCTGAACAAAACGACGTATTATATGTGAAAATAGCGAGCCCCGATCAGATGGATCGGATTATGATGGAGAAGTCGTTTTCCCCGAAAAAAGACTTCAGATCTACATATATGGCTAGCCAATGTCTACGTTATAAATAAAGTAATACGTTGTTACAAATAAATTTACGAATGTATCTAGTAGACCTTGGCAAGCCATAATTATATGTAGATCTGAAGTCTTTTTTCGGGGGAAAACGACTTCTCCATCATAATCCGATCCATCTGATCGGGGCTCGCTATTTTCACATATAATATGTCGTTTTGTTCAGATTACCTACTTACACTCGACTAAGTAGTCTAGTAGTTAGATAGATAGGTACTTAGATAATAACTTTATCGTTTACCACTAGGAAATAACAATTGGGTAATCTTAATATAATTAAAGACAATACAAAGGGCGGCCTTATCGCTAAAAGCGATAATCTCTTCCAGGCAACCGTTTCATGGACAGTAATGAGTAGAGAAAGAAATGGGGTAGGTATTTACATAGTCATGTAGTAGATAAAGTTGATTGGAAATATATGTATAGCGAATAATAAATAAAATACTTAGTAGATTATGCACTAAGAGGATAAAGCAGTCTTATGTCGCGGGTGGCATATTGAACCCTGAGCTAACGAGGGACTCAGTTAACTCCTGTGCGAAGCGAGGGAGTTATGTAGAGTCCTGAGTGACGCGAGGGGTTCTAGATACCCAAGACGAAGACAGGCTTTATCCCAGAGGAGCATACTCTACTTTTCACACCTTCTGCGAGGCAATAAAAAACCAGGGCTACAGCAGCGAACACAGTCTTTTGTTTTACAATCTTTGAAGTCGCGCCTTTTTTCTTTTTTTATGAGTGGCCAGTTCGATTTTCGAACAAACCTTTTTACAATGCCATATGGGCGTTCTTTTACTTAGAGTTTTCCAAGAGTTTCCACACGAATTTGACGTTCCAAATTCAAATCACATTACAACCCTAGGGAGTTTTTTTACAACATTACCTCCCTTGGGAGGTGCTTTGCTTTACCTTGTTGATAGCATGATATTATGTCATTGGACATTGTCGAGCAGGTGGTGTGAAAATAACATTATACATACATGGGGTTAGTAGTGATTTGCCACCGTCGAATAAAATATTATTTTTGGAGTAGCGATTTGCCACCGGTAGGTCCATCGCATACAGTTAGCAAGGAAAGCTTGTGAAATAAAACCAATATTTACGTAATTAATAAGTGTTTAGTATGGACAAACTAATCAACAAGTGTATTTTTAAACTAATGTACATCTATGCCCGTGCCCGTGGTCCTACCAACGACCACCAGAGATTTTTAATTACCCGAAGTAGGCAGGTTGCACCCTGAGCTTGCATATTATAAATATCTAGTAGGTTGGAAGAATGACCTTTGGGGTGTTAGCTCATAGCTGCTGTTTGCGTTTGATAGGACAGTGTTTCTGTGCCTCTGTCCAAGGTACCAGGAGGACATAAAGCCCAAGAAGTTGAGTCTTACTCAATTTATAGGTAGGTGCGACCTAACCTAACCTACCAATACTATACCTACTATTAATAGAAAGGCATGTGGAGCCATGGCGGTGGCCACTTTGGTTTCGTGCGCTGAGTCTAAAGAGAAGATCAGAGTTTGGAAAACGAGTCACAAATCGTAAAAACTGTTTGCTGATCAAAATTAAAAAGCAGACTAAACCATTTTGTAAATCCCATTATTTACCCAACACAGTCACAGTCAGATATACCCAACCATTCTTATTCATTCTAAAATTGTATTAAGACCAAGCAGCTTGTGAGATTTTCATGGTGCTGCTGACTGTACTTTAGTGGTACGATAAACAGCGGTGACGAATCGCTACTAAAAATATTAAAATATTTTGAGCGGTGGCAAATCACCAATACTTTTTTGCGATGGCAAATCGCTACAGTGGCAAATGTACACTAACCCCATACATGTAACCCTCGTGGTTTCGGACTTGGCCATCAGTGCCCTTCTCGAAAAACACCCTGTACTATATATATTTAGATATATGTATATATACCTACATACATACATACTATATATATTAAATACCTATATACTTATGATAGCATAAAGGAATGGGTAACCTTTAGGTACAGTTCTAACAGGAGCAGGTTGAAGTAATGTTTCATCACTAAATTTTTGAAAATTAGCATTGACTTCTGATTTCCACAGGTAGCTCGTTCGTTTATGTACTTATCTATTTACATAATACTTTAGCCGAATAGGTAACTTTCAAACTGAATTCAAAAGATCTTTGTAGGTACGAGCCTTTATTTAAGCGCGTCTTGAAATCAATCAATTGAATTAATAATTCAATTAGATGCGAAAGATTTTGTAATACATCGTTTGGAAGGCAATTACAACTATGTATAATATTATATTGTTACATCTTTTTCTTATCGTGTCACTAGTTCTTTCGAATCAGTGTAGTGAAAGGATTTCAAGTGCGCCTCGACGAGGCTGCTTTCATGCACATGACACATGTTTTCGAACTTTTTAGGTTCTATGACATGCCGGTTTCTTCGCGATTTTTTCCTTCACCGCTAAGCGCGTGTTTTAATGCACACATAGATTTTTTGAACAAAGAAATCCATTGATGTACGACCGGGTTCGAACCCACTACCCTCGGATTGAAAGTCGAGGCACCTCCCACTCGGCCAACACAGCTTCTGTCTTCTGTTACATGAATGAAAAGCACAATCACTGTAATATAAATAAACATCACTTTTTACTTTTTACTTTCACTTAACATCAGGTGAGATTGTGGTCAATCGAAGATCTATCTGGAAAAATTTAAAAAACTCACTCGCCAGCACTTCCTTAACATCCATTATCAATAGGTATCCTGTATGAATTTATTAATAGGTGATATTCATATGTATTCATAGGTATAGTATAATATATATTTGTAGGTATATAATTTTACTTTCCTAATTTAATTTCTAAATATATTATCTATATTAGCACGCTAACCATACTGTACCACCCTACAAGGGTTGGCTGGGAGAGAATGCCTAACGCATTAAGCCCGCCCATTGTGCAATGTAATGTTTATTTTTGTGCAATAAAGAATTTTAATAATAATATCTCCGATTAAAAAAAAAAACCCTACGTATACACTTCTTTAACGAACATAAGGAACCTCCAAACTTCAAGTCTCTACGTTCAGTGGTTTGGTCTGTCTATTGTCTGTCTGTGAGTCTGTCAGGACAAATCACTTTATGTAAGAACAGTGATAAGGCTGACAGGCAGTGATAACACTGAAATTGAGGAAACAATTAGATAGTTACAACAGTTACTTTTGAATTGTTTGTATTCCGTGACCTCAAAATTTCGCTAAGTGGTGGGTGTTTAGAAAGCATACTTATACCTAAGCATTTTCAACACAAGTGTAGGTTACTAATGTAACACAATCTACTCGGATAATAAACAGTTCTCTCACATCTTACAACTCACTCCTAAATATTTACCTATTTTTAGTAAAAAAAACTTTTCAACTACTCAAGCTCGCAAAGTTTAACTTTTTGCTACGTAGGGGAGTAAAACTACATTTAAGGCCCTAGGGCAAAAGAGTGATACTTATAAAATCTGTATCTTTAGAACGTTCAGTACAATATGTAATAAGTAGGTTTCATGCCGGAACGTGGCGAATTTTTTTCATATTTAGAATTTCGGTCCTTCCTAATACACTGATCTATATCAGGGTAGGTAGGTTAGGTATTATACATTTATGAGGGACCTAAACATGACTATTTTTGATTTTCAAATATCGTGGTAGGTATATAGGTAGCGTAAGGGGCAGGTTCGATTCCCAAGGCGCGGGGGCGCGCCGCCTGCGGGCGTCGGGTCGGGACTTTTTGAAATGTTACTTAAGTAAATTCTAGCTTCTCATAACCAATTACCTACTGTACATCTAAGTACATAGGTATTTGAGTAGAGAATGGCAATAAATAATGCAAATTATAAAGGATGCGACGAAATACAAATTTAAAATTAATGCTAATTTAAAAATAAAAATACAAGAAAACATTATGAATCTAATATTTTTATGTGACCCATGAACCTAACTGACCTTCTAAGGCTACCAGAATTTCAAAATTGAATACATAAGTACCTATTGAATATTCAAGATTAATTAGGTATTTACCACCATATTATATTTATTTATGATGTCCGCGATTTCGATGGTCTCTGGCTAACAAATATCTTGTAGGTATTAATTTTTATTACAGCACACAGAAGTATTAAATTAAATTAAATTCAATTATATTTAATTTTTCAGATAACACAGTAATGTAGGTACAGTACAGATCCATTTAATTAAAGTACAGAAACACAATGTAGTACATTGATAATGCAACAAAGAAAAGGGAGCCACATTGTCTAACTTCTAGTACCTACATTTTGGTCCGATACTAATTTTCGAAAATGAGAAATAACAAAGCTAGATAAATATTAGGTATACCTATGTTAAGACTACTAGGCTTATAAATTGTTAATAAAACTGACATTTGTCTGAATTTTTTTGGTCCTGGCTTACGACTCCATTTTGGTTTGATACTGTCCATCTATAGGAACACCGCTATTCATCAATGTTACAGCATAAGCTATTAGCTAACTACTAAATATATTAAGGAGTTTTGGCGGAAACATGAAAAATGGCGCATTGGCGGCATTAAATTAATTGACAAAACTTGTATAACTTTGAGTGTTTAAGTGTAAAAACGGTGGTTTTTCATCCATTAAGTGCTCGTGAACGTGTATGAGTGTTGGTGAATAGTGTAATGCTGTAAAACGTGACTTTTCGTGTTGCCTCCAAAACTCCATAGAAGCCTCTAGTAAAGTCGCAACCACCACTACTTTACAGGGGCATGACTTGACTTATCGACTCTGACTTATGACAAAATAATCTCTCCAATTACTTGACACTGGCTATATACCTTTGATGTGAAGCCAAAACCGAAGAACTTAGGTTCTTCGAAAAAAAAAAAAAAATATATTACGAAATTTACAAAAGGAAACAATTGTGCCATCCATAGACTGTTGCAAACAATGTAAAGGTATCTCAACTGTTCCAACTCGATACCCGATGGCAGCGTGCCGAGGATACTGGCTGCATTGCCTCTTTGTATTGCAAGGCTTTCTTTGGCCCAGATAGCTGCCAGCCCTCTGATCACGCGTCACTTCGACCAGACGCTCTGACAACATTTTGAAAACGCGGAAGGCTCCCATTCCCCATGGACCTGGAGTCTCGACCCCAAAGGGCTTATAATTATTAATTTAAGCAATAAATATGTTATTAAATTTACAGTTTAAAAACCGTATTGGCCGAGTGGGGGTGCCTCAACTTTCGATCCGAAGGTTTCGTGGGTTCGAACCCGATCGTACATCAATGGATTTTCTGTTTAAAAAAAACTGTGTGCATTAAAACACCTGCTTAACGGTGACGTAAAACATCGTCAGGAAACCGGCATGTCATAGAATCTATAAAATTCAAAAAACATGTGTCAATAAGTAAGTGCACGAAAGGAGACTCTTCGAGGCACACTGGAAATCCTTTCACCACACTGGTTCGAAAAAACTAGTGACACGATAGGAAGAAGCAATATGGTGTGGTGTATCTGAGCATTTCGTGATTTCTTGAACTTTGGATTTGACCATCCCAGCCCAGTTGATAATAAAATTATCAACTAGGTTCATTCATTTGTAACTTAGTCAGCTTTTGATACACAAAAAGCTTACTTTTTGAGTAAATACCTAACCTACCTACTATAATAAAAAAAATATCGTGTCACTAGTTCCTTCGAACCAGTGTGGTGAAAGGATTTCATGTGCGCCTCGAAGAGGCTCCTTTCGTGCCTACCTACTATGAATACATAAAATTAGTAGCTAAGTTTACCTACATAATTCAATATTTTATGACACTGCTTTATGAGTGTGCTTCGTCGTGAGTTCTCTTAATAAAGTTAAATATGATAATGAAGCAGCACCTTTATTTCATTGAAATAAATAACTAGGTAGGTACTTACACTATCTACTGCCCGCAGTTTTGCCTGTGTTATCAATATTGTAACTACCAATAAAGGCTAAGTCCTGTCCTGACTGACTGATGCCGATTTGCACCAAACTTTCAAAGTTCCTAAGCAATTAGTTACTTTACTCGCTTTGCAGTTCTTAAGGGTAATCCTCAAATTAAAATTAACCCCACTAACTTAAAAACACGTCATCATCATCAGCCTATCGCAGTCCACTGCTGGACATAGGCCTCTCCCAATGAGCGCCATCGCGCCCTGTCTTCACACTTAAAAACACGTATAAAATCTAAATTTAAGAATGAAACCCTTCATTTTTTTTGTTGAAGAAATCAAAAACATGGACGAAATGAATAGTGTGAAGAAATTACTATAATACGGCGTACTTTTTGAGTATTTGTCCGAAACATTTTGTATGGAATTCGGATTAGAGGATTCCCCTTAACGGTCAGAATCTGGACTGTTAAGAACTACCAAGCGAGTAAAGTAATTGCTTAAGAACTTTGAAAGTTTGGTGGAAGTCGGCATGAGTGAGACAACACAAGCCAAACTGCTGGACGTAGAGACTTGAAATGTTGAGGATATACTTGTCAAGAAGAGTAGGCGCATACTTACTAAGAATTTCCTAACATATCATAATGATTATTAACTATTAATAAAAAAAAAAAAACTATTAATTTTAATTTTAATATAAGTATAGGTACCTAAAATTAATAAATGTTTTTGTTTGAAAATAATATAATATTCTTTTTAATAAATCTAATATGTACCTAACCTACCTTACCTACCTCATACCTAGTATATCATGTACTTACATCGCACATTCAATTCAAATAAGTAAATAAGTGCACGAAAGGAGCCTTAAAATCCTTTCACCACACTGGTTCGAAAGAACTAATGACACGATAAGAAGAAGATATGTGAGCCACTCTAATGACCAGAGTGACTCAGTAGTATTTAGCATAAGATAGTTTTAGTTTACGTTATAAAAATCTGAGAAATCCAATTTCTCAGATTTGCCCAAATTGTATTATTATATATTTATTTATGTTTAAGTTTAGTTTAGTTGATCCCTGATCTTATTTAAGTTAGAAGTAGTTAGGTAGTCTGCTCGGTATTTATGTGTTGTTTAGTTGAGCGTACATATGTTTATGTTGCAATCAAGCTCAGAAATCTTTGTTGACCTATAATTTTATATGTGATTGTGATGTGTTTTGTGCGCTTAAATAAATAAATAAAAACAAGAAGAATTGAAATTAGATTATTCCTATACTTACTGGCTTCTAATTCATATTTTAGAAAAAAATATAACAACACATATCTACACACACACGATACTTTCGCATTAGGTTTGTATGTAAATGTTTGTATGTAAATGTATGAAGTTAATGTGATTTTTATGATTCTAACGAAATTTTAATTGGGCATTGAAATCATCGCATTGGTCGTTAAAGAAAATACAGGGTCATTCGTTGGAGACACTGTTTTATTTAGGTAGTAATTTTTTTATAGCTAGTTAAGAGGATATGTGAAACTGTCAGAAATGACAGCTGCCGAATCGTAAGACAGTAATAGCGCAATTAGACACCTTACCCCGAGGGAAGAGGTTAGATATAGATTTTTGTCGCTCAAAAGTAAGGGACGTAAGCGACAAATGATAAAACACCGTATTGCTTGAAAAGTATTGAATTTATAAAAAAAAACCTTTTACATTTATACATATATTTATAGTTCTGTGATTACTCACTCAATAGTAAAAAAATAAACCGTAAATATTCTCTAAATTCGGAGGATGGATGTAAATCAGATTGTAAGAGGGCCTAGATTCAAGATTCAAGATTTTTATTCGCCAGAGCATAGTATACATAGTATGCCTATTTCAAAAAATAAATCTATCGAGAAAAGTTTCACCAATCGTGTTTCTGTCTTACATTTATTTAGATTATATCCTCAAGTAATCACTGTATTAACATCAAGTTTGTAAACTGTACCGTTACCGAGTAAGAATGAAACGCAGCGACTCCAAATTTTCACATAGCCTCTTAAGTAATTTTAGTTTTATTCTATTTTACCATTTAGGTACTAAGTCGTTAGTTATGTAAATAAATGTTATTTCTCTACTTAATTAATTAACATTAGGACCTACTAGGTAACAACTTAACAAAATGTACAAAAGGGCCATCCATAGACCGTTGCAAACGATCTATAGGGTATACCTATTACCTATACCTATTAGGGTTGCCATCTCTAAAACTTGGAAACCAGGACAAGACGCGTGAAAACCGCGGATTTTAGAGCCCAGAACCCGGACATGGTTTTCAACAGGTTTTCAACCGACT
Organism: Lobophora halterata; assembly: GCA_932526365.1. Lineage (NCBI taxonomy): Eukaryota > Metazoa > Arthropoda > Insecta > Lepidoptera > Geometridae > Lobophora > Lobophora halterata. The sequence goes on along the minus strand of OW052028.1, from coordinate 4,107,220 downwards.
TCAAAAAAGGGGAAAGTTCTCAATTCGGTTGCTTTTGATTTTCATTTGGTTTTTGTTTTAATGTTTGTTACCTCAGAACTTCGTCATAGATCAACCGATTTGAAAAAATATTTTTTTATTTAAGAGGATAGACTTCATTTTGGATCCATAGAAATTTCATCAAAATCGGTTTAGTACTTATTTTAGTTTTTAAATCGCGGGCAGTCCAAGACTTTTTTAAACCCGGACTATAAATGAAGGCCGGCCCGGACGCTCTCTAAACTAGGACAAATCCGGGAAAACCCGGACGGATGGCAACCCTATCTATAGGTAGCTCAACTGCGCCAACTCAGCACCTGAGCATATTGGCTGCATTGCATTGCCTCTTTGTAAAGCAAGGTTTATTTTAAAGTGTGAAAAATGAACTACTTTTTTGTACCTAAATACTTACATAGAAAGCACCTATACTTATGCCTTGATCACACGTACCGAGCACTCAGCCGAGACAGTGCTCTCGGCCGAGTAGGTACTCGGTATGTATAAACATAGCGCCAAATGCTAGGCTGAGCGAGTGATGTAAGCTTTCACTATCTCGGTCGAGTACTTGGTACGTGTGATTAAGGCATTATAACCATTCGGTTCACGAATGTGAATACTGCTAGGCTCAATGTATCCACCATCCTTTTGTACTTAATCTATAAGAAGCTGTTTGTATTCCTTTAAATATAAAATAAAATAGACGCAATTGACAAACAGACTCAGAACAAACATCGATGTTCGTCACACAAATGTTTGGTCCTGAAGCGGGAATCGAACCAGCGACACACCGGCGCAGTCCATCAAACTTAATTGCCACTCGACCATCCGTGTTATCAAAGTACTTATTCTTAACTTACCAATAAAACCGCAATAAATGCCATTGTATTTATGATATACCTAAGTATAAAAAATCCACGAAAACTGTTAAAGCGCTTTGAAAAACTCGACACATAAGTAAGACCCAAGTCTATTTATTTTATTTTTTTTGGTGTAGCGGAAAATGTCGCGATTGGAAAGGCTTCGAGGTTGAAATTCGCGATACGACTGCAGAGCTGAGCATGGCATGTGACTTATGACCCCTACAGAACGTATCAAACGTAACTCCACTGGGGTGACCACACATCTGTCATTCATTATAAAGAAAAAAAGTAATTTATTTATTTTTAACCAACAACTATTATTACACAAATGAGTACTTTTATCTAGCTTAAAACAGTCTTAGGCTGTGTGCATAACCTATATAAAAACACTGTTTGTAAGGAACGGCATCTTTGGATAGAACTGGCTCGAACAATTCAATTTTTTTAAATTAGCCTGTAGATTCCCATCTTTGGTTAAAATCATTTCTATCCTCATATTAGGTAGGTAGGTATAAATAGATTTTTGTCTCTCAATTATGCCAAAACTATGTACTAAACTCACCGAGTTCGATATAAATGGAGCCCTTGCCGCGAAGAAATTCTGTGCGCTCAGGCGGTAGCAGCGGAGCTCGCGGGGAGCGGAACTGCCGAGGTAGTTCGTCAAAGAATAGCGACGCAAGTCGCGACACTGAACAGATGTGACACTAGTTGTACTAGCTATGTGCAACATACCAACCAGACACCAGTGCCAACTAGAAATTTAAATCAAGGTACCTACTATATTGTAGGTTAGGTAGGTACACTATCTACCGTCAATTAAGTACCTACTAGTAGTTTAAATGAAGGTACTATATTGTAATGAAATGAAAAATGAAATGAAATCGTTTATTGTAGGTAGGTATACTGTAATATTAATAACTACACTACCTACCGTACTAGTACGTAGGTAGCTACAATTATACATGGTACCTGCTAGTAAATTTAATGTGTGTGTGTAGATAGGTATTGTGGTAGGCAGGTAGGTATAATATCAAACCTACCTACCCACAATAAAATTACTAGTAACTAGGTATTTCAATTATTTCGTTACATCTTTTTCATTCAAATTACTAGTAGGTATGTACTATATTGTAAGTACGGTTGGTACTGTAGCTACACAACCTACAAAAAACCAACTACTAAAACATGTGAATAATCTCGTAAGAAAGATATGAACACAATAATAAGGTGTTATAACTTTCGCTCCAAAAAACCCTGATATGTCACTTCTGTGTTTCATAATAATCATATTCTATGATTTGCATAGAAAATGGTGGACCATAATCGAGTGTCAAAAACTAAATTAGAAAACAGGTAATTCATAGTTTTAGTTAAGTTTTATTTACCTAACGATGAAATGTGACGCCGTATTCTTTTTTGCGTACGTCCGAATTGTTTGAGCTTGTTATTAATGCACATCTCGGCATTTATCTACCACTCAATCTAGCTACCCAATGCGTCCGCCTCACGCCGATCGCAAAGAGTGACTGAGACAGCTGCGGTCGCCCGACCGCAGTGCCTGTGGCAAAACATTTGTTCGCCACGTTAACTCTTTTGATCCAACTCAGTGACTAAACTAAACCGATTGAACTCAAATTCGGTGTGGGTTGGGTAGAAAATGCAAAGAAGAAAATGTCGCAATTGGATATGGGTAAGCTATTAAAGAAAATGTCGCGATTGAAAAGGCTACGAGGTTGAAATTCGCGATACGACTGCAAAGCTCATCATGGCATGTGACCCCTAGAGAACGTATCAAACGTAACTCCACGGGGGCGACCACACCACTGTCATTAAAAGTAGGTAAAGAAAGTATTTAATTATTCATAATTAATACCTAATAATAATAAATAGAAAAGGTGGTGGGACGACCTCATCGCGTTCCGCCCGTTTCGACAGGTAAGAATGGAGGAAATGGGGGGAGGCCTTTGCCCAGCAGTGGGACAATGCAGGTTCACACCCACAAACACCGATGTTCATCACATAATGCTTGTCCTGAAGCGGGAATTGAACTCTGCCCCTAGCACGCAGTCCAACACACTTGTCACTCGACTAATCATGTCGTCTGATTCTCTGCTCTGCGTATCTTCATTATCTATATACAAAGTAAGTCCCTACTACCAGTGCAGAGGTACTACGTATCGGAGTTTATTTCAGCTGTCTTATTATTAGTCAAAATTGTGGTCACTGTACAAAACGTATTTGTTTAGCAATTGAATTATTTCTGCGGCATTAGAGGTGATGTTAGGGCTCCACTCCTACGAAAGAGATAATATGACATGACTACATACTTAGTTGGAAAGATATAAAGGTTGTGCCGCTATGTTCAAACGAAATGCAGGAAGTTTATCATACTTATTTTTTTATATTTTCATTCGATTGTAGGTACCTAACTACCTACTACCTACTCGGGTGAATGAACATGACACCTGGCTTGAATGACGTTTGTGCAAAGTACAGCGTGGAATTGGGTAATGTTGATAGACAAGAGGTCCTGTAATACTTGCTAATGATAAGTAATGATAAGGCTTCGCAATTGGAGGAAGAAAAAACACGGAGGGCGCCGCGCGGGGGGCGGGGGACGCAGCAAGTGCCGAGCGAGAGTGGCAGCCAAGTGGCATATTCATTCGCCCGAGTAGTACTTAGGTATCCCGTTAGTACCTAACCGCACATGCCAAACCACTGAGTGTAGACTCGAAATCCGGTGACGCAGTAAATGCCATCTGCAGACAGCTTCAAACAATCGTCCATCCGAGAAAAAAAGAAACTCGGGGGTTTCTTCGTCAATAAACGTAGGCGCGCGTAGGGCCTAAAAAAAGGTTATATCGCAACGCAAACGAAGTTGGGATGTTAACTAGTTTTATAATTAATAGGTAAGTATGGTAAAGTAAATAACACTTGACCTCACTCATACCAGAAACGCGGCCGACGATATTTGCATGATTCTCCAATTGATTAGATTTTACGATCACAGAATGCTAATGGCCGCGAGATAGCAGCTTGGAATTAGACACAAAACAAACAAAAGCTGATTTAATTTCATTACCCGACAACGAAGGAGGGTGGAGTTTTTCGAGTGTAGTTAGGTAGGTACTATTCTGGCGAATGAACATGCCACCTGGCTCCCACTCTCGCTCGGCACTTGCAGCGTCCCCCGCCCCACGCGCGGCGCCCTCCGTGTTTGTTCTTTCTCAAATTGCGAAGCCTTATCATTACAAAGTATTGCAGGCCCTCTTCTCTATCAAGATTATCCAATTCCACGCTGTACTTTGCACAAACGTCATTCGAGCCAGGTGTCATGTTCATTCGACCGAGTTATACCTATGTGATACCGTAAAATTGTTAAAACCGATAATTTTAAGAGAACCGTTAAATTTTTAAACTTTCGAAAAATTGTGAACGCATGAATCCTTGCTCTTTAAAACATTTTTTTTTTATTTATGAATGGTCCTTAGATCGAAATTGTCTAAATTATAAATAAATACCGTTATCTAGCCCCAAACTAAACGGAGCTTTTTTTTTAATACATACCTACCTACCTACCTACGTAGAATTTGCTAGATTCTCGAAGCATACAATACATATCCTCATTTGTCCAACAGTATCCAGTCCATGCAAAGGTTGTCTGGAAGAGATCGCTCTTTAGCGATAAGACCGCCCATTGTCCACTGTTACTACCTAGCTTTATTTTTAAATTATAATGTGTTAGTACTAAGATGGTGAGAGGTGAGAGGTGAGAGAGACTATCTACATAGAATTTCTTGAACCAGCATTCATTTCGTAGTGTCTAAATTTTTCGACAATTTGTAATTTAACGTGTTTGAAAACAGTTACATTGTAATATTTTTTCGTAGACTTTCGCGATTATCACATAGTTATTTGATGGTATTGATCCAATACGCGAGTCAACCCGTAACCACGTGTGCGATATGAAGATAATTGAAAATGACAATGGCATAGATCCAAGAAAAACTCACCGCTTACTCCGGAGCCCAGCGTAGTGTCCCGGGACAGGAGTGCGCTTATAGATCGGCGAATTATGCGTTGATTTGTTATTTTTCGATATTTTTGAGAATATTTTAGCGGTGCAGTCGCGAGCGCATCAAAACCAACAACGAAGTAAAGTGGCGCCTCTCGTGGCGGCGCGTGACACTCCTCGCGGTCGTGGCTATATCGGATGGATTCGAAATTCTGGATTTTTGCCATAGATAAACCCAACACCACGGCTGTTGCAATACTTGCAATACAGTCGAAACGTCGGGACACAAAACATAAAATATAAAGTGAGCGCGATAAATACCCGTTACAATCAAATAACTATAGTTAAATTGTGATACGGTTATGACAAAATTATTACATATTTTTTGTTTTTGTAAGTATGTTTTTCTACTTCTTTGTAGCGCTTTACAGCCTAAACGGCTCAATAAATACTGATTATAATAAATGTGCTAGATAAATAAAACGCAATATATCTTTCTTATGACTTAGTATAATATTTACATCACTATGTACAATTTCTTAAAACACACTTATGTAAGTAAAATTTGTTCTAATTATCACACAAATGAAGAGTATAAAAATTATTAATATTAGGGTGAGTTTCCATACAAACTATACTATACAGGGTGGCAAATATATGTCGTGGCCGATGTGGCCAGCGGATATTGGCCATTTCATGATGTGGCCAGTGCATATTGGCCATTTCATGATGTGGCCAGCGGATATTGGCCAGCGAATAATGGTCAGTTCATGATGTGGCCAGCGGATAATGGTCAGTTCATGATGTGGCCAGCGGATAACGGCCAATTCAATGATCCGGCCATGACATACAATTATGTACAAGCATCAGTCATTATTGATTGACTCACCCCATACATCCACATGTCAGTCAGCGTAAAATTGTAATATCAGTCATTTTACAATTTAACGGTTTGAATAACGTTAGATTGTAAACTGTCGATAGATTGTAAACGCAAGTACTATGCTTTATAAAATAGACCAATCACAGTTTATTTACACAATTTTATTTTATTTTACATTCTACTTTCATTCAATTTATTTTTTTAATCAAATGTAATTTAACAATCTTCTTATCGTGTCACTAGTTCTTTCGAACCAGTGTGGTGAAAGGATTTCAAGTGCGCCTCGACGAGGCTCCTTTCGTGCACTCGACACATGTTTTCGAACTTAAGGTTCTACGACATGCCGGTTTCCTCACGATGTTTTCCTTCACCGTTGTAAGAACGTGGGATGCATACATAGATTATTTTTTGACCGAAAAAACCCATTTACGCATGACTGCCACCGGAATTCGAACCCGCGACCATCAGATCGCAAGGTAAGGGCCTCATCCACTCGGCCACCACGTCCTCGTCCACGGCCAATTTAATAATGTAATTGGCTCTTTAATTAATGTAATTGGCTGCTGCCGTTTTAATTGAAGTAAAATATATAAGTAAAAATGCAAATACAGCGCAGTCGCTCTCTGATTGAAAGGTAAGGGTTAATGTTATTAAGCTTTTTCGCTGTTCGTTTCCGTAAATTTGTTAACGGTCCATTGATTGGTCTATTTCATAACAGACTTTCGAAGTGTTCACAATTTGTTGTAAGTTTGTAATTTAACGTTTTTGAAATCCGTTAAAATGTAAACTAACGGTTTTTGCAATTTTACGATAACATTTACAAACACACACCATATAACTAACTATACTTCAGCCAAATTAAATAGTGTTCGTAAAAAATATATATTAGAGACTAGGCGCTCTCCTGATGGCAAGAGATTCCGCCTGCCCATAACCAGAACAGTGCTACACAGGACGTTGATTCACATAAGCCGGTGCAACACTGACATTTTCATCGTGAGTTTCGAAAGCCCAGTATTTTCACTAGCTACAGTGCCCTTCAAACCGGAACACAGTAATACTAACAGATTACTGTTTTGCTGCAGAATATTCAAATTCAATATCGACACCGAATTTAGCTGAAATATAGGCACGATTAAAAGTAGGTAGTATGTTTTTTTTATAATTTTTTTGGGTATACATGTCAAATTATATTTTTTTTTGTCATTTTCAATTTTTAATACACAAACCTTACGACATACAAAATATATTTATTATTATTTTTTAATTATTATTATTATTATTTATTATTATTTTTACAAACTGGTCCACAAACGCACTTGACAGAGAGGACTGGAGAAAAGGGGGGGAGGCCTTTGCCCAGCAGTGGGACATGTCAGGCCAATAATAATAATAATAATTATTTTTTTACATTTTCTAATATTAATTAATTATATTTTAAATCAAAAGTTTATCATTTTATGGCAAATTTCTAGATGGCAGTGAGTATTATATTTACAATTAAAAACAATGTCAACCAAACTTAGTATCTAAAAACATTTCAACCATTTACATATTTTCCGATACACTTCACTTACATCGACAATGTTATAAATGGAATTCCATCAAATTCTTAAGCCGTCGCTCTAATGCCTACTCGCACCAAACTATTGAAGTTGCTAAGCAATTTCTTTACTCGCTTGACAGATCTTAAGGTGCTGAATTTGGACCGTTAAGAACTGCAAAGCGAGTAAAGTGACTGCTTAGAAAAGATTTTTAAAGATTGGTGCAAGTCGACATTAGTCCTCAAATTTGGTCGTTTTATTTGAAGAATATACTAAGTTTAATTAACAAAAATTAGAATACACGGCTCACATTCTCCAAAAATCAAGTAAAATCTTACACCAAATCCTCAATATTACAGATGAAATCTTACATTATATCCTCAATGTTACAAGTGAAATCTTACACTATATCGTCAATTTTACAAGTGAAATCTCACATTAAATTCTCAATATTACAGTTGAAATCCCCTCAAGTTCTTGAGCCGTTGCTCCATATCCTCAAATTAGTCGGTCCATCCTCACTTCGGCGTCGCTGGGAGGATCATGTCTCCCCCTCCCCCCGCCCCGGGGTTATTTGAAAGCTACCTCCAGCCAGTCTTATTTGAAAAATACATATACGAAATTTCATTTACATATTTTACATAAATTTGAATACACAACTCACATTCTCAATTTAACACTATATCCAAGTGAAATCTTACACTATATCCTCAATATTACACGTGCAATCTTACACTATATCCTCAATATTACAAGTGAAATCTTACATTAAATCCTCGATATTACAGTTGAAACCCCCTCAAGTTCTTGAGCCTTCGCTCCAGGTCCTCAAATTGGTCCGTCTCTGGGTCTGTCCTCACTTCGGCTTCGCTGGGGGGGTCTCTTTTCCTTTCCCCCCCGGGTGCCATTTGGAAGGAACCTCCAGTCTTCCCGGGGCTTTCAGAGCTGAGGGAAAAAGGTTTTTTCATTTCTGATGCTCGTAGTTCTATTTTATGTTCCTAGATAGGGGTGGTTAAATTGAATTTTAGGCCCTAGGGCAAAAAATAATTGGTTATAAAATCTGTTCAAAGAGGTTTAGTTTGTAATAGGTTTCATACCGAAAGCCAAGAACTTTTTTCAAATTTCGAACTTCGATCCTTCATAATACCCGTAGATTAGGGTATTATGAGAAACCTCAACATAATTTCGAATTTCGAATATCGTGGTAACATTGGATGGCTGTCTCTATTTTTGAACTACGAAATGGGCGCTCATTTCTGTTTGAATTTGTTTAATTTTGCTCGCAATTAAAGTGAAAAATCTTGTGTATGTAATACCTCGTTCCTGAAGCCCATTTTATACTCGACTTTTATCAGCCCGAGCCAAAGGTAAGGGCTGATAAAAGTCCTTAATACCTTTGATGTGAAACCAAAACCGAAGAACTTCTTCTTATCGTGTCACTAGTTCCTTCGAACCAGTGTGGTGAAAGGATTTCAAGTGCGCCTCGAAGAGGCTCCTTTCGTGCACTCGACACATGTTTTCAAACTTTAGGTTCTACGACATGCCGGTTTCCTCACGATGTTTTCCTTCACCGTTGCGAGAACGTGGGATCCATACATAGATTGTTTCGACCGAAAAAACCCATTCATAACCGCATAACTGCCACCGGAATTCGAACCCGCGACCATCAGATCGCAAGGTAACGGGCCTCATCCACCCGGCCACCACGTCCTCTAACACGTCCTAGAACTTAGGTACTAAAAAAAAAAATCACATCGATCGCGGGGCATACCTGCAGTACTCTGTCCCGGCGAGTGCGTCCACATTACTGTTACTGTCCTTGTTGTAAAGCCATACGCCTCTGTCTAACTTGTGGTCCTTCACTTGGAAATCGTCGGCGTAGTGTCGCGGTGGTGTTTTAAAGTCTATGTTTAAAGGTTGACCTAAAAATCAAGTGAAATTGAAGAAGTTGAATGAATGAATGAATCTTTATTTAAGGTTTAATATAGTTTATTCTCTTTTATTATATTTAATTATAGAATGAAAACGAAAACAGGGGAGACCAAGAAAGAGATGGAGGGACATATTTACGCAGCGATGCGGACCGGAGTGGATGAGGAGAGCCAGGGAGAGGGACGTGTGGAAGGATCTAGGGGAGGCCTACGCCGTAGAGGCGACTGCTGCAGAGGAGGAGGACAGCGACGATAGTGATGTGAAATAAAATTAATAAAAGTATAATATAGGTCAATTAAAACACACTTATGTTTAGGAAGCAGTCAGAAATAAAGGCTTTTTTTTTTTTTTTTTTTATAGTTTATTCTCAATAAGACACAAACAGCTTTATTAGAAACGAAGACTAAACTCGAGGTCACCCCCTGACTTTCCCAGTTCTAGACTAGTTTTCCTCTTACAATTATTAAGAAATTTCACAATGAGGACTAGCAGGGACTAACCAAACGAGCATCTTTATTCATGACTTACGGAAAAAATCTGCTTTTTTCTCTAAACCTAGTGGCCCCCTAGTTTGGGCAAGGACTATCTATGGCAGATTTTTGACATATTACCTGACAGTTGCTAGGCAACACGGCCATCAGCATAACAAAACCTTTTTGAGCGTATTATTTACTTACGTTCCGTTTGCTCCTTAGTAAACTACATACGTTTACCATAGATGAAATATAAATAAATGTCTTTTAAATTCATATCACCTTCCTATAACTACGACGATTGGAGTTTTGGCGGGAACATGAAAAATGGCGCATTGGCGGCATTAAATTGATTGACAAAACTTGTATAACTTTGAGTGTTTAAGTGTAAAAACGGTGGTTTTTTTATCCATTAAGTGCTCGTGAACGTGTATGAGTGTTGGTGAATAGTGTAATGCTGTAAAACGTGACTTTTCGTGTTGCCTCCATAACTCCATAGAAGCCTCTAGTAAAGTCGCAACCACCACTACATTACAGGGGCGTGACTTGACTTATCGACTCTGACTTATGACAAAATAATCTCTCCAATTACTTGACACTGGCTATATACCTTTGATGTGAAGCCAAAACCGAAGAACTAAGGTTCTTCGAAAGAAAAAAAAAAAAAAAACTACAGACGTTTACCATAGATGAAATATAAATAAATGTCTTTTAAATTCATATCACCTTCCTATAACTACGACGATATAATTTTGCGCATAAAAATGAAATGAAATCGTTTATTGCATGAAGTATGATATACAGTTCTTAAATTATAATATTTGGTTTCACATACTCCACCGTGTGACGGCGTGCAAAATTTATCATGCATTATATATATATCTAATTTAACAATCTGATTTAATTATATCGTATGTCAAAATTATAATCTAAAAAGTCACTTATTTTATAAAAACATTTTTCAGCCAGCCATGCATAAAGCTTTGCCTTGAATTGTCGAGTAGGTAACTCTCGAATGCCTTTTGGTAATCTATTAAATATGTTAATGGTCATATTGGAACAACAATGATAAATCCTGGTTGGCGTAAAACTCGTTTCTAAATAAAGCTGAAAGTCACTTACTTGAGAACAATAGTTTGCATAAAAAATATTTTTTTTATGCAAACTTTTTGTAGTTTATAAATTAAAACCGATCTAACGCATTCTTATCAAGAAGTGAGTGGTCGCTCAGTATGTATGTATGTATTTATTTGCGTAATGCAGGTACATTGTGGTCTTACTTTAAATTAGAATTACTGCATCAACTTTTGTCGTGCAAATACTTAAAATTAGAGCTAAACAATTGTTAATAATTCTTACATAAATTGCTAATAAAAATAATTCATTAATAATTAATAGTATTCTTACATCAAAATTCGTCAAAAAAAAACATTACAATTCGTAAAGAGTAAACAAATTGAGTAGGTCGTTTAATATTAGGGGAACTTAAAATTAAAATAATCATTTAATGAATAAAAGCATCTATCACAATAATAATAATAATAATAAATGAAGAATTTGAAAGTCTGTTAAATAATATTGGGTAGACATAAATTCATACAAAAATATTATATTCAAGGTTTTACAAAATCACTAAAACCGACTCCAATAGAACAGTTCTAGTGATCGTAAACACTGAAAAGTCACAGGGATACGTTTTTGCAATTTCGTTTACTTCGGCGACATATTTTTTCCAGTTCGTGTCTACGTCTAATGAATCGATGCACGCCGCCGCGCCGACTGCACGAAAACGTTGACGTCATTGTCCGGTAACGCTCATCGTCCGGTAACGCTCATTGTCCCGTTACGCTGGTAGTCACGCACTAAACTATCGTCCGTAAACCAACTTTACAGACAACCAATTTTTTATAATTAAGTTTTTGTGGGACCACTCTAAAATTGTATCTTTTCAAAGAAAAATAATTTTCCAAATCTATCTTCTTCCTATAATATAAAAGGCAATACAAACGAAGATCGGCGTCTGCTAATTGGTTGATAAATGAACAAGATCTGAGGTGAAAAACCACTGAATTGAGAAGAATTATTATTTTTCAATTTGTTTACTCTTTACGAATTTTAATATTTTTTGACGAATGTTAATGTAAGAATACTATTCATTTATTAACGAATTATTTTTACTAGCAATTTATGTAAGAATTATTAACAATTATTTAGCACTAATTTTAAGTATTTGCACAAAAAAAGTTGATGCCGTGATTCTAATTTAAAGTAAGACCACAATGTACCTGCATTACGCAAATAAAGATTCATTCATTCATTCATTTTATTCTTACCGGGATGCAACCTATCGTCTTGTCGTATCTCGTAGTTGTTGTTCCACTCGCTGGTCGCCGGGTACCACGCTTGGCTCGCTCGGCTCGCTTTGCTCGCTACGCCCGAGCCGCTGTCTTTGCTGGATTTCTCTACTGTAACGAATAGGCACATAAAAAATCTACATTTTTGACTAAACAAAGTGCAATTTTCAGAGTTTTCATTACATAACGGTACATATTAGTGCATAGTGTTACATAATGTTACAAATTGTATCAAAGCGTGACATAATGTAACATAGTGTGATACAATGCTACAGCAACGGGTGTCCCCCCCTTGGCAGCGCGCGAAAGCCTCGACTCCACACCTAGCTCGTTCAGTTGAGTCAGTATGCCTCACCGGCTTCATAATGTAACGTAGTGTTACATAATGTACCATAGTGTTACTTACATTATGTAACAGTGTTAAATAATGTAACATAGTGTGACACAATGTAACATAGTGTTACATAATGTAACACAGTGTAACATAGTGTGACACAATGTAATTTAGTGTTACACAATGTAACACAGTGTAACATAGTGTTATGTATTTGTAATATAGTGTTACACAATGTTACCTTTTTCCCAGGACGCGGCAACAGCGACGGGTGTCCCTCCCTTGGCGGCGCGCGGAGGGCTGGACTCCTCCACCCCCAGCTCGTTCAGTTCAGCCAGTATCCTCTCTTCGCCATCGAAGTGGAATTCTCGCTCGGACACCTTGCGCGGTGCTTTTGTTGGTGTGGGGAGTTTTTCTGTAAGATGATGCACTTTTAGGGCGAATGTTACCACGCTGTGTTGGCCGAGTGGGAGGTGCCTCGACTTTCGATCCGACGGTCGTGGGTTTGAACCCGGTCGTACACCAATGGATTTTTCTGTTCAAAAAATGATTGTTTATAGACAGATTTTAAAAATTTAAAAGATTAAGTGAAGTTAGATAGTGTGAAGTAGGGTTGTGTGAAGAAAGATCATGTGAAGTGAGTTTGTTTGAAGATTGTGTGGAATAAGATCATGTGAAGTGCAATTGTTTGAAGTGAGATTGTTTAAAGTAAGATAGTGTGAAGTGAGATAGTGTGAAGTGTGATGTTACCTCCAGTGTTGTCGGCAGGTTTCGCCAACAACTCCTTCAACTCAGCTTCCAGGTCAGCGGTGTCGTCATCCGTTATACCGCCCAGGGCTTTCTCGATCTCGTTATATGTGTCCATTACCTGAGACAAGATAATTTTATAATATGAAATGAAATGTACACAAAAAAGGGTTTTTTTTAACAAAAATTATATTTAAAAAAAAAATTCTTAAGGGTAATCCTCAAGGCAAATTTCCATACAAAGTGTTTCGAACAAACACTCAAAAAGCTCGCCGTATTATAGTATTTTTTTCACACTATTCGTTTTTTCTATGTTTTCCGATTGTGTGAACAAACATTAGAAGGTTTCATACTTTAATTTAGATTTTATACGTGTTTTAAAATTAATCCTACTAACTTAAAAACACGTATAAAATCTAAATTAAAGTATGAAACCTTTCACTTTTTTTGTTGACGAAATCAAAAATAATGGACGAAACGAATAGTGTAAATAAATTACTATAATACGGCGTACTTTTTGAGTATTTGTCCGAAACATTTTGTATGGAAGTGGATTTGAGGATTAGCCTTAACACACATTTTTTTTGTCCGTCTGTCGTTCCGAGACTTCGAGAATCTAGCAAAAGGAGACGTCAAACGTCAGAATCTGCAAACAAATGTCTGCCATTTTTGACTGGGGACGAGGTAAACACGCATTGCACACGCGCCTAACAAAATCTTATTCATGTAAGCGCACACTATAATAATCTCGCACACCATCTTAAAATATGCACAAATTATCAAATACAGCGTATAGTTTTATTTAACGTGAATGGCCAAGAAGGTTATTTTTGTTTTATTTATTTATTAGAACAAACAATTACAGTAATATATAAACTATAAGCAGTCTTAGGTATTTATTACATGTAGTGTAATCAACCCCGTTGTACACATATGACTAAACATAATTGGCTATTATTTCGTTTTTTTTTTTTTTTTTTTTATTTATCAATATAAACAATTTATTATACATTGGTTGCTTATGTTAACACTAATAAACCACTAAGGTTTGTGCAAGTGCTATGAGTTGACATTTCGAGCGTTATCTCGATAAGTAGCTAACCTAGCTAAGTGCGAGAACAGTATAGGTAGGCACACTGGAGCAATGGTAAGTACACTACACATGTTAAGTGTAAGATATAATGTTACAAAGAAAATGTTTTTTAATTTTATATTTAACGTTATTACAAGTTATAGCGTCTGTTAAATCTTTAGGTAGGTCATTTATTAAGCGAGGAACTAGATAAGCAGCCGTCCTCTCTCCGTACGCATTGTTAGCGCGCGGAGTGCAAAGCCGGTTTAGAGCAACCGCCCGCGTGTATACAGGGTGTTTAATTTCTTTCTTTAGAGATTCAGCAAAGAACCATTCCTTAAGTAGAATATGTTTAAACTGTAAATAGATAGGTAGAATTTTACAGTGTTCAAAGAGGCCAAATTCATCATTGGTAAGTAGGTAAAGTACATTATTAAATTGTGTAAGTAGATAGTAGTAGGTATCCTATGAAAACATTTACCTAATAAGTTACTTTAAATTAATCTAGCTACAACAATAATTATAATTAACTTTTAACTTCAATATGGCCAACAGAGGGGTACGCCTTGTATTAACATCTCCTTTGGCTAGATTCCGAAGTTCCGAGAGGAATCTTGCAACTCGAATTTGGAGCACTTCTCGATTAGCTATCCGACTGAAACTTTCAGGGTAGCTCACAACTCAACGACAATGCATCTAATAGTAGATTATGCACTAAGGGGATAAAGTAGTGTCTTATGTCGCGGGTGGCATATTGAACCCTGAGCTAACGAGGGACTCAGTTAACTCCTGAGCGAAGCGAGGGAGTTATGTAGAGTCCTGAGTGACGCGAGGGGTTCAAGCTACCCAAGACGAAGACAGGCTTTATCCCAGAGGAGCATACTCTACTTTTCACACCTTCTGCGAGGCAATAAAAAGCCAGGGCTCCAGCAGCGAACATGCACCGTCTTTTGTTTCAAACTCTTTGAAGTCGCGCCTTTTTTCTTTTTTTTTTTATGAGTGGCCAGTTCGATTTTACAACAAACCTTTTTACAATGCCATATGAGCGTTCTTTTACTTAGAGTTTTCCACGAGTTTCCACACGAATTTGACGTTCCAAATTCAAATCACATTACTACCCTTGGGAGATTCATACAACATTACCTCCCTTGGTAAGTAATGCTTTGCTTTACCTCGATGATAGCATGATATGTAATTGGATATTGTCGAGCAGGTGGTGTGAAAATCTATTTATTAGCATGCAATGATTACGAGATATAGCAGTTATTATGGTTTTTTTTTAGGTTAGGCCAGCATTTCATTGCATAATTGTAAATGTAAATTACCTCCTTCAAATCCTCCATAGTATCGTGCACTGCATCTTCGTTCATGTTATTTTCTTTCATATCTCTTTTCATGGCTTCAGCGGCCGTTCTGAAAACAAAGGCTGGATGAAGTTTGACGGTTAAGGTATCGTTCGATTTGTCTCAATAACCCGAGTGTTCTAAGATGGGTTTGAAAAAATCAAATTGGCGGATTTTTGGCACTAAATAATAGTAGATACTTAGTATCTATATATAGGTGTATTACAAAATTTACAAAAGGAAACAATTGGGCCACTCATAGACCGTTGCAAACGATCTATAGGTAGCTCAACTGCTCCAACTCGATACCTGATGGCAGCGTGCCGAGGATACTGGCTGCATTGCCTCTTTGTATAGCAAGATACTTTGATATTTTGATACTTAGTTGAAAAAAAAATTTGTTACCAAACTTATCGAGTAGAGTATCAAAATTGAGGAAATAAATAAAACAGGTTACAAAAATGCATATAACATATGTTTAAATTTAATTTGGAAAAATGAATTGGCAATCAATGTAAGTATAATATTTTCACAGTCTGGTTTTCAGTTTTTTATAAACTTTAAGCTTGATTTATTTTGTCAATGATTTGCTTCCAGACTTAGGTCCCTATAGATCCATGGTCTTCTTCTTATCGTGTCACTAGTTCCTTCGAACCAGTGTGGTGAAAGGATGTCAAGTGCGCCTCGAAGAGGCTCCTTTCGTGCACTCGACACAATATGTTTTCGAACTTTAGGTTCTACGACATGCCGGTTTCCTCACGATGTTTTCCTTCACCGTTGCGAGAGCGTGGGATGCATAAATGGGATTTTTTGGTCGAAAAAATCTATATATGCATCCCACGTTCTCGCAACGGTGAAGGAAAACATCGTGAAAAAACCGGTAAATATAAATAGTCATATTCTGTGTACTTACTTGTAAGTGTCCACTATGGTCATATTCTGTGTACTTACTTGTAAATGGCCACTATGGTCATATTCTGTGTACTTACTTGTAAGTGTCCACTATGGTCATATTCTGTGTACTTACTTGTAAGTGTCCACTATGGTCATATTCTGTGTACTTACTTGTAAGTGTCCACTATGGTCATATTCTGTGTACTTACTTGTAAGTGTCCACTATGGTCATATTCTGTGTACTTACTTGTAAGTGTCCACTATGGTCATATTCTGTGTACTTACTTGTAAATGGCAACTATGGTCATATTCTGTGTACTTACTTGTAAGTGTCCACTATGGTCATATTCTGTGTACTTACTTGTAAGTGTCCACTATGGTCATATTCTGTGTACTTACTTGTAAGTGTCCACTATGGTCATATTCTGTGTACTTACTTGTAAGTGTCCACTATGGTCATATTCTGTGTACTTACTTGTAAGTGTCCACTATGGTCATATTCTGTGTACTTACTTGTAAGTGTCCACTATGGTCATATTCTGTGTACTTACTTGTAAGTGTCCACTATGGTCATATTCTGTGTACTTACTTGTAAGTGTCCACTATGGTCATATTCTGTGTACTTACTTGTTAGTGTCCACTATGGTCATATTCTGTGTACTTACTTGTAAGTGTCCACTATGGTCATATTCTGTGTACTTACTTGTAAGTGTCCACTATGGTCATATTCTGTGTACTTATTTGTAAGTGTCCACTATGGTCATATTCTGTGTACTTACTTGTAAGTGTCCACTATGGTCATATTCTGTGTACTTACTTGTAAGTGTCCACTATGGTCATATTCTGTGTACTTACTTGTAAGTGTCCACTATGGTCATATTCTGTGTACTTACTTGTAAGTGTCCACTATGGTCATATTTAGTGTACTTACTTGTAAGTGTCCACTATGGTCATATTCTGTGTACTTACTTGTAAGTGTCCACTATGGTCATATTCTGTGTACTTACTTGTAAGTGTCCACTATGGTCATATTCTGTGTACTTACTTGTAAGTGTCCACTATGGTCATATTCTGTGTACTTACTTGTAAGTCTCCACTATGGTCATATTCTGTGTACTTACTTGTAAGTGTCCACTATGGTCATATTCTGTGTACTTACTTGTAAGTGTCCACTATGGTCATATTCTGTGTACTTACTTGTAAGTGTCCACTATGGTCATATTTAGTGTACTTACTTGTAAGTGTCCACTATGGTCATATTCTGTGTACTTACTTGTAAGTGTCCACTATGGTCATATTCTGTGTACTTACTTGTAAGTGTCCACTATGGTCATATTCTGTGTACTTACTTGTAAGTGTCCACTATGGTCATATTCTGTGTACTTACTTGTAAGTGTCCACTATGGTCATATTCTGTGTACTTACTTGTAAGTGTCCACTATGGTCATATTCTGTGTACTTACTTGTAAGTGTCCACTATGGTCATATTCTGTGTACTTACTTGTAAATGGCCACTATGGTCATATTCTGTGTACTTACTTGTAAGTGTCCACTATGGTCATATTCTGTGTACTTACTTGTAAGTGTCCACTATGGTCATATTCTGTGTACTTACTTGTAAGTGTCCACTATGGTCATATTCTGTGTACTTACTTGTAAGTGTCCACTATGGTCATATTCTGTGTACTTACTTGTAAGTGTCCACTATGGTCATATTCTGTGTACTTACTTGTAAGTGTCCACTATGGTCATATTCTGTGTACTTACTTGTAAGTGTCCACTATGGTCATATTCTGTGTACTTACTTGTAAGTGTCCACTATGGTCATATTCTGTGTACTTACTTGTTAGTGTCCACTATGGTCATATTCTGTGTACTTACTTGTAAGTGTCCACTATGGTCATATTCTGTGTGACGTCCCGCATCTGTATGAGCAGATGTTTGACGTTCTCCAGGGCTTGGGTGCAGCGGTCCAGCCTTTGGGCCGCCTTGTGCTTGCGACGAAGGTGGTTCTTAGCCTGGAAACAAGAAGAAATAGTTCTTAGCCTAGCCTAGTACGTACATAATTGACCAGATTAGTTATTAGTTTTAGAGATTTTGACCGAATAAAGTGAAGGTTTTAGAGTTTTTGAACAAATAAAGTGAAGGTTATAGAATTCTTTCACCACACTGGTTCGAAGGAATTAGTGACACGAATAGAAGAAGACCCAACATGGCAATAAATGATTGAATACTGAGTTTTATGTGCTTACAGCAAGTCTGTTGCCAAGCGCGAGTGCGGCGCGCGCGTCGCTCTCTGCGGACGACAAGTCGCGCGACAGGCGGGTCGCGTCGCCCTCGAGTCGCGTCTCCGCGGTCGCCAGCTTCACTAATGCTTCGTCTTGTTCTGTTATCGGAGTCACTTTGTGATTTGGTTCCGCTGAAAAAAATAATTATTAATATCTATAAAATACCTGACTGACTGACGCACACTCCAAAAATCCTACAGATCAAACCAGTGAGCATCAAGACCTTCAAGTTGGAGAATAATAATATAAATAATAATAATAAATAAAAAATCTTTCTTGTAAAAACACATGTAACAATGTACAATTATTGTTTTACAAAAGGCGGTCTTATCGTTTAATACGATCTCTTACAGACTACCTACCTAAAACTAAAACTAACCTAACCTAATACTAAATGTAACGACTTTGCCGTTGGCCCAGCGCAGTGATTAGTATGTCAGTTGGACATCTCCCTCCGAACTAGTCGGAGACTGTATCTCAGAGGCCGATGTCCACCTTCAACACCAGCACGGCTGTATACCATCGGCAAAGTCATTATGTTGTTGATTCGGCTATAGTACAGAGTATGGAGAGCAAAAACCTTAATCCTACTATCCTACTAATATTATAAACGCGAAAGTTTGTAAGGATGGATGGATGGATGGATGGATGGATGGATGTTTGTTCCTCTTTCACGTAAAAACTACTGAATGGATTTTAATTAAACTTTACAATAATATAGCTTATACATCAGAATAACACATAGGCTACAATTTATAAAGATACCTGCGCAGACAAAGTCGCGGGCACCAGCTAGTAGAGAATAAAGAAGGTACGTATAAATATGACCAACTTAACTAATATAAGCTTATGATTTCTAGTAAACGCAAGTATGAAATGTATGAAAAGAATGTATTCGTCAAGAGCTGAAAGTAAAACGAAATCCTGAAATTCTCAACATAAACAAAATTATATTGCAATGCAACGCAGATACTTTTTGTTTCTAAACTAAGAGGTAAATGTCAGCAGTTCTCCCTACTTGCTTTGAACCAGGGAGCTAACTGTCTTGATGCTTGCTAAGTTAAAGATCAAACTCACCTAGTTTGACAATATCCCCTCGAAGGACCGCTCTCCCTGCCTCCACGAGACTTCCCAGTGACATCTAGACGGTGGCTTGCCTCTACTAGCTTGCTTGCTGTTGTAAGACAGAGATGAAACTCACCTAGTTTGACAATATCCCCTCGAAGGACCGCTCTCCCTGCCTCCACGAGACTTCCCAGTGACATCTAGACGGTGGCTTGCCTCTACTAGCTTGCTTGCTGTTGTAAGACAGAGATGAAACTCACCTAGTTTGACAATATCCCCTCGAAGGACCGCTCTCCCTGCCTCCACGAGACTTCCCAGTGACATCTCGAAGGTGGCTTGCCTCTACTAGCTTGCTTGCTGTTGTAAGACAGAGATGAAACTCACCTAGTTTGACAATATCCCCTCGAAGGACCGCTCTCCCTGCCTCCACGAGACTTCCCAGTGACATCTAGACGGTGGCTTGCCTCTACTAGCTTGCTTGCTGTTGTAAGACAGAGATGAAACTCACCTAGTTTGACAATATCCCCTCGAAGGACCGCTCTCCCTGCCTCCACGAGACTTCCCAGTGACATCTAGACGGTGGCTTGCCTCTACTAGCTTGCTTGCTGTTGTAAGACAGAGATGAAACTCACCTAGTTTGACAATATCCCCTCGAAGGACCGCTCTCCCTGCCTCCACGAGACTTCCCAGTGACATCTAGAAGGTGGCTTGCCTCTACTAGCTTGCTTGCTGTTGTAAGACAGAGATGAAACTCACCTAGTTTGACAATATCCCCTCGAAGGACAGCTCTCCCGGTCACCACGAGACTTCCCAGCGCCATTTCGAAGGCAGTTTTTCCCCTACTCGCTTTAAACCAGGAAAGTAACTGTCTTGATGCTTGCTATGTTAAGTTAAAAATCAAACACACCTAGTTTGACAATATCCCCTCGAAGGACCGCTCTCCCGGTCTCCACGAGACTTCCCAGCGCCATTTCAAAGGCAGCCTTCCCCGCGGCCCATTCACAGCGCCGCATCATCTCGTCTATCGTCCCCACTCGCTCCAAGCCAGGGGGATAACTGTCGATGAGATTTGATGCTTGCTTCTGTAAGGCAAAATATTATTTTATTACCCAACAAGTAACTGCTAAGGAGGGTAACATGTTTCGGCTGTATGTATGTATAAAGCTCCGTACTCACATACGGTTTTGCTCGATCAAGCTATCATCTAATTCTAATTCTAAAAAAGGGGGTACAGCGGTCTGCACTGGCTTCCCGTTGTAGGGTGCATTGTGCATTGCCCCCCGATATATTCTTAACCCTGCCCCAGCCATCCTAGCTCCTTAAAATAACGGAGCAGGACCCTGGATTGATGACAGCACAGTTCCAATAGCGTGCTTATTGACACGTTAGGTGGAGAGGAGTCCAATAACTTGCGCAAGCCTGTCTTGATCCTACTCTCCTCTGTCGCTTGACAGTGGATCACCACGTGCTCCACTCGTTTCCTGGTCTAGTAGGCAGCCCCTGCAGATATCTATGCCTGTGGCTCCTATCTTGAAGAGGTGATGATTGAGGTCACAGTGGCCTGTGATTATCCCTACCATCAGGCGAAGGTCTTCGCGTTTTAGTTTTAGTAGCGCATTTGTGAGGTTTTTGTCTAACTGGAACATTAGTTTTGTATGTACGCAGTCGCTACCGCGTTCCCACACTTTTTGATGTTCTTTGTCTGTGAACATTTTAAGCCTACTCCTGATCTCAGCTGTTGGTGGGTTGGAGGTGCTGACATCTTTGGTGGTAGGTGTGACTTTTGCTCCTTTTCTTGCCAGTGAGTCAGCCTCGTCGTTGCCTTTGTTCGAGGAGTGACTCTTTGTCCATTTGATACAGACCTCTGCCCTGTCAGTAAGTCTTTGTAGCGCATTATGACACTCTGCGATCGATCTGGACCTGGTGTCCTGTCTACGCAGGGCATTTATTAGGGCTGCACTATCAATAGTGAAAATCATTTGTAAGGGTTGGTTTGTGTCCCTTTCTGATGCTTCCACCCAGGACAGCAGTTCATCCGTGGTTCGGTGGAGCCCTAATGTTTCGGCTTGAAATGCTGTTGCTGTTGTTTAGAGGCTGTGCTATGGCGATTCCTGCTTCTGGGCAGTACACGCCACAGCCTGCTCCTGTTTTCTGTTTCGCTCCATCCGTATATACATTTATTATAGATCTCGCCGGTGGGCTTACGGTTGCCTCCCCCGGGATCGATACCACATATTTTTTGTTTGATAGATAGGTTGTGGCAATTCTGTCCGTGCCTTTCTGGGCTTCGGGTATAATGCTAATGACCCTGTCTAGTATTTTGCAGTGATTAGTGTTTCTGCTGTGACCCTTCCAATTGTTATTGGACTTTATCCTGAGCGCTGCTGCCATAGTTTCTTGCTGTATGTGTAGATGGAGTGGCGTCAGGCCTAAGATTATGTTTAGCGCTGCTGATGGAGTGGATCTCGAGCATCCACTTATGAGAGAGCATGCTAATCTTTGTATCTGTTGCAGTTTGTTTGCAGTTGTAATGAGGGTTGTTCTCGGCCACCATACTACAGCGCCGTACGTTAGCACTGGCCGTACCATGACCGTGTACAGCCATCTGCAGAGTCTTGGTTTTAGTCCCCAGTCCTTACCCACAGCCCGGGTACATTGCCATAGGACGTTAGTGGCTTTCGTGGTGACATGGTCAAGGTGCTTACCCCATAGGAGTTTGCTGTCGAGCCATATTCCAAGGTATTTGACCTCATTACTAAGTTTTAGTCTAGTTCCAAATAAGGTAGGGAGATTCAGTTTTGGTATTTTCTTCTTTCGAGTGAAAAGCACCATTTCCGTTTTAGTGGGGTTCACAGATAAGTTGTGGTTTTTGCACCATGATTCAACTACCCGAAGCGCACTTTGCATTTTATCACATACTGTAGATTCGAATAGTCCCGATATCATAATGGCTAAATCATCGGCGTATCCTACTGTCAGGATGCCGTTCTTGTTGAGTGCTTCAATGAGTTCATTTGCTACCAGAATCCACAAAAGGGGAGACAGTACCCCCCTTTTGGACAACCTTTGGTGACGAGGCATCTGGATACTGTAGACTTCTCTATGAGTGCTGCTCTGTTCGCAAGCATCTGTCTTATCCAGTCGTTTAGGTTATCATCTACTCCACGGTTTCTGAGGCCATTCTCTATGCTTAGAAACGTGGTTTTATCGAAAGCACCCTCTATGTCTATGAACGTTACTAGACATGATTGCTTATCTTCTAGTGCTCCTTCGATCTTGTGTATTGACTGATGAAGTGCTGTTTCTGTAGACTTACCAGATTGATAGGCGTGCTGGTTTTTGTTAATGGGATTGTCTATGAGCGTGCCACTGCGGATGTGCCTGTCGCACAATCTCTCTAGGGTTTTTAGAAGAAAAGAGCTTTGACTGATTGGTCTAAACGACTTTGGTTGGGTGTAGTCAGTCTTGCCAGGTTTGGGTAGGAATACTACTTTGACTTCCTTCCATTGTTGAGGGATATATTTCCATACTATGCAACTTTTAAATATGGAGGTCAAAGTTGCCTCGATTCTGTCGAAATGTCATTGAAGGAGTGCTGGAAATATATCATCAGCCCCTGCTGATTTGAAAGGTTGGAAGGTTTTCACCGGGCGGTGATTCTAGAGACTCTGTAGTTATTATAGAGTTGGCCAGTTCCCAGTCGACTTCCCTTGCTTGATGGTTGCCTTCTGCCCATGTGGCATTGTCGTCAAGTATGCAATCTGGGAAGTGGGTCTTAAGCAAGAGCTCAAATTGTTCTTGCTCTGTATCAAGCTATCATGTTGAGTAAAAACCATGGCATGGACTTTCGTCCACACATTCAGCCATAATCTATTGAGTGACGCGCACTGTTAAGTATTCACCAAACTGTTTGAGCCTTAATTCCATTGAGCCGTGAGTTTTGCAGTCCACACATTAATATTTACTTGTTTTGGAGTAAAACTATCGAGTAATAACGTATGTGAGTACAGAGCTTTAGAGTATGTAGTATTCAGTATTCAGTATTTATTTGCAATATTGGGCAGGTTACATTTTAGGTCTTGGTAGGTCAAATAAATAAAGTACAGCTACACAATATTACCCGGATAGGGTGTTGCAAATGATAGAGACGGGCCGATATTTTTAACTATATTGTTAAGTCACTAAATGAGTCGTTTAAAAAATCTTGCAACTCGTAATAGCATTTTTTAAAAGCATTTCTTTTAAATTAATTTCAAAAATGTGATCATTTTCTTAGATTTTTATTTTATCTGGAAGTTTTTTGTAAATTTTTACCGCCATTGCATTTGGACCTGAACCTTTTCCGAACACAGTTTTGTTACACTCTGTGTCAGTATACTATCAGCTCAATGGATCTTGACAAATGAGGTATCATTAGATTTGTTGAAGTTTTTTGAGTGACAAAAAATAACTTAAATGTCAATAAATCTATAATTATGACTAGTACAAGCAACCATTTGAGTTTTATTTATTTGTTTATAGACGAGCAATTTTTGCTGATGTGTCTATATCACACAGTGTTAGATTTTTTAATAGTTTTATGTCACTTTTTTTAACATAGTCTTGTTGGTTCGTAACCAAGTGTCGAGTTTGTTCTTGAACGAGTTTGTGGATGCTGCAGAAACTACATCTTCTGGCAGTTTATTCCAGTTGTGCACAACTCTAGCCGTGAGGGTGTTGCTTTGATTTAATTTGGTTTGTCAATAAATCTATAACTTATGGCTAGTACAAGCAACCAGTTGTGTTTTTAACTATACCTTTAAGACACTCTCTAGCACAAACTTCTGTGTCGAGTCAATGCTGGCTTTGGGCAGTCCGTCGCTGTCCACAGCATGTTTTGCAGGCAACAGTGACGTCACAGCGGTGATGGCAATAGCAGCGGGTTTAAATGCCAGCCGAGCGCCCCATCGAACCCAGCCCTCCGGACCATTGTGGAGGATTTGTTGGTACTTTGATAGAGGAACCAGTTCTCCATTACTGAAATGAAAATTGAAAAGTGTGAACTGTTTTTCTGCTACGTTATGTTATAGCTCTCGTCACAGTTTATTAGAGCTTGGCGAAAGTGGAGGGGTGTATGTAGTATGTAGTTGACTATGTTTTCCGCAATGGAGGGGTGTTCTGCGCAAGAGAGGTGAAGTGAGACGGCAGGAAGGTGGCAAAGCGACTAATAGACACCGGTGCCGGGTGCCTTCCCTGGTTTTATTATTATCATTAAAGTATATCGACCCTATTGGAGTATATAACAATCTAATATTCCTAAACTAATTGTGACATAATATAAATGTTTGATATAGACACAACAGCGAAAGCTGCTCATCTGTCAACAAAGAAATAAATAATTTATTTTAGCTAAATAAAACTTTGTTGAAGGTTGCAACACAAAGAGATATTTAAATTATACCTACTTATTAGTATGAGTATCTATCTGCATATTAGGAACTTAAGTTAGTCTGTTGAAAATAGAATTCCAGTTGAAGCTATGCAACTGTATGTTACAAAATTCATAACGCAAATGTCTTAAAATAACTATGATGATAGATCTTTACCGATACATCTCTTCAACGACAATATCGATACAGGCTGGCGTTCGGTTTTTCCTCTGGAAGGCTACTTTGGCGTCAGAAGCGGATATAACCGGATCGCCTCTACACCGACACCAGAGCCGCAGCATATCCGACCAGAATTTCATCTTCATTTCCCAGGACTCTGGATTAGCAGCCTTGAGACGGAATGGTGCAAAGAGCGCGTTCATTCGCACGTCGTCGGACCAACATTGGGGTAGCTGGTCTTGCGGTATGTCCATTTTGTTCACTTGCACTGTTGATTCTTGTTCAGATATTGAGACTTGATAGATAAATAATCACGGATGGGAAGAATATTGTGAGAAAAATGTCAATTTCCGTAGGGAAAATGAAATTATTAAAAATTAATTACAACTTGATAGGGATGCCAACTTGAATTATCATTTGGCTAGATGGTGTCCCAAAAATTGCTAGATTTATTTGGATTTTTTTTTTATTTTAGCAGTTATTTTTTTACAAAATATTATAATTTTAACAGATTATACTCTGCCAGATTCTAGAATCAAATTTTTATACAACTAATAAAAGGAATTATAGCCGTTTAAAAGTAATGTTGAGGAATTTCATACTCGTCTCATCATCCATCCATGCTACAAAAAATTGCTAAATTAAGAAATTAGAGCTAGATCCGGCATAAAAAGTGATGAGCTGGTAGCAATTCGAGCAATGTGTTATTTTAACAATGACAACACATGATATTTGACATTGACATACAATGATATTTGTCAAGTTCATCTTCAAAAAATATTGTCTATGGCAAATTTTTCAGGCGTACGAGTTCGTGTTGATCAAAAGTTAATTTTTAATTTTGTATTTCCCCAATTTTTCGTGATAATTTGCTATTTAGATCCCCTAGATCTAATCATAAAAAGCCTCATTTATAAATTACTGTTGGTAAGTAAAATGAACTCATCTCTCAAAACTACGAGATTCGTTGTGGAATCATCACTTTGGTTAGTAGCGGCTCTTGTGATTTCGTCAGTTTTTAGAAATTATGGCGAAATAAACTGCGAATTACTGGCTAGAATGCCAGCATAGTTTCATTTTGTATCTGCTAATTAACTATAACCTGTTTACGGTATACCCGTAGTTTGATATTTACAATATTCCAACAATATACATTCCTCTGTGTTAGACCTACATAATTAGCAATACACGATTTTGAAACAGGTTTTCTGCTTACCTACCTAGATAACTGTTCAGTTTCTGTAAATTTGCGTCAGTATTTCAAGGTGACCCAGATTTCTATCAGGGTTAAGTGCATGTTTGTATGTTATTCTCATGAATAGACTAGTTTGAAGTCATTCAAAATAGTCATTTAAATATTCTTCTTATGATCTAAAAATAAAATGTTAAATGCACAGTTATTTAAATAATAATGGGTAGGGTTAGTAGGTATAACAAAACTTTGTGAGTCTGAAGTTATTTGTAGGACATGTGAAGTCTTTTTTTGATTTGATTTGGTTGTATAGCTCTAGATAACTTCAAACATAGTTTTACTGCACCTAGTGTAATCTTATTTAGTGTTTTGTACTTCTTTCTTACATGATAAAACTGTAACCTACTTCACAGTTACCATAATCTATCACCTAATAAGGAGTAGATTAGAGTAAATTCATGGTCTGCGTAGCGTTGAGAGAGGACATCCAAAATGTATAAAACCAGCCAGCTCAATATGGGCTGGCATCTCCCAGTTTCCATACATTTTGTAGCAGTCACGCGCAGCCACTACACATATTGCCAATGTCAGCCACTGCGTCACTGTCAGTCGCAGTTTTTACAAAATATTATAATTTTAACAGATTATACTCTGCCAGATTCTAGAATCAAATTTTTATACACTCTTTGGTGACACCAAGCTAAGCCAAATACAACAGTTAGTTAAATCTATGTAGATTAAGTTGGCATTGATGTCAGACCTACAAAGAGTGGCATATCTGTGCCGTAATCTATGTCAAATGTAGTTTAAGGCCCTTTCATTTTTATGATAATCGTTATCAGCACGGCAAAGCACTTTAAATCTTAATCTATTTCACATCTTCAGAGTTTTGTTCTAGAAATGTGTTTATCCAAGTTTGTAGAAAAGAGGGTTATGATTTTTTAATAAAATGTATGTTTTTCATTTATACACGGCCAAATTTTAATCACCATAAAAAAAAAAATACGCATAGTCAGTTGCCGTTACTGAACACATATACGGCAAAAAAAACTTGAATAAATTAAGTCGAATTTTTGTCAAAATAAGTTTGATTATCATCAGGCGGTACCTTTAATTGATAATAATTTAAGTTTTATTCGTATCGTTTGGCAAACCCGGGTACCTAGCTGGAGCCAGCTCGCAAAACCTCGGCTCGGGCGCCGCACTCGCGCCGCTGTCACTCTGCCATTTTGTAGAAATCCAAAATTCTGACTGTACAGATGCAACGTAGTACCCCGTCTGCATTGCCCATTTTCTTTTTTGGTGATTAAAAATTTATGGTGTATAAATAAATGGCTTTGTCCTGACTGACTGACTGACAGTCTAAACTAGTGGACGTAGAGACTTGGGCAATGTGTTCGTAAAGTGGTGAATGTCGTCTAGTCTGACATATTTTGTTAAGTTAATACTTTATACTTTTTTTTCAGTATTAAAGTGTGAATCGGATTTTCTGAGCCATAGAACTGGTTGCTGGCAACACGGCTAGACATAATAACACAGCTTGAACCTGGCAACACTGTGATGCTGCCTACTGCCCCTTGCTGCGCCTTCGGTGGCATTCTTAACTGGTCATGATAGGTGAGTCTTTACCCAGAGTGTTGGAAATGAGACACTAAAGAAATAGGATTTAAAAAGTTTTTTCACTTCTCAAGCTTGTAAAGTTCAACTTCATGAACACTTTAGGGGGAGTAAAAATGCATTTCGGGCTGTAGGGAAAAAAGTAATTGCTTTAATAATCTGTTCAAAGAAGTCCATTTGTAATTGGTTTCATGCCAGAAGTTGAGAACTTTATTCACATTTCGAACTTCGGTCCTCACTCCTCATCCATAGATCAGGGTATTATGGTTTCAGTTTGTTTAATTTCCTCGAAATTGGAGTCCTGCAGCCCATTTTATGAATTAGAATGTCTTCAGTCCCTTGGTGAAAAAATAACTATTTATAGTGTGGACGCAAAAAAAAACTTACCATAACCTATACTGTCACCCAGCTTCTATCTAGTAGTTTTTCACCTCTAGGTCATTGGCCTCAAAGGTCAATGCCCTAAACTAATGTTTCTCCTCACGCTACCCCCTCTCTGATGGTACCATTAAGAGGATATGTGAAACTGTCAGAAATAACAGCTGCCGAATTGTAAGACAGTGATAGCGCAATTAGACACTTTACCCCGAGGGAAGAGGTTAGATATAGATTTTTGTCGCTCAAAAGTAATGGACGTAAGCGACAAATGATAAAACATCGTATCTATTGCTTGAAAAGTATTGAATTTATAAAAAAATCGTTTTATATTTATCTAAGTTCTGTGATTACTCACTCAATAGTATAAAAATAAACCGTAAATATTCTCTAAACTCAGAGGAAGGATGTAAATCAGATTTTAAGAGGATTTTCGATTTAGAATTCCTATTTAAAAAAATAAATCTATCGAGAAAAGTTTCACCAATCAAGTTTCTGTCTTACATTTATTTAGATTATATCCTCAAGTAATCACTGTATTAACATCAAGTTTGTAAACTGTACCGTTACCGAGTAAGAATGAAACGCAGCGGCTCCTAATTTTCACATAGCCTCTTAAGAGTAGGTGTTAATAAGGTCGCAAATACGATGTCTTAGCAACAGAGTGGTGCACAACTAGAATATACTGCCAGAAGATGTTGTTTCTGCAGCATCCATGAACTTATACTAGGAAAAACTTGACACTAGGTTACGAACTGAACCTTCGATGACACAGGGCTAGTTTACAAGCTACAAGCCAGCGAGTTCGCTAGCAGCTTGCAAACTCGCCTCGTGTCATCGGCTTTTTTACTATCTGCTAGTTGCTAGTTGAAAAAGTGATACAAAATCTACGTTTACCTAGGAGTAGCCCTAACAGTAGATTACTTAATATCTACAACAAAATCCCTGACATAATTAAAAATGAAAAAAAAATACAATATATTTTACAAAAAAATTACTTAAGTATACAAAGATGCTCCTATTCTGTTAACGTAATTCGTGAATTTAAATTTCTTTATGACATTCAAAACAAATTATTATGCTTCAACTTATAATATCATGAATAATTTTTATATAGAATTTGTGTGTAATCTAAAACATTTAAAGTAATTTAAAACGACAGAATGTTTGCAGTGCCCTGACAGGGTCATGTACACCGCTAGCTACTATATTAGAACCTAAGCTAATAAGACGATCTTACATGTAAGAAATTAAATAAACAATAAAATTATAAACAAGCATAAAGTAGATAATAGTAGATTATGCACTAAGGGGATAAAGCAGTGTCTTATGTCGCGGGTGGCATATTGAACCCTGAGCTAACGAGGGACTCCGTTAATTCTAGAGCGAAGCGAGGGAGTTATGTAGAGTCCTGAGTGACGCGAGGGGTTCAAGCTGCCCAAGACCAAGACAGGCTTTATCCCAGAGGAGCATACTCTACTTTTCACAGCTTCTGTGAGGCAATAAAAATCCAGGGCTCCGAACTCAGCAGCCAACACCGTCTTTTGTTTCACAATCTTTAAAGTCGCGCCTTTTTTCTTTTTCTTATGAGTGGCCAGTTCGATTTTAGAACAAACCTTTTTACAATGCCATATGGACGTTCTTTTACTTAGAGTTATCCACGAGTTTCTATACGAATTTTACGTTCCAAATTCAAATCACATTACTACCCTTGGGAGTTTCATACAACATTACTTCCCTAGGTAGGTAATGCTTTGCTTTACCTTGATGATAGCATGATATGTAATTGGATATTGTCGAGCAGGTGGTGTGAAAAGTAATTTAAAACGACAGAATGTTTGCAGTGCCCTGACCGGGTCATGTACACCGCTAGCTACTATATTAGAACCTAAGCTAATAAGACGATCTTACATGTAAGCAAATGATATAAACAATAGAATTATAAACAAGCATAAAGTAGATAAAAAATTTAAAACCACTTTTATATCTTTTGCTTTATCTCGCTTCCTTTACGAGATATAGCGGTTTCTATGGTATTTCTGAATTTAGGTTGGCATTTTTACTGACGTGGCCACGTCTAATAAATCGATGAACGCCGGCTGCATGCACGTAAACGTTGACGTCATTGTCCGGTAACGCTCATTGTCCCGTTACGCTGGTAGTCACGTTAAACTATCGTCCGTAAACTAACTTTACAGACAACCAATATTTTTTAGTATTTAAACGGATGTAGAATGCATTGCCTTCGAGTTGTGATTGTGAGCTAATACCCTGACAGTTGTATGCTTATCGAAGCTTACCGGAATGAATGTAGTTTTTTTTAATACAAAAAAATCGCTACTTTGTAACCGCCCTTATTCAAATAAAAAGTGGTTCTTCTGCTTATCGTGTCACTATTTCCTTCGAACCAGTGTGGTGAAAGGATTTCAAGTGCGCCTCGAAAAGGCTCCTTTCGTGCACTCGACACATGTTTTCGAACTTTAGGTTCTACGACATGCCGGTTTCTTCACGATGTTTTCCTTCACCGTTGCGAGAACGTGGGATGCATACGTATGACTGGCACCGAGATTCGAACCCGCGACCATCAGATCGCAAGGTAAGGACCTCATCCACTCGGCCACCACGTCCTCATATAAAAATATATATAAAAAGTGGTAATAAAGTGTAAATTTCAGTGTAGATTCTATCCGTCTCGAACAATGCAAGCTGAACCGCGGGCTGTAGCAAGTATACAATTCCGATGCTTTCAGGTCCCTTCCCTCCCCTCAAGAGGTTGAGTGCCCAATCCATTGGAACCGTGCTGCGTCTTGTAAGAATCCATTCCTTTCATTTACTCCTCAATCACCTAGGCCTTAGATAGATAGATAGATAATTCTTTATTGCACACCACAAAACAAGTAAATAAACAGGAACACAAACAAAATAAAAAAAAAAGTGAAGCACAATGGGCGGTCTTATCGCTAAAAGCAATCTCTTCCAGACAACCTTTGGATGGATCTGGAAATGAGAGGAATAGATAATGACGGTGGCGCGTTTAAATAAGTTATATACATAAACATAAATACTTATATAAATAAATACTATATGTAAAAAAAAAAAAAGATAATTATTTATAATTTCATACTATACTATATCTAAATATAAATAAATGAATAGGAGACATCAACTTCTTGGTAGTGAAAGATAATGAGTGTGCAACATTTTTTTGAAAGTGGCGAGCGACTTAGGATGCCTTTCCACCAGAGATGTGCTATGCAGCTATGCTGTGAAGATGTGAATTCTACGATACGAAAATATGTGACCGTTTCCACCAATACTAAGCTATGTAGCTGTGCGAGGAAGATGCGCTATGAAGATGCGCCGCCGCAAAGTAGCTGCGCAAGAAAGATGCGCAGCTTGAGCTATGCGACATATCGATAGTAGGGAAGCGGCGAGCGGCGAGGCCCATAGCACGCATCCATAGCACGCATCCTTCCATATAAAAAACATAGTTTAGTTGAATCCGTTTCCACCAGTGCTAAACTATGTGCACCAATGAATATGATTGGTGGATATCGAACGCATCCAACGTAGCATTCATCACACAACCAAGCAACGTAGCATAGCACATCTCTGGTGGAAAAGCACCCTTAAGCGTCGATGACACGGGGCGAGTTTACAAGCGAACTCGCTGGCTTGTAGTTTGTAAACTAGCTCAGATCCTTCACGAAAGATTGCGTATTTTGCTTCCATGTGACTTTTCAGTGATGTTTACTGCCACTAAAACATTCCAATGAGGGCTTTTGAATGAGACATTAAAAAAAAAGTGGTTCCATAAACTAAGATAGACGGCGCTGTATGAAAGTGTCAAAATGTAACAAAAAAAAAACAGAAAATTTCGTTGTTTATTATGACACTTGACATTGACAATTGACTTTTGCGCAGCGCCATCTAGTGACCAAAATAAAAAGCGTGACTTTTTTTTATCGAAAAGCTAGTAATAATAGCTAGTGATAAATAATAATATAAAGAAATATGTAGTAATTAATCCCACCAAAATCAATAAATTGTTAAGGGTTGGCAAGTTCTTAAGCAACGATGTACCTAATCTAGTAGCACCTAGTAGATAAAAAAAAAAAAAAAAAAAAAAAAAAGAGTGGAAATAAAGACCTAAATGCAAGTTCAAAAACGCCTGACGCAAACTCATAGGAAAACGACTAACGGTAACTGTTATCCAATTTTATTACAAATTTATTTTGTCAAAAATTCGATTTAATTTTTTCATGTTTTTTTGCTGTAGGTATATGTGTTCAGTAACGGCAACTGACTATGCGTATTTTTTTTTATGGTGTTTAAAATTTGACCGTGTATATATTTTTTTGAAAATACATACATAGAATACACCCGGACTAAGGACAAACACCGATGTTCATCACACAAATACTTATCCTGAAGCGGGAATCGAACCCGCGACACCGGCGTGGCAGTCCGACAAAATGCGCGTGAAGTCGCGGGCGTGAGCAAGGGCACTTTGACCTTGAGGGTCAAAGGTCAAGGTCACAGCGCGATAAATACCACGTGAAAACCAGATACACTTGACCTCTACATCAGTTTAAATTGGCTTACTGTATTTATCTTTAAACAGACCAACGAAGAAGTTTATCAATTTCTTTATTCAATCAACTTTTAAATTATCAAGGTTTTACAAAAACTTCAATTAGACTGTTCTAGTGTCCGTAAACACCACTCAAACCATTAAAACATTCATTCACACACTCACACCCCTGCACTAGGGTTCCCTGTGTCGCAGGTGGCATGGACACATACAACACATCACAACATCCAAGACCCGAGAACAAACACTTGTGTTCGTCACAAATATTTGCCCCGGCCGGGGATCGAACCCGGAACACCAAGCTTTGTAGGCACGGTCACTACCAACTAAGCCACGGTGTCGTCAGACTGTTCTAGTGGCCGTAAACACCACTGAATAGTCACAATCTGGAAGTATATATATGCTTGCAAATAAACAAATTGGTTGTCTGTTAAGTTGGTTTACGAACGATAGTTTAACGTGACTACCAGCGTTACCGGACAATGATGCAGCCGGCGTTCATCGATTTAATAGACATAGTCACGAGGATATGCTTTCAGATTGGTACCATATTTTTTTTATTAAATCGGTTCAGTAGTTAAGTTAAGTTCAAGTTAAGTTTTTAAATTAAAATTACTGAAAAATTAATTAATAAATTATGTCCTGACTTTGTCGTGACTTTCAGTGTCGTTTACGGTCATTAGAACGGTCCAATTGAAGTCGGTTGAGGTATGTTTTTGCAAAACTTTTGATTTATCTATGCAAAAGAATCTAAGGTCAGTTAGGTAGGACGTTTTATACCTTTATTATTATTATAATTTTAATTTATTTGATATGTACAGTCAGCTGCACAGACATGTATACGCTCCCAAGCTTTCACATTTATATTATACTCTTTATTTTGCAAAGACATTCTTCTGCTGACAAGAATTCTGACCAGTAAGATGACGTTAATTTGAAAATGCTTGCGTGCACTTTTCTTAGCAAAATTAAGAGTAACTAGATAGATTATTCTTTATTGCACACCATCACAAAAACCAACAAAATAAACTGAAAGTAGACAATAATGGTAAAAAAAGTGGACAATGGGCGGTCTTATCGCTAAAAAGCGATCTCTTCCAGACAACCTTTGGATGGACAAGAGACAGTTAAACAAAACGTGTTAAGAGTAATATAAATGTGAAAGCTTATGAGTGTATACATACATGTCTTTGCAGCTGACTGTACATATATGTATTTAAATGTATGTAGATGTGTATGTGTGACGTCATTTGATAAAAATCTCGATAAACATTATGTAAATAATCAAAGTTGTTTGCGGTTATCTTGAATGGGTATTGCAAAATAATTTTGTGCCCATATTTAGACTTGCTAATACGATTTGTCTACATTTATTAGCAGAAAACTTATTGGTTGGACTTGACTATACCCCGATTCAGAATTCAAGATATTTTTGTTAAACAAAGGTGTGACCACCCTAAAAAAATACTTATCAAAGTGACGTTTACTCAATTTTCCTAAATACTTATGGTACGGTTTATTTCCATAGAATAGTAGTTCTAGTCAATATCCATAGAAAGGAAAATAGCAATGGTTTGATATTGATTTAGTATTTGTCCGAAACATTATGTATGGAATTCGGATTTGAGGATTAGCCTTAAGTCTATTATATAGTTTCATATATACGTTTATTTCTAAATAAACGTATATTTCATATAGTTTCAATTCATGCTACCATCACGGGCATGCAATATAGGCTAGTTAAAATCCGAAAAAGATAGGACATAATTCGTACATTTGTAGAATGTTGCGGGATCGTTAGAGGATATCACCAGGAGTCACCACCTAATTTGCACCGATTCTAGCTCAAAACACGCCTAATTTGACTGCACTATTAAAGCTATAAACGATTTAATCTTTATTGATTTTTGTATTTAAATATCCATTTTGGTTATGGGCGTTTCTCAGAAAAATATTTAAGTCACAAAAGATAATAATATAAAGATCATATTTTCGCAGTCTTAAGCATGTTTGCTATCCACTTTACTTAACTATTTGTTATCTTACAATTTTGTAAGTAAATGTAGGTATTATAAACAATCATAAATATACTTTTATGTCGATATTTATAACCAGTATAAGCTCATTATCGTACGTACCTATCAATGTTTTATCAAGTGCGCACCCGCATACATTGAAATTCAAATTCCGAATATGTTGTTGTCATTCGCGGTTTGACCTCCGCGCCGAGCGGTCGTCCGATGTTGTGCGCTGATTATCGCATTATAATCGAATACTGGTGCATATTATTTTATTATTGCATATTTTTGAGTAATATAGTGGACTGTGCGATTAGAAGACTGCTGACAAAGCTGTCCAATTTATGGGAGTTGGATTTAGAGGAAGAACAGTGATTATAATGATGTGATAAATTATTATTTATTTATACAACCTGTGATAATAGTAATAGTTAGATACAATGACGGAACAGACCGGGGTTATCACTATCAACCACGTAAGTCATTGGAAATCAGTTTATTAGCATTGATGTCATATATACACACATACATATATTTGTAATCATATTTTACGCGTGAATAAAAAAAATGTGTCATTTTCATTTCAGTTTCAATATTTGATGATCATTGATTTGATCATTCGTTATTAACGTGGACCCAGAATCAGGACAAACACCGATATTTATTACACAAATGTTTGTCCTGAAACGGGAATCGAACCCGCAACACCGGCGTGGCAGTCCAACACACTTGCCACTCCATCATCTGTGTCGTCAAACCAAAAACCAAACAAAATGCCTAAACATAAAATAAATAAATATGTACAAGTGTGATTGTAACACCTGTAAAAGTAAATTGTGAGAAGTTAACAATAATCAAGTAACAGCAGTGTTTGAAGTATACATTAACATTATAATGAGTATGTACATAGACACTTCCGACATACATAAATATGTATGTACAGACAGCGTCAGAGATAGGTATCCCCCTTGCACAAGACACCCAGCTATAAATCCTTTCAAAAAATTTTAATACTTAAAATTATATTTAGGATTACATACTGTTATACAAATATAATCTATTTTTTAATGACAAAACTTCTCCATTCGCCGCGACGGTGATTTAAAGATATTTGAAGCTGGGTATTATAATGCAAGGGGGATACTTATCTATGACGCTGTCTGTACATACATACCTTACCTACAAGTATTTTACCTATTATGGTCGTGGGGTCAAAGGTCGGTCATTGTTTTAAATTCTACGTTGGAAACAATCTGGTGACTGGATACGTCACCACACTTTTTTCGAATATCTGTCACCCTGTTGCTGAAAGTGGGACAGATAGAACTTTTTTGGCCCATCTGTCACCCTGATCAGTACGTCTAGGGTGACAGATGGGACAAAAAAGTTCTACCTGTCACCCTGTTGCTGAAGGTGGGACAGATAGAACTTTTTTGGCCCATCTGTCACTCTAGGCGGACAGAGCAGGGTGACAGATGAGAATAATCCATAAAAATTATTGGAATATTGGATTTTCGACACCTTATAATATTTTTCTAAAACTATTTAGACCAAAACAATCATTTACTGAGATCCATCGCAATGCAAAATCTATCCATGTTTGGATAGTTTTTGCATACCCGCTTGCCTTATGTAGCGGATATCCGAGCGGGCCCGTACCGATAAGCGCTGATAGATCGACGCTGGTAGCCTGCTTTCTACGTGTAGATAGATAATAGATAGATAATAACTTTATTGTTTACCACTAGGAAATAACAAATTCGATATTCTTAATCTAAATAAAGGCAATACAAAGGGCGGCCTTATCGCTAAAAGCGATCTCTTCCAAGCAACCGTTGTTGTGTATTGTACGTATACTCCCATACAGCGGCCATATTAGATTTTTTTCACACGGTTTCCGCTTGTCTGGACGGGCGATAGACCCATTCGCTCCTGGCGAAAGCGGAGAGAAGACCTGAGAACATTATAGGCTGATTTTGCTTGATAAGTTTTGCTAAAATAAAGAGTTCGTCCATTCATTCATGTAATATTTAGCATTGAGGCGGTCAACGCGAATGACCATGTATGACCAGTCGACCTTAACTTTGCCAAGCAGGTGTTGGAATTATGAACTTAAATATATTAATCTTACCTAAGTTAAGGGTAAACTTGTTTATGAATTATGTACCTACCTAAATTCCGCCCACATATTTATTAAAAACAAGGTGTTACCCACAATTTCGTATGTCAGGCTAATGCCCCCTTGCACCAAACTTTACAAATTCCTAAGCAATTATTTAACTCGCTAGGGATATCTTTACGGTACAAATTTATTGCACCAATAATGACCACCGTTTAAAATACCGTGCTTTCGCCATACGTCGCTTCTGTATAAGGCCTGATTTATACAGAAAAGGCATAGAAGAAGATACGGCGCAGGCGGTACAAAAAAAGACCGTGCCTTCGCCATACGTCGCTTCTATATAAATCAGGCCTTAGGCGTTGTCCTAATAGAACGCGATGACGCGACCATCGCAAGTTCGCGCGAACGTCGATCTCGCGATCACGCGATCAAACGTACTAACGTCAAATAGGCGTCCCAATTGGCATCGCGCCGCGTCGCGCGATCGCGCGAATACCAATCGGGACGCCTATTTGACGTTAGTACGTTTGATCGCGGATTCGCGCGACGGTCGCATCGCTTGCTCGCGCGACGATCGCGTGATCGCGTTCTATTAGGACAACGCCTTACGCAGGCGAAGTCGTCGGCTGAAACTAAGAAGTATTTAGTGCGAAATTTTGTGAGGATGAGGATAATAAATAAATACATTCGTAGGTCGGTAATTTGTCCGAGACATTTATTGAGGCGAAGGTCATACCAATTGAGGTCTTTGAATCTAGCGATAAAATTAAGAATACCTGTCTTTGATATGAGACGACCGTCCATTTTTAACCGACTTCAAATTAGGAGGAGGTTCTAATTCGGTTGTATTAGAACTAAATTATTTTTTTATAGTTTTTCGTAGACTTTCGCGATTATCACACATAGTTATTTAATTATAATGGGTATTTATCGCGCTCACTGTTTTTGTGTCCCGACGTTTCGACTGTATTGCAACAGCCGTGGTCACGGGTTGACTCACAACAACGGACACAAAAACATACGAGGTGAGCGCGATAAATACCCGTTATAATCAAATAACTTTGTATTTTTTATGTTTCTAACACCATAACTTGGTGATTTATCAACCGATTTGGAAAAATCAGCCTGATTAAGACATAAATTAATTAAATAAATTTTATTACAGCATAAGCTAACTACTACAATCTATATATAGGTATATTACAAAATTTACAAAAGGAAACAATTGGGCCACCCATAGACCGTTGCAAACGATCTATAGGTAGCTCAACTGCTCCAACTCGATACCCGATGGCAGCGTGCCGAGGATACTGGCTGCATTGCCTCTTTGTATAGCAAGGCTTATTCTTTGGCCCAGATAGCTGCCAGCCCTCTGATCACGCGTCGCTTCGACCAGACGCTCTGACAACATTAATTAAATCATGTTATTTTCAACCGACTTTAGGAAGGAAAATATCGAAATTTGAAAGGATACTTCAAGATTGGTCCCATAGAAATTATATGAAAATCGGTTCAGTACTTTGGTTTTGTAATCAAAATTACTGAAAAAAGTACGTCATCCAAGTAAACGAAGCATATTTTGCTTCTCTGTGACTATTCAGTGGTGCCTACGATCACTCTTGTAAGCCTTATTTTTCTAAATACAACCTCATGACGATTCCTTCACTGTATATCTTCGAAACGGCTATGTTTGTTAAGAACAATCCAGATTTATTTAGCCGACTTTCGGATGTCGTTGTTCACAATAGACGAGACCAGCACAAAGTCATAACCAAGAAAGCTAACACAGCATTAATGCATAAAAGCATATTCTGCACAGCTTCGTCTATATATAATCAATTGCCAAAGTCAATAAGAGAGCTGCCTTGTTCGCTGTTCCACAGAAAGCTGAGAGAGGTATTATTCACCAAATGTTACTACACGTTAAATGAATTTAAAATTGACAAAAACTTCATAAAAACACTATAATTTAATTTAAGCTCAAGATAGGTATATATTATTATTTTTTATTTAATTTTGTATTTTTTCGATTTTGTCATTTAAGATTAATGTTATAAAGTGTTGTACATATATAATAGGTATACTTTTTGTTTGTAAAAACAACATTGCACGCCCGAGACGGCAGAATATATTGATACCAATGTAAATATTTAAGATGTGTAAAAACATATATTTCATGCAATAAATAAACTTTTGAACTTTGAACTTTGAACACTAAAACAGTCCAACAAATTATATAAATATATTTAGTAATAAATCCGCTTGATTTCTAAACAAAGGTTTTAATTAACTTAACTTTAGTTTAGAACTTTAGTACATATTACTATATTATAAACCAAAGAGTCAACGAACAGAAAACCAAAGTTTAAAGATACGACAACGTGTTTCGCCTCTACACGAGGCATCATCAGGAGGTGTGGACTCGCCGAAGTTCGAAACGAGAGAGTTCGAGAGAGAGAAACGTTCAATCAATTAACTAAAACAGTCCAATTGAAGATGGTTGTTGTATGATTTTGTTATACCTTGATTATGAATTGTTGTTTCAGATGCGCCTGCACCGCTGTGAGGGTTGCCTCGCCGCGAGCGCCCGCCCGCGCCGCGCCCCGCCCCCGCCCACCTTCACCAAGACTCTCACCAGGTACAACCCTTTTTTTTTTTTTTTTACAATGGGAAAATGCAGTTTACGCATCCCCTCCGGCCCGGGGAGAGCCGTAGGGGTATGTCGGACTCACCACCAAGTTACTAGCAGAGTGCTAGTAGCTGGTAGCATACCGACTAAAAACCCATTGACATTCCTTCAATCACCTCAGTGCTAATGCGTCGTCAAACCACTCGTCAGCGGACGTGAGGTTCGACGGCGCATCATCACTTGACAGGGTCACGGGGTCCCGGTCGGATTCGACCGCGGCCCTGTCGGTGATCGTCCGCCTATGGCGGACCCCTCTGCCGCCCCTGTGGGGGGGCGGGGGATGTCCCGGAATATTGAGGACATCCCCCAGCGTAGGAGGCCTGTGCAATGCCGGGATGGGGCTCCCCGCACCCAAGCCCGGCTGGTCTCCATCGAGCGGAAGGAGACGGTGGAATACCCGCCGTCTTCTTCCGGTCACCAGGTACAACCCTGTGCCAATTGTGACTATAATATTCACTCATCTTCTCTTTTACAAACCTGGCTCTAATTTATTTTCTTGGGAGAAATTCGCTGTTTAACTTTTTTGTCTGTCTCGGCGTCTTTTTTCAAATATCTGAGCCTATTTTCCTGAATAATTGTTCGACTGCTTTTATTCTTTTTTTTTCTTCCTTGTTTTTCTTTTTTTTGCTCATTGCGCTTTGTTTTAATTTAAGTTTTATGTTTTGTGTTGATTTTTGATTTTTGTGTACTTTTAATTATTTTTTTGTGTGAAATTTAATTGTATTGTGTTTTTATGGATCTTAATCTGAACTAAAAATTGATTTATTTATTTATTATTTTACATTGGATAGCAGCGCTATAGACACAAAACCCAGAAAGTATGCAAGTATTGCAATGGATACCCCACTTTCAGTATTGATTGACTTTCTTAGTACTGACACTTTGCTATTCTGTGTCATTTCTTTCGCGGGTGATCCATCGACAATAAACATTTCTTCAACGGGTGACGAAGTCGCACGCGGGTGTGATAGTAAATAAATGAAATCAAATAAAATTTGTAACATAATTTTCTGTTTTTTGTATTGTTGTGTCTGTGTTTTGTATTTTTGTGTTTCTGCGTTTTGTTTATCTATGTTTTTTATTTCCATAATTAATAGGTTTAACTCTTTTGCTCTGGATGTTTTAATATTGTATTTAAATTCCTATTTATAGAATCTACTAACTGCCGCCATCCTCGCATTCTCAAAGGGGTCACATTTTTTTTTTTTTCGGATGGACGTTTAATGCAGTTAGCCGCAGATGGCTGTTACTGCGTCACCGGACTCGCACAGGGGTCACAGAAAACCAGCGCCTCAGAAGTAGGTCCCACTACTTCTGAGGCAAATGCTGAAGTGATTCCCTTTTTGTCTTACACTTTTTTTTATCTGTATAATGTGTCTTTGTGTTTTTAATGTTGTATGTAATAGCATAATCAGCGTATAATGTTCCCACTGGGACTCAGGCCTACTCTCGGCAGGAGAGCGAATGGGTCTTAATCCACCGCGCGGACCCAATGCGGATTGTTGGATGCCACATGCCATAGAACATTTTTTTTTTCTGTCCTTTTACATACCGGTTTCCTCACGATGTTTTCCTTTACCGTTGCGAGAACGTGGGATGCATATATAGATTTTTTCGACCGAAAAAACCCATTTACGCATGACTGTCACCAGGATTCCAACCCACGACTATCAGATCGCAAGGCAAGGACCTTATCCACTCGGCCAACACGTCCTCATCATGTTGTATGTGTGTGTAAGCAAATAAAGTTTTTCTTATCTTATCTTATCTATCTTAATATCTTTTGGTGTAGGAGCAAGTTGTTGAGACGAGCTCGCCGCGCGCCCTACTCCGCTATGAGCAAACCGTGCCAGGAAGACCCTTCCCCGCCCACGCCGCCGGACAACGACGCGCCGCGTAAGTATCTATACACTAGCGCCGAAACCGCTGAACCGATTTGGGTCATCTATGAACTCCGATTTTTTTTTAAATTTATCTACCCACCTGCTAAATTTCGTGAAGATTGGATGAGCGGTTTGAGTGGTATCGTCGGACAAACATACATACATACGTACAAACGCCAGGATCTAGACTCTGAGACCTCTGTTCGCTCTACCTTAGTTATTAAGTATGATGTAAAAACAAGCAAGCAAGTTTATACGAGCTCTAATTTATAAAATGGGCTCGCTTCTGAAATCGAGGTAAGAACTTTTTAGTTAGTAGGATTTTTCACTTTAATAGTAAAATCCTCACTTTAAAGCATCCGGCATGAAATCAATTCCAAACTGAATATCTTTGAACACATTTCATTATCAATTACTTTTTGCCCTAGGGCCTAAAATGCAGTTTTACTCCCCCTGTACAAAACATAAAATGGAACTTTAGAAATGAAAACGATATAATTCCAGCAATGCCATGGTTCGGCATGGACATCGGCGGAACCCTCACCAAGCTGGTGTACTTCGAGCCGCGCGAAAACAACCGGAAGGACATCGACAAGGAGACGGAAGTACTTAAGGCCATCCGCAGATACCTCACCAGGAACTCCGCCTACGGCAAGACTGGCCGGAGAGATGTGCATCTGCAGGTATAACTCTATCGAATAAACATGACACCTGGCTCGAATTGTATTTTTTTTATTGTATTGTATTTGTATTTATTTATTTAAAAAGATAGAAGCTTACAGTTCTTAACCAAAACACTTACTACCTTAAACTAAAACTTAAAAAAACTAATAAATTCTGTATAATATTTCTAATTTTATCATTAAATATATCGACATGCTGGTGCTCGTGGATAAATTCATTAATGAGCGCGAGTGCTCTGACCGTAGGAGCGTTGTCCGCGTGGTGGGTCCGCGACACGCAGGTATAGAACACATCGTGGCGCCGACGGCCGGTACGCAAGTATTTGTTCGGCACATACAGAGACATGCTACCTAATGTGTTCGGATCATTTACTCTATTTTGCAGAATCAGACAGTAATGTATAGCTAGATTCAGTTTCCGCCTTAACCCTAGTGTATCCATACCTATCATTCCTGACACGAATAAGGATGGGTAAAGGAAAGGATAGTACCCATACCGTTGCTTATAGACATATCTACAGAATTTACGTTGTGAATTTACGAATGACGTTTGTGCAAAGTACCTACAGCGTGGAATTGGATAATCTTGATAGAGAAGAGGTCCTGTAATACTTGGTAATGATATGTATGATAAGGCTTCGCAATTAGAGGAAGAAGAAACACGGAGGGCGCCGCGCGGGGGGCGGGGGACGCAGCAAGTTCCGAGCGAGAGTATCAACCAGGAGTCATGTTAATTCGCTCGAGTAGTAAATAGCATAGCGTACCTAATGGTGACTTCACACGGCATGTGCTAGCATGCGCATTCTTCATTCGCTTCCCAACTTCAGAAGTGGGAGCGTTCCTACATAGCGGCACCTAGTTAACACGATTTAAATTAACAAAATTGATTACGTTTTGCATTGAAGTATTCATCTTAATCATATTAGAGTCATAGGACGCAAAATAATGTATTTGAAATTAAAAATGGCGGCGGTAGTTTTGCAGGCGGCTCTCTGTACTTTACATGTTATTGTTCACTTTTGGCAGGTTGTAAACTTTACGCTTGTTGCAAACTTAACGTTTTTTGTCAGATGGACAACGTGACTATCCGCGGGCGCCGCGGCACGCTCCACTTCATCCGCTTCCCGACATCAGAAGTGGGAGCGTTCTTACAACTGGCGCGCT
Organism: Lobophora halterata; assembly: GCA_932526365.1. Taxonomy (NCBI): domain Eukaryota; kingdom Metazoa; phylum Arthropoda; class Insecta; order Lepidoptera; family Geometridae; genus Lobophora; species Lobophora halterata. The sequence goes on along the minus strand of OW052028.1, from coordinate 4,063,473 downwards.
CTAAAGGGATGGCGGATCTGGTTAACACGATATACGCGACGGGGGGAGGCGCTTACAAGTTTGAAGAGGACTTTATTAAGGTATTTTATGTTATACACCGCACATTTTTAATTACAAAAAAATGTGCATAATCAGTTGCTGTTACGGAACACAGATTATGGCAAAAAAACTCTAAATAATCAAGGTTTTACGAAAACATACAACAATCGACTTCAATCGGACTGTTCTAGTGACAGTTAGTGGTTAATGTGAACAAAATACTCAATTTCGTTGACATTAACGACTTTTGTTTCAGTTATTTAGATTTAAAAACCTAACTACAGAACCGATTTTGATGAAATTTCTATGGGACCAATCTAAACGCATATTCTCACAAACAAAAAAAAATCAAATCGGTTTATAATATTACAACAAAGTTCTGAGGTAACAAACATTTAACCGAATTGAGAACCTCCTTTGAAGTAGGTTAAAAATAAAGTTAATTAAAAAAAAAAAATTGGACATTCTGTTAGCGGTAGTAGTTTTCCTGTGGCTTTCCGTCAATCGGTACGCATCATCCTACTTCCTACTAATATTATAAACGCGAAAGTTTGTAAGGATGGATGGATGTTTGTTACTCTTTCACGTAAAAACTACTGAATGGATTTTAATGAAACTTTACAATAATATAGCTTATACATCAGAATAACACATAGACTACAAATTATAAAGATACCTGCGCATACGAAGTCGCGGGCACCAGCTAGTTGATAATAATTTAAGCTCTCGCTCGCAGCTCGCCGCAGCTCAGCTCGGGCGCCGCACTCGCGCCGCTGCCACTAGCTTGAAGTTTACATAAAATTGGAGCTTTTTTTAGTTAATTCAATTCAATTCAATTCAATTTATTTATTAAACAAAACATTTCACTTAGGTCAGTAATCGGTGACCCCACACTAGGCTCTTGGCCTGTATCGTGGGAACCAAAAATATACACAGAAGAATTATCAGAAAGGACCGGCGTATTGTTACATAAATTAGAGAAATACAATATCATAATGGTGTAACAAGTTGACAAAGATTAATTTTAATTGTAAATGGATAATGGATAATGCCTACCAAATTAATATCTTGTTAATTAATATAAAACCTAACGTCAGTAGATATTACATATAACAAAGCTTTGTTCACAAACCAAATATGTTACGTAAATGTGAAACCAAATTTTACAATTAAAGAACTGTATTAAACTTCATGCACTAATTCATTTCATTTCATATAATTTCATTTCATATAATTTTATTTCATATCATTTCATTTCATATTATTTCATTTCATATCATTTCATTTCATATAATTTCATTTCATATAATTTTATTTCATATCATTTCATTTCAATTTATTTCATTTCATATAATTTTATTTCATATCATTTCATTTCAATTTATTTCATTTCATATCATTTTATTTCATATAATTTGATAACCACTAAAAACACCACTTAAAATAACCACTTTTGTTACAGGAGGTGAACATGCGTCTATCAAAAAAAGACGAATTGGACGCGCTAATAGCGGGAGTACTGTACGTGGACAGCATGAACGCGCAGGAGTGTTACTATTGGGCGCCGCCGCACGAGGCTCCCGTGCACAGGCAGTGCTCCGACACGGTCAGTGCAAAGAGATAAATAGTTTTTTTTTTTTTTTACTAAATATAGGCTTGCATTTGACCACCATCTCACCTGATGGTAAGTGACGATGTGGTCGACGATGTAGCACGCTTACCTAGAATAATCCTATTCACTCTTGCCTTGAAGACACACAAATTATAGTGATCGGGAAACACTGACGCCGGCAGAGCATTCCATTCCTTGGCGGTTCGCATAATGAAAGTGGAAGCAAAGCGCTTTGTGCGAATACATGGTATGTCCACTATATAGGGATGGCGCAATCCCGATTATTCCTTATTGCACACCATCACAAAAAAACAACAAAAATATACAGAGTAGAAAACAATGTTAAAAATAGTGGACAATGGGCGGTCTTTTCGCTAAAAGCGATCTCTACCAGACACCCTTTGGATGGACAAGAGACTGTTGAACAAAACGTGGACGGCGGCATACTTACCTAGAAGATATAAATTAAGGCAATGGATAATTTCAACTTACTCGGGCGAATGAACATGACACCTGGCTCGAATGACGTTTGTGCAAAGTACAGCGTGGAATTGGATAATCTTGATAGAGAAGAGGTCCTGCAATACTTGGTGATGATAAGTGATGATAAGGCTTCGCAATTAGAGGAAGAACAAACACGGAGGGCGCCGCGCGGGGGGCGGGGGACGCAGCAAGTGCCGAGCGAGAGTGGCAGCCCGGTGGCATGTTTACTCGCCCGAGTAGTACAACTATTATAACAAGCAAATTAGTATTTTTTTCTGATTTTCACAATGAGAGAATGGTGTTTATAAGGGGCGGCAGGGGAGCCAAGTTAGTAGCTCGCTTTGATCGCTACATAGTAATTCATTACTCTGTGGTAGTATGTAAATTAAATTTTGTGTAACAATAAGGTGCCAATAAATAAGTTCTGAATGTGTGAATAAACTTGCGGCTTGCTTCGCTCGCCGCGTAATACTAATCTCGCCGCACTCTGCTTATTATTTCCTAGCTGTTTGCGTTGTCATAAAACTTACGTCTAAAATCACAATGTTTTATGGCTCGCTTCGCTTTCGTGGTTCTTTTCTTGGCTATGATTCGAGCATTGTAAAACATATAGCTAAAACTACTGTTTATAATAATTCCACTCCACGTCTTCTTCTCTATCAACATTATCCAATTCCACGCTGTACTTTGCACAAACGTCATTCGAGCCAGGTGTCATGTTAATTCGACCGAGTTATACTATAAATAAAATAAAATAAAAAATAAAAACCCTTTTATTTCTTGCTTCTAAATTATTTACATTAATATAGTTATATTTAAGTTTAAGTTTGCAAGAAACCCTCGCAGGTAAAGGCCTCCTCCAAGGAATGCCATTTTTCTCGATCCTGGGCTGTCTGCATCCAGTGTGGGCCCGCTACGTTCCTGATCTCATCCTCCCAGCGTGCGTGAGGTCTTCCCTTTCCCCGCTTTCCTTGCGGACCTTTCCAGGACGTCACCTCTTTGGTCCATCTCTGGTCTTGGAGACGTGCGACGTAGCCAACCCATTTCCATTTAAGCCGTTGAGCGTAGCTTAGCGCATTTCCTGCCTTCGTTCGAGTTATACTATAGATTATTATTACCGCACGCGCTATAAAGCTGATAAACGGTATGCTCGCTCAACACCCAGAACTAGATTTCTTCCACGATAAGGTGGGCAAGGTTAACGCTACGGCACTTGCTTACCTTAGCTCCACTCTGTAACGCCTTGGACCTATAGTCTGTAAGTTACTGTTTGTGTAAAATGAATAAATAAAGAATAAAGAATCATTATAATGTTGTGCAGCCCCCGTACGCGGAGGCGGCGCTGAGCCTGTACGTGCGCAAGCCGTTCGACTTCTCCGACCCGTACCCGTTCCTGCTGGTCAACATCGGCAGCGGCGTGTCGCTGCTCGTGGTCAAGGGACCCGACAACTACTACCGCGTCAGCGGGACCAGGTAACCTACACCACGGAAATATTCAATCTATAGGTATTTTAATTATTACTACAAATTATGAAAACATATGTCAAGTGCACAAAAGGAGCCTCCTTTAGGCGCACTTGAAATCCTTTCACCACACTGGTTCGAAAGAACTAGTGACACGATAAGAAGACTGGTCACTATCCCACTATTATTTGTAATAATCATAGGTCCCATAGAAATTTAATCAAAATCGGTTCAATAATTTAGATTTTATAGCAAAATAACGGAAAAATACATGTCGTCGAAGTAAATGAAATTGCGTATTTTGCTTCCCTGTGACTATTTATTGGAATTATGGTCACTAAAACAGTCCAATTAAGTTTTCAATTGTCGGTTGTCTATGTTTTTGTAAAACCTTGTTTGAAGTTGATTTAAAAGCAGAAGTTTGGTGGATGGATGATGTCTATCAACATTTGTATTTTTTATTTTAACTTACACATTTGTATACCTATAATATTATTGTTTATTCGCGCGTTAACCACTGAACCGATTGAAAAGAATAGGCATATGCATCATGTCAAAGTTTAGCTAAATACGTTAATGTGTTAAATCTGTGATTGCAGTCACAGATGCTGCGGACTGCAAAAACCTAAAACAATCCGTTTTATATATGTAGTATAGGCGGCGGCACGTTCCTGGGCCTGTGTTGCCTGCTGACCGGATGTTGCAGTTTCGAGGAGGCCATCGCGCTGGCCGCTTCCGGCGACAACACGACCGTAGACAAACTCGTTAGGGATATCTATGGCGGGGATTATGCGAGATTCGGACTGCCCGGCGACTTGGTGGCTAGCAGGTGAGATGAAACACAAAAATGTATACAATACACACACAAAATATATACAATATACACACAAAATATATGGAATACACACACAGAGCCAAATTAATAAGATACACAAGAAATATATATACAACATACGTACGAAAATATGTACATAAGGACACAAAACACTATATACTATCTCTTTCATTCATCCACGAGTTCATACAGGTGACCACCGGCGAGCAGTAATATATACAATATACACTCAAAAATATATACAATGTACACACCTAAAGTATATACAATATATACACAAAACTTATACAATACACTCACAAAATATTTCCAATATACGCACAAAAATATATACACTAAACACACAAAAATATATACACCACTCAAACAAAAATATACAATATACACACGATAATATATACACTGTATTGTTTCAGTTTCGGTCAAATGTGTTCGGCGGAGCGTCGGTCAAGTATATCCCGCGCCGACCTCGCGCGCGCGACTCTCGTCACTATCACCAACAACATAGGGTCCATAGCGCGGCTCTGCGCCTCCAACCAACACATAGAGCGAGTGAGTGTCTAGTTTTATGGCAAAGCCCAACTGAGCGGCGTGTCTAGCGTAAGCGCGGGGATGACGAGCCGTAAGCGCGGGTACGACGCGCGGGGACGAAGAGACGTAAGCGCGGGGATATCGAGACGTAAGCGCAAGAATAGCGAGACGTAAGCGTGGGGATGACGAGACGTAAGTGTGGGGATGACGAGACGTAAGCGCGGGGACGACGAGCTGTAAGCGCGAGGATTACGAGGCGTACGCGCGGGGTCGGGAAGACGTAAGCGCGTATTTGTTAACTGTGTACATATTTTAAGATGGTGTGCGAGATTATTATAGTGTGCGTTTACATGAATAAGATTTTGTTAGGCGCGTGTGCAATGCGTGTTTACCTCGTGCCCCGTCCAAAATGGCAGATATTTATGTTTGCAGATTCTGACGTTTTACGTCTCCTTTTGCTAGATTCTCGAAGAGCCGAGGCGATGACGTTGCGTTTCCGATCAGTGTGAAAAGAATACTGAACGGCGCGAATTGATACGGTGACGATCTAGCTTCAAAGCAATTTTTGAGTTCGTAGGTAAGCCAATACGGTTCAGGGGTTTAGGAAGTAGGGGGGTACGTTAGGTCATAGTTTGGAGCGAACTTTTGGTATGAATTTGTAACTGTAATGTGTGTGGTTTCCAGGTGGTGTTCTGCGGCAACTTTCTTCGTGTGAATCCGTTGTCGATGAAACTACTGTCTTACGCCATGTCGTACTGGTCCCGCGGTGCGCTCAAAGCGCTCTTCTTGGAGCACGAAGGGTATGTATTTACTATTTGGGATCTTAAAATTTAACAAGCTCAAATTTTAATTAAATTAAATTCAATTAAACTCATCAATTTAGTTCAGTTCAATACAATTTAATTTGTTTTAATTCAATTGGATTTCATTTAGTAATGAGGGCTAAATATATATTATACTAAGTCCATAAACTAAAATAGATGGCGCTGTATGAAACGCAAGTATCAAAAATCAACTAAATAAAAACAGAATTTTCGTTGTGTATTATGATGACACTTGACATTGACAAGTGACTTTTGTGCAGCGCCATCTAGTGACTATAATAAAAAGCGTGATTGTTTTTTTTTATTGAAAAGCCCTCATTCAATTTTGTAATAATTATGTGTGTATGGATCTTTAGTAGTCCGAAATAAAATATTTCTATTTTATTCTTTATTATCAAACAAAAATGGATGAGGAATACAGGACAGAACATTTTCAGACACCCTGTTAACGAAAATTAAATATCTCTATTTTCAAATAATGTTTGTATAAGACTGAAATCTATCCGAGAGATTAAAATTTTTTTTTTTAAATCATTCGGTCACATTCGGGATTCCCGTCATAAGAAAAATATTAAAAAAAAAAAATATATTATAATATTTTATATATATACAACTTTTTATTACAGCATAAGCTAACTACTACAATCTATATATAGGTATATGTATTACAAAATTTACAAAAGGAAACAATTGGGCCACCCATAGACCGTTGCAAACGATCTATAGGTAGCTCAACTGCTCCAACTCAATACCCGATATATATATATATATATATATATATATATATATATATATATATATACATAATTTTTACATAATTGTTCTTAAATCGAATGACTCCTTTCACGACTTTTCTCTAACTCTGGTAATTCAGACTTGGTCATCAGTGCACTTCTAAAAAAAACACCCTGTATATTGATGTTTTTTTTTTTCAGGTATTTTGGTGCAGTAGGCTGTCTTCTACATTTAGACTCAAATAACCATACAAAGGTGAATCGCCACAAATCGCCGACACCCGCGACCGAAGACAGGTGAATGAAAAAAAAAACCTATAGACAATATAGTTTCTGCCGGGTCATGGGGAAACAGCGTTTCCGGCCACCTTGCATAATGTTATGTGTCAGTATAACTGTGTTTCGGTTTGAAGGGCACTTGGCTAGTGAAATTACTGGGATTTCAAGACAGACGATTAACTTTAATGGTTAGTCTCGAATCCTGCCCTTCAAACCGGAACACATTTACATTATACAAGGTGATCGGACCACTTTGAAACATTTAACAGTAATTTCACTAGCCATGTGCCCTTCAAACCTTCAAAGTGGTCCGGTATCCTTGCATAACACTGCCAGATATCCTGTCGCGAAGCAGTAATGTGCCAGTATAACTGTGTTCCGGTTTGAAGGGCACTGTAGGTTTCGAGACTGACCATTAAAGTGTCTCAAAGTGGTCCGGTATCCTTGCATAACACTGCCAGATATCCTGTCGCGAAGCAGTAATGTGCCAGTATAACTGTGTTCCGGTTTGAAGGGCACTGTAGGTTTCGAGACTGACCATTAAAGTGTCTCAAAGTGGTCCGGTATCCTTGCATAACACTGCCAGATATCCTGTCGCGAAGCAGTAATGTGCCAGTATAACTGTGTTCCGGTTTGAAGGGCACTGTAGGTTTCGAGACTGACCATTAAAGTGTCTCAAAGTGGTCCGGTATCCTTGCATAACACTGCCAGATATCCTGTCGCGAAGCAGTAATGTGCCAGTATAACTGTGTTCCGGTTTGAAGGGCACTGTAGGTTTCGAGACTGACCATTAAAGTGTCTCAAAGTGGTCCGGTATCCTTGCATAACACTGCCAGATATCCTGTCGCGAAGCAGTAATGTGCCAGTATAACTGTGTTCCGGTTTGAAGGGCACTGTAGGTTTCGAGACTGACCATTAAAGTGTCTCAAAGTGGTCCGGTATCCTTGCATAACACTGCCAGATATCCTGTCGCGAAGCAGTAATGTGCCAGTATAACTGTGTTCCGGTTTGAAGGGCACTGTAGGTTTCGATACTGACCATTAAAGTGTCTCAAAGTGGTCTGGCCTCCTTGCATAACACTGTCAGATATTCTGCTGTAACGCAGTAATGTGCCAGTATAACTGTGTTCCGGTTTGAAGGGCACTTGCCTAGTGAAATTACCGGGATTTCGAGACCGACCAAGTGTCTCAAAGTGGTCCGGTATCCATAACACAGATACTCTTTCGCAAGGCAGTAATGTGCCAGTATAATTTAAAAACGTAAAATCGCCGATGACACTGGGCGATTTTACACGATACAAGCGAAGTCGCTGGCTTGTAGCGTGTAAAAAAGCCTTGTGTCATCGTGCTATAAGATGCAAGTACTGCACTAGAGTTATACAAGTATTTAGAACAATTTCCGTACGACTGTACATAGGCCAATCACGAATAAGGTCCGCCCACTAGACGTGGCCACTAAACGCAACCATTAGTGGTTAAGTGCTACCGCTCACTGGGCCACTAAACGCAACCACTAGTGGTGAAGTGCTTCCGCTCACTGGGCCACTAGACACGGCCACTAAACGCAACCACTAGTGATGAAGTGCTGCAGCTCACTGTGCCACTAAACGCAACCAATAGTGGTTAAGTGTTGCCTCTCACTGGACCACTAAACGCAACCACTAGTGGTTAAGAGCTGCCACTCATTGGCCACTATAAGCGACCGCTAGTGGTAATATTATTATAAATAATGACTCTTATTATAATGACGATATAGTTAAAATGCTATTATTGCAGTAATTTAATAGATAAATGATGCTAGCGTGTTATACGAACATAATTTTTGTTCTATGTTGAGCTTAGAAAATGGGAATCGTTGGTTATCAATATACATAAAAGGATTTATCCTGACTGACTGTCATAGCCTCGAAATTTCAAGTCTTAATTTTCAGTGGTTCGGCCCGTTCTTTGTCTGTCAGTCAGTCAGGATCAAACCTTTTATAAATATTGATATAGCGATCGTTAAAGATGAGTACACGCGCGCGCACATGGTAGATATGTCGCAGGCATATTGTATAAGTCGGCATTTTACAAACGGCGTCGTCCGTTTACAAACGCTCGCTGTTTTGTAATATGCCGAAGGCAAATTGTTAATTGCACAGCCTAATGCCATAAAATCATCTAAGGTTGATAAGAGTTAGGTGACGGTAGGTTATTAGTTTTTTATGTGCCTGCACGCGAGGGAAGCGAGCGTGCACAGACTAATGACCGAAAATCATCATAGGCAAAAAAGTACTTTCTACTTTTTGTATGATGATGGTCACCCTACAATTTCAACTAATGTCGAATTGAACGAGTTGTCAATTTGCCTTCGGCGTATTTCAAAACAGCAAGCGTTTGTAAACGGACGACGCCGTTTGTAAAATGCCGAGTTATACGATATGCCTGCGACAGATATATAACTACATACCTTTGACATAGTCCTAATTTTAAACAATCATCTGTAAATCGTTTAATGATGGCTTCTCACGGCCTGCGTTAATACGGGCCGCGCCGGGGTATTCCGGACTTGTCCGTACAGATGACCTAGGCGCGCCGCGGCACGTGTTGTAAGCTACCATAAGACTCTCACGCACTAAAGAGCCTGGCTGTAGCAAGTTAACCAATCCGATGTTGTTTTATTGGAGGCCACACACTAGACACCAAAGCCTGGCAATGGCTGCGGCAGCCATTAGAGCTGCTGCTTACTGAGCCACTAAAACCACTAGTGGCAGCCACTAAACGCGACCTCAAGCTGCGGACGAGATTTGTCATACATTTTGTATGGCATCGGCGCAAACTGAGCGTTCGAGTGGCCGCATCCGAGGCATAAGCTGTGGAAGTGGCCAGCGTTAGATTCTTGTGGCTGCGTTTAGTGGCCGCTACTTGTGAGCGCGTTTAGTGGCCTAGTGGGCGACAGCCTTTAGAACGCGAAATTGCACGGCATCAACAGACCTGATATTCAGAAAAATATCCTATACCGTAGAGCAGTAATGTGTAGGCATTACTGTGTTCCGGTTCGAAGGTCACTTTTAGTAAAATTACTGGGCTTTCGAGACTGTCCATGAAAATGTCAGACGGGCTGCCTAGTGTATAGTAATTTGTACTATAGCAAAATAAGTTTTTTTTTTTTGCACAAATATATTTTTATGTTTTAGATATTTTTTTTAGACTTGTTAGCGTTTTTGAAACGCGTTTTTGGGTGTATTATTATCAGGTGATGTGTGAGATATTGGATGGAAGTTTGTATGAACCATTAAAATAAGTTTAATGCACTGTTTTGGTCTAAGTATGCGTGATCTCTTACCATCAGGAGAGCGCCTAGCTGGTCCTAACACTTTTTTACTTAAGGCGAATAGTACCCCTGAATCGCCCTCTCGCTCGCGTGCACCTATATTATTGAAGATTTAAAAATTGCTACATGTAATTACGCGAAAAAATACCTCCAGGAAATAAAAAAATACATTATACACGTGTAGTCAAAAATCCAATTCAATCCAAACTAGGTAGTCTTCATGTGTTAAACTTTGCTCAAAGATTTTTTCGCGCGAGCGACATTGCGAATCGGGGAAATTTACGCCTTAAGGGGAATCCTCAAATCCGAATTCCAAACAAAAGTTTTCGGATAAATATGAAATGTTGACGAAATCAAAAAACATGGACGGAACGAATAGTGTGAAGAAATTACTGTAATACGGCGTACTTTTTGGGTATTTGTCCGAATCATTTTGTATGGAATTCGGATTTGAGGATTAGCCTTAACTGGTATTTCTGGTATGAAGGGTGGCTTCAAAGGGACTATCTAGTGAAAAAAATACGCAATTTCGTTTATAGGTGTCACATTTTTTTTAAATTATTTTATTTATATATTTACTGACTGATTTTGATATTTTTTTCTTGAGACCAATCTTAAAGTACATCCTTTTAAATAAAAAAATACCGGACGTAGTGTTACATCCGAGCGTTGGGAGCCCAGTAGCCCAGTCCAAATCACTCTCCACGAAATATTTTGCTCAGTGCGCTTAGTTTTCACTTTTTTCACTTCAAAAATAATTTTCCAAATCGGTTGATAAAACACGAATAAGATCTATCTGATCTAGATACAAAATAAAAAAAAATAGTAAATACCTACAACTTACTTGAGAACGTCCTCTTTTTTGAAGTCGCTTGAAAATTAATATTGAGGAGTCAAAATTCATGAGAAATAAAAATATTTAATGGTTCATTCAAATATAATTATTCCTAATTATTTATAATGTTTTAGTCGTAAAGCATAAAAATATTTAAATCGGGTTAGAATTAGTATTTATATTATATTATTGACTCAACTGTAAGTTAGCTTAAAGAGGGTTATGTGATGAATAAAGAATATTATTTTGGAATAAAATTACTCCCAAAAATGCAACGTTTTTTCTTTAGAACCCTTTGCCTGTCGCCCTTGTCCTATAAAAAAAATTGGTTGTCTGTAAAGTTGGTTTACGGACGATAATTTAACGTGACTACCAGCGTAACGGGACAACGAGCGTTACCGGACAATGACGTCAACATTTTCGTGCATGCAGCTGCCTTTAATCGATTTATTAGACTTAGTCACGTCAAAAACTAAATAAAAAACAAAAGCGGCAAGAAATCAGTATTACCGTTGGGAGGCGTCCAGATGACGTCTAGATGGGTACCAACACAATGCCAGATATGTTGTCGCAAAGCAGTCATGGGTAAGTATTACTGTGTTCCGGTTTGAAGGGCACTGTAGCTATTGAAATTACTGGGCTTTCGAGACTGACTATCAAAAGTTAGAGCACTATAGGAGTGTTGTCCCGACCTTCTGGGTCCTGGGTCCTGAATCTAGGACCCAGATTATTATATTTTCTTCTTAAATATGATGGAAGCAAATCTCTCATTGTAGGAAGCAAATAGAAGCAATTTTTGAATAGCTATTCAACGTTAAATACGATAAGTGACTCTTCAACCTGACGGTAACAGTATTCTGCTTAGTTCAGGGCTGGATAGCGTTGTGCGAAATGTCATAAATATATTTATTTTTCTAAAGAAAGTTAAAAAGTAAAGTTCTAATTCGTGCATGCTTTAGAAGAAGTAGGTAATACTGCATTTTAAGCCCTAGGAAAAAAAGTGTTTGCCTATAAAATTGTTCAAAGAAGTTCATTTGTAATAGGTTTCATGCTAGAAGTTGAGAACTTTATTCACATTTCTCACTTTGGTCTTTCATAATACCCACAGATCAGGGTATTATGGGGTACCTAAATATTGCATAATTTCAAACTTCGAGTATCTTTATTACATTATATGGCTGTCTCTGTTTTTGAATTACTAAATGGGCGCTAATTCCAGTTAAATTTAATTTATTTTCTTCGCAATTGAAGTGAAAAATCTTGTGTTTACCTCGGTCCTGAAGCCCATTTTATACTCGACTTGAATATCTAAATTTAAAATAAAATAATAAATATAAAATTGAATATATAAAAGTCTCGTATAAAATGTCTTGCTTTAGGCCATTGGTGAACAAATAACTATTTATTTCCTAAAAATACAGATAATTAAGTAATAAGGCTGGGAGTAGGGTTTGTTCCCGGGAATTCTCGTCCCGGGAATTCCCGGGAAATCGGTCGGTCTCGTACCCGGGAAATTCAGCTCGAGAAAGTCGAGACATCGAGAAGTTTAAATAAACATTTTTACGCTTAGCTTTCTTTGTAAATGCGAGGCGGCAGCGGCATCCTTTGACAGCACGGCTCGTGTCTGTCGGTATCTATACCCCACTGTTCCCACTACTACAGAACCTTCGACAGGAAATAATTCAGAAGTTGTCGAAGCAGGCGTAAGCGAATCAGAAACTGAACAAGACAGCTTTGCAGCTCAATTAGAGAGAGCAATAAAAGGTGTTTCGAGAAATGGTGAATCAACTAATGCTGTGGTGCTTTCCAAATCAATTATAAAAAAATAGTTTTTGCTATTTGAAAAAACAGGCAAGAGGAAACATATACAAAGCATTAATTTCAGTCAAGCCGACTTCAACAGAAAATGAAAGGGTATTTTACATATCGGGAAATGTGGTCAGTAAGATTAGGAGCCGGCTGTCTGATAAATCTATTAATGCTTTGGTTTATCTTAAGGCATATTTCATTAGAATTAATAAGCAGGCTTAAAGACAGTTATATTTTTCGTATTAATAGTAGATAGATATATCTTATTTAATTACATTAAAACTGCCAAAAATTGTGATACCATACCACCCACATAGTGAGATTAGTGAGTGATCTTTAGTTATGATGAGAAAAATTATGATTGTTTTTAGTTAAGATGTTTGTTTTAAGCTGATTGTTAACAGAGATTTTGTTTTTTATTAAAGATTAGTGAGATTAGTTATAATAAGAAGAAGTATGATTGTTTTTAGTTAAGATGTTTGTTTTAAGCTGATTGTTAACAGAGATTTTGTTTTTTATTACAGATTAGTGAGATGAGATTAGTTATGATATGGAGAAGAAGTATGATTGTTTTTAGTTAGCAATTTTGTTTTGAGCTGATTTTTTATTGAGAATTTGTTTTTTTTGTTAAAAATTATGTTGATTTTTTTCATGTAAAATAAACACAGTTAAATTAAAGACTCTTTTTATTAATTAAACAAAAATTTAGACGTATTTTATTTTTTCTCGACAACCCGAGAAGACCCGAGAAATCAGGCTCGAGAAGTCTCGACACCCGAGAACTAAAAAACCTCGAGAAATCGGAAACCCTAGCTGGGAGAGAATGCCTAAGGCATTAAGCCCGCCCATTGTGCAATGTAATTTTTATTTTTGTGCAATAAAGAATTTTAATAATAATAATAATAATAATTTTCTTTTATTTACTAGTTAACCAAATCGGAAAATCTGTAGCTGTGTTTTTTAGCCTCGCTCCCTTTGGTCGGGACTTCAGGGTATTTATACAGAGCGTTTAAAGCCCCCACTTTATCAAACAGACTCCTTCGAGCTGGCAACACGATGCCGCTTTGTTCCAACAGGTTGCCGTTCTGGTCCAACACGTTGCCGCTCCGGTCCAACACGTCACCGCTCCGGTCCAACACGTTGCCGCTCCGGTCCAACCCGTTGCCGCTCCGTTCTAACACAACCAAAAGAGGTAGTTCTCTAGATTTTCTCAAAACGGAATTCTCGAATTTAACTGGGCTCATCTGTCTTGGATGCATGACCAGAGGACCAGATACGAAGAAGTCTGATATTCTGTGTTGTCGCAATCCCGGTCGTGGTAACAGTCCTCCTAAAACTTGTGTGACTGAAAAAAAATGTTTGTCTGTAAAGTTGGTTTACGGACGATAGTTTAACGTGACTACCAGCGTTACAAACGACGTCAAAGTCATCGTGCATGCAGCCGGCGTTCATAGATTATTATTAGACATAGTCACGTCAATACAATTAAATTACTTAGAACAAATGACGTTTCACTTCTCACTTCGAATATTCAGAGAAAGTATTTAAAGTAAAGTAAGAAAGAATTCCTTACTAGCTGGTGCCCGCGACTTCGTCTGCGCAGGTATCTTTATAAATTGTAGCATATGTGTTATTCTGATGTATAAGCTATATTATTGTACAGTTTCATTAAAATCCATTCAGTAGTTTTTACGTGAACGAGTAACAAACATCCATCCATCCTTACAAACTTTCGCGTTTATAATATTAGTAGGATCATATTCGTAGAAACAGAATCATACCGTAGTAGATAGATAGGTAGGGGAAGGGGGGGCATAACGGGGACGCGAGGCACGACGGGGCCACCCACTCATACAAGTAACTACGCACACTAGCCGTGTTTTGTTTTTACCAATAAGAGGGCATTTTGCATCTAACTTCGGTGCGGAAGTAACCGGCGATCAGATGCACGCGTTTATTTTTGACGACCAATTCTTTTTTCCGGCTTCATTTCATCTTATTTTGAGTGGTTACCAAAACGCGTCTAAAAAGGTAAGTGTTTAGATTACTGCTATAGTTTTTTTTATGTGTATTACTACTAACATCAACTATTGATATGTTTTGAGCAAAATCACTCTGACCTAGAATCCAATTATTGGTTCGTTATTTAAAATTCTGTTAGGTATGGGGGCATAACGGGGACATGGCTATGGGGCACAATGGGGTACCCTGTTGTGCCCCGTCCCCATTATGCCCCTGAATGGTTTGTTAATATTACAATAACATTATTTATTCTGTTTTAGGTTTAAAAAATGGTACTAACTTACAAAAAGAAAAGTTCGAGAGGTAGTTGGACTGTAATAGGCATGAAATTGATGCAATTTTAAGCAAATCAGCAGGTTTCATAAAAGTAGCTCAATTGCACGGTGTTCCACAGAACACATTGGAGCGTCACGTCGCAAAAATAAGGAAGGGCGAGGTATCTCTTAATTCAGCTCCAGGTGGAGAAAATGATAAGGAGGATGTCTTATGCATCTATTGCATTGACTCGAACCACACTTATTTGAAGTCTTCGGAGCGTTGGGTGGCCTGCCAGCTATGTGGACAGTGGGCCCATACATCCTGTGCAGGAGTTGACGACGCAGATTTTGAAGAAATCCACATCTGCTTATTCTGTGACAAATAAAATAGTGCCCCGCACTGGTACCCCATACTGCCCCTACCCTGGGGCACGATGGAGTTTTCATGAGGGTTTCGTGAAATTAAAATTAAAAATATTATTTGATTTCTTACTTCAGCAAATTCGGTGCCAATTGATAGATTAATAAGTAACCAAAGAGTTGTCATTAGTTTTCATTAAAAAATATATTATATTTTTTTTTTGTTGTTTATTTCCCTTAGCGTCCCCGTTATGCCCCCCCCTCCCCTATATTGAAGATAAGTTGCCTATAATTTAGCCAATTTGTACTAGAAAATAGTAACATTATTTATTTAATTTTATTGAGCTATGGTAAACCTCAGAAGGTAGGTAAGTACTTAGTAGGGAAATACTATTAATACTGAACTTATTTCCCTAGATACAGTTTTTTTTGTACTAATTTTTTATTAAACTCACCTTCTATAGTTATGAAAAAACACAGAACACATGTTCCTATCAAATTCTTCATCGTAAGCAATATAATTTTAAAAATTAATCATAGAATTTTATGATTGGTAACATGATTTCAAATCAAATATCAAATTTTAACTAGTTATCCATGCGTTCGTTATAACTTACTTAGTAGCTGCATAACGGAGGGTATAATGTACCTAACATTACCCTCCTTCGGTTTGGTCGGGTAAATAGGTAAATTAAACAAATATTATCATAAAAATAATAGATTTATTAAAAGTCAACACTACACATGTAAATAAAATATGTAAATTCTTAATAAATAATTTGCTATCTTACGTGTAAAATAGGGATGTGGTATTTTCATACTAAGAGACGTAAGTCTTGCACCCTTTATAGAACATGAAGCTTATGGTGACTTCACACGGCCTGTACTAACACGCTCCGCGCTATTGTCATCTATTCGGGCGAGCACGCGCTGCGGACGAGTCCAGATCACCTCTTTTCACGGCCTGTGTTAACCGACAATACGCGCCCGCGCGGGCAGCCTGGCCGCTCGCTTCAAACGGCCTGTGACGCAGCCCGGCCCGGCTCGGCGCGGCCTGTACTAACACGGGCCGTATGAAGCCACCTTAAGAAGTCACCAACTGTACTTAATATAAACGCCTAGCTATAGTATTCACTATTGTGTCCTACTTTCAATATCAAAGCGTCATTGATGGTCTCAGGGACCTGTACTTCAAGTCCGTCCAACTCCTAGCCGATGCGCGAGGTGTCTGTGAGACCATACGTCAGGTCTTATCACCTTTATTATAACAAACCTTTATGTGATGAATATTTATATTTGAAAAGTTTCTAGGTGTTTTTATGTAGGTTTCTCACCGATTATGTAGATAAGTATATATTTTTATATAAATCTACATAATCTACAGGTGTAGGTACAAGAAAAATGTTATCACATGTCATTGATGGTCTCAGGGACCTGTAATCCAGTCCTTAGACAGGGATCCGACAGCCGAGACGTGAGGTGTCTGTGAGACCATACGCCACGTCTAGCATATCATATCACCTCTATTAATAAAAACATTGCGATGAACATAGGTATTTAACCTGTGTCTAGGTGTTTTTTTATGTATTCTATACTAGTTTGGCGCTAGAAGTCGTTAAGTCAAATGTCCAAATAAACAAATACATAGAAAACACCTAAACTCAGCTTATGTTTAGACCTAGCAGCCCCATTGTATCCTATCTTCAATTTCATCAACTCCTCACATCATTGATGGTCTCAGGGACCTGTACCTCTAGTCCGTCTAATTCCTTGGACAGTGTTATCTGACAGCCGAGCCGAGAGGTGTCTGTGAGACCATAGGCCAGGTCTAACATATCACGTTCTTCATCACACGCTTCTTCTGGTAATCTGGAATTATATGATTGGTTATAGTGGTTAGTTTTTAGTGGTTAGTATCGACGACACAGATGGTCGAGTGACAAGTGCATTGGACTGCTACGCCGAGTGTCGCGGGTTCGATTCCCGCTTCTGGACAAACATTTGTGTGATGAACATCGGTGTTTGTCCTGAGTCTGGGTGTATTCTATGTATGTATTTACAAAAAAAAAAATATTTAAGTACTAGCTGGTGATCGCGTATATATATCGCGATTTATAAAGATACCTGTATCTTTATAAATTGTAGCCTATGTGTTATTATGAAGCTATATTATAGTTTCATTAAAATCAATTCAGTAGTTTTTACGTGAAAATGTAACAAACATCCATCCATCCATCTTTACAAACTTTCGCGTTTATAATATTAGTAAGATAGGATTCTATCAGTTATCTGTTTCCCATAATGCTAGCTCTGCTTAGTTTGGGGCTAGATGGCGTTGTGTGAAATGTCCAAACATTATTATTATATATCAGGCCTTTTAACCTTTGAGAGAAATTACTGTGTTCTGGTTTGAATTTCACACAATGCCATTTAGCACCAAACTACAGAGCTTGCATTATGGGAAACAGATAACTGATAGCATACATATGCTACATATATTATATTATATATTTTACATAAAAACTAAATACTTTTTTGTAAACATGTACAGAAAGCGTCAGAGATAAGTATCCCCCTTGCAAAAGACACCCACTTATAAATCCTTTCAAAAAATTGTAATACTTAAAATTAATTTTAGGCTTACATACGGTTATACATATATAATCTATTTTTTAAAGGCAAAACTTCTACATTAGCCGCGACGGTGATTTAAAGGGATTTGAAGCTGGGTATTATAATGCAAGGGGATACTTATCTATGACGCTGTCTGTACATAGAATACATAGAAAACACCCAGACTCAGGACAAACACCGATGTTCATCACACAAATTTATGTCCTGAAACGGGAATCAAACCCGCGTCAACGGCGTGGCAGTCCAACACACCTGCCACTCAACCATTTGGAGCGAACAACTAGTTTATCTAAAGCGTCAATGACACACGGCATTTTTACACGCTGCTTGTCGGCGAGTTTAAAAGCTAGCGAGTGAGCGAGTTAGCTTTCGGGAAGGATTGTCAACAAGGAGATCGTAAAAACGCCGATGACACTGGGCTTTACAAGCTGCCGAGTTCGCACTCGGACCACGGAGGACGTGGTGGCCGAGTGGATGAGGCCCTTGCCTTGCGATCCGATGGTCCCGGGTTCGAATCCCGGTGGCAGTCATACGTAAATGGGTTTTTTCGATCAAAAAAATCTATGTATGCATCCCACGTTCTCGCAACGGTGAAGGAAAACATCGTGAGGAAACCGGCATGTCAAAGGACAGAAAAAAAATGTTGTATGGCATGTGACATCCACCAATCCGCATTGGGTCCGCGCGGTGGATTAAGACCCATTCGCTCTCCTGCTGAGAATAGGCCTGAGTCCCAGCAGTGGGAACATTATAGGCTGATTATGAAGCGAACTCGCTGGCTTGTAGCGTGAAAAAAGCCGTGTGTCATCGTTGCTTAATAGGTAACAAAATAAGTAGTTATCTCACCTGTCAAAATCCTGCTGCTTCAGTATAACATGGCAGGTGGAGCAGGTAAGGGTGCCTTCACACGCGCCGAACCCCTCGATGTTCAGGTCGTTGTTGACTACCACGTCGAGTAGTGTGTCGCCGACCTTAGCCTCCGTGGTTATACTTTTGCCGTCGCTCAGTGTGAATGTTACTTTTACCCTGATCAAAAGAAATTATTAAAAAAAAATGATAATAGTACTTATTTATTACAGCATAAGCTAACTACTACAATCTATATTACAAAATTTACAAAAGTAAACAATTGGGACATCGATAAACCGTTTAAAAAAATTAAGGTTTTACAATAACCTACTACAACAGACAAAAGGGTAATCCTCAAATCTGAATTCCATACAAAATGTTTCGGACAAATACTCAAAAAGTACGCCGGTATTATAGTAATTTCTTCACACTATTCGTTTCGTCCATGTTTTTTGATTTCGCCAACAAATAAAGTGTAAGGTTTCATACTTTAATTTAGATTAATTCTAATTCTATAAACACGTATAAAATCGAAATTAAAGTATGAAAACTTTCACTTTATTCGTAAAGTTTAGTTGTTAAAAAAAAACCACACAGAGAAAAAAAGCCGTGTTGGCCCAGTGGGAGGTGCCTGGACTTTCGATCCGAAGGTCGTGGGTTCGATCCCGGTCGTACACCAATGGATTTTTCTGTTCAAAAAATCTATGTGTGCATTAAAACTCGTGCTTAACGATGAAGTAAAACATCGTGAGGAAACCGGCATGTTATAGAACCTAAAGTTCGAAAACATGTGTCAAGTGCACAAAAGGAGCCTCATCGAGGCGCACTTGAAATTCTTTAACCACACTGATTCGAAAGAAATAGTGACGTGATAAGAAGAAGACTACAACAGACTTCAATTGGACTGTTCTAGTGACCGTAATCACCATTGAATAGTCACAGGAAAGCAAAATACGCAATTTTGTTTACTTGGGTGACATCATTTTATCAGTGACTTTCGAATCGATTTTTATGAAATTTCCATGGGATTAATCTGGAAGTATATTATCTCAAACAAAAAAGATTTTTTCAAATCGGTTCATAAACAACAAAGTTCTGAGGTAACAAACATAAAAAAAAAACCTTCAACCAAATTGAGAAACTCTTTTGAAGTTGGTTGAAATATAACAAATGCTATTTTATTTAAAAAAATCAAAAAGGTGCAACAACCGCAGACCGCACTGCAGCCTTGACGTCAATTTTGGCATTTTGGTCTATTTTGTACCAGAATTGATATCACGGTTGCAGTCTACAGTTCATCTAGTAACCATCTCACATTGAACAACCTGAATTTTATCATTCACAGTGTAGGTAAAAGCAATGCTGTAACTGATTCTAAGGTAGCCAAGGTATGGTAAGGTAAGTTAGCCAGGTACCTACCTTCCAAGGTTTTCAAAGCTAGGATATTATTGATATCTCGGATTTTTCTTATTATTAAACTTCCTGTGATGGAGTACCTAACCATTGTAGTACTACCTACTGATAAGTCTTATCTCTATGTTATTCCTAAATTACCAGGTCTTAGGGATCAGATATTATGTAAATAAACCATGTAAATCAACTTACTTTTCATCCTTAGGCACTGCTTTGGTCGTAGATAAGTGTGTGATGACTTTAAAATTGCTGAAACTTGTTCCTACCCCGTTTTTTCTTAGTAGATAGCGTACAGAAGAATTGGTGAAAGTTTTTGATAAACTTCGAATCATTTTTGCTGGGTTGCTTGGGCTTTTTGGGCTTGGGACTGATGCTCTGAATTTCCAATTGGTATTAAGTTATACAATACACTGACACTGAATTAGATAAATATGGTAATTTAAAGCGAAATAAACTTGACCTTAGAGATGTTTTAGGTTAGACTAACATTCTGTTTTACGCAATCGTGACATTTGGAAATTAACATCATAAGGTTTCCTATAACGAAAAAAGAATAGTGATAAACTTCTGCGTTTAAAGGATCATTTTGAAAGTGTCAAAGTCAAATTAGTTTCGTTAATGCTCAAAATGGATCAACATTGTCACTGTTTTTTTTTTTTTTTTTTCTTTCGAAGAACCTAATTTCTTAGGTTTTGGCTTCACATCAAAGGTATATAGCCAGTGTCAAGTAATTGGAGAGATTATGCGCTCGCCGAGAGTCCGGTGACGCAGTAACAGCCATCTGCGGCTAACTGCATTAAACGTCTATCCGAAAAAAAAAGGCGAGATTATTTTGTCATAAGTCAGAGTCGATAAGTCAAGTCATGCCCCTGTAAAGTAGTGATGGTTGCGACGTTTCTAGAGGCTTCTATGGAGTTTTGGAGGCAACACGAAAAGTCACGTTTTACAGCATTTACACTATTCACCAACACTCATACACGTTCACGAGCACTTAATGGATAAAAAACTACCGTTTTTACACTTAAACACTCAAAGTTATACAAGTTTTGTCAATTAATTTAATGCCACCAATGTGCCATTTTTCATGTTCCCGCCAAAACTCCATTGTAACTGTTGTCACATCACATGTCATAAATTTTTTGTAGGAAAAACAAAACGCAGTGTTTTGAAAAGTGGAAAGTTTTTTGAGATTTGCGAAAATCATTGTATTATTTCTTTTACTTATAAATTCTCAGTATATCTTTAAAAATCTAATTTTAAAATGTCGGAGCGATTGAAAAACCCGAATCAGGTCTCAAACGAAGATGTTATTGATGACCTAACCAAAGATTTTCAAACGTCTTTGAACACCACTGAAAATCCAGCAGAATTCGTGATAAATCCTGGCACCAGCGCTGAAGAGAAGCCCACAGAATCTGGAGATGCAGCACAATTCACAGGCAAGTCTTCCAAACCTTAATTAGCCAGATATTTCGTATTCTTGGCGTCATCAAGGCGTTGTCTTTGTGAACAGAAATCACTCATAATAGCGTAAAATAGTTACTTTCTCATGTAATCAATAGTGTAAAACCGCTTTATGATCAATATAAACTGAATTTCTATCTTTAAAGAAATTAAACCTATACACTTGCTGCTGGGTTGCAAAAGTCTAAAGGCAGGTTTACACTATACGAATAAAAAGCTAGAGCTAGAACAAGAGCATTCTTTCTTGATCTCTTAGTGTTAACGAAAGCTTGTTTCCATTTTTATCCATTTTGCATTAATAAAAATCAAATAATATAACAAGCCATCTGCAATTTCAGATATCCCGCTAACAGACCCAGAATTGGACAAAGATGATAAATCTGAAGACCACAGTGACACAGACTCAATAAATGAAGAGTCATTGAAAGATGCTGAAGTTGACCTCACCGATGATCAGAAAGAGGAACGAAGGATCATCGCTGAGGAGTTGAAGGAGGCCGGCAACTTTGCATTCAAAATTGGAGATTATGATTTGAGCATAGAGAAATACACATCAGGTATACATATTACTACAAGACTTAAATCGTTCAGACTATGCTAGGCTATTCTAATGATTGACTGAATGAAAAAAGGTCCTATATTCTAGATATACTAGAATGAATTGGTTTGATTGGTCAAAGTATGTATGTACAATCATTATGTAGGTATCTAGATAATATATTCTGTCTAACGATAACTGTTGAATCGTTTATACAATCATGATAAAATTTTGCAGGTAGATGAGTAATTTTTAATTATTTTTCGAGTTTGAAGATGAACCAAATCATTTCAAGGGTTTAGGTGCCTCACGTTCAAAAGTTCAAAAAATGACCTCATGGTCAAAGTTTGGGGCAAACTATGATTTTGACTTTTTATTGTAACCTCTTTTATTTTTGGTTGTTTAGCATAAGTTTTTGTTTCAATGTGTATGTTTCTCCGGGGTTTACAATAAAGAGTTATCTATCTATCTATTTTAAATAAGAAAGTTTTCTAGGATGTATGGATCAAATCAATCATGCTAAAATGACTGAACTGATTAAGCTAAATATTTGCATGAATAAAATGGTTATTTATTCAGACTACATTAGTCCTTCAAAACAATAAATTACATTAAAACTAATATTAAATATCATATCAATTTTAATTTATTTATTGATACAACATTTCACATAGGTTAGCTATTGTTACAACAATATTAAAATTGGTACTGCAAATTTTAACATGTTAATTGTAATATTGCAGGTCTACAAACATGTCCACTGCATTTTTCACAACTGCGTGCCATCCTGTACTGCAACAGAGGCGCAGCACGGATGAAGCAACAGAAATACGACCGAGCGGCCAAAGACTGCACTAAATCTATACAGCTGGACGAGAAATACCTAAAGGCTTATATCAGGTAAGCACAACCTCATTTAATAGTACCATTTAATAGTAAGTTTAATATTCATTCACTGTAACTCCCACACCATAAATGGTAGAACATAAGGCACTAATAATATTCTTTAACAACATACTATGTATACTATGTTCTGGCGAATAAAAATCTTGAATCTTGAATCATTTACATACATACACTTCATTAGCTTCCCTCCCTTTTTTGCAGTTGAGTGAAAATACTTCGAAATACTAAAATTATTTTTGTCCTGTTACATTTTTACCCGACTGCCAAGGAAGGGTTATGTTTTTTGCGCGTATCTTGTATTTATGTATGTAATAGTACATTATTGCAAAGGCAGCGAAATAGGCAATTGCAGGTCGAGTATGAGTTTGAAGGCCGAGCCGCAGGCGAGGACTTCAATAATACGAGGCAGGCAATTGCCATTTCGGCCGAGGCATATATAGTGCTTTTCTTAAAAAAATGCAAGGAAATAAAAAAGGGCCTTTTAAATAATGTTCAATTAACGAAGAAAGAAAAAAAAAGAAACATGAAGAATGTGAACGTCGAGAGCTGAAAGTGAGTACTGGCATGTAGGTAGGTAGGTAAGTAAGTAAGTAGGCAAGTAAGTAGGCAAGTAAGTAGGCAAGTCAGTAAGCAAGTAAGTATGTAAGTAGGTAATTAGGTAAGTAGGTAGGCATGTAAGTAGGCAAGTAAGTAGACACTTGTCTTACTTACTTAAGTACTTACTTAAGTAGTACTTAAGTACTTAATAAGTAGTACTTAAGTAAGTAAGTTAAGTAAGGTACTTACTTAAGGAAGCAGGTTTTCCATCGCTAATTTAGCTTCTTAATCCGGTGGAGTGCAGTCATCCATGTCCATTCAATTTTCACTTTCAGAATCATCGGAACTTATTTTATTTAATTTTCAATAACAAAATAATAACGAACTCCGCTTTACCGCCAATTTTTTATTTTTATTTTACAGTTTGTGCCGAAAAAGGTTAAACGCATCTGTGGCTATACGGCTATACAGCCACGAGAACGCAATGTGTACGATAGATGAAAGAGTTCTAAATTCAAACAGCACACCGTTTCATACAACATTGCCGGCGCGCTTTTCGTTCCAAATTCAAACAGCACACCGTTTCATACAACATTGCCGGCGCGCTCTTCGTTCCAAATTCAAAGAACACACAGTCTACGTAAATATGATACTTCGCGTGTTCTTTATAAAAAAGTAATGACAATATTTCCGCGCATGTTTAAGAAAAATTCTTTGTTACCTCATATCTTCCAAACGGTTGGATGGATTTTGACAATTAATGTATTGTTAGATTCGTCTCAATAACCCGAGTGTTCTTAGATGGATTTTTTTAAAAGAATGATCAAAATGGCGGATTTTTGGAGCTTAAATAGTAAGTCGTTAATAATGCAGCCGGCGTTCATCGATTTATCAGACTCACGTCAGAAACAAAAAAAGGATAGAAAGCAAGCATTCATCTGAATTGATAACCTCTCGTTTTTTGAAGTCGATTGATAATAAAGTTACCACAATAAAAAATCTGGTTTCCACACAATATGAACATAACTCTACCATTTTTTTTCAGGAGAGCCCAATCGTATGAAGCTACAGAGAAATTCGATGAGAGTTTAGCAGACTTCAAGAAGATTCTAGAAATAGATCCTTCAAATAAAGAAGCTCAGAAGGCCATCATTCGACTTCCGCCCCTCATCGAAGAGAAAAATGAAAAACTAAAAGCAGAAATGTTCGGAAAACTTAAGGATTTAGGCAATATGATACTGAAGCCTTTTGGCTTGTCAACTAATAACTTTCAAATGGAACAAGATCCCGAATCCAAAGGGTATAAAATTAATTTTAAGCAGTAATAAAATGATATGGTTATAATTTATTTCTTTATTTATTTTTACCCGACTGCCAAGGGAGGGTTATGTGTTTCGCGCGTATCTTGTATGTATGTATGATTGTATGTTTTATTTGTAACCTCGTATCTTCCAAACGATCACATCGATACAAAACTTAAGTAACAGATGTAGTCTGGAAAATAAGATCCCTGAAGTGGAAGTGGTCTGGACACACAGTTCGTGGCACAGATAAGGGTTACGTGAGGTAATTTTGGCGATTTTTCGACCCCCTCCCCCTACTCCCCTAATCTCACGTGAGATTTTACGTCGTACTTATTATAGTGGAGAATATTTTTTTACTGACTTTCACCCAGTTTTCTCACAGCATTACATATTTTCCTGCGGAAAATATTACGTGAGATTTGCCGAGACAACCCCTCCCCCCACGTGAGATTGGGTGAGGTTATCTCGATCCCCTCACCCCCCTAAAAGCCTCACTTAATTAATGGATACCCCCTAAGTGGAGCAGGAGAATCACAGTCTGGCAACCAAGAATAGGGAAAAGGAAGAGAGGAAGGCAAGTCAAGCGATGGCGAGACGATATAGAAGCTGTAGATAGGAAACACTGGACAATGATACCACAAGACACTTCAGTGAGACCGTACTTCAAGGAGCTTGAAATAATGACTCTTCCATCTATAATCATTTTTCAGGTGGCAGTATTCGTGCGCGATAACCTGACTCTGTTCAGTAAGAACAGTGACAATCACGCGTACCACACTCGTCATGCCGACAAGCTTGCTAGCTTACCCCGCACACTCGCTAAGTCAAGCAAGCTGACGCATATAATGGGACCGACGATATATAACAACTTGCCAAACTCTGTCACAGATGCAAATAGTACGGTGTCCTTTAAATTTAGATTAAAGCGCTGGCTCACTGATAAAACTTTCTATAGCTATGAAGAGTTCATAGCTAGTATATAACTGTAATCTATTTCTTATTGTTTTCTATTTCATTGTAATAACTTATATTTAAGTCGATCATGACAGACAACTGTATATTTATTGTACTGAATATAGGTACTCTATATTTAATTACCATCAGTGACGTGTAAATATTTTATTTACTAAATAAATGATTATTGATTATTATTATTGATCAAGGATTTTTTTTTTTTTTTACACATCGGGAAATCCTAATGGATGCCCACCGCCCTTGGGGGAGGGCGGAGGGGTATGTCGGACTCATACCGACTAAAACCCCATGGTGGCCGACCTCTGCGCATTAGAGGGACCCCGGGATATCCTCAGAACACGTACCGGTGTCCCTCACGCACGTTGCTGTGAGGCCCATCCCAGGGAAGGCTTGCGCCAACCCCGAGCTCCGCTTGCAGTGCATGCCTCCCCGTGCACTGCAGCCGTCCCAGGTTCGAGTATAATGCAGCCAGAGCCCAGTTGGGGAGGCCTATGCCAAGGGGCACACAGACAAACCATGCCGGTGTATAGATAAGGATAGGGATTAGTTAGGTAATAATAATAATAATGAAATCTTATCCTTCAATCATTACAAATTGTTAAAAAATATCTGAATAAAAGGCATTTTTATTTTTATTATTATCTTCCAAACTGCTGGATGGATTTTGACAGCTAGTACCTTTTCACACGTACCGGTTGCCGGGTAGCTGGCGCCGGGTACCCGGCGGCGCAGTGTATGGCCTATGTACTTTATCTTTCACACGTATCGGCGTAATTTGCCCGGCAAGCGGTCGCCGGGTGCGCACGGATCCACCACTGTGCGTCCGGTTGCCGCCTACCGGTAAGCCGGCTACCGGACGCGTAGTGCTGTATTGAAGACGCAGCATGCTTTCATACGCACCGGCGCGTAGTCGCCCAGGTACAGTCACAGAGATCAGAGAGCACGCGCTCGTCGTTAATTCTCACACCCTCGTATCTTCCTATTATAGTATTAAAATTGTAAAATGGAGATAGATATTGAATTACTAATAACTTAAGTGGAAGCTAGACCGGTTTTATGGGATAAAACTTTCCAGAATACAAAGATAAAAATGAAACCAAAAAGGCTTGAAGAGAAGTCTGTGTATTATTAAACGGATGAACCCAATAATTTCTTGACATTCTTTTCTGGCGGCGGTATCTTCTGTACAAAATCCACATTGCATTTATTTGTTCACGTTCCATTTTTAGAGAAGACTGTATTCGCGTCGATAGTAAAGGCGCTACTGGATATAAAATCGGCTCGTGTGAAAGCTAAATGTGATACCGGACAGTCGGCGCCGGCTACCCGGCAACCGGTACGTGTGAAAAGGCACTTAAGGTATCGTTAGATTCGTCTCAATCACCCGAGTGTTCTTAGATTAGTCAAAAAAATAATCAAAATGGCGGATTTTTACAGCGCTAAATAGTAGGTCGTTGAAATTTTTTTGTTGACCAAACTTATAGAGTAGAGTATCAAAATGAAGGTATTTTAAAGGAGATTACAAATATATATAAGTATTTAAATTATATGTTTACATTTAATTTAGAATAATGAATTGACAATGAATGTATAATTATTTCGCAGTCGGGGTTTCAGTTTTTTAAACTTTAAGCTTGTTTAAATACCTACATGTAAAACACCAAGACTCAGGACAAGCACCGACGTTCATCAGACGAGAATCGAACCCACGAAACCGGCGTGGCAGTCTGTCATACCTACTTGAAACGTGCAAAATATATGAACTATTTCTATTCTTTCTAAACTATTCTTTAAAACTTCTTTTCATAGTTTCAGTCAAATAAAAATAAATGAATTTTGAAATTTCCGTCAAAAAGAATGTCAAATTTATTTTATTTTAAGTTTTCGTAGGTGTAATTTTTCTAAGTATTTTTTTATGATTTTTAGAGATTTTTTTAAGTTTCTAAAATTATAGTGAACTGGAAATGATTGAAATAATCGGATAAGTAACATAAACAAAAGGTATGTAGGCGAAATTATATATTTGCTCTACTAAGTTTGCTGCTCCATTGCAACGCGGTTTTGCTATGTCCTTACACTCTTTAGTTTAGGCATCGCAAAGCTTACAGATACTTTATCTGATCTGTTTAAAAATTACCTTTATATTTTCAGACACAATGGGCAAATGTCGAAAGCGGAAGTGAGTTTCGTTCCTATATAAACTTGGAAGTACCTACCTAAAATACTATTTGAGGTGTCTAATAAAAATGTTTTTTTTTTCAGGATGTGTAGAACGTAAGTCCACCCCTTTGCACATAATAGGTTCTAGAACGCTATCTTCGTAGGTATTGGCTCGAATAATCGTGGTAAGAATAACGAGTAGGTTCTCTTCTACTCTAAAGCTTTTTATTTAATTGAAGATTGGTCACTTTTGCCTGCAGGGTCCGTTTTGACTTGAGATCCACTCGAAAGTAAGTACCTAATACACCTGCAGTGCTTAGCTATGTAAAAACCGACTAGGTATCTATATCGACGCGTTACCCATTGCTTGGATTTTATGCAATTGCAGTAGGATAATAGCAATCAAACTGCACTAACTTTTAACTTTATAACTGATCCTATGTCAACTATCTGTCTATCAGCTGAAATGGAGGTGACTAGTTCCCAGAAAACCTAAGAATTTTGAAATAAAACTATCATGGCTTGACTATGGTCCAGATGCAAGCAATAGCAATACCTATTTTTTGAAAACAAATTAATATATAAGGTTCCGGCCCAAACGCCCTTGTGTTGGAAGGATGATTTGTGTGTGACAGGCGCTGCCGTTCGAAGTCGGGCCGCTTCAAGCACTGCCGTTCGCGTGACAGGCGCTACCGCGTGATACAGCGCTCCTGCCGCTCCCGACGACGACGACGCTGTAGCCGCAGGCGACGCAGACGCAGCTGTGGCAGAAGACCCCGGTACAACACTCGCTCTCCCTAGACACAGTGGAGCCGCGGCAAGCACTGCCGTTCGCGCAACAGGCGCTACCGCATGGTCCAGCGCTCCTGCCGCTCACGACGAAGCAGATGCATTTGTGGCAGACGACCTCGGTACAACACTCGCTCTCTTAGACACAGTGGAGCCGCGACAAGCACTGCCGCTAGCGTGACAGGCGCTACCGCGTGGTGCAGCGCTGCTGCCGCACACAACGTCGACGCTGCAGCCGCAGGCGACGCAGACGACCCCGGTACAACACTCTCTCTCCTTAGACACAGTGGAGCCGCGACAAGCACTGCCGCTCGCGCGAAAGGCGCTACCGCGTGGTGCAGCGCTGCTGCCGCTCACGACAACGCTGACGCAGCTGTGACAGACCCTTGTACAAATAAAGATACTGTAGCGACACAATACAGTAAAACCGCTGCAAGCGCTGCCGTCTAAAAACAAATGTCACTCTAATAAAAGTAACTAGTCAAGTCTTTACTAGGGTAAAGTGTTTCCACTGCAATTCCTGGAATTAGCTGATCTTCGTTTCATGTCAGCGACACAGGGTATCTCATTTTTAGCGGCAGTTTCCGTCGTCAGGACCGTATCTTCAGGACAGTGATACAAGTCTCCTCTTGCAGATACTTGTGGCGCTGTCGCTCTAGGTCGGGCTCGTTCAAGCGCTGCCGCGGCTGCGACCGGCGCTACCGCATAAGGAAGAGCCGCCGTCGTCGCCGCCGGTAGCCGGGTCGCCACCGGTAGCCGCTTCACCGCCGCTACCACTGATAAAGGTGCGCGCATCAGCCGCATATCTTGTCCCAAAAGCTATGCGAGGATGAACAAACCAATCGTTAGGGAAGGCTGTACCCAGCTTGAGGTACCAGCGTCAGTGGTGGATTTACCAATAGGCTGAGAAGGCTGGAGGCTAGGGCGGCAGATTTTAGGGGGTGGCAAATTTTATAGATGGGGATATACGTTTGATATATATATTTTTTGGGACTAGTCAGTTATTTCACCACCTCACTCCCACACTCTCCCACACTTGAGTATTATTCTCTGACTGGAAATTAGAAAATAAAGATTAGATTTTTTAATCTTAATTAACTTCAATTTTAAATATAATTTTAAACCTAAATTTTTATTCTTATTGGTTTGTTCATCCAATTTTAATTGTAGTAAAAATACTTAAGCATTGTAACTTAATAATTGTTTCACCTAACTGTAACAAACGTAATTCATTAATCTCAACATTTTGATTTAAATCTAGAGTTACCTACTTACTAATTAATGTCTGTCTTGTCTTGCATGTTTTTCGGATCCCCGCGACACAGGCTAGCCCTAGTGCGGGGTCCATTGGTTAAAACTCTTCCTATGTAACCTGTTTTTGAAATAAATATTTTGTATTTTGTATTTGTATTTCACGTGTCCAATTTTGTTTCAGATTGGATCGTGTCGTCTGTGATTTGCTGCCATATGTGATTTTGAGAAATTGTGCGTGTCTTTACATTCAATAAACATTTTTATTTTCAATGGAATTCCATTTACTTACCATCTTACTAATCTCATTGAATATATTTCTAGGACGTAGACTTTGATTATTTACAAAATCAAAGGATGTAAGAGTCATGTAAAAGTAATTTCTCTTAATCATTCATTATAAACGGAAGGATTTCTCATGTCTGACGTAGGTATGACTTCCTCTTATAGATTAGCGGCACCTGGGTTGGGTCGACTCGATATAGCGGTGTATCATAAAATACAAGTCCTTAGTGACTCAAAACCGTTAAGCTAAATACAGGGCCGTATTCAGTCTGAAAAAATTGTAGAGTGCTCGTGGCACAGAGTTGATACAGATGCACAGTTTAATAAATAATTAACCATTTTTTACAAACATGTTTTATCATGCCATCCTTATGGATGTTTCAGGCATAACCATTGTTTAATTAAATCTGCATAAAATAAAATACTTTCACACTGTATCGGGAATGGCTCTGAATTCTGTAATACAGTTTTTAAAACTAAAACAGGAAAAAGTGACTGTACCACATCTTTGCCTGTATGTTTTTTTTTTTTACGAAATAAACAATTTTGTATAAGTATAATTCTACACCTTTCTACTTCGTCCCAGCCCTTGAAAACTTGCCATGGAAATAATGTTTCCAAGTTTTAATCATGACACAACTGCCGGGCTATTTGCTAAGCCGTCATTAGTTCTCGTTATCGGATTGAATGGTCAAGAGGGGGAAAAAAATGACGTCGCCATAGGATTTCTGTCGCTATCGGCTTCGAGAGGTCGGCCATTTTCTGTCAGATTTGACGTACCATTCGATAACGAGAACTAATGACAGCTTAGCAAATAGCCCTGCCGATCATGAAAAAAAAAGTATGATGTGTAACATCTGACATCTCACCTTGGTAATAAATAAGAATAGGTAACATATAAATTTGGAATGATTCTATTTACTTACCTACTTAATTTTTCTGAGTTTGGTACCATTTGACAGCCAACTTCTTGTTACGCTTCCTGTTAAACACTTCCGTCCCTTTTAACGAAATCACTCCCACATATTGCAGGAAAGAGGGAGGAGGTGAGGGGGAAGAGGTTCCACATCAAAAATTACTGTAACGCAACCATGCAGACTTCGTTGTGCTCGAGAGACAACACCTGCCCCCTCACTTCTTTTCCCTTAGTTCATCTCTGTCCCTGATACGGTATCTCTGTTCAAATAAAGATATGATCGATACGGTTCCGAGAAGCAACTGACTGTTTTTTTAGATTTATATAAATCTAAAAAAACACTGCAAAATAATAATTTAAGGAAATGTAGAAAATTTTTAAAATAGGTACTTAGTGCGTAAACAATGCGTGTAAGTTTCTCGTTTTAGAGCCAAATTTTTTTTTAAATGTTTTACCGTTTTGTTATCATATTTAAAAATATTGAAATAACGAATTAAATATTGGTTGCTTATCTAAAACGTCTATTTTACAAAACTGTATTTATTACAGTTGAAAACAAAATACAGTTCGATATCGAATTCTAGATCCGATATATCGATATTCTAAAGAGCGCGGCCGAACGCAGTACCTTGTAGAACGCCAACGCTAAATCCTGACGCACCGTTATCAATTCTTATCAACAGCGTTATATCACCCACCTATAAGTACACAGAATTTCGAAATATTGATAAGATACCGCGCCAAACACTACAAAACCTTTTTAATGAGTTAATACATTGTTGGCGACTGAATCGAACGCCTTAGTCGAATCTCATTCGGGCGTGGTCAGGACTTTTGGTCCTATTTTTGTAATTAAGTGCTAAGTGTGTGCTATAATGGAGCTGAAAGGACTAACGTTGGTGTTTTTGCTCATCGGATGCGCCTCCGCCCAAACCTGTAAGTTATGTAATTTTGTTTTAAATCATCTAGCTGATGCCTGCAACTTCGTTTGTGTTGAAAATTAACAAAATATCTTTTTTAGTACGCGCCTACACTTCTTGATTCTTGATTTTCTACCCTCGAATTTTCAAGTCTCAATTTCAAGTTTAACCTGTAGGCTGTCTGTCAGTTAGTCAGTAGGGACTAAGCATTTTATATATATTGATGATCGAAGGTTGCTCTTTATCTTTGATAAAATATAATTTTAAGGTGAGCTCATAGTTACCTAAGTATTTGCTAAACCAAGGATGTGCTAAAAAGTTTAGATTTTATTATTTAGGAGAATAAATTGCATATCTGTGGATCTTTTATAATGTGTAGGTATGTGAAGTATTTGAGCAAGACGTTCGTAATGATCACTCTGCCTATGACCAAAGTAGTGATGCGCAGATTCGCAAATAGGTAAACAAGGATTGGCTGGTAGAGAATGCCTTTAGGCATTAAGCCCGCCCATTGTGCAATGTTATTTATATTTTGTGCACTAAAGAATTATAATAATAATAAACTCTTCGAAGGTAGGTACATACCTACGTACCTACCTACTCTATTTTGAAAACGTAGTGATTCCAACTCCGACAATTTTGAAAAATTGTAGGTTTTAACGTCACGATGATTCATACAGCCGGCTAGGCGAGGCGTTATCGATAACATACTGCATTGTTATCGATTTGAAGGTATTCCAATGATTTTGAAATCACATGACCTGTATTTGATTTAACCGGGAAAAAAATCTATGTAGGTATCTATGCATCCCACGTTCTCGCAACGGTGAAGGAAAACATCGTGAGGAAACCGGCATGTCGTAGAACCTAAAGTTCGAAAATATGTGTCGAGTGCACGAAAGAGGCTTCTTCGAGGCGCACTTGAAATCCTTTCACCACACTGGTTCGAAGGAACTAGTGAAGCGATAAGAAGAACCGAAAAAAAGTCTCAGCAGTAATTTTATCTTGCAAATAAATTAGAGTTGTAAGTGTAGGTACCTTCTATAATAGGTTCAGACCGAAAAATCTATTTTTTACACGACCTGCTCGACAATGTCCAATTACCTACCTTACCTACATATCATGCAATCTCAAGGTAAAGCAAAGCATTACCTCCCAAGGGAGGTTAAGTTGTATGAAACTCCCTAGGGAGTAAAGTGATTTGAATTTAGAACCTCAAATTCATGTGGAAACACTTAGAAAACTATAATTAAAAGTAAAGCCTGTTAGAATTATAATTCATTACTAATCTCTCATTCAGATATATCACTGCCAAAGTCAATTTGACAGCTGACGTACCGATGTATCTTTCGTTTTTGCTCGGTGATCTCTCTCTCTCTCTCTTCCCGTGCTACCATCCATGTTGTGTTGTCTTATTACTATTTTATTCAATCAATTTAAATCCATGTAATCCATTATGAAAATTTAATTATGTAAACTGGAGAAACAATACACATATATGAAGACTCAAATGATCGTTTGTATTTGTCGTGTGATGATGTGTCTCCGTACTCACGCGACTCCACTGCCACCTCGCTCAGCTTATCAAAGCCCATAATGGCATTGTAAAAAGGTTTGCTCTAAAATCGAAATGGCCACCATAAACAGCCACAAAAAAAGAAAACAGGCGTGATTAAAAAAAAACAAAAGACAGTGTTAGCTGCTGTAGCCCTGGCTTTTTATTGTCTCGCAGAAGGTGTGAAAAGTAGAGTATGCTCCTCTGGGATAAACCCTGTTTTCGTCTTGGGTAGCTTGAACCCCTCACTTCACTCAGGACTCTACATTACTCTAGAGTCCCTCGTTACGCTCAGGGTTCAATATGCCGCCCGTGACGTAAGACACTGCTTTATCCCCTTGGTGCATAATCTACTATTGATGCTAACATTTGCTATTTGCCGGAATTTCAGATAAAGTATGCATATCTTCTTCATACCCCGCGGTGTGCCAGAGCTTAGACAAGGATGGAAGCCAGGCGGCCTGCCAGAGTGTGGAGACCAGGTGAGTGTCATCAGGTGGTAAAATTCTAAATAAAATGTCTTTAAAATATTATATTTCACTTCGCATGCTCGTAAAGTTTAACTTACTTGGCTTAGAGGGGGAGTAAAACTGTATTTTAGGCCCTAGGGAAAAAGTGATTGCTTATAAAATCGGTTCAATGAGGTTCAGTTTGTTAAAGGTATCGTGCCGGAAGTTGAGGACTTTTTTCAAATTTCGAACTTGTGTCCTTCATAATACCCATAGATAAGGGTTTATGTTTGTATTATGGGGGTCCTTAACATAACTTGTTTCGAATTTCGAATATCGTTGTAACATTGGATGGCAGTCTTTGTTTTTAATTTACAAAATGGGCGCTTATTTCAGTTTAAATTAGTTAAATTTACTCGCAATCCAAGTGAATAATATGTAGACTTCGTTTCTAAAGCCGAAAAGTCTCGTATAAAATGGCTAACTTCAGGTCCTTGGTGTACAATATAGATACCTATCTATTATACAACCTGAAGACATTATGTTCCCTCTCCCCTTTCATTAGTTTTCTTAGAAAGATGGGGAGAGTATCTCTGTGTCTTCCTCCGATATAGACTCTCTTCTCTGGTAAGAGTTTCACCTTCTTTTGTTTCTGTAACATTGGCACTTCTTCCAGGGTTGACTGTGCTCTGAAGCTTGCGCGGGGTGAGGCCGACATCGGGTACTTCTCTGAAGAAGAAGTTCTGTTGCTGGCGCAGCAGCAACCTAATGACAACCGCGTGGTCGCTACAGTGAGGGATGTCAACAGGATGGGTAAGTTTTTACCCCTTTTTTCCCTTTCTTGTGTGTCTGTCGTTTCGGGTGGAATCTTGAAACTCAAATTTCGATAAGTTTTCCGGACGAAACTTTAAGGGTAGCCCACAAATCGATGATAATAATGCATTCTAAATCCATTTATTAATAGGTAATGCCGATCTTACCTCCAAAAAAAAATACTAACAGAAGTTAGAAAATAGAATCGCTCTTTTGTCTATGCATACAAATCGCTAGGTACCTACATCTTGTAAAGAAAGCGAGATATAGTAGGTAAAATCATGAAAACACATTTTTTTACATATTATACATTCTTGTTCTTCAGTACCTAACTCATAAATTCATGTAAATACTATATGAAACTAGTTAAGACCTTTTTCAAATGTACATGATTGCGAATTATATAAATTCTAATTTCTAACTCTTCATCTCCAGACTCGATCAATGAGCTCTCCTTTATTTCAATCTAGCACACGCTAGAGTGAAGTACCTAATAGGTTTTTCCACTAGTGAATTATGGACCAGTGCCTAGTGCCTTTTTTTAGCAGTCGATCTGTTGGTCGCGGGTTCCAATCCCGGTGGCAGTCATGCGTAAATGGGTTTTTTCGGTCGAAAAAATCTATGTATGCATCCCACGTTCTCGCAACGGTGAAGGAAAACATCGTGAGGAAACCGGCATGTCGTAGAACCTAAAAGTTCGGAAACATGTGTCGAGTGCACGAAAGGAGCCTTTTCGAGGCGCACTTGAAATCCTTTCACCACACTGGTTCGAAAGAAATAATGACACGATAAGAAGAAGAAGCAGTCTTGGACCAAGGCTGGATAAAAAGCTTGAAAACATAAGCAATGTATGTAAAATCGTAACCTATTAGAATGGTTTCAAACGATACCTTCACTTCATAGTCGCGGACTTCCAGTTTTCTAGTCAAAATGTATCTACGTTTTAAAATCGAGCATTCGTAATCTCAATCGTTGTGAATTGCAGCATTTGCAGCCATGAAGAAAATAACGCTTGCCTTTTGAGTCCGTCATACCGTATTTTTTTGCAGAGCCCTACGCGTTTGAGGCTGTAGCAGTAGTCCCAAATACCCACACTGGAGGCGTCGAGGGTCTCCGCGGAGGCAGCTACTGCCACCCCGGTCTAGACCAGTCTGATCTGCGCTGGTCTCCGCGCGTGTTGAAGGCGTTGGAGCT
Source organism: Lobophora halterata (assembly GCA_932526365.1). Taxonomy (NCBI): domain Eukaryota; kingdom Metazoa; phylum Arthropoda; class Insecta; order Lepidoptera; family Geometridae; genus Lobophora; species Lobophora halterata. The sequence continues at coordinate 4,027,125 of OW052028.1, read as the reverse complement.
CGCTGTAAGTTACATCTAACCTAGGGTTCTATATATTATATAAGGTATCTCTGAAATTGAAACCAGGACAAGACGCGTGAAAACCCCGGATTTGAAATGGGAAGGAAAACCTTCATAACTTCGTCATTAGTGAAGATAATTGAAAAAAAAAAACTAGGATTTATTGCGATATAAAAAAAAACTTCCTTATTGAAGTCAATTGTGGTATTTTTGTAAAACCTTGATTATTGTATCAAAATCTACAGTCGCCATTTGCAGGACACTAGTTTGCGTAGCCCCTAATTTTTCTTGTTCAACAGGCCGCCCGCACCGACCACTGCTCTGACCCCAACGTGGACGGCAAGTCAGCTGAACAGGTGGAGGTGGAAACTCTTAATGGGTTCTTCTCAGCCGCGTGTAGACCTGGCCTGTGGAGCGCTAACACCACTGTTGACGCCAACCTTAGTAAGTCTATACACCACAATTTTTAATTACCAAAAAAAAAAAAATGACATTGCAGAAGGGGTACTACGTTGTATCTGTGCAGTCAGAATTTTTTGTTGCTACAAAATGACAGAGTGACAGCGGGGTGAGCGTGGCGCCCGAGCAGAGCTGTTGCGAGCTAGCTTATATTTCTCTGTTCTTCGACATGACGGTTTCCTCACGATGTTATTCTTCGCCGTTGTGAGAATGTGGGATGCGCTCATAGAGATCAACACAGCTCGCTTTGCTCCCTGTGCACCTGAAAATCTATTGTCAAGTTCTATTCTCTTTCAAGAGGGTCAAAACGGCTCGCTTTGCTCCTTATGCACCTGCAAAACTTGTCTATTAACTCCATATCCATCCACTCTCCGTGTTGATTCCATGGAAAAATAATAAGCAAATCTTTTTCCAGAGAGTCAACGCGGCTCGCTTTGCTCCCTGTGCACCTGCAAATCTGTTGTCTACTAACTCCATCTCCATCCACTCTCCATGTTGATTCTCTGGAAGAAGAATAAATCTTTTTCCAGAGAGTCAACACAGCTCCCTTTGCTCCCTATGTGCATCTGTAAACTGTTGTCTAACTCCATTTATTATTTTTCCAGAGAGTCAATACAGCTCGCTTTGCTCTCTGTGCGGCGACAACACGTGCAGCAATGGCTACACCATCAACATGGGCGTCACCATCGCTGGAGTCAGCAACGATAACCGCCACATCCAGGCGCTCGAGTGTCTGCGAGTCAACGCCAATGGATCTGCGCCGGCCGTGGGGTACGCGGCGTGGCTGCATGTCCGGGAATACTTCACTGTGAGTCAACAACAGTATATTTGAGTATAAAAATATATAAGAGAACGTGAACGGCAACCATATTTTTACCCGACTGCCAAGGAAGGGTTATGTTTTCGCGCGTGTAATGTATGTATGGTATGCACCTATATTATTATTTTTTTTCTTTCGAAGAACCTAAGTTCTTCTATTTTGGCTTCACATCAAAGGTATATAGCCAGTGTCAAGTAATTGGAGAGATTATTTTGTCATAAGTCAGAGTCGATAAGTCAAGTCATGCCTCTGTAAAGTAGTGGTGGTTGCGACTGTACTAGAGGCTTATATGGAGTTATGGAGGCAACACGAGAAGTCACGTTTTAGCATTACACTATTCACCAACACTCATACACGTTCACGAGCACTTAATGGTTAAAAAACCACCGTTTTTACACTTAAACACTCAAAGTTATACAAGTTTTGTCAATTAATTTAATGCCGCCAATACGCCACTCTTCATGTTCCCGCCAAAACTCCAACCTATATTCTTTGTTACCTTGTGTCTTCGAAACAGCTAGATGGATATTGACAGGTAAGGCACCTATCGTTAAATTCGTCTCAATAATCGGAGTGCCATTTCCCGAGTTTAAAAAATAAATAAAAAAATGGTGGATTTTTGACGCTAAATAGTAAGCCGTAAATTTTTGTTTACCAAACCAATCTAGTAGGGTACGGCAAAAATATTAACACTCCTAATTTAAAAACACGTAGGTATATAATCTAAATTAAAGTATGAAACCTTACTAATATTTGTTGACACAATCGGAAAACATAAACGAAACGAATAGTGTGAAGAAATTACGGCGTACTTTTTGAGTATTTGTCCGAAACATTATGCTTGTTTTAGGATGCATTTTATCTCACATAGGCGCAGCGAAATACACATTCCTAAACTCGTACCTACTGTATCCAAACAGTTTCTGATACTTTTAGCTACGCACAGATTTCAAAGAGATACTTTCGGCAATAGCTGAGCTTTAGAGGTTTTCGGGTCAGGTTTTACAATTAGATATTTTCAAACACTTCACCACACTTCAAAGCCAACAACGACTCGACCCAAGACAATTCACATTGTATTGTAGATGCGTAATCCTCAAGACGCGGCCTCATTTTCTCTCCTCTGTCCGGACGGCTCGCTGTCTCCGCTCACCACGGAAGCCCTGAGCAACACCACCTCGCCCTGCGCCTTTGTTCGGCAACCTTGGGGGGCTATCGTCGCTTCCACGTGAGTATTGAAGTAGCGAAGATCATTTGATTTATTACTCTTCAAATCTTCTAAATCTTATTTCTTATATTATTACCCGACTGCCAAGTAGGTAAGGGTTATGTTTTTGGCGCGTATCTTGTATGTATGTAAATTTCTGGGTTACCTCGTATCTTCCAAATCGTTCCAAATCGTAAATTCTAAATGTCTGGATGGATTTTGACAATTTAGGTATCGTTAAAGTTTCCGTTTTAAAAACAATAATTAAAATAAATAAAATATTTATTCACTTATACTTGCTAACCTAGTACAAAAATGTTTTAAAGCTAGGTTGCGATATTGTGAAAAGGTCGAGGACTCAGCCACGCTGTTTTTCAGCCTCGCCTGTAACTAACCTACAAGTCGGGTTCTCGGAAATGGTCAGCCTCCGTCTGCACGGCCTGACCGTTTTCGAGAACCACCCCCCATCCCATCACAAAATGGCTGATTTTTGGAGCTAAATAGTAATTCATTAATATTTTTTTGTTTACCAAACCTATCAAAAAGAGGGTATTTTAATGGAATTACAAAAATATATTTAAAGTTATATGTTTACATTTAATTTGGAATGCATAATGAATTGACAATGCATTTACGCAATAGGATAAATCCGAGGGAAGAGTGCTATGTTGAAAATTTTAGGGCATTACATTACCTACTACTTAGGGAAAATCGCTTTATCAGGACTCAAAAACACCGTATTACTTTATCTGATCGTGGCAAGCGAAGCGAGCCGCAAATTTTTATGGCCTCTGGTTTACTAAGAAAAATCGCTTTATTATGAGCCAAAAACACACAACATCTAAGAAATCTATTCTTGGGCTGAGGCTTGTAATGCCTACTTGCACCAAACTGTCAAAGTCCCTAAGAAATTACTTTACTCGCTTGGTAGTTCTTAACAGTCCAGATTCTGACCGTTAAGAACTGCCAAGCGAGTAAAGTAATTGCTTAGGAACTTTGAAAGTTTGGTGCAAGTTGGCATAAGTATCATAAATCTGAGCGGGTCTTAAAACTGATTGTTTTTGGTTCTTCCTAAGAAAAATCATATACATACCCATTTACATAAAGATGCCTATAGCTACTAACCATATTATGTGGGATTGGCATAAGTGTTTCCCGATTTTTTCTGACTTCCTTACCTACCTACTTTGCAGGAAAGAGCTAAAAACTTGTATATTTTCTTAATCTTCAGTAACTCGGCTACTCAAGTGCTGACCAGCATCCGTACTTGGTGGCCAACAGGGGCCACCCCCGCTGGCAACGACTGGCAAGCCGTGGCCTTCCAGGCGTTAGCAGGAGGCGCCAACGCCAGGGTCTCTTACCTGGACGCGCCTGTCTCCGTCGCCAACTATACCAACCCTAGTAAGTCTTCTTCTACTTCTTCTTATCGTGTCACTAGTTCTTTCGAACCAGTGTTGTGAAAGGATTTCAAGTGCGCCTCAAAGAGGCTCCTTACGTGAACTTGACACATGTTTTCCGTAGGTTCTATGACATGCCGGTTTCCTCCACGTGTTTTAATTTTATAGATACATAGATTTTTAAACAGAAAAATAGTAGTGGTGTTTGAACCCACGATCTTCAGATCGAAAGTCGAGGCACCCCCACTCGGCAAACACGGCTTATCTTTCTTTTTTCTTTTTTGCTTTCACCCTAGTGAGAAGATTGACGTAGATTTTGTACATTTCACACAACGCCATCTAGCCCCAAACTAAGCGGAGCTTGTACTAAGGGAACCAGATGGATATAATACTTACATACTTTTTTTTTAAAATACATACATAAAATACATAGAAAAACACCCAGACTCAAAATAGACACCGATGTTCATCACAAAAATGTTTCTCCTGAAGCGGGAATCGAACCTGCGACACCGGGCGTGGCAGGCCAACACACTTGCCATTCGACCATCCGTGTCGTCAACCAAGGTTGGTCGTTTGACTCTCGTGAGATTAGGGTGGGGAAAGGGAAGATAAATCTCACAACATCTCACTAAGGAGAGTCAAAATATATCCTCATAAAATAATGAACGCCCGCATTTGATCTCCTAGTCTCTGTAATAGGTACCGTCAGTATCAAAAGTCGATGTCGATCATTTACATTTTCAAAATGGCTTCACACCATTTATTATACCTAAATCACTCAACATGTCAAGCGCTAGTATATTGTGCCCTTACAGGGTGTACGTTTGAAACTCTTTACAATTTAAGACCTTTTTGTACTACGTATACCTAATGCAAATAAATATTTGAATTTGAATTTTGGATTTGAACATCTTTAAAGTTAAAAATGAATTGTAAGGTCACTACATTAACAAAAATAATGAAGTTTTTACAAAAATATAGACAAGCGACTTCAATTAGACTGTTGCCGTAAACACCACTGAAAAGTCACAGGGAAGCAAAATACGCAATTTAGTTTGCTTCGGCGACATATTTTTTTCAGTTATTTGGATATAAAAGCTAAACTACAGAATCGATTTTGATGAAATTTGTATGGGACCATCTGAAAGTATACCCTCTCAAACAAAAAAGAATTTAAGTAATAAGGTAAACAACTTTATAAAAAAAAAACATTCAACCGAAATGATTACCTCCGCTTTTTTAACTCGGTTGAAAATATAATATGGTGTAGGTATAGCGAATTTGACAATCTGAATGTGGTCATCAACTTTTGATGCTGTCTGTACCACAAATACCTACTGAACAATCCCTTTACTTCCAGTTCGCCCCATCAGCAGCATCGACGGCGCCCCAACCTGCCTCCCCGCTCGGCGCTGGTGCACCATTTCTGCCGCGGAACAGACCAAATGCACCTGGCTTCGAACCGCCGCCTACTCGCTCGGCATACAGCCCACTATCTCGTGCCAGCAACGCGCATCTGTTATTGACTGTCTGAGAGACATCCGCGACGGACAGGCCGACTTCATCTCCTCGCCTTCTAACTATGGATACCTGGCTAGACAGTGAGTGTGATAACCTTACTCTCTCAGCATAGAGGTAGACTCTTGTGCCTACAATGCGACTCTGTTATCGACTGTCTGAGAGACATCCGCGGCCGATTTCTAACTAACGGGTACCTGACTAGACCGTGAGTATGATAACCCTACTCTCCTAGCATAGAGGTAGACTCTTGTACCTACAATACGCCTCTGTTATCGACTGTCTGAGAATAATCCGCGACCGATATCTAACTACGGATACCTGGCTAGACAGCGAGTATGATAACAGCCACCTACTCTCTCAGCATAGCGGTAGACTATCTAACATAGAACTTGCCTCTGTCATCGACTGTCTGAGAAACATCCGCGACCGATTTCTAACTAGGGATACCTGGCTAGACAGCGAGTATGATAACAGCCACCTACTCTCTCAGCATAGAGGTAGACTATCTAACATAGAACTCGCCTCTGTCATCGACTGTCTGAGAAACATCCGCGACCGATTTCTAACTAGGGATACCTGGCTAGACAGCGAGTATGATAACAGCCACCTACTCTCTCAGCATAGAGGTAGACTATCTAACATAGAACTCGCCTCTGTCATCGACTGTCTGAGAAACATCCGCGACCGATTTCTAACTAGGGATACCTGGCTAGACAGTGAGTGTGATAACCCTACTCTCTTAGCATAGAGGAAGATTCTCGTGCCTACGTCGCGCCTTTGTTATCGACTGTCTGAAATACCAGTACCACATATTACAGGTGTTGAAAAACCGTGTTGGCCGAGTGGGAGGTGCCTCGACTTTCGATTCGAAGGTCGTCATTCGAACCTGGTCGTACAACAATGGATTTTTCTTTTTTAAAAAATCGTAGTGTGCATTAAAACACGTGTTTAACGGTGAACGATTTCATCGTGAACAAACCGGCATTTCGTAGGACCTAAAAAAAAGTTCGAAAACATGAGTCAAGTTCACGAAAGAAGCCTTTTTGAGGCGCACTTGAAAGGCTTTCACCACACAGTGACACGAATGAATGAATGAATGATATATTTGTCTCAAGTATGGTTATAGTTACAGACTGGTCTTAGGAATGTAGGTATAAAATAGAGTCATACTTCACTGTAGAATACAGTACCTATACAAATTTTCTCTTAATTTATACTTATGGCTTAAGTTGTTCATAATCTCGTTATGAAGACAGGCGTAAACATTATGATAACTTCAATTTACAGACACTACAAGCTGAGTCCAGTGAAGCTGGTTCAGAACCAGCGCTCGGCCGCCAGTCGCGTGGCCGCCTTCGTGAAGGAGACTTCGGTGGTGAACGGCAACATCACGCGCTTCGAGAACCTCCGGAGTAGCAAGGCTTGCTTCCCAGAATTTGGGGGACTCGGTAAGACTATAATAATTTACGGTAAAGATAAAAAAAAATGGAAGCGTCATCTACAATTCTTATGATAAGTGAGGTTGAAAACAAAGTTAGGCAGAAAGGTAAACAAGTAGGTACGTTTTTACAAAAATAATCAATCGATTTTAAATTGAACTCGAAAAGTAATAAGTACCTTGATCACACGTACCGAGCAAACGTCCGAGACAGTGCTCTCGGCCGAGTAAACTCGGTCCGTATAAACACAGCGTCGAGTGACGAGTGCTCGGCTGAGCGAGTAATGTGAGCTACTTACTTACATCACTGTCCCAGCCGAGAAACATTTTACTGTCTCGCTCGTTTTCTCGGTAGGACATCGTCATAGATAAGTATCCCCCTTGCATTTTAATACCCAGCTTCAAATCCCTTTAAATCACCATCCGTCGCGGCGAATGGAGAAGTTTTTCTTTAAAAATAGATCTATTTGTGTAACCGTATGTAAGCCTAAAAATAATTTTATGTATTAACATTTTTTGAAAGGATTTATAGGTGTCTTGTGCAAGGGGGGATACTTATCTCTGACGCTGTCTGTACGTGTGATCTAGGCATTAGTAACTGTAAACACCAAATACTTACTATAAAAGTCATAAAATTGGCAATTTCGCTACGTAATTTTTAGTTCGGCACTTATTTGATTTCCCAACCAAATTATGTACCTACCTACCTACTTACCTACTGAACCAATTTTCATGAAATTTCTATAGGACCAATCTGGAAGTAGGTCCTATAACTTTTCAAATAAATTAGCTCAGAAATTCGACATTTATTTTGTAAACCAATTTTTTTTTTTTTTGATAGGTTATACCACAGGTTATACCTACTTTCAGAATGTGTTTTTTTTAAACTTTGATTTTCAACCGTTTATTATAATTTCCAGCTTACGTAGCGTTTGTGCGCTCAGGCCGAGAGCGTAGTATTCTAGCGGACAAGGAATGCGACTACGCCAAAACTGTAGGGGAATTCTTCAGCGAAACCTGCGCTCCCGGCGCTGAAGATGCCTCACACGCACTCTCCGAATCCGTGAGTATTTCATCTTCTTATCGTGTCACTAGTTCTTTCGAACCAGTGTGGTGAAAGGATTTCAAGTGTGCCGAGAAGAGGCTCTTTTTGTGCACCTGACACTCTCGCGGTCGCGCCTGACGTAACAGGGTAGCGAGCAAGCTCATAAGCGGAGCGGTTTAAATAGCGGATGGCACGGCACATTTATTTTGAATTATTTATTATGTAGCAAATAGTTATACTTATTTGTAAAGTAAAGGTGTAAAATTATATAAGTAGATTTTAAATAAATATGTGTAAATATGTTATACTTATTTTTGTTAATAGGTATAAAGATTCAAAATTCTGACTGCACAGATACAACGTAATTCTGCATTGCCCATTAAACTTTTTTGGTAATTAAAAATATATTAATGTAGTTTAAGTAAGTAAATGCACAATTCATTAATGTTGATGGCGTGTGTAAGTCAAGGTCTTATTTTTTTATATTTGCCTTGACATAAATATAACGTTACCTACCTATAGTTTTAACTTAAACTTTTTTTGATCTTGAATAACTTACGACGCAGACAATCAGACATGTGATTTTACCTATGTGATTTGAGACAACTCTAGGAACACCAAAATATTCGACTACACCTTTATAGGTACGAATTTTGGTAATGGTGTACTTTGTAGTGTATTATAGTATTATATATCGTACATTTATGTATAGTAGCATGTAGTTTGTCTTATTTGTATGAAGTTATGTAACTTAGTTTTATTTTATTTTATTTTATGTAACTAAGTAAATATTGTTTTTCATTAAAATATTAGTAGTAAGTATTTGTACGCCGCCGTCCTCTTTTGTTCAAATATTTAGAGTCCATCCCAAGGTTGCCTGGAAGAGATCGCTTTTAGCGATAAGGCCGCCCATTGTACCACTTTTTCTTCAGTATTGTTTCTTCATGTATTTTTATTTTAAGGTGTGCAATAAAGATTACATCTATCTATAGGTACTTACTTTGTTATGTTTCAGTCATACGACGCAACGAACCTCTGCTCCGTTTGCAAACCCGCTGTCGCCGCTGTTAACGGTTCAAGCTGTAAGTATTTTAGCAAGCTTGCCAATATCTAAGTAGGTACCTACTTAGATATTTATTGCTAATTTAACTTCTATAAACCACTTGTTGTTTCAGCCATTTGCACGTGGGACTACAGTAACATGTATTTCGGTAACAACGGCTCGCTGGCTTGCCTCGCCGACCCCGCCACGGACGTCGCATTCCTGAACACGCAGAATATTGCCGGTAAGTTCTTACTATTCATAAGTAGAAAAGCGCCAATAAGTTCTTACCATTTAAAGAATAGCGCAGATAAGTTTTTACCATTCATAGAATAACGCCAATAAGTTCTTAAAATTAAAAAAAAAAAAATATCGCCAATAAGTAGGTATACTTACTACTCGGGCGAGTAAACATGCCACTCTCGCTCGGCACTTGCTGCGTCCCCCGCCCCCGCGCGGCGCCCTCCGTGTTTGTTCCTCCTCTAATTGCGAAGCCTTATCATTACTTATCATTATCAAGTATTGCAGGACCTCTTCTCTATCAACATTATCCAATTCCACGCTGTACTTTGCACAAACGTCATTCGAGCCAGGTGTTATGTTTATTCGCCCGGTAGTACTTACTACCATTCATAGAATAGTCCAAATAACTTCTTACCATTTTAAAGAAAAGTGTTTACCATTGATAGAATATTGCAAATAAGTGTTTACCATTCGTGGAATATCGTCAATAATTTCTTGTAATTCCATCTTCTTTTTCTTGTAATGGCGTAGACGTTTGGTCATAGGCGTGATCTGTGACGCACTATAGATCTCATAAATAAAAAAAAAATGCAGAGGTGCTTTATGATAAGTAATGTTTATATTATGTTGTACCTACCTATTGTATTGTGTGTTAGTCTGTAATTTGTAACGTATATTATATTTCTATGGGCCTATTGCTTTTCTGTAATATGAAGTTGCCTGAAATAAATCTATATTATTAGGTATACCTAATTATTATTTATGACACACCTTATTAATAAAAAAACAGTTAAAACTATATTCCGTAATATATTTTTTTTTATACTTATTCCAGCACATCTTTCCTCGTTGAACCTACAAGCAGCTCAGTTCCGCGCGTTGTGTCGCAACAACACGCTAGCCGTCGCTACAGGCGTCGACATCGATGACAACTGCGCTCTGGCGTACGTGGTCGACGCGGAGGTCGTCACTAGGAGGTAAGAGTCGTCATTAGAAGGTAAAAGTCGTCACTGAAGGTAAAATTCATCATTGATATGACGAATTTAACCCATAACACATCATATTAAAATAGTTGTAAGAAGATTTTTAATAAATACTAAATATAAAAAAAACTAAATAATATGATGACTTTTACCTTCTTTTTACCTACCTAAAAGGTAAAAGTCATCTCTAGGAGGTAAAAGTCACTATTAAATTTGATGAGAATAGCAGTCATTAGAGTCTTAAGATAAGAGTTTATTAAGTGGTGGTGGTTATAGTATAGTCGTCAGTAAGTATAAAGATGAAATCTTCATTATAATGATGGTCGTCACAACCAGGCTTACGGAATACTTAGAAATAGCTACTTTCTTAATAATGAGTGTTGTCTGGCTGGAAGAGATTGCTATCAAGCAATAAGACTGCCCCTGTGATATTTCTTGTTATGATTTATTTTAAGGTGATACAATAAAAAAATATTGTATATATCTACTTCCAGCTTTGGATACTAAAAAAATCATTTCTTTTCCAGGAACGACCCCCTCTACAACAGCCTCAACGTCCTTTTCGATACATTGGACCACTACTTCGGGTACAACGCCGCCATCGGCACTCAACTTATCAACTTGGAAATATTCTCCCCATTCGACGGTGTTACCAACTTACTCTTCAAAGACTCCACTATTGGCCTTACTGAACCAACTTCTGACAGTTCACACGAACCCGCGAGGAACTATATTGAGTTATTCAAACATCTAGATGCGTGCACGGGTTCTGCGCCACCGGTTACTGGATTTGCGGCTAAAGGGGTGTATTCTATGGCATCGCTGCTCATTTTGACTTTGATGTCTAGGTTTATCATCAACTAGTTGGTTATTCAACTTTTATAGTCGATTTTGATGACTACGATTGTCATCAACCAATTGGTTATTCAGTTTTGTTCAGTCGATTTTGATGACTTAGTGTATCATCAACCACTTAATTAGTTATTCAATTAAATAAAGATCAAATAATTGGTTATGCAATTATTACAGTCGATTCAATATTTTAGTCGTTCAACGAAGTAGTTTTAAGTAATTGTTGGCATAATTAGTGGGCGTTTGATCAACTTATTTTAGTAGTTGATAAGCATTTTTTGACAGTTTTATTTACTTACTAAATTATTCAATGTTTACAGTCGATTCGTCAATTTTAGTCGTTTGTTATTGTAATCATTGCCGTTTTAATATCAAATTTAAGTCGTTTTTTTGCTATTTGTTGTTTAATTAATTAAGTTTAGTCGTTTGAGTAATATTTAGAACATACGATTTTTATACATAGGCAGGTTATCGGTTATCGTCCCACAACATCATAAAAAAATTGCATGCTTCAGTACTTATTATTTGGTAGGTATTATTTAAGTTTTTTATATAGTTGTAGATGGCTTCGTGTACTGTTATCAATTATATCAAGAAATAGGCAATCGATAACTATTTTTATAAGAAACTCTTTTTACCCAGTGCGATCAACTATTTTAATTTAATAAGTATTTAGTACTTACCTACAGTTTTTTGTAACATAAATTAGTTTGTAGGTATTTTCATTGTGCATTTTTTTGTGAATAATATAAATTTTCTAAATAATAATTTGTCGATTTACTCCCGTCATAAAAACTAAAATTCATACCTGCTTAATTAAGTCAAAACTAATGAAACCATTTATAAATGTTTCTAAAATTTATTATTACTTATTTATAAAATACACCGTTTTCTTAAATAACTTACAATACATAGAATGCATTATAAAGAATTGTAAAAAGCTATAACAATAGGGATTTTTCATCAGTCTAACTAATGCCTAGACCACACGTACCGAGTATTCAAAGATAGTATGTTATACGGCTAAGACAGTGAAAGTTACGTCACTCGCTCAGCCGAGCACTCGGCGCTATGTTTATACGTACCGAGTACTCGGTACGTGTGATCTAGGCATAAAGGTGTGTCCCCAAAACCAATTGCAATTTTACTTGAGACATTAATGCATTTGTCACCGTGAAATTGTAAAAACAGTAAGTTTATAATTAAACGGTTTCAAAAACGTTAAATTGTAAACTGTCGACAGATCGTGAAGGAAAGTACCGTGCTCCTTAAAAGACCAATCAGGGTAGAGTCGCCCTTTGATTGGTGGGTTAGTGTTATTTTTTCGCGTCTTAAGCGTCAATGACACACGGCTTTTTTCACGCTACCCGAGAGAGATTAGTGTAATGCTGTAAAACGTGACTTTTCGTGTTGCCTCCAAAACTCCATAGAAGCCTCTAGTAAAGTCGCAACCACCACTACTTTACAGGGGCATGACTTGACTTATCGACTCTGACTTATGACTCCAATTACTTGACACTGGCTTGACACCTTTGATGTGAAGCCAAAACCGAAAAACTAAGGTTCTTCGAAAAAAAAAAAGTTTATTTTGGGGACACACTGTAAAGGATCTACTCCAGTGCAGCGTTGAATATGCACGCTACACACGGTATGACACGGTACCAGCCGTGAGTAGCGTTTATATTTCTCGCAGCAGTGGAGGCTGCGGCTTAGCCTTTTTGGTTTACAAAACTATGCCAGATTTATTTTACAGTTTTTGCAATTTACGAGTAGGTACTCATATTACTTTAAATTTGATAAGGTGTGACGAGACAAACATACATTTTGTTCTAAAGAGTCACACCATCCAGTGTTACTCGTTGGGAAGAAAATCCCAAAAAGTAACACAGAAATGACACTATTTTTTTTCATTAGAAAAATAGTGTCTTTTCTCTGTACGCGGAATACGTTATCATTTTCTGGGACAGCTTGTATATTGACGTGTTCATTTTGTGTGTGTGTGTGTGTGTGTGTGTGTGTGTATATTTGTGTGTATTTGCGTATGTGTGGGCGTGTGTATTTGTGTGTGTGTGAGTGTATGTGCGTGTGTTTTTGTGTATATCTACAAGTTTTACGCGCGCTCGTAAATTGCAAATATAGTTTACAACAACTCAAATTAGAAAATCTAAAAACCAGTACTTACATAGTATTTAATATTTAAGAAATAACAAAAACACCACAGCGGTTTCGGCGCAAAACATACAAAAGGCACGTGATGTGTTTAAAAAACTTATCCAGAAAATTCAGCTCAATCCGTTTACTAGTTTCAGCTTAATGTTTTGCTTTCAGGCAGGGTTGATAAAAATCATGATTTTATTTGAAAGTATCAAAATAATCGGATTTCTTGATTATGACGGGTTTATATGATTTTGGATTATTTTTAAATTACATATCTTTTTTGATTCGGTTCGATATTTTTGGGTCAGTTTTTGTTCAGAAGAACCACAAAGCTTTCTTCAATCATTATTTAAAAACACGACCCATATTCAACAAATGAGTTCGAATATCAGGGAATCCCCGAACTATGTAATTAGTAAATAAAGCATTGTGTGCGTCCCGTGGTGCCTCTTAGCCATTTTCCAAAAAAATCCACCAGAGGCAGCACCATCGGAGGGGACATCATTTTTGATTTCCCTATCAGAAACTTCGGAATTATAGTTTTTCGTAGACTTTCGTGATTATCACACATAAAACTTTTAAAACACCGCTTAAGTGTCCGGATGTTGTCAGTGTGGTGTGCCGACCGAACATTTTTAACGACCAAAATGAGGGTAGTTCCCTCATTTCACCGCGACGGTAGCTCCAATACGCCAGTCAACCCGTGACCACGGCTGTTGCAATACAGTCGAAACGTCGGGACACAAAAACATGGTGAGCGCGATAAATACCCGTTATAATCAAATAACTTCGGAATTATGTTATTCAAAACAAAAAACTAGATACGGGTTTCAGTCAATTTTCAAAATCAAAGTTGAAAGATGTAAAAGTACGTATTGAAGGTGCTATTAGACTAAAAGTTAAACGCACCTGTCTCCTGAAATAAAGACAAGATCTAAATGAGAGTCACATTTTGATAATCTCCGAAGAAAAGCACTGCCATGTATTTCAGTGTTCTACTAAATTCAATGTTTAGCGTAAAAAGAGGGGTTGAAAATGTACGCTTAACGTTGCTGTGGAAAGGGAAATCAAAAATGTTGTCCCCCCCGATGGTGCTGCCTCTGGTGGATTTTTTTGGAATCTTCAGAGGAAAGTGGCAATTGGGGAAGTCCCTTGACACTTTCTGGCTGATTTGGTTACATTGATTTAAAACCTTGATTTCATTTAAAAAAACACTGACTTATCGCGATTGAAATTACTGATTTAAATCGCCATAACCCTGCTTGAAGGTGCTATCAGGTTTATTTTTCGTGAATTTTCTAGATATATTTTTTGCATTTGTTATTTCCTTGTATCCACGGCCGCGCCTATTTGTATATTTTACGCTACAATAATAATATTAATTCTACTAATATCAAGAATATATACATTTTATTCTAATAGCCTACGTTTTAGAGATATCCACCAAATTCGATACATACATACTCGCAAAGAAACGTGTGTCTGAAGTAAATTATCTACAAATATAGTGCGTAAAATGAAATAAAATGAGCTTAAATTTTTTGGGGTTTTCAGTTTATATAGACTTTAAACTTGTTATTAATACTTACACACACTCAACCAAATGTAGTTATTTTAATTTTAAAAAAACCCAAGGTTGTAATCGGTCGTTATAAATTGTAGATTACAGACAGACACGCATTAGGTCTTATATTTATGTGCTATCATAGAATTAATTTTTCACTAAATTGCCGCCACTCCGTCTCTTTTTTTTTACCTTAAGAGGTAATTTTTGTGTTAAGATGTAACTTCCCCTTGTTTCTGCGTCAAGATATAATTTCCCCTTATGCTGTTAAGAGATAGCCCCTTGTTACTGCGTCAAGAGGTAAATTCCCTCTTTTTTTTTAATAATCACCTTAGTTGATGGAAAGTGACGATGAGGTCGATAATGGAGCACGCTAGGCTAAAAGAAAATAATTCACTCTGTGTTAAGAGATAACCCCTAGTTTTTATTAAGTTATG
Source organism: Lobophora halterata (assembly GCA_932526365.1). Classification (NCBI taxonomy): domain Eukaryota; kingdom Metazoa; phylum Arthropoda; class Insecta; order Lepidoptera; family Geometridae; genus Lobophora; species Lobophora halterata. The sequence goes on along the minus strand of OW052028.1, from coordinate 4,011,957 downwards.
TATTAAGAGATCCCTTTGTTTTTGTTAATAATAACCCTTGTTTCTGCGTTAAGAGGTAACTGCCTCTTGTTTCTGCGTTAAGAGGTAACTTCCCCTTATTTCTGCGTTAAGAGGTAACATCGTTGCCTTGTAACTGCGTTAAGAGGTAACATCATTGCCTTGTAACTGCGTTAAGAGGTAACTTCCTCTTGTTTCTGCGTTAAGAGGTAACTTTTTCTTGTTTCTGCATTAAAAGTTACTTCGCCTTGTTTCTGCGTTAAGAGGTAACTGCCTCTTCTTACTGCGTTAAGAGGTAACTCCCCTTGTGTCCACTGCGCGGTGCGGTCACTGGTGCAGGCTGTGGTGCGGGGTGAGCACGGCGCCGCCCGCGGGCAGCACGGATGTAATAACGGGGGAGGCGCTCACGCCGCTCACGCCGCTTACGCCTCCCACGCCGCCGCCGCAGAATATCACCTAAACACAAATGTATTAAAGTATATAAACAGAATGTTGTATGTATATTGAAATGGGACCATTATATGAAGCCACATTTGCTAACTTCTAGTACATTTTGGTCCGATGCTAATTTTCGAAAAAGAGAAGAAATAGGGTTAAATAACTATTATATGTTAAAACTACTAGGCTTTTTGATTGTCAATAAAACTACATCGTAAAAAGTAACAAACATTATTTGAAAATGGAGATATTTCATTTTTATTGACAGGGTGTCTGAAAATTTTCGATTCTATATACCGCATCCATTTCGATTTGGTACTGTCCATCTTGATCTATTCTATAGGAACAGTTATTCATATACCGTTATTCATATATGATTACTATTTATTTTTTAAGTCGAGGTTTAACAAAATGCCTACGACATATCGACATATGAGGACGTGGTGGCCGAGTGGATGAGGCCCTTGCCTTGCGATCTGATGGTCGCGGGTTCGAATCCCGGTGGCAGTCATGCGTAAATGGGTTTTTTCGGTCGAAAAAATCTATGTATGCACCCCACGTTCTCGCAACGGTGAAGGAAAACATCGTGAGGAAACCGGCATGTCAACGGACAGAAAACCAAAAAAAAAAAATGTTGTATGGCATGCGACATCCACCAATCCGCATTGGGTCCGCGCGGTGGATTAAGACCCATTCACTCTCCTGCCGAGAGTAGGCCTGAGTCCCAGCAGTGGGAACATTATAGGCTGATAATGCTACGACATATCGTCTAATGCTTAGATCATACGTTCCAAGTACTCGGTACGTGTGATCTAGGCATCGGCCGAGACAGTAAAAGCTTACGTCACTCGCTCAGCGGAGCACTCTGCGATATGTTTATACGTACCGAGTACTCGGCCGAGAGCACTGTCTCAGCCGAGTACTCGGTACGTGATATCTAGGCATCGGCCGAGACAGTAAAAGCTTACGTCACTCGCTCAGCGGAGCACTCGGCGATATGTTTATACGTACCGAGTACTCGGCCGAGAGCACTGTCTCAGCCGAGTACTCGGTACGTGTGATCTAGGCATAAACCACTGGTCCAGAACTGACCTGTGAAACAGGCGTGGCTTGTTGTCCGGGCGCCGCCAAAACGTATTGCTGTTGCCTCACACCGCCTACCTGGAACAATAACACTGGTAGGTATCTCTGGTTATCTTAAATGCCTCCTAAACTACTGAAGCGATTTGGTTTAAGGGGCATCCTCAAATCCGAATTCCATACAAAAATGTTTCGGACAAATACTCAAAAAGTACGCCGTATTATAGTAATTTCTACACACTATTCGTTTCCTCTATGTTTTTTGATTTCGTGAACAAAAAAAGTGAAAGGTTTCATACTTTAATTTAGATTTTATACGTGTTTTAAAATTAACCCTACTAACTTAATAGTTTTCATTCGTTCATTCATTTATAAACGCCGATTCGTCAACGTAAATTTGTAATAATCAAGGTTGTACATAAACATACAACAACAGACTTCAATCGGACTGTTCTAGTGACCGTAGACACCACTGACAAGTCACAGAATACGCAACTTTGTTTACTTCAACGACTTTTTTTTCAGTTATTTTAATTTAAAAATTAAACTACTAAACTGATTTTGATAAAATTAAAAAAAAAAATTGGTTCATGAACAACACAATTCTAAGAAAAAAAAAAAATTTCAATCTAATTGATAACCCTTTTCTTTATTGAAAAAAAAAAATGAGAACTTATATTGGGTGATCTTTTACAAATGTACGATTTAAAGTTGTCCGAAATAAATATTTTAATTTGATTTGATTAAAAACCGTAAATTTATGAATGATACTTTGATTACTATTTCATGGCAGACTTTTTTTTATACGTCACGAATACTCTCAATACTCAGTACTTTTTACATGTTTTTTATACAAATTATACGCTGGCATGTTTTTTCTTCTGATTTAATAATTTCCGATTTTAAAAATCATTGAACTTATATTAGAAAAAAAATATTGGAAAATTTTCCACAATTTTTTTCAATTTTAGATGACATTTTTCAGTTTTCCATGAGTTTTTTAAACTTTTCACGAGAATTTTTAATTTCTCAAAATAAATGAATAAATCCTGAAAATTTATAATATCGTGAAAAGTTTAAAAAACTCATGGAAAACTAAAAAATGCCTAGAGTGTAAAATGGTTGTTTTTGGTTTTTTGTTTTCTTTCTTTTCGTCATTACTTTTTGTTTTTATTTAAATTGTTTTGTGTTAATTTTTGTGTATTAAAATTTTTTGTGTGACATTTTAATTTTAATTGTATTGTATTGTATTATGGATCTCGGTCTAAAATAAAATTTGATTTAAATTTAAATTTGAATTTATAAAAAAAATGGTGGAATATTTTCCACACTACACAGTGGTGCGTGATATTACCTGGTGTATCTGCTGCGGCTGTATCTGTCTGTGTTGGTTGTCTTCTACCACAACTTGTTCTATGTACTGACCATCTGTTGAAAAAAAAATACACATATAGATAGATTTGAGTATTTTTATTTATTATGTATAGTATTTTCGTAGTTAATAACTTATATATGTAAGTGCAAGTAAGTGTACACAAACCTACCATTACAACAGTCTCTCTATACTCAAAGGTTTGCTGGAAGAAAACTCTTTTAATGGTTAAGCTCGCCTATGTACTACATGCCTTTTATTAATTACGTGTGTTAATGGTTTTTATGTGTGCAATAAAGAATTTAAGAACATATAGAAAAATAACAAATACAAGACTTAAAACTAATAAGTGGTACAATTGTACATTCTTTTTATCAAATTTATCAACTTTGTATATTTTTTTTCCTATTTACGTCGACCATTAAAAAAATTACGATTTTAAAACCGTAAATTTGTGAACGGTCCCCTGATTGGTCTATTCATAGCAGACTTTTGTTTATTTAAGATTTTACGACAGTTTGTAATTTAACGGATTTTAAAACCGTTAAATTGTAAACTTACTGTTTTTACAACTTTACGGTGATATTAAATTGATTATTATTCTAGGTACCTGTGTTGTTGGTAGGGTTGGTTGAATCACAGCCAAATAAACAATGTTGCACCGTCCACCGCGGCTCGAAGGGTATGTGTGTTTTAACCTTAACATATAAAAAAAACATGTTATTTGTCGCGCTAAAAAAGGACTTCACGTACCTCATAAACCTCTGAACCGAATTGGGTAACTAAAGAATTTAAATAAAGATAGCTTAAAAAAAGATTAAGTATTAAAGACATATATGTACATATATATCATATATGTACGTACATGTGTATATATGTATATATCATATGGGCCCTAGTTAAGCTACATTGTACTTTTCTTGTGTCTGAAATAAAATTATTATTATTATTATATACAATAAAGGTTTTTCAAAAACATACACCAACCGACTTCAATGTGACTGTTCTAGTAATCGTAAACACCACTGAATAGTCACAGGGAAGCAAAATACGCAATATCATTTACTTAGATGACGTATTTTATCAGTTATTTTCATTAAAAAATTTAACTGCTGAACCGATTTTGATATCATTTCTACGGGATCAATCTGAGAGTATTATTTTCCAAATTGAAAACCTCCTCATATTTTGAAATCGGTTGATAAAATAAAATATGGTTACCTTGAGTTCAGTGGTCAACATGAGTATGTGTCTACACGGCAATTTGAACACTTTGCTGAACAAACATGAACATTCCTGCGTGGATGTGCCGTATTTGCAAATGGCAGCGCTGCTGTGTCTCCTGAAAATTTGAATAACTTAGTGCTAATTTGATCAATAAATAAAATAAAACAAGCCTAAAGTTTATAAAAACTGTAAACACGACTGCGAAAATATTATACATTGATCGATTGCCAATTCATTATTCCAAATTAAATTTAAACATGACTTATATAAGATAATTGATTGATTCAGGCGTTACTTTGCGGAAATCCATAAATATCAACAAATTATATAAATATATTTAGTAATAAATCCGCTTAATTTCTAAACAAAGGTTTTAATTAACTTAACTTTAGTTCAACTAAACCAAATAGTCAAAGAACAGAAAACCAAAGTTTGAAGATACATAAAAATATATATATATATATATATATAATATATTTATATATATTATATATATATATATATTTATGTATCTTTAAACTTTGGTTATTTGTTTATATATTTATATATATTATATAGATATAAGATAAGATAAGATAGATAAAGTTTAAGATTTTTAAGATTCGTGTAGAGACGAAACACGTGTCGTATCTTTAAACTTTGGTTTTCTGTTCTTTGACTATTTGGTTTAGTTGAACTAAAGTTAATTAAAACCTTTGTTTAGAAATTAAGCGGATTTATTACTAAATATATTTATATAATTTGTTGATGACTTATATATTTTATTGTAATCTCCTTTAAATTTCCTTAATTGTGATACTCGATAGGTTTGGTAAACAAAATATGTATTATTACAGACTTACTATTTATACCGAGTACCGAGTACTCGGCCGAGACAGTAAAATGTTACTCGGCCGAAACAGTGAAAGCTTACATCACTCGCTCAGGCGAGCACTCGGCGCTATGTTTATACAGTGCTCTCGGCCGAGTACTCGGTGCTTGTGATTTAGGCATAACGATACCTTAACTATCAAAACTCATCCAGACGTTTGGAAAATACGAGATAACAAAGAAATTTACATACATACAAGATACGCGCGAAAAACATAACCCTTCCTTGGCAGTCGGGTAAAAACGAATTGTTATGAGTACAGACAGCGTCATAGATAAGTATCCCCATTGCATTACAATACCCAGCTTCAAATCCCTTTAAATCACCGTCGCGATGAATGGAGAAGTTTTGCCGTTAAAAAATAGATTATATTTGTATAACTGTATGTAAGCCTAAAAATAATTATAAGTATTACAATTTTTTGAAAGGATTTATAGCTGGAGGTCTTGTGCAAGGGGGATACTTATCTCTGACGCTGTCTGTACCTACCTTCCCCCTCGATCGTCGAGACATTTCTGGGCCAGTTTCGTTTGATGACTCATCAAGTTATAGGCATATTGAGTTATCGTGTCAGTCGGAGATTGTTTTAGCGATTCCGTTTCCTGAAATAAGGGGAAAAATTAGTCAAACCGAGCTGCAGCGAACTGGCTCGAGCTAGGTACCCGGGTTTTGGATATCCCGGGGTCCCTCTAATGCGGCCACCATGGGGTTTTAGTCGGTAAAAGTCCGACATAAAGAAAAAAAAAAAAACTCTGAGATCTTCACTTCGTTCGGTAAATAATGAGTTTTCACAAAAACTAACCCACCGCCCTTGGGGGAGGGTGGAGGGACCCTCCCCCAAAGGCGGTGGGCATCCATGAGAATTGCCCCATGTAAAAAAAAAAGGTACCCGGGTTTACCAATTGCTAATGCTTAACTTAAATTATTATCAATAAAGGGTACCGCCTGACGCAAATCCATAAGAAAATGACTAAGGGTAACAGTTAATCCAACTTTTTTCAAATTTATTTTAATATTTACATTTTATGCTAATTTTTTCAAGTGTTTTTGCCATAAATGTGTTTAGTAACGGCAACGGATGCGTATTGTTTTTTCTGTTGATTAAAAATTGACCGTGTAGATATATGTTTGCCCCTCGATCACGGTAAAACTGCTGAACTGAATTGGCTGAAATTCGTTAAATGATATTGTTTGAGATATGACCCTAAGCTAATTTATATCTAGATTTTGAATTATTTTGAGGCTAGTTTTGAACTTGGAACTCACCCGTAATCTAGTGAGTGCAAAGTTCCTCCTCTCCTCCTCAAGTTGGTTGACCACATTGAAGAGCAAAGACACAAACTCGTCCGGTTGCATTTCCGTGCGAAGCGACACTTGGAACTTGCCAAGAAGACGCTCCAAGCCCTGAAAGATAAGATAAGATAATTTATTTAATTCCTCGTAATTACAACCACTTCTTATGGAGTAACACTTATATACTATGATAGAAAATACAGTAAGGTAGTTCTAGTAACAATATAAAGTTCTTATTTAAAAAAAGTTTTTTATTCTTCTTATCGTGTCAGCTCTTTCGACCCAGTGTGGTGAAAGGATTAAAAGTGCGCCTCGAAGAGGCTCCATTCGTGCGCTTGACACAATGTTTTCGAACTTTTTAGTTTCTATGACATGTTTAATGCACACATATATTTTTTGAAACAGAAAAATCCATTGGTGTACGACCAGGTTTGAACCCACGATCTTCGGATCGAAAGTCTAGGTACCTCCCACTCGGCCAACACGGCTTTTATTAAGTTTTTTCATAAGGATGGATAAATACGCACCCGCCCGGCGCAGCCCGTTCTAACACGGGCCGTGTAAAGCCACCATTAGACGTAACAATACCTTGTGCAGTATATTGGTATAGTTGTCAGCCTCAAGCCACGAATCCAGTTTGACGACGGCACCGCTCGGTCGCGTCAGAAGGTCCCACAGACGCAGCGTGCCCGCGCCCGTGCCGATAATAGCACGTTTCAGCACCTGTATACAACCGGGGACTAAATGATACAGGGTGGAAATTAAACAAGGACTGAATGAAACAGGATGTAAATGAAACAGGATATAATCGGTCTAAATGAAACAGGTACTATATGTATCAGAATCTAAATGAAATAGAATTCGTGGTAGTCAACGTGCGTCAGCAAAGCGCGCGTTTCAAAACGCTCAATGTGTACCCGCTCTTTGGGTTGAAATTAAACAGGGTTCACATAACAGGGTCTAAATGAAACTGTCATAATGAAACAGGGGCAAAATGAAACAGGGTCTTTATAAAACAGTGTCTAAAAGATAACCCTCCTTCTTCACAGATTATACATTTTTGATCAAGCTCTTCGTAATCAAACCCCCAGGCAATAGCAAATGTGTATATTTGCTGCTATGGTTAGTTTTTGTGAAAACTTATTATTTACCGAACGAAGTGAAGATCTCAGAGTTTTTTTTTTTCTTGCTTTCGAAGAACCTAAGTTCTTTGGTTTTGGCTTCACATCAAAGGTATATAGCCAGTGTCAAGTAATTGGAGAGATTATTTTGTCATAAGTCAGAGTCGATAAGTCAAGTCATGCCCCTGTAAAGTAGTGGTGGTTGCGACTGTCCTAGAGGCTTATATGGAGTTATGGAGGCAACACGAGAAGTCACGTTTTACAGCATTACACTATTCACCAACACTCATACACGTTCACGAGCACTTAATGGTTAAAAAACCACCGTTTTTACACTTAAACACTCAAAGTTATACAAGTTTTGTCAATTAATTTAATGCCGCCAATGCGCCATTTTTCATGTTCCCGCCAAAACTCATCTCAGAGTTTACTAACACCCATATTCTAAGTCGATTTTTGACATTTGAAATTTGACAGGGGACAGCCGAACCATTAGTAAAGCGGCGGCCATTTTATCACTCACGTAAGTATTCACTTGAGTGCAAAAATCGACTTAGAATGCGGGTGTTATGACTACTAGCACCAAACTGTCAAAGTTCCTAAGCAATTACTTTACTTGCTTGGTAGTTCTTAACATTCCAGATTCTGACCGTTAAGAACTGTCAAGTGAGTAAAGAAATTGTTTAAGAACTTTGAAAGTTTGGTGCAAGTGGACATTAGTCTACTACGGATACTTGACGAATCGGCATTCGTATGTATGTATGATTGTATACATGGATGTCCGAAAGCATAAAAATGTAGTTTTTAGATTTTATTTCCACATTTCTTGTTATATACTTTGTGTGCCCGTTTTTTCTTTTTCTTCTAATCGTGTCAATAGTTCTTTCGAACCATAGTGAAAGGATTTCAATTGCGCCTCAAAGAAGCTCCTTTCGTGCACATGACACATGTTTTCGAATTTTTTAAGTTCTGTGACATGCCTGGTTCCTCACGATGTTTTCCTTCACAGTCAAGCACGTGTTTTAATGCAAACATTGATTTTTGAACAGAAAAATCCATTGGTGCACGACCGGGTTCAAACCCTCCATTCGTGCGCTTGACACAATGTTTTCGAACTTTTTAGTTTCTATGACATGTTTAATGCACACATGTATTTTTTGAAACAGAAAAATCCATTGGTGTACGACCAGGTTTGAACCCACGATCTTTGGATCGAAAGTCGAGGCACCTCCCACTCGGCCAACACGGCTTTTTCTTTTGTGTGCAATAAAGTATTGGTGTACGACCGGGTTAAAACCCACGATATTCGGATCGAAAGTCGATGCAGCTCCCACTCGGCTTTTTTTTTAAAGTATTATCTATCTATAAAAGATTTCGCAAAAACCAACGGTAGGATTCAAAAAAAGCTTTATTCATAGCAGCCAGTAGCAGCAAATATACAAACCTGCAACTGTCCGGGCGTGTGATCAGCCCGCAGCAACGCAAGCGCGTAAGTCTTGCAGCGAGCCGCAACGTCGTGTAACGCCAGCGAGCAAAGCGGCGCGTTCTCGCGGCGAGCGATGTCGTTAGCGAGCCGCGATGCCGCGCGGGCCGCTTGCCACACGGAGCAGGTTACGTGCGCTGTGGGGAAGGCTGCTCGCACCATCTGTTGAATACAGATTATAATAAATGTGGATACTTCTTACGTTGCTCCATTGACAAAATATTGACACTGACACATATACGGTTAGTTTTTGTTTATGCGAAAGCAGAGACCCATTTATTTTATTGTTTACTAATCACAAAATATAACAAATAAATCATTATTTTAGTGATTTTTTACTAAGTTTAACAGGGGTTAGTTTATTTTTTAGAACTAGGTTATTGATTCTGAGCAAACTTATTTCAGGTTTCGCATAAACAAATACGTATGTTGAATATAAATAACCTAAAACTGTAGTTATTGGTATTTTCAATAAATAAATTAAAAAAAAATATTTAAGGGTCTAAATTATTCACAATGCAAACAAAGTTGCGGGCTCGAGAAACCAAAATTATAAAAAAGTATCGACACGGATGGTCAAGTGGTAAGTATGTTGGACTGCCATGCCGATGTCGCGAGTTCGATTCGGGACCAATACTAGTGTGACGAACATCAGTATTTGTCCTGAGTTTGGGTGTTTTCTATAAACATTCATTCACACACTCACACCCCTGCACTAGGATTCCCTGTCGCAGGTGGCATGGACACATACAACACATCACAACACCCAAGACCCGAGAACAAACATTTGTGTTCGTCACAAATATTTGCCCCGGCCGGGGATCGAACCCGGAACACCAAGCTTCGTAGGCAGGGTCACTACCAACTAATCCACGGTGTCGTCAATAATAAAATATATACGTATTCTATCAATTATCCGGTTCCCATAGCCATAGTGTAAGCTCTGCTTAGTTTGGGGCTAGATAGCGCTGTGTGAAATGTCCTAAATATTTATTATAATTTATATTTTACTAGCTGGTGCCCGCGACTTCGTATGCGCAGGTATCTTTATAAATTGTAGCCTATGTGTTATTCTGATGTATAAGCTATCTTATTGTAAAGTTTCATTAAAATCCATTCAGTAGTTTTTTAGAAAAAGGAACAAACATCCATCCATCCATCCATCCTTACAAACTTTCGCGTTTATAATATTAGTAGGATTTTGTAAACTATTAAAAAAACAGAATAAATATAAATCTCACCCCTTGACACTTGGTAGGCTCACAAACAACGCAGCGCACCTGCCGCCATGCTGGATTGCACGACTTGAACGTTTCCAACAACCAGTTGAGGTCATCACCGATCATCGTTGAAATGCCTGAAAAAAGAAAAGAATACCTATACACTTCGAGAACTACGCCTTCTTGATGCTTGTTATCTCGACCTTAGGGAGGACCAGCTAAATAAACTTGAGCGGCTTCAAAATGTATTCATCCGATTCATTTTCGGCCTTTTAGTATCGCACTCAGCTCAAGTGGCTTCCTATTCGTCTCCGCCGGAATGCTCACATCCTTTCTCTCCTTCACAACATTATGTACAATCCTTGTACCCCTGTCTACCTTAAAGAACGCTTTAGTATTCTCCACAGCTCTCATCCTAACAATCTTAGGTCATCCAGGAAACCCCTACTTAGCACAACTAAATCAAACACTAAGTTCTACCACGACTCATTCTCTGTGCAATCTGTTCAATTGTGGAATGAGTTACCGGACTCCATTCGTAAAATGCAGTCACTGCCTGTGTTCAAGCGCCTGGTTAAAGATTTCTACCTTGAAAAATTTAATTTGCAGTCTTCGTAAACATTAGTAAATGTAATATTAGGTGTGTTGTTCATTAATATTAAGTACGTATCAATTTTAGGTAGTATTTGTGTATATCTTAGTACTTAGTAGTTAGTATCTTGCCTTTTTTTTTAAATAGTTTTATTTTATTTTATTTTTATAAAATATGTATTTATCTATGTATTTGTGTATATATTTGTATGTATATATCGTATATTTAGAATATGACTCACCCGACCAGACGCCGAATTCATATTACTCATCTCCATCCTAAGGTTGCCTGGAAGAAATCGCTTTTAGCGATAAGGCCGCCCATTGTATCCTCTTTTATTTTTGGTTGTTTAGCATAAGTTTTTGTTTCAATGTGTATGTTTCTCCGGGGTTTACAATAAAGAGTTATCTATCTATCTATCTAACTAGCCAAAGGATATGTTAATACAAGGCGTACCCCTCTGTTGGCCATATAACCTTCTTGGCCATTCATATTAAGGGGAATCCTCAAATCCGAATTCCATACAAAATGTTTCGGACAAATACTCAAAAAGTACGCCGTATTATAGTAATTTCTTCACACTATTCGTTTCGTTCATATTTTTTAATTTCGTTTTCTTGTATTTTGAAAAAACTAACCTGCACTGACGATGACAGACTTCCCATTGCCGTCTTCAGTGAGGAACAGCGTGACGTTATGTTTGACGCTGGGAGATGCGCCCGTGCCTACTGTCGGCATGGCGCTGTTGAACTCTATGCCTGTGGAAATAAGGCACATGTTACAAAATGAAATGAGATTTATTTAAGGGTAATCATCAAGGCAAATTTCCAAATTTTTTTATTTAATTTACAAATTGTTTCGGGCAAATACTCAAAAAGTACGCCGTATTATAGGTTTATTTTTTTCAATTTCAATTTTTTTTCCAATTCCTTCACACTATTCTGTTTGTCTGTATTTTTCGATTGTATGAACAAAAATTAGTAAGTAAAGTTTCACACTTTAATTTAGATTTTATACGTGTTTTTAAATTAGTAGTGTATATTTTAAAACACGTATAAAATCTCAATGAAAGTATGAAACCTTACTAATTTTTGTTCATACAAACGAAAAACGTAGTGTGAAGAAATTACTATAATACGGCGTACTTTTTGAGTATTTGTCCGAAACATTTTGTATGGAAATTTGCCTTGAGGATTACCCTTAAATAAATAAACATTCACACACTCACACCCCTGCACTAGGATTCCCTGTCGCAGGTGGCATGGACACATACAACATCACAACATCCAACACCCGAGAACAAACATTTGTGTTCGTCACAAATATTTGCCCCGGCCGAGGATCGAACCCGGAACACCAAGCTTCGTAGGCTGATTTGCCTGAAGTATAATAATATTTGTATTATTAATCGTCACCTGTCTCTTCCATCAAGAGACTGTTTCTAAGTAATAATATTTATATAAGCTTCTAAATTTCGAGAGCTGTTTTTATTTAAGACTATTTTTATTACAGTGTTATGAACCTATTATTAATAAAATCAGATATTGTCATTACAGCGTTTTTTTTCTACCCATTGACGGCAAGATCGGACTCTTTTCGACGACTACCCATTGATTGCAAGATTTGACCCTCTTCGTAAACTAATTCTAGAGTTTTTGACGACTATTTCAAACCCTTTTCAAAGATTGTTTCGGAAACTACTACTCAGGCGAATGAACATGCCACCTGGCTGCCACTCTCACTCGGCACTTGCTGCGTCCCCCGCCCCCCGCGCGGCGCCCTCCGGTGTCTTCTTCCTCTAATTGCGAAGCCTTATCATCACTTATCATTACCAAGTATTGCAGGCCCTCTTCTCTATCAAGATTATCCAATTCCACGCTGTACATTGTACAAACGTCATTCGAGCCAGGTGTCATGTTCATTCGCCCGAGTAGTATATATATCGGAAAAACTATCATAATTTAATAACTGATCTATTTCGATGACAATGTCTGATCTATATATGACCTATTTCGACGACTATTTTCAACCCCTTTCGACAACAATTTCTGACCCATTTTGACGACTATTTCTAACTCTTTTCGGCGACTATTCCTTACCCTTTTCGACGACTATTTACGACCCACATAAAACGACTATTTCCAACCCTTTTCGACGACAATTTACGACCCACTTCGAGGACTATTTCCAACCCTTTTCGGCGACTATTTCTTACCAGTTTCAATGCAGAGGAATTGTGGTACTGCGTTGAAAGCCAGCTGCATATTCGGAGTTGTGAGATAAACGCACTGGATGCAGCCCGAAGCGGAATGAAGGAGTTTTACACCGGCATCTGAGGATTTTTTTAAATTTATTAATTTATCATAGAATCAGCAGCACTCTGTATGTATTGGTCACAGAAGTATTAAAGTATAAAATCAAAATTTAGTACATTTAAAATGCGTGCAAAAAAAGCGAGGCAAATTGGCTAAATTCTAGTACATTTTGGTCCGATGCTAATTTTCGGAAAGGATATTATATGTTAAAACTACAAGGGTCATTGATAATAAAATTACATCGTAAAAAGTAACAAAAGATATTTGAATATAGAGATATTTCATTTTCATCGACAAGGTTAATGGTAATAAGATGTTAACGAATCCAGCTGAAATAGCTAAAGCTTTTAACAACTTTTATGCAAACTTAGTCAAGAGTAATTTAACACCAAATGTAATAAAAATTAGATGGGATAGACCAAACTCTATGTTTATGTCTCCAAGTACACCTAAAGATATCGAGAGAATCATAAAGTCATTAAAAAACACTAAAAGTACTGGCTACGATGACATAAATACAATAGTAATAAAATATGTGTCCACAAAGATTTCACCTGTTCTTAGTTTTATTAACAATTTATGTATTAACGAAGGCATATTTCCGGACAAGTTGAAGTTGACTATTGTAAAACCTTTGTACAAAAGAATGACAAAAAATATGGGTAACTATAGGCCAGTCGCTTTGATACCTATCTTTTCAAAAGTATTTGAAAAATTTATATATTCCAACCTATATTCATACTTAGAAAAATACGACGTTTTATGTAACGAACAAAGTGGATTTCGTAAAAACAAATCAATTAATATGGCTGTTTTTAAACTACTTAACATTATATTATCTAATAGAGACAAGAAAATTCCGACTGCTGTAATGTTCATGGATCTTACTAAAGCGTTTGATTATGTGGACCATAAAACTTTAATTGCTAAATTGGAGACGTATGGAGTCCGAGGTAATTCTTTGAAGCTAATCGAATCATATCTAACAGGCAGAACTCAGATAACGCAGATATGTAAATTATGTCCAAAAACTAGAACTGAAGAAGTACATTCATCAGATATCGCTATAGTAAATTATGGTGTTCCACAGGGGAGCATACTAGGGCCGTTGTTATTTATAACCTACATAAATGATTTGCCCAAATCAGTAAGGTATCCAATGGTATTGTTTGCGGACGACAGTACTGTAATTTTTAATTCAGATAACTTAGAAAATGACATAAATAATACTCTTAAGGACATCATAAATTGGCTTAATTCTAATAATTTATTAATGAATATTGACAAAACTAAAATAATGACATTCCACAATAAATCTTTAACATTAAATATTAACTATCGAGGTGACAAAATTGATGACATAACCACTACAAAATTTTTAGGAATCAATATAGATTCGAATCTGACATGGTGTGACCAAGCAGAAGAAGTTATTGCTAAACTGAGCCGTTTCTCGTACGCACTCTACATGCTCACCAAATCAGTTAATCAGAAAACTGTACTAACAGCATATAATGCTTACGTCACATCCACACTTCGTTACGGGATAATCTTTTGGGGCAACTGTGTGGAAAGGGAACGAGTATTCAAAGCTCAAAAGAAATGTTTAAGAGCGGTTTGTAAACTAAAACAAACTGACTCCTGCAAATCTTACTTTCAAAATCTAAAGATATTAACCTTCCCATGTCTGTACATCTTTGAAACAGTAATGTTTGTTAGGCAGAACAAAGAAAATTTTGCTAAATTGGGTTTTAAAAGAACATTAAATAAAATCAGAATGCCTATACATAAGACAGCGCTATTTTCTAAGAATATATTAGGTATGGCACCTAAATTGTATAACAAGCTTCCTAAATCAATAGCAGAGATAGAGAGGAATCAACCTTTTAAGCAAAAACTTTTGGAATTGTTGACTCGTAAAGCGTATTATAGTATTAATGAATATATGACAGATTATGATTGAAATTATTTCCACTTGACATGAATTAGCTAATTTTCCCTCTATTTGTGTGATTTGCGTCTGTATTTTGTTTATTTTTATTCATTTTTTTGTATTCTTTCTGAGCATTTTATTGAATTAAATTTTTGCATGCCCAAGCGGTAGATGTAAGTTGGCACCACTATTATGTAGTAGAATTTTAAGAACCCTGCATGGAAACCCTTACTACGCAAATAAATGATTTGATTGATTGATTGATTGATTGAAGGTGTCTGAAAATTTTCTATCCTGTCTTTCGCATCCATTTTGGCTTGATACTGTCTATCTTGATATTCTACACGAACACCGTTATTCATTAATGGTAAAATATAACTAAAAAAAATGAAAGAGACCCTTTTGACCTTATGACAAAAGGTTGAAAAACAAAACTGGCAAGGTTAGTAAAATATTATTATTAAAGCCCATTTACACGATACCATTTTCTTGTACATACAACGGCAATAATTGAATGCAATACATGACGCGCAATTATTGATCTTCAAGAATTGTAAGTAACTGTTTACACGCGGCAATAAGTAAAAAAATGGAATGCAATTATTGTATGAAAGTCTTGACATAAAATAATTGCTGATGCCTTTTGTTTACACCAATACAATTATGTTTAGGCGATTATTGCTGACAAGTTTTGACTTGTCTAAACACAGACTTGTATGTGCGTGTACCATTTTTCAGCGGGTTGCTTCAAGTATTGCAAGTTTTTTGCGTTGTCAAATTTTCATTCAAGTGTTGAACGTTGCATGAACTTGCATGTACTGTTAACACCAAGAAAAGTTTTGAAACAATACTTGTATGACAGATCAAGAATGTTACGTGTTGTTTAGACCATGCAAGTCATTTATTGCTTCAATTTAATGGTATGCCACAGGCAAGAAACTTGCATCGTGTAAATGGGCCTTTATTATCTCGTCTTTATTCATTTTATATATAATCAAAAACATATTGTATAGTTACTCTAAAATACATAATTATTATTGTGAGCCTGAACTGTCCCACTGCAGGGCAAAGGGCTCCCTTCCTCCCTTCCACACTTTTCTGTCAAAGATTAGTAAAATATAAAAACAAATATTATAGTAAACTTACCAAACCAACCTAAAATTTTAAGGTAGAGCGCCCCAACCTAAATTTTTAAGGTAGAGCGCCATCTGCGCTCGCCGAGAGTCCGGTGACGCAGTAACAGCCATCTGCGGCTAACTGCATTAAACGTCCATCCGAAAAAAAAAAAAAACTTACCAAAGCTGAGTTGCAGTTTCCTGACCACAACGTCGTACTTCTGGTTGAGCCACCGCACCGCGTTGGTGCCCAGCGCCGCCAGTTGCTCCTCGGTCGTGATCACGTGCGGTTCTATCGCGCTGCAATATTTGATTTTATTATATTTAATCAGTCACTTCTTCTTATCGTGTCACTAGTTCTTTGAATGAATGAATGATACATTTATTTGCATGAATATAGGTGGCTACTTTGAATCACTATATTCAACCTTTCGGCCGTGCAAATGATTTAAGGCTAATCCTACTTTAATTTAGATTTTATACGTGTTTTTAAGTTGGTTGGGTTAATTTTAAAACACGTATAAATTCTAAATTAAAGTATGAAACCTTTCACTTTTTTTGTTGACGAAATCAAAAAACATAAACGAAACGAATAGTGTGAAGAAATTACTATAATACGGCGTACATTTTGAGTATTTGTCCGAAACATTTTGTATGGAATTCGGATTTGAGGATTCCCCTTAAGTACTTAGTACTAGGTCCAAATTAACTAACTACAAATCAATATGCTGCTACCGATTTGTATTTTGTATTTTTTATTATTATTTTAAACAGAACGGTCACAGACCACTTACATTTATTTTAATTTTTTTTTCATTAATTGTTAATATCCCACATAAAAAAAATTACAGTTCTAGTTAAATATAAAAGTCATGTTCATAAAATAAAAGTAAAGGGAAAATACCTATTTACGCATGACTGCCACTCATTTCCATTCATTCATTGAATGAATAATCATTAGAATAATTACTTACACAACGCGTTCACTCTCCGGGGATGGGTTCTCAATGATAGCCACCTCATACTCTTGCTGCGTGGCTTCCTGAGGAGTGGTGGAGATCTCGTACTGCTGGTATGTGTTCGATGGCTCTTCTTGAACTTGTTGCTGAAATAAACAATTTCAACTAAGTGTATACATACAAACACCACCAATTTTTATTTACCAAAAAAAATTAAATGGACAATGCAGAAGGGGTACTACGTTGTATCTGTAAAGTCAGAATTTTGGATTTCTACAAAATGACAGAGTGACAGCGGCGCGAGTGCGGCGCCCGAGCCGAGGTTTTACGGGCTGGCTCGAGCTAGATACCCGGGTTTGCCAAACGATGAATAAAACTTAAATTATTATCAATTATAGGTACCGCCGGACGCAAATCCATGGAAAACGACTAACGGTAATTGGTATCCAATTTTAATCAAATTTATTTTGTCAAAAATTAGACTTAATTTTTTCAATTTTTTTTGCTGTATATGTGCTCAGTAACGGCAACTGACTATCAAATCAAATCAAATCAAAATATTTATTTCGGACAACTTTAAATGTAGATCCATATAAAAACATTAATTAATTACTTAAAATCATTATTAAAACATTACAAAAATAAATTTAAACCTATCATCATGAGCACCTCCAATCGAGCTTTAATCCAATAGTGGAGCAGCCTATTGGATCAAAACTCGATTGAAAGTCTGCATGATGGGCGAGTCATATCTGCGCCCAATGACTTGTAGGATGCTGTTGGTACTGTTCCACGTTCTGCAGAGCAGTGAGGCGGTTTTTTTGCGTATGATGGCATGAAAGCCGTCGACCCGCGCCTCTGCAAACATGGTAGATGCACTGCAGAAGCGAGGCAGCCCCATCAGCATCCTAAAGCCATTATTGTATTGGACACGTAGAACGCTAAGCGATTTTTTGGTATAGTTGACCCACAGGTTGCTCGTGTAAAATGATTGGCAGTAAGCTTTGAAGAGAGTGAAACTATGCGTTTTTTTTTTATGGTGATTAAAATTTGACCGTATATAACAGATTGTCACCAGCCACCAGTAGCTGTGGTAGGTTGAGGGGTAGCAAGCGGGGTACTGAGGCAAAAAGACTCAGAAAATTTAGGTCAAATATTTGCTTCCCTATTAGCACCTACTGTTTAAGGTACCATCAGAAAAGGGGTAGCGTTAGGTGGAACTTAAGTTCAGGGCATTGACCTATAAGGTTGATGACGGCCACTTTGCTAGAGCTGCGATGCGACACTCTGACCAAATTTTAATAATAATAATAATGTTTGGACATTCCACACAACGCCATCTAGCCCCAAACTAAGTAAGCTTGTATTATGGGAACCAGATAACTGATAGAATACTTATATGCTTTTTTTTTGTAAATACATACATAGAATACATAGAAAACACCCAGACTCAAGACAAACACCGATGTTCATCACACAAATATTTGTCCTGAGCGGGAATCGAACCCGCGACACCGGCCGTGGCAGTCGACCATCCATGTCGTTGTTAATTGTCTCACTGTGGGGTGTATTGTGCATTGACCCCTTGTTACACTAAGTTTACCCCACCCAGCCCAACTCCTCAACATAGCGGAGCATAGAGAAGAACCTTGGTTTATGGATAGCGTGTTCCAGTTTCCTAGTTAGATCATCCGGACCCAAATCCAGGATTTATCTCAGCCCAGACTTAGTTTAATTTCGATTTTTAAGCTAATAATGTACTTACGGTTGTAACTTCAGCGTTGCTCTGCACAAAGTTCACCCCTTCTTCCTCAGGCTCTCCTTTGACATCATAAACAGTCTCGGCCATGACGATCCGGCCCGAGTTGTCCATAGTCCACATGCCTCCGAATGCAAAGCTGGATGGGTTGCCATTTTGCTCATACAGTATCACTGTGTTTGGGCCTAATTGTACGGGCTCACCTTTCATGTTTACAAATACCTGAAACAATATGAAATGAAAAAACTAGTGCAATATTTTTTTGTTGAGGATAGTCGAGTAGTTTTGTATGAACCAAAAAATAGGTATTTTTATCTTATCAATGGTAAAATAATGCTGCCTAGTCATTTAAAAATGATAATGTATAGATGAAAGGCGATATAGAGAGGAAGAAAGAAGGAGAGAAGGTATAAAAATTGTTAATTATTTTGGAGGGATGATAGACTTCGAAATGGATTTTATTTTTGTTTGAGCCATAGGATATTGTTCGTTATTTATTAGGGTTGGCTAGATATATCTAAGACGCGACAAATTCAAGTTCTAAATAAGTTTATTTTGATGTTTTACCGGCTGTTCGAAGTTTCCCTCCACAATTTGTCCTGCGTGCACTATCTGTTGTCCTTGTTCCACAGGCACCTCAACAACTTGATTGACAACTTCCACTTTATCCTTCTCACTCTCATTTTTGCGAACCATTATTTTCTTTTTACTCTCGCCCTCAGCAGGCTCGTCACTTTTACGCTTTGCCACAGCTTTTTTCTTGGTTTTCTTGTCCATTTTTACCACTTCCCAACGATTAGAGCACAGAGAGAACGCCTCGCCCCAGAAACATTATATCAACTATTTACGATCGTGTAGAAACTAGGGTGGATTCGCGAGAACCGTGATATCATTCTACAAGTGCTATGGATAGTAAATTTATGTTTTTTTTCACTGAGAGTTGAATAAATCTCGAAAATATAGCCGTGCGAAAAGGACAACTCAGAAAGACGCCATTTTTGAACGAGCGTTTTCTAACTCTTTCTTGAAAGTATATTTGTCTCTTTCAGTAATGATCTGTCTTAGTGTTGCCAGTTGAAATTCCGTTAATCGTCGTAATCGATCATTTTCTAACGGGCCGACTCGAGTCGAACTAGTCGATTATTCAATTACTCGTGTAGCATTGAAATAAAATTAATCCAATTGATATTATACATCACTAGAAATGTCAGAAACGTTCCAATTCAAGAAACTACTGTAAGCTGATTAATAGCAATTTAATTCCTTGTACTCTGCTTGCACACTATATTAAAAAGAGAAAAAACATGTGTTCATTCTAAAAATCTCATTTGAATCTGGAACACAATAAACAGCTGACCTCTTTGTTAGCTGTGTTGACCTACATTCCTTGAACAATAATTATCTTTGTTTTGTATCAGTTTTTATGCGGTTGCGGTTTTAATAATAATTTATGTACAAGGTTATCAGTAACCTGTTTTCATGCTCGTCATCAATACATTTACAATACTCCTACAAGTTGGGTTTATAGTGTGTATGACACTGCTATCCATGAACATAGTACGTTTTTTTACTGGTGGTGCTCGTAAAATGTCTCTCGTTGCTCCAGCGCTGTTTGTGAACCATGGAGGAGGCCCTCTACCTCTTTTGGGAGACAAAGATCATAAGGGCCTGACGGTATTCCTACGAGATGAGGTGCAAAAACATTTTAACCTAAAAGATCTAAAAGCGATAATTCTAGTCACCGCTCATTGGGAGGAGGATATCGTGACAATATCTTCAAGCAAACAACACGATCTATACTTTGACTACTACGGATTCCCCCCAGAATCTTACAAATATAAGTACGACGCGCCCGGAGATCCGGAAATAGCTGAACGCATCCACAATGCGTTGAAAACCGCGGGAATTCGTTCAAAAATGGATCCGAAAAGAGGTTGGGACCATGGAGTTTTCGTTCCGATGATGTTGATAAACCCAGCAGCTGATATTCCCATCATACAGGTATCTGTCCTGCACAATCAAGATCCGGAGCAACATTATAAGTTAGGGACAATATTGCACGAGTTTAGAAAAGAAGGGATTGCTGTACTTGGCTCGGGCATGTCATACCATAATATGAGAGAGTTTAGATTCAGTCGGCATAAAAAAGAGGTTATAAACGAAGATTTTGACGATTACTTATTTAAAGTTTGTACAGTGGATGATGAGAATGTGAGACGGGATGGTTTGTTGGTGTGGAGACAACATCCGGGGGCTAATGATGCACATCCGATACAAGCGGCCGAGCATTTGATGCCACTGCTGGTTATCGCAGGTGCAGGGGGTCCGAAGCCTGGAGAAAGAATCTTCAATTGGGATATGAGTGGGACTTTTAGACTAAGTGGTTTTATTTGGAAGGAATAGTGTTATACAATTGTATAAAGAACATCAGTGTTCGTCCTGTTTTTTTTATGTTAACGTTACTTACAAAAAAAAATGTTATGGCTATGTATTAAATCAGTTATCTAGTTCATAATATGATCTAAGCTCTTAATAGCTAGATAGTGATGTGATTTATGTCTTGTACTTTTGCACTTATCACACATAGTTATTAGATTGTAACTAAGTAGGGACAAAATAGAAGAGGTGAGTGCGATAAATACCCGTTACAAACTAATAACTAAGCAAACGTATAATCATGTAATTAGGATTTTTTTATACATAGTTTGTGAATGCAGGAAAACCCATGAGTAATAAAAATATGTGTATA
The DNA here is from genome assembly GCA_932526365.1 of Lobophora halterata. NCBI lineage: Eukaryota > Metazoa > Arthropoda > Insecta > Lepidoptera > Geometridae > Lobophora > Lobophora halterata. The sequence continues at coordinate 3,990,433 of OW052028.1, read as the reverse complement.
TTTTGTGAATGAGCGGAAGCCCACAAAACTGGTTGTAATATTAATATTCATACATTGAAAAATATTAATAACAGAAATTTTCCTGTTTCATACGAACACTGTCATTCAATAAATTATTGCTCCAACTCAGCTATAATTGTATCATTTGTTGGTAAAGGGAAAAATTACTTTCATATATATAATTTTATGTTTTTTATGGACTGTGCTGTGTGCCTTGTAATAAGTACTTTTAGAAATTAATTTAGGCATAAAAAAATTCTAATCTTATCACAATGTTTTTTTTTAAATATGCATTTTTGTAAACCATTTTTGTACCATATTTAATGCTATTATTAGGTATTTATTTATCAAAAATGTGGAAAAGGGGCCCAAATAATAAAAAAAAGATTTGAAATCTATAGTGTTTTTTATTTATTATATATTTATTTATTTATTAAGGCAAATGCCAACAGCACACATAATTCACATTTAATATAAAATAACACTCAAAAACATAAATATCTAAAATGTGGACCAGTTACAGGCTTGCACAGTGTTCTTATTTTGCCTATAACTAATGAATTAAGTTTAATTACATTTATTTAAATCCCTCTTTTTTTGGCGCATTTTCAATTTTACATTGTGATTCTATACTTTAATACTTCTGTGGGGTTTGCATTTTTAGTCTGAAATATTTTTATATTATAGGTACCTACCTACTTACTTAGTAGGTAGCAACTATAAGTACCTGTCTACTTCGTATTGTTAAGAAAAAGTAGGCCATATTCAAACGCCCCATTGTGGCCTATTTAAGGAGCCACAGAATAATAGGTAGCGGATACCACCATTCATATTTTACGTAGTGCTGTAGTCTTGCGTTAGTGATACGCCGTAGAGGTGCTACGCCGGCCGCCCGAAAAGTTAGAGAAGTTCGTTGTAAGTTTTTTTTTTTTAAGAATTCTTTAACATATAAATAGGTCCTTTACTTACTTCTAGGCAGGTACTACGAAAACTATACTATAGAATACATCAGATTAAATGAAAAAAAGAGTTCTTATTAAATATGTACCTACTGCTACATTAAGTAATATCTATTTAAGCCCGCTTTGAAAATTCTTAGCTAATTTAGTGAACTCTACATATAAAATCAGTGTTTCCGTAAACTAACAAAAATGCATAAAAACTCTGTTCTCTTCTGAAAAAAAAAAATTGCACGACAAAGAGGTGAATGACCGTTAATTCCGTGTGTAATAACCCTCTTGAATTTTAATGAGCTCTACGTCTTTTCCCATGGGAATACTTGGGGTGGGTAATTTACCTTCAATGTGAGTAATTTTAAGTCAACTTTTACCTAAGGAATAACAGTTTCCTTGAACTTAATGCAAAAGTTACTTTAGGGCATAAAGATATGTTAGATACCTATGTCTGGTTACGATTAAAAGAAAAGAGCTCTTCTTGTAAGTACCTACTTATTTGAGTTTAGAAGTCCTTTCACCAAAAAATTATACATTATTTATTAATTAAATATGTATTCCATTTTGTATAAGGCCTGTCGCAAACCAGCTACCGACTACAGCGACCGGTGGCCAGCGACCATCGCTCGGTCACCCAGGCGGCCACGCGTTACTGCAACAAAATGTACGTAAACTAAATGTCGCTGGCCACCGGTCGCTGTGGATGGTTGCTCGTTTGCAACAGGCCTAAAGTCCATCTATTATGTACTTGTTTTTACTTAGTTCAATACAGTATTTTCTATCTATCTAGGTACTGTCTATGAATATGTAGGTATCTCTCCAAATGAATCTAACGATTTTGCTCCCCATTCTTCTAATTTTTCAGAAAATATGATTGTGAAAACTGGAATTGCATCAAAAGCAGCAGCTTGGGTGCTAGTGATTTTAAACCTTATTGTCATGGTAAGAAATCCCTCTATAGCATCTCTTTATTCAGATCTAGTTGACGCCCGTAACTTCATTTGCAAAAACATTTTCAATGTAAAAAAGAAGGCAATACGAACCCTTCTTTAGACTCGTACTACCGCAAAAATACGTGAGATCTTGTAATATTGAGCCAAGACTGGAACTCTATTTATCGTTGACTCTTATTTTATAGGTACAATTATTCATTGTAAGTTTGTTACTACTGAATTCGGCTTTGTTTATTCATTACCAAATATTTTTTTTAATATTTTTTTGACATTCCACAATAAGCCAACCAGCCAAAACTTGTAGTGTAAAACTTGTTTGGAACCAGCTAACTGATAGAATACTTGCATACCATTTTTTTTTAAATACATACTTAAAATACATAAAATTATATAAGAAAACACCCAGACTCAGGAAAAACAACGATATTCAACATACCTACAAATTTGTACTGAAGCGGCGCGAAACGAACCCGCGAAACCGGCGTGGCAGTCCAACGATTTTGCCACTCGACCATCTATATCGTCAATAAGGAAAGTGATTAATATTTTTCCAGATATTATGCCTGACGCTGTTTGCTCTATCTCTCTGGGCAATCTCATCTTCTTACACATTGTCTAACGTCATACAACAACGAGGTTCTACCACTTTGAATGTAAGTGACATTTCAACTTGAAGACGTAATTTTTTTTTAAAAGCAGTTTTTACTCTCGCCGCACACGAGTCACCGACCGGTGGCCAATGTAGGTATGTGAGCGACGGTGTCGCCCGCCACCAGTCGCTGTGGTCGGTGACTCGTTTACGGCGACCGTAGGAAACGGTTCTTCTATACCTAAGCGTGCTCAGTACTTAAATCAAGGTTGAGTCGCTGTAATGAAGTTTTCACTTCTGTCTCGTGGTCACACCGTTTTTTGATGTGTAATATATTTCCTCTCGCTTTCTGACAATTTGTGGGAGTAATTTCTTAGAAATGGGACCTCATAAAATTGAAGTAAATAGTGGAAAGATACCAAAAAATGAGATGTCAGATGTTTACACATCATATTCGACTACTGTTAAGGCTCGCTTGTTTTTTTAAATATCGTTGTGCTATCATTACCTAGCAACATTTATTCGATGAAGCTACCGAGCCAATTTATGAATATTAGATCGGACATGGCAGCGATCCGCACGCTATGTTTGCTCTACTCTGTAGACAGACTCTACATACCTTAATATACGCTGAAGTATGTACATTAATATAAGGTTTTATGTCGCTATAGAATAAGAAATGTAAATTAAAATTAATAAAACACCTTTTTATGCCTTTGCTCTATCTCGCTTCCATTACATTAAATTTAAAGAAATTCATCAAATTAATTTCATTATATTTTTTTGTAATTTTGTCTTGTTAATGATTTTAATATGGATCTATATTTATAGTTATCCGAAATAATGTTTTGATTTGATTTGATTTGATTACGAGATATAGCAGTTTTTATTAATTAAAAATCACTGTAAAAAAATTCTCATCTGAAATTGCTGTGTGCCACGCTCCATGGTCATTGAAGTAGTGAGAAGAATAAAGGTATCTCAGAGTAAAAACAGTAAAAAAATCGAAACATAGAAGTACCTACCTAATAGTAATAAAAAATAATGTATAGCTAAAACCAAAAACTAAACAGAAAAACCACACCGAAAAGTGAAACAAGAAAATATTCTCATCTGAAATTTTGTTCCGTGGCCCGTGGTTATAATATGAAGTAGTGAGAATAACTATACTGTAAAAATTTCGAAAAAGAGGAGTAAAGAAAGAGTGGTACTCGTACCCAATAGGGCTTCTTAATCCGGGTGTTCCATAGAAACACGTTAATTTACGTATAATCTACGTTTTCTCAATAAATAGTAAAAGGGAATTTTAACGTTAAGGCTAAATAATGCATGCAACTTCCAATTAGGTCACATAACCAGGTCATAGGTAGGTGCAATATTATAACTACGTACATAAAACATACCTACGTATTACAAAGACTACGTAGCGTTGTGTGTGCCACGTAGTGCCATGCACTGACGTAAGATGTTCGATCATAGCGCTCAGTCGCGTTACGTGATAGACAACGTAAAAAATACGTAATTTTTTAAAAACTTGTAACCCTCTCTAAATGGTTGGAAGAGTAAAAGACTAGGCTAAGTGGCGTGTCAAATCAAAAATCTAAATAAATTACAAATTTTACATATTGTTTTTTTACAAGGTTTGGAGAGTGTTACGTTTAAAGGAGTTTTTATACCGTTTTCCGGAAAAGCTAAAATTGATGCTAGAATTATAGAATATTATTAGTCTTTGTAAAAATCCATTAAAAATTTAAAGTAATGTTCTTAACTGTGGTTCTTAACCATGTTTTTTCGATTACTTATCCGAGCTAGGCTTCTATGAGTACCTACTTCCATGTTTCGTACTCTACCGCGAGAAACCTTTTTTGTCATTGACTCTACCTTTTTTTTTATTTATTTGGGAAAACAAGTAGGTACCTACTATTAACACATAAATTATAAAAGTAGGTAGTAAAATAGATCACATTCCAATTAAGTCCCCACATTTTTTTAAAACATAACACGCGAAGGAATGGTGGACAACAAATTAAAAAAAAAATCTATGACAAAAACCAGACATATCCCAAAAAAAGATGTAGCAAAATATAAACGAAATCTGTACAAGGAGGACTAACAATGAAATTAAATGTTATTATACCTAACCTAGCCCACTTCCATTATGCCGAAACAAAGAGAAATTATAGAAACAAAATAACAAAATAAATGTACCTACATGATATCTATTAAAGAGGTGTTATTAACAATTTATTTTCCGTAAAGAGGTCACAGTATTGTCCTCAGCGAATGATTATTATTCATTGTGCCCTCAATACGGATATCATAGCCATTTGAATATTTTAGCTAATTTGGGGCTATTACAATCAAATGTTCATATAGAAAATTGGAAAGTGTAATTTAGATAGACAGGTTACACGTAACGTACTTTTTTTTTTTTAAGATAAATATATTTATTACAGCATAAGCTAACTACCTACTTCAATCTATATTACAAAATTTACAAAAGGAAACAATTGGGTCACCCATAGACCGTTGCAAACGATGTATAGGTAGCTCAACTGCTCCAAGTCGATACCCGATGGCAGCGTGCCGAGGATACTGGCTGCATTGCCTCTTTGTATTGTTTTGTTTACTTAATTTTTACTTAGAAATCAATATGGCTAAAATTATAATAGATGAATATCTACTACAAAAAAATCTGACTGCAAAGTAGGTTTCTAAGCATTCTACACTTTTAGAAGAACAAACCCTCCAAATTTCTAGTCTCTTCATCCAGTGGTATACCCTGGGCGTTGTATGTCATTCAGTCAGGACTAATGCTTAGATCACACGCACTGAGCAAACGGGCGAGACAGTAAAATGTTACTCTGCCGAGACAGTGAAAGCTTACATCACTCGCTCAGCCGAGCACTCGGCGCTATATTTATACGTGCTGAGTACTCAGTTCGTGTGATCTTGGCGTTAGTTTGCGTTGCGTATTTTCAAAATTCCTTTCTTAATACGCGCCTATACTTTTTGATGATACCCAAAATTTGAAGTCTCTACATTCTGTGGTTTGGCCTGTGCGTTTTCCGTCAGTCAGACTAAAGCCTTATAAATATAGCTATTGTATTACTTCATTGATTTTCTTTGATGTTATGTTATGATTTTTTGCTATATATTTTTTACTTAATATATTTTGAGGGCTTTTTCAGGCTTTGCTGCCGCCAAAAGTGCTGACGATTCAAAATGGCGTCGCCATAGCGTGTTTGGCCTGTCTATTCTTCTTCATAGCTCTCATGGGATTCTACGGAGCTGTGACTAGGTCACAGTTTTTACTGTTCATGGTAAGAAAAAAAATACGTCACACTGTCTAAGGTCTCGATGACACAGGGCTTGTTTACAAGCTGTTAGCGAGTTCGCTTGTAGCTTGTAACCTCGTCCCGTGTAATCGGCTTTTTTACCATTTGCTAGTTGACAATCCTTCCCGAAAGCTAAATCGCTCACTCGCTAGCATTTAACCTCGCTGGCTTGTAGCTTGTAAACTAGTCCAGTGTCATCGACGCTTTATACTAGGTATAAATTTTATTACAGCGTAAGTTAAGTAGGTAGATGTATCAAAGCGATTTTGAAAACCTCAATATGGTCATCGACTTTTGATGCTTTTGAGTACTCAATCAATAATTATTATCTTAAAAAAATTACAAATGGGCGAGTGTGATAGTGGCGTGTGGGATTTAGGGCCTTAAATTATGACTAATTACTTATGTTTCAGTATGCCACACTGATTCTTCTCCTACTTCTTCTCGAGTGTGCTCTTACATTCTACTTCTCATCGAGCCTCATCGAGGTAAGCTTCCACTGTTTTTATCCCAAGGGACCCTTGCGTTTCTGTAGCCTAAACTACTCGATTTGAGTACAATTCATCCGAAAAATACTTTTAAGATTTACAACTAAGGAGCCAACATCCGATTATAATATGGGAATGGGTGTCAAAATGCGAAAATTTGCGAGAGTGGATGGATGTTTGCTTCTTAAATATCCTTATCCTCAAATCCGAATTCCATACAAAATGTTTCGGACAAATACTCAAAAAGTACGCCGTATTATAGTAATTTCTTCACACTATTAGTTTCGTCCATGTTCGTCAACAAAAAAAGTGAAAGGTTTCATACTTTAGTTTAGATTTTATACGTGTTTTTAAGTTAGTAGGGTTAATTTTAAAACACGTATATTAGATTGGCCTTAATCACACCAAATCTACTGAACTGATTGAGCTGAAATTCGGTGTAGGTAAAGTTTATGAGCTGATGTACATCCAAGGGTTGTCTGAAAGAGAGCGCTTTTTAGCGGTATGATCGTCCATCATCATATTTAGCATTATATTCTATTTTCCTTATGTTTGTTTAATAATAGTGGGTGTATAGGTACACCACAAAATTTTTATTACCAGAAAAAAATACACATAATTATAAAGAATTTATTTTTGTTACCTACTTATGAAATGGAATCATACATAGGCTAAAATAAAAAAAAGTTATTGTTAAAGTTAATGTTAACTTTGATCAATTGTTTGGCTAGATTACTATTTAGCCAAAAAGTGTACAAGAAGTGTTGCACTGGCCTATCTGTAGCACTGTTTAAGTCATGGGCATAGATTAATAACGGTCTTCCTATAGAACACCAAGATATACTTACAGTATAAACCAAAATGGATGCGGAATACGTGACAGAACATTTTCAGACACCCTGTCAATAAAAATGAAATATTTCTATTTTCAAATAATGTTAGTTACTTTTTACGACGTAGTTTTATTGACAATGAAAAAACCTAGTAGTTTTAACATATAAGTAATAGTTAACTAGCCCTGTTACTAATCTTTTTCGAAAATAATCAGTGGATCAATATGTACTAGAAGTTAGCCAATGTGGCTCCCTTTTATGGTCGCATTTTCAATGTACTACATTGTGGTTCTATACTTTAATACTTTTATGGTCATGGGAAAGTACCACACTCACTAAGTGCTTGTGGCTTTCCAGAAGGGTCTGCAGCATCAAGATGGGCAATGGACGCATGCGCTAAGACTTATTTACCAGTGCTGTGACTATAAGAAGTAAGTTTTCACACCACGTACTCGACAATGTCCAATTACATATCATGCTATCATCAAGGTAAAGTAAAGCATTATCTTCCAAGGGAGGTAATGTTGTATGAAACTCCCAAGGGTAGTATTCGTGCGGAAACTCGTGGAGAACTCCAATTAAAAGAACGCCAATATTGCATCCTAAAAAGGTTTGTTTGAAAATCGAACTGGCCACCATAAGTAGAACTCATAAAAAAAAAGAAAAAAGGCACGACTTCAAAGATTGTGAAACAAAAGAGGGTGTTCGCTGCTGGAGCCCTGGCTTTTTATTGCCTCGCAGAAGGTGTGTAAAGTAGAGTATGCTCCTCTGGGATAAAGCCTGTCTTCGTCTTAGGTAGCTTGAACCCCTTGCGTCACTCAGGACTCTACAAAACTGTCCCTCGTTAGCTCAGGGTTCAATATGCCACCCGCGACATAAGACAGCTTTGGGTACCTATCAGAACACCTAAGTTAATCCGATCTCGATAAAATTTGTCAGGAAGGTAGGTAAGTTTAAAACAATTATTGTATTCGTAGATATGCCAAATCGGTTCAGGGGTTTTGGTGCGTGAGGTCAAAGTTTGGGGCTCACTGTTAGGTATAAACATGACTTCATTTTCAGCACTTCCTTACAAGATACCATGAAGCCACCTTGGTCGTGTTGCGGTTCTGAGTTCTACCCTGACAACTGCACCATCCTTAATGTATATCCCAAGGTAGGTATATTTTAACACAAGTTGACCAGTATTTGTTGTGTCAGAGACATCTTACTTGACGGGAGGTTTTCTCAGAGACATCTTACCAAACGGAAGATTGTTTTATATACATCTTAACAAACAGGAGGTTGCCTCAGAGACATCTAACCAGACGGTAAGTTGTGTCAGAGACATCTTACCAGACGGGAGGTTGTCTCAGAGACATTTTGCCAGACGGGAGGTTTTCTCAGAGACATCTTACCAAACGGGAAGTTGTGTCAGAGACATATTACCAAACGGGAGGAGGTCTTAGAGACATCTTACCCAGACAGGAGGCAAGCGGTTGACCTGCACAAATTTTGCCATTCAAGTTAACGTAAGTGTAGGTATATTATGCTATCCTGTGACATTTCAGTGGTGTTTACGGTCACTAGAATCGCTGGTTGCATTATTTTGTTAAAAAAGTCTTCAACCATTAACCGCAGGCATTTTTTTTATTTTATAAATTTTAATGTTTTTTCAAAATATTTGGCTTGTTATACAAAACCATATTATTTTTCAGGATTGTCAAGCTACAATCACAAGATGGATCGATAACAACATAACCACAGTATATACATCACTGGCGGTCCTGCATATCATACTATTGTCCTGCTCACTCCTGAGGCGATGGCGCTATCCCTCTCGCTCGCACAGCTAGCGATCACAGCGCTGCGGTGGCAGCGGTGAGTACTAACTACTAATCTAACCTTTTTCGTGGTTCGTGGTCGTTCTTTTTCAACTAATGGCGACGCCATTTCAGATCATACAAGTATGTTATATTATCTTAACAGCCCACTAAATCCTATCTTATCTTAACAGCTCAATAGATCCTAAAGTATCTTATCTTATCTTAACAGACAACTAGATCCCATCTTTCTGAATCTTATCTTAACAGCCCACTAGATCCTAAAGTATCTGGTCTTAACTTAACATCCCACTAGATCCAATCTTATCGTTTGTTATCTTAACACCCCACAAGATCCTATATTAACTTATCTTGATAGCCCAACTAGATTTTATCTTTACAACCCACTAGATCCTATCTTATCAGCTCACTAGATCCTAAAGTATCGTATCTTATCATAACACCCCACAAAAGATAGGATCTATCTTATCTTATCTTAACAGCCTAACTAGCTTTTTTATTATTTTATCTTAATAGCTCACTAGATCCTATCTTATTGTTGGCCTTATTGTTAAATTCCTATTGTTGGCAAAAAGCTGTATGTTTTTGTAATTTATTTTCAGCATCAGATTCAGCAAAGCCCCGATCGCGGAGCGTTCGCGTGGCTCCGAGCATCGAACCCGCGAACGAAGACGTGGTGATGGTGGTGCTAGGCAGAGGCAGGCTTGGATGGATCGAGAAATAATAGACTATTTAGTGTATATCATCATCATTATGTGAGGGTGTAAATTAATCCAATTTTTTTTAAAAGCTGGAACAGTCCAATTGAAGTTGGTTGAAGGCATAGAAGTATTAAAGTCTAGAAACACAATGTAGTACATTGAAAATATGCCCAGTAAAAGGGAGCCACTTTGGCTAACTTCTAGTACATTTTGATCCGTTGCATATTTTCGAAAAAGGAAGTTACAGGGCTAGATAAATATTATATGTTAAAACTACTAGGCTTTTTCATTGTTAATAAAACTACATCGTAAAAAGTAACAAACATTATTTGAAAATGGAGATATTTCATTTTTATTGACAAGGTGTCTGAAATTTTTTGGTCCTGTCTTACGATTCCCTTCTGGTTTGATACCGTCCATCTTGTTCTATAGGAACATCGTTATTCAATATTCATTTATGGTTGTAGGTAATGATTTTGTAAAACGTTTATTGATAGATATTGATTAAACAATTTCTACGTAGTGTACTTTGACTTTCAGTGCATTAAAGATTTTGAGGGAGATAAGGTGAAATCTACTTTCATGCCCTCATATCGTGTCGAACGCAATTGGGTCATCTATGCAATTAGGTTGCACGCCAATATCAGGTTTACTTTCTAACTTGATCAATAAACCACTGTGTTCCGGTTCGAAGGGCTGTAGCTAGTTAAATAACCGGGCTTTCGAGACTGACCATAGAAAACGAGCGCAATAGGTGTTGCAATGCAAAAAAAAGTTTTTATTTAAAACATTTTTATTCGTAAAAGTAGTATTGTACACAGACCTAAAAATTACAATATTTCAACAGATGGATGAGGTAATTTGTAACAAAGTGTATATCAGTAGGCTTAAAATACTGAAATACTTAGGTACTATTATTTTACTTTAAAATAATAACCTATTCACTAGTTTCACGAAAGGAGCCTCTTCGAGGTGCACTTGATCCTTTCACCACATGACACTGGTTCGAAAGAATTAGTGACACGATAAGAAGAACTAGTTGGTAGGTAAATTACGTTCATTAGAATTATCGGTGTTCAATTTATCACAGATATTTTTGAATCCCAGTTCTTGTAGCCTTTTTGAAATGGTATCTTTATTAATAATCTTAATATCATTGTTCATTTCTTTGATTATATCATTACAAATATTATTAATTATCAGTGTATCTATACTACTGATTTTCTTAAGTATATACTTAATATGATCTTCGTATTTCAGAAATGCAGCATAAATGAAGAATTTTCCTCCAATATACTCGACAAAGGCCGTTATGTTATCTCTATTCAATTCTTTATCAATGCTATGAAGTAAAATTTCAACTGTTACTTTCAAATCATTCTCCAGTACTTTTTGTAAAGAATAATTCGTTTTGGCCTGTTTCATAATAATTTCAAATACACTCTTCTTGTTAGCGTCCGTCGACAATGTTTTGACCAGTTTTACATCGTGTTTTAATTTCTGTTCAAAAACAATTGCCAGACCAATGTTATCTAAAAGACAATTGATAACAAAATCTATTATCAATTTTGGTATTTTACCTTTCTTTTTTATTAAGTCTGCAATATATTCGACAGTATAGTATTCTGCGAATGCTAGATGTACGAATCTTGGTACTCCTTTATAGATTCCACTAATCAATCCCATCTTCTCTTCTCCATTCATGATTTCCTCTATCATGATATCCATACTTTCAATAGTCTTCAATTTATTATATCGATCCGAAACATCATGAAAGAATGAAAAGAACGCTAGCTTTTTGTGCTTCTCACTGAATTCTTCTCTAGCTTCTTCATACCTCAGCCTGATATCAGGATTGTATATATTTTTACGATTCTTTTTTACGAAATATATTTTCTTTAACTTAGTCTCAAGGAACGACTCGTAGAATTCAAACGTGTGAACATATAAGCCCCATTTCTGATTTTTTGGATTGTCTTTTAAGACACTTACAAAATGGCTGGCATATATCTTCATGTGTAGAGGTATTCCTGATAAATTTATCGCCTCCTCACACTGTTCTTTGCTAAAATGCTTTTCTCCTGTTTCTAAAACCCAACAATCTAATGCTATTTCTTCATTTTTGAATTCATCTCGAAAATACTCCAATGCAGAATTATACATCACTCTTAATGGAATGCTCGATAATGTGACTTTCTGATGTCTGTTATCAAACATATATTTAAAAAATCCTTTTACATTACTCAAATCATCTTCGTGTATATCTAATTGCCAAAACTTTTTATAAAAATCATGTTGTTCTTGTCTGGATAATGGGGTGAGAGATAGAGGTGATGCAAAATCTTCTAAAGTGCGTCTCACAGAATCGTAGGGTCTACTTGTAATCCAAATTCTATGCCTTGCTATTTCATCATCGACATCACCTTTATCGTTCTCGATAGTGTTGACTAGATTTGTGATAAATTCAACAGCTTCTATTTCATAATGTGGGCATACTTCATCGAAACCATCCAAAATGTACAAAATATTTCTTTTATTGAAACTATGAGCAATTACTTGTAAAGTCATGAATGATATCGCATCCACACCCTGATTTGTTAATTCCATATTGTTTTTCCCGTTGTTATCAACGTTAATATCAAATTTTTCGTTCATGCTTATTTCGGCTTTGCATATGAGCATCATCGTTTCCTTTAAGTCTATGGATATATTTTGTTTTTGCCACCTATAGAAAAAGTCCTTTGAATAATCTTGTAAGCTTATTCTTGAAATCCACGTTTTCGGATAACATTTTTTAATTTTCATTGACTTGTTTGTCAGTAACGTAGATTTTCCCATGCCAGGCTCAGCGGCTATCACTACGATCGGGTCATTTAGTGTTTCCAACTCAATATCTAATGCGGTTTTTGAAGCATTCATCAATTTTCTTTCGATAAATTCGTCATCATTTTCTTTTTTATCCAAACTGCGACCCACTTCTATTTTCTCGTTTTTCAGAATTTTCATAAGTATATCTGCATTGATTATATACCTTGCATCATTATCTATTATTTTACTAAGACTTAGTTGTAAACCCTGTACAGTAATAACATTTTCTAAAATCTTTTCTTGGTTGGATATGTCAAGTAACCCTGATATAAAATCGTTTTCGATTTCGATTACTAAGTCTTCTGCAACAATATTATGTGATTTGTCTGTAACTAATACTATTTTCTTATCAAATGCTTTCATTATCTGGTACATATTTTCTTTAATAGTTTTTACTGATAAATTACATATTACAACTAAAATATTGATGTCTGAGTTTTCTAATTCCTTTAATAATATGTCAAACTCAACGTTTCTAATTTTCGACAGATATTCGTAGTCAATTAGCGAATATTTCTTTATTTTGAGGTATTCACTTAGGTACTGCTTAAGTTTAATGCTAGTTAATATCACAGAATTAGTAATTATCCTTAAAATAGTTCGTTGTTCATTGTCAAATTTAATTTTTTTGACCATATTATTGGTTGATGCCATCGATTCATCGCTGAATTGAATCGGGTAGAGATCAAGATTATTTAAAGAATTATAGTTAAGTATACTTAAATACGCGTTATTTACAACCTGATTCAATATTATATCTAAATAGTTACAGGATTTAGTAAGATACTCCACGTTTCCCGTCTTCAACCACCACTTCTCCACATTTTTATGAAAGTTAAGAAACACTGCATCAGATTCCACATGAAAGTTCTTAATATCTTTAAAATTCTGACCGATTATTTCATTCTCCAATTCTGCACCAACGCCGTCTTCCTGTCTTTGATTAGTAAAGAAGTATAAGTTTTCAAAAAAGTATATAGCATCCTCTCGCTGGCTTTCATTGTTAGTAATATTAGCAATATCGTCATCATTGTAATCAATTTGGAAAACGAATCCCGATCCTGTGTTTATCAAATCTTTGATCATACCACACGAATTATTAACCTCCCTAATATTAGTTATTTTATTTACTGCGTTCGTATAGAATATACAGTAGGGAACACAATCGTCTCGTTTAACAGAATACAGATGGAAGTCTCTATTCTTTGGATTTCCTTTATCTACAAGTAAACTATTGAATGCTTCCTTCAAATAAAAATCACTGTTTTTATGATATAGGTCTGAATTCGTGATTCCTTTACTAGGATAATCTTTGTGCTTAGCTTGCATAAGAATTAGAATCGTTTTCTCACAGTCAGAGTGTTTTAGTCTGATACATATGTCATCAAATTTGCCAATACCATCTAAGTTAGTCCCCAATTGAAATTCTATTGCTTTATCAGTTTTGAGTAATCGGTAGAGTATAAGAGCAATTAATTTTGACTCATTCAGTTGTCCTGCGACACCTTGCGATGCTTCTTTGTTTTTTATATACGTCATACTTCTAACTTCATTCGTATCCATTTCATTTTCAACAATTTCTTCCAATTCATCATTTTCCATGATGTTTTTTTCAAATTGAGTATTATTTTCAGACTCTACACAAATCATTTTGGGAGTATTCGTATCTTTAGTAAGTTCAGGTTCATATTTATCATTTCAACTATTCCGATCTACTTCATATTTTTTAATCTGAAAATAAAAGTTACATAATTTATTATTATCTAACAGAAAGGAGTGCAAAGAAAGAAAGCCTTTGCCACTTATAAGGGAGACTCACTGTTAGGTATAGGTCTCTTTTTGTGCCACCCCTCGCGGGTAGCTAAATAAACATAAACATAAACATTCACACACTCACACCCCTGCACTAGGATTCCCTGTGTCGCAGGTGGCATGGACACATACAACACATCGACTGGTTCTGCGTTTCCCACGAAGTTTATTCGTACGAATGGGGGAATCACTGAATGTCAAAATATATATTATTTCCTTTCAGTGATTCCCCCGAACCGAGTTACTAAGGCTGTTGTCCTCTGGATGCTGGATAAACATTATAAATACAAGACTACTGAACTCAAAATCATTTATTACAAGACATAATTAGGTATGTACTTATTTTTAAAATTAACTTAATTTTAAACCTTTGTCTTACTTAACTTATATACACCACCAATTTTTAATTACCAAAAAAAAAAAAATGGGCAATGGAAACGGGGTACTACGTTGCATCTGTGCAGTCAGAATTTTGAATTTCTACGAAATGACAGAATGACAGCGGAGCGAGTGCGGTGCCCGAGCCGAGCTTTTGCGAGCTGACTCGAGCTAGGTACCCGGGTTTGCCAAACGATGAATTAAACTTAAATTCACAACATCCAACACCCGAGAACAAACACTTGTGTTCGTCACACAAATAATCGCCCCAGCCGGGGATCGAACGCGGAACACCAAGCTTCGTAGGCTACTAACTACTACTTACACTACCAACTAAGCCACGGTGCCGTCGAAAATGAAAATAAATATTTAATCAAAGTTGTACCTAAATTGTATTATATCTCAGTTAAATATACCTAATGATACCTAGGTTAGTGTAGTTGGTAAGTTGGTAAGTAATAAAGGTGCCTTTGCCAATCACCATCATATCAGCCCGTCTGCTGGGTAGGTATAAGCCTCAGTATTCAGTATTCAGTCACTTATTGCCATATTGGGTAGGTACTAGGTACGTATCTCAGGTCTTAATAGTAGTCTAAAGTAAGAGTAGCTACACAATATTTTTTCGTAGACTTTTGTGATTATCACACGTAGTTATTTGATTGTAACGGGTATTTATCGCGCTCACCTCGTTTTTGTGTCCCGCTGACTGTCAGCCCGTGACCACGGCTGTTGCAATACAGTCGAAACGTCGGGACACAAGAACGGTAAGCGCGATAAATACCCGTTACAATCAAATAAATATAGCTACACAATACTTATTACCCGTTGCAATCAATAGAGGCGGGCCGATATTAGTAGAATTATAGCAAAAACAGAAATATATGCAGGTAGGTATTTATAGTAATAGGTTAAAAGTAAAATTATTTATCTTCTCTTTGTCCCGCCTCTTGTAGCTATGTCAATTGAACCTTTGTCAATAATTAATTGATATTAATTGCTAACCTTAACTTAAGGCCAATCCTCAAATCCGAATTCCATACACAATGATTCGGACAATCACTCAAAAAGTACGCAGTATTAAAGTAATTTCTTTACACTATTCGTTTCGTCCATGTTTTTTTGACTTCGTCAACAAAAAAAGTGAAAGCTTTTATACTTTAATTTAGATTGTATACGTGTTTTAAGTTAGTAGGGTTAATTTTAAAACACTTATAAAATCTATTAAAGTATGAAACCCTTCACTTTTTTTGTTGACGAAATCAAAAAACGAAACGAACAGTGTGAAGAAATTACTATAATACGGTGTACTTTTTGAGTATTTGTCCGAAACATTTTGTATGAAATTCGGATTTGCGGATTCCCCTTATGTACCTAAAAAATCGCTCATAAGTAGATTTTTACCATCCCATCAATTTTATTATTATTTTTAACTAATTAATCAGTAATCTATAAAGATTGAATAAGTAGGTACTAAGTGTCTTGTCCTTTTCTATGACGTCATGTTAACATTGTAAGTATAAGTATTTTGTCCGCGTATTTTTACAATATACTTATTTGTATTTTATACATACCTGGTTCGTTAGTTACCTACCACTTCACTAATAACAGTAAACTGCATAGATAGATAATAAAGTACTCACTTACCAGTTTTCATTTAAAACACCGCGTAAATTCTCAATCATTTTAATAATACACACGCTTTAAATTCTGTCCTTGACGCCATATTGAATGGAATCTAAACATGTATGATTTTTACCGGTCACTGAACGAACCATCCACGAAATAAAGATTCTTAGGATATCAAGGTCATTGACACTTACTGATAAAAATACGTTTCAATTCACGCTAATTTAATCTGCTTTGTTTTTATGTTTGAAACTTTTGGGTAAACGTGTCGACTAGAATTCTATTTATGTTGTTTGGCTGAGTGCTGGTAACTCTATTACAAAACTCTTTAAAAAACGTTTTCGTATCGAAGCCTAGAAGGGTACAAGGGTTCGTTCAGAAGGGTTACTATTGTTTTGTACCTGTATAATTTTTTCACTTCCCGTGCTCGTAAAGTTCAACTTAGTGCACGCTTTAGGGAGAGTAAAACTGCATTTTAGGCCATTGGAGAAAAAGAGGTTCAGTTTGAAGTAGGTTTCATGCAGAAGTTGAGAACTTTATTCATACTTATTTCGAACTATGGCCCTTCATCGTACCCATAGAACAGAGTATTATGAGGGACCTTGATATATAGGTAACTATTTTCGAATTTCGAATATCGTCGTAACATTGGATGGCTGACAAAATGGTCGCTCATTTTATTTTATTTCCTCGCTTTAGGCTTGAATATCCGCCCTTGTCTTCAGCTCGGGCCGATAAAAGTATCTTATTTATTATACCTACAAATAACTATTTCTAAACGTCTAACAAACTGTTTTTACCCTGTGATGCCTGTAAAGGATTCGATACAAATACGCTAGTCAAAAAGTTTAGTGATAGGGCTGCTGATACAATTTTATCAATTGGTACCTAACAACACTACAATGCTGTGTTATACATAAATGAAACTACTAAGTACAGTAGTAATATACTTACATATATCAGGTATATATTTACATAAACGATAATGAGTACAGTGTATGTTTGGTATAACAATCTATATTTTTTTATTACCTACCAATCTACCATCTATCTATACTATATACCCAATTGTTTCCTTTTATAAATTTTATAATATACCTATATATAGATTGTAGAAGCTAACTACTACAATCTATATATAGGTATATTACAAAATTTACAAAAGGAAACAATTGGGCCACCCATAGACCGTTGCAAACGATCTATAGGTAGCTCAACTGTTCCAACTCGATACCCGATGGCAGCGTGCCGAGGATACTGGCTGCATTGCCTCTTTGTATAGCAAGGCTTATTCTTTGGCCCAGATAGCTGCCAGCCCTCTGATCACGCGTCGCTTCGACCAGACGCTCTGACAGATTGTAGTAGTTAGCTTATGCTGTAATAAATTTTCTATACTATAGTTTAGATCATAGATTAATAACGGTATTCCTATAGAACACCAAGATGGACAGTATCAAAGCAAAATGGATGCGAAATAATAGAAAATTTTCAGACACTGTCAATAAAAATTACATATCTCTATTTTAAAATAAGTATTGTTTGTAACTTTTTATGATGAAGTTTTATTGACAATTAAAAAACCTAGTAGTTTTAACATATGATAGTTATCTAGCCCTGTTACTTCTCTTTTTCGTAAATTTGCATCGGACCAAAAAGTACTAGAAATTAGCCAATGTGGCTCCCTTTTCTTGGTTGCATTTTCAATGTACTACATTGTGTTTCTATACTGTAATACTTCTATGGTGCTATGTGCTATGTAACTTTAGTAACAAATTACATATCAATGGCCTATCTATAGTTGCTAGATTCTGGAAGGCCTAAAGCGATGGCCTTTATGTAAGTTATTTATTTTGAAAATAATGTTCGTAATTGTGTTTCTGTTTGTCTTGCTCCTGCTCCAGCAATGCGGTCAGGGTTAAAATTTGCTTCATTTCGAACGCCATCTTTTTCTCCTTTTGCTGAAATGATAATAAAAATTAAAGTCAAAAACCAAAAACCGGGCTTCTGAAAAATCACGCTCTAAAAAGTATGAAACAAGAAAATATTCTCATCTGAAATTGTTATGTTTTTTTTTACTGTACCTATTGTTACCCCAGAGCTTTGTTGTTTATGAACCGATTCGAAAAAAACTTTTTTTATTTAAATTATTTTAATTAGCTGTGGGACCAATCTGGAATCCTATACCTACTTCCAGATTCATCCAACAGAAATTTCATTAAAATTAGTTCAGTATTTCAGTTTTGAAATTTAATTTCATAACTGAAAAAATTACGTCATCTGCGTAAACGAAATTACGTAATGCTTCCCAGTGACTATTCAGTGGTGATTACGGTTACTATACAGGCCAATTGAAGTGGTTGTAGGTACTATGTTTTTGTAAAACCATGACTATTACAAAATAAAGTAGCAAATGTAACTTACGTCAGTACGTGTTGTTGCTAAATTGACGGATCTGAAGAGGCGAGTGAGGATGAAGTACAGCATCTCCACTAGACTGATGAAGGAAGCACCCAAGAACAGCCCCGCAGCACCGCCGAATGATACTGAGGATCACTTTAGCGTTTGACGTTAGCTTTACTCGAGTTTCCAACGTTTGACCTTAGTTTACTCGAGTTTTCTACGTTTGACCTTATCTTCATTCGAGTTTCCAACTTTTGACCTTAGCTTTACTAGAGTTTCCAACGTTTGACCTTAGTTTTACTCGAGTTTCCAACGTTTGATCTTAGCTTTACTCGAGTTATAGAAGTTTCCAACGGACTATCCGTTGCCTCACTAGGAAGTAAGTTAGTAAAAGGAATTATTTGTTACTTATGCCAAAAATATGTACCCAAATTGTACTCCTGAGAATTTAATAAATTCAGTTTTGGATGGATAACTTACCAACCAGATCCTGAAAGTGGAAGACAATCTCCCTGGTATACCGCGTGCGAGGAGCCTTCATGGAGAATTTGACCACACCTTTACTTGCGAAAACACCAGAAGTCCTGCAAAGCAACAGATGGACATTGACAGGGTGCGTTTCCACCGATGCCGAGCTAGGTGAAGAGGAGAGGAGCGGATCTTGAATTGGCCAATCACAGTGCTTGAAGTGGAGTCGAAGTGTAATTTCAAGCACTGTGGCCCTATTCACGGTCCGCTCCCCTTCACTCTACAGTGGACAGGGAGTGGAGAGGAGTGCAGTGGAGAGAAGTGGAACGGGAATTGTCCAATCACAGTGCTCGAAGTGGAATGGAAGTGGAATTTCGAGCATTGTGGTCGGATGATATCATAAAAGCATAGTTATTTGATTATAACTGGTATTTATCGCGCTCACCTCGTATGTTTTTGTGTCCCGACGTTGAGTCAACCCGTGACCACGGCTGTTGCAATACAGTCGAAACGTCGGGACACAAAAACATACGAGTTGAGCGCGATAAATACCCGTTATAATCAAATAACTATGTGTGATAATCGCGAAAGTCTACGAAAAACTATCACAAAAGCAGCCGGAAGTCAGTGAATCGGATAGTTCCTAGTAGTTCCATAATGAGTTATTCCATGGAACTAGTGGGAATATTTTTTTCCCATTGCCACCCCCTGCTTAGCCCTATTAATCCCCTGGTATGATGTAGCACTGCATACTCACCAAGAGATGGGGTCATCCCGCCCTATAGCCGAGAAGACAGAGTACTCGCACTGTGGGGCGCAGTCACACGCGATGTTCGCGAGCTGGCTCCTGAAGCCAGCCAGGCATGCCATGCCCGCCACGCCGCATTGCGAGCCCCCTGGAATGCAATGTCAGACTGCTCCCACAACCCTGGTGTACACTGGGAGTAATAAGACTGCTCCCAAAACCCTGGAGAACTCTGGGAGTAATAAGACTGCTCCCAAAATCCTAGAGCACACTGGGAGTAATAAGACTGCTCCTAAAACACTAGAGAAGGGGTCGTCTCGTCCTATGGCCGAGAAGACAGAGTACTCGCACTGCGGGGCGCATTCGCACGCGATGTTGGCGAGCTGGCTCCTGAAGCCGGCTAGGCATGCCATGCCCAACACGGCGCATTGCGAGCTCCCTGGAATACAGAGTGTCAGACTGCTTCCAAACCCTGGTATAAAATGGGAGTAATAAGACTGCTCCTCAAACCATGGTATTCATATATGTACAGTCGGCTCTGTAATTGTCTTTACACCCAGCTTACGCTGATGTTCTTTTCTGATTAAACTACTTGTGGTTTATATTAGGGGTATATCTTAAGTGGTTTATTCACATCAATAGTTTATTCACACAAACATGATGTGTTTGTGTGAGTGGTTCAATCACAGGAGAAAACCGGCGTAAGCTGGGTGTAAAGACAATTACAGAGCCAACTGTACATATATGAATACCAGGGTTTGAGGAGCAGTCTTATTACTCCCATTTTATACCAGGGTTTTGTGAGCAGTCTGACACTCTGTATTCCAGGGAGCTCGCAATGTGCCGTGTTGGGCATGGCATGCCTGTGGGAGTAATAATACTGCTCCCAAAACCCTGGTATACTGTACATATACGAAGGGAGAATTGTAATAAGACTGCTTCCAAAAACCCTGGTATGAACTGACTGTAATAAAATAAGACTGCTCCCAAAAACTCTACTACCTATTGTAGGAAATGTTTATCTGTGAAACGGCCAGCGAAACGAAAATGTATAAGTTGATTTTCTTGTAAAATTTAAAGGGCCCTGTATCATTACTTTTAGGGGAGGCTAAAAGGCCTTTGTAGTTAATTTCTTATAAAAAAGTACTTTAAGTAATACTGCACAGGCCTCTGTGGCACCACAATCTAAGTGTGTTTTTACACTCGATATCATTAAAAAAATGTACCCAAATTCAGATATTTTATTCAAAACTATGCCTACCTTCGTAGAAGTAGTAAAAAGGCCGACAACCACACTCTCTTAGCGCCAACTTGCTTCTACAAGATAATCGACACGTATTTGTGCTGTAAATCTAAAACAAAAATATACTTTATTAATAATGAAGGCTCTCAAAGTTTGAATAAAGAGACCCTCAAAGTTTGAATATTAAGGACTCTCAAAGTTTGAATAATGAGGGCTATCAAAGTTTGAATAATTAGGGCCTCAAAGTTTGAATATAAAGGTCTCTCAAAGTTTGAATAATGAGAGACTCAAAGTTTGAATATAAAGGGCTCACAAAGTTTGAATAATGAGGGCCTCAAAGTTTGAATAAAAAGGCCTCTCAAAGTTTGAATAATGCAGGCTATAAAAGTTTGAATAATGAGGGCTCCATGTCCAAAAAACTTTTTTGTATTTTATTTATCTCGATCCCTATAGAACAGGGATGGCGAACCAATCCCTGCTATAGAAGAACTCACCTTTCGTCCCTGTGAAATCGGTTCATCAGTGTACCGACAGCCGCGTCTCTTCGCTTTAGCACTTTCACCCCCTTCCCGCATCCCGTCTCCGTAACCGCATCTCTTTGTCCAAAATCATACTTCTTATAAACTTATTAAAAAAAGTTTTGTTAGGCTATAGCACTTTCACCCCCTTCCCGCATCCTGTCTCCGTAACCCCATATTTTTGTTAATAGTCATAATTCTTATAAGAATAAGAAACATGAATTGTTAAAATCTGAGTACATAAAGACTTTTATAGACTTCTTTAAAGTAGTTTTCACCCACCTTTCGTCCTTGTGCAGTCGGTTCATCAGTGTACCGACAGCCGCGTCTCTTTGGCTTTAGCACCTTCACCCCCTTCCCACATCCCGTCTCCGTAACCCCACCACTTTGTTCAAAGTCACAGTTTTTATAAAAATCTCTATAGGAGTTTTCACACACTTTTGTCCCTGTGCAATTGGTTCATCAGTGTACCGACAGCCGCATCTCTTCGGCTTTAGCACTTTCACCCCTTTATTGCCTCCCTTCTCTGTAACTTTTTTTACTATACCTATATAATAGACTTGCGTTTGACCACCATCTCACCTCCGTAATTGTAACCCCATACCTTTGCTAAAAGCAGAGACTACTACTAGTCTCTGCCAAAAGTCATGGTTCCTTTTAGACTTCTTTAAAGGAGTTTTCACTCACCTTTCGTCCTTGTGCAGTCGGTTCATCAGTGTACCGACAGCCGCGTCTCTTTGGCTTTAGCACCTTCACCCCCTTCCCACATCCCGTCTCCGTAACCCCACCACTTTGTTCAAAGTCACAGTTTTTATAAAAATCTCTATAGGAATTTTCACACACTTTTCGTACCTGTGCAATTGGTTCATCAGTGTACCGACAGCCCCCCCCTTTACTGCCTCCCTTCTCTGTAATTTTTTTACTATACCTGTATAATAGGCTTGCGTTTGACCACCATCTCACCTCCGTAATTGTAACCCCATATCTTTGTTAAAAGACATGGTTCCTTTTAGACTTCTTTAAAGGAGTTTTCATTCACCTTTCGTCCTTGTGAAATCGGTTCATCAGTGTACCGACAGCCGCGTCTTTTCGGCTTTAGCACTTTCACCCCCTTCCCGCATCCCGTCTCTGTGACACCCATCTCCTTATTCAGGTTAAGTCCCTTGTACACCCGAGTGGTTGGAGTCGTGATGTCTGCCACGTCGTATGGAGAGTGCAAGTTGATCTGAGTGGAAAATGAGTAACATTATTTATGTTATGGGTAATCATCAAGGCAAATATCCATACAAAATGTTTCGGACAAATACTCAAAAAGAACGCCGTATTATAGTAAAATTAACACTTCTAATTTAAAAACACTTATAAAATCTAAATTAAAGTATGAAACCTTACTATTTTTTGTTGACACAATCGGAAAACATAGACGAAACGAATAGTGTGAAGAAATTACTATAATACGGCGTACTTTTTGAGTATTTGTCAGAAAAAAATTGTATGGAAATTTGCCTTGACGATTACCCTTCTTCCTCATCGTGTCACTAGTTCTTTCGGACTAGAGTGGTAAAAGGATTTCAAGTGCGCCTCGAAGAGGATCCTTTCTTGCACTTGACACATGTTTTCGAACTATGTTTTCCTTCACCGTTAAGCCCGTGTTGTAATGCACACATATATTTTTTACCAGAAAAATCCATTGGTGTACGACCGGGTTCGAACCCACGACCTCCGGATCGATAATCGAGGCACCTCCCACTCGGCCAACAGGGCTCATTGGCATGATCATTTATTTGGCCTAAGTAGATTTAACTCAAAGAAGGTTGTCAAAATAAGGTTCGAATTAAAAAGCATTTTCTATCTATCTACTTACATAAGTATCATACGACGTCTCTAACATAAAAAAGCAGTTGAGAGCCGAGTGCTTGCAGGTGATCGGGAATATCTTGGTGTCGTTCAAACCAGCTTTTCTGCAAACACAAATGATTCATTACCACTTTGAAACAATGCAATAATAGGCAAAGGTCACACATTAGCAATATGCAAAAAAATTGAGTCGCTGCGTTACATTCATACTCAATAACGGTGTAACGTTACCGTTAACCTTTAGGTTACAAACTTGATGTTATACAGTGATTTGATCTTCTTCTTATCGTGTCACTAGTTCTTACGAACCAGTGTAGTGAAAGGATTTCAAGTGCGCCGAAATTTTTCAAAATACATATTTTATGTAAATAGGTCAATCTGTACTTGATTAAATTGCATTTTATTGAGAAAGCACAATTTACTTTTTTTGAATTTTTTTATTAATATTTTCTTGCTAAAGAAATGAATTTATTTATAATTAATAAAATCTTCTATCACAGCATAATTAAACCGCTAATAACTAGCTACTCACACAATAGCGATATCATCAACAGCCAGCGAGTTGGTGGAGTGACAAATGCCGCTTTCCGTCATCACCGGCGTCCACTTGAAGAAGCGCACGCTCTCCGAAGACCGCACCTGCAGTTCTTCGAGTTTTGGCATCACCTGGTAACATATTTAAGAAATAATTGAAGAAGATGTGATTATTTGGCAATAATTCACAAAATATAAAATATATGACCTAATAAACATACTACTTTATAACTAGACTTAGCTTAGTCGTAGCTAATGCAATTACCAGATTTTCAGAGTAACTACCGAAATGTCTCAAAGGGACGAGTCTTAATAGTAGCTCTGTTTCAGTCATGGAACAGCGCGATTTTTTACCATCTATAAGATTGCGTAGGAGTGACAGCACAACGATACGAAACCCTCCCTCGAAAAAACCCTAAGAAGAGCCCAGGAATCTTCTGCATATCCGGATGAAGTTAGGCTGGCTACATCCGTAAGCAGGTAACATGCTCACGCAAAAAGGACTGACTAATGATTCCAATTACTTATTGCGGAAAATACAGCCACCACACATAGGTACATACATACGTAAGTAGTAAGTATCTATATATTTTTTTGATTTTGCAATACAAACTCACATCCAAAACCAGATGGTACAGGTTTACATCCAACTCAATATCTAATTCCTGAACCCATCCAGGTTGAGTAGATCCTAGTTTGCAGCCAGGTGGACGAACCGAGATACTCATTATGTCCGTGTTCCTGTAGCTTTTGATCACTTCTACCAGCTTTTGAGGTTCAACGCGAATGTCTAAGCTTTACTGTGTTTTCCATTTGAAGGGCATTGTATCTCACTTCATACGATTAGTAAATCGACAGACCTGATTTTAGCACTGTTTTGCCACAAACCAGCGTAGGTAATCTCTTGAAAATCACTGGCTTATGCTGTGATTGTTTTAATTGGTGCAAAATGAGAAGACAAGACATACTCACATCTAAAACCATCTAAAATGCGGATGCCTAAGCATTACTGTGTTTTCCGTTTGAAGGGCATTGTAGCTAGTGAAAAGACCGGCGGGATTTTAGCACTGTTTTATTTGACCACGGACCGGCGTAATCTCTTAAAACTCACTGGATGCTGTGATTATTGCAATTGGTGGAAACTGGAAAATAAGAAGACAAGACATACTCACATCTAAAACCAGCTGGTACAGGTCTACATCCAGCTCGATATCTGAGTAATTCCTGTATCCATCCAGGTTGAGTAGATCCGAGTTGGCTGCCAGGTGGACGAACTGACTGTAGTACTCATACCCATCATCAGAGGGCTCTGTATTCCAGTAGCTCTTGATAACTTCTACCAGTTTTTGTGGGTCGACGCGATTCTGCAAAGGATTTTGGTTTTCATCACTAAAGAAATGTGGTAATATGAGGTTGGATTTGTATGTAGGTTACTATATTAAGATTACCTATTATATGGATTTTGACTCGGTTTTAACCGCCTTTATTTAACCGCGAAAAGGAGGTTTTCAATTAGGTAGGTCCTTATTATTTATTTTAATGTTTGTTACATCAGAACTTCGTTATACTTATGTCAACAAATTTGCAAAATTATTTTTCCCATCCATGAAAATCAGTTCAGTACCTACTGAGGTTTCAAAATCAAAATCACTGAAAAATAACGTCATTCAAGTAAACGAAATTGCTTATTTTGTTTACTAGCTAATCACTTACGGTAACTATTTCTTACTTTTCAGTTAATTTCATTCGGTTGGTAATTCTCTTGCACTTTTATACATTTTTGAAGATAGAGTTTATATTGAAAAAAGTGGATTGGTCATTTTGTTACTACAACCATAATGTTTTAGCATATTTTTTATTTTGATACTACTCTGGCGAATTAACATGAAACCTGGCCAAAGAATAAGTAATATTATGTACCATAACCTGGCTGCCACTCTCGCTCGGAACTCGATGCGTCCCCCGCCCCCCGCGCGGCGCCCTCCGTGTTTCTTCTTCCTCTAATTGCGAAGCCTTATCATTACTTAACATTATCAAGTATTGCAGGACCTCTTCTCTATCAAGATTATCCAATTCCACGCTGTACTTTGCACAAACGTCATTCGAGCCAGGTGTTATGTTCATTCGCCCGAGTTGTATGTTTAACCTAGGCGAATGTCACACCGTCACTTACTATCAGGTGAAGTTGTGGTCAAATGTTTACCGATTTAAAAAATATGGGTAGAAACAATTTTGTCCAAAACCCGAAATCTTACCTTCAGGCAGACAGTGGCAGCTGGTAAGCTGTACCGCCATGAGCGAAAGTCTTTCTCCAGGGTGACGACTGTTGGCGAGTCCTGGTACCTTTGCAACTGGTCCAGAGACACGTTGGCGGCGCCCCATAGGGCGAGGCATACTGCACATACCCAAAGCAATCTGAAATGATTTTATTCACAGAAGTATTAATAGTAGATTATGCACTAAGGGGATAAAGCAGTGTCTTTTTTAGTTCGCGGGTGTCATATGCCCTGAGCTAACGAGGGACTCAGTTAACTCCTGAGCGAATCGAGGGAGTTATGTAGAGTCCTGAGTGACGCGATGGGTTTAAGCTACCCAAGACGAAGACAGGCTTTATCCCAGAGGAGTATACTCTACTTTTCACAACTTCTGCGAGGCAATAAAAAGCCAGGGCTCATTAAGCATTAAGACGGTGATTGTTGCTTCTTTGAAATCGCCCCTTTTTAATTATTTTTTTGTGTTCCGCTTATGGTGGCCAGTTCGATTTTCTAACAAACCTCTTTACCATAAAGGCATTTTTTTAGTTAGAGAATAATATATTGAACTAGCTGACTCGCGTTTGGCTGTTATGCCTAGATCATACGTACCGAGTACTCGGCCGAGACAGTAAAATGTTACTCGGCCGAGACAGTGAAAGTTTACATCACTCGCTCAGCCGATAACTCGGCGCTATGTTTATATTATACCGAGTACTCAGCCGAGAGCACTGTTTGGGCCGAGTACTCGGTAGGTACGTGTGATCAAAACATCAGAGATTACCAATTAGCGAATGTCCCGAACAGCAGCTAAATAAACGTGATACAGGTATCCTCACGGTTTAATAGCGCTGACCTTGAATGCGCAGAAGTCGATTTTTAGATGTGTTTGGCGGGAGGGGAGCGACGCGACGGGGAAGGTGCCCGGCGCCGGCGTCTATTGGTCGCTTAGCCACCTTCCCGCCGCGGCGGAACCAATATACGCCGTCTCGCCTCACCTTCCTTGCGCAGAGCTCCCCTCCACTTTCGCCGAGCGCTATTAAACTGTGAATACATCTATACTAACCTTTCCAACCAATGGCGGCGTGGTTCAGCGATGTGGCGCAGTCCATGGATGCTGGTCTCCATACAGAAGTCTCGCCCGAAACGCACCATTGGCTTGACTAATGCCTTACCACTCTCGCATGGCGAGACTGTTTGTGCTTGCTTTTCGTAAGCATACATCCTACCCGACTGCGAAGAAGGAGGGTTATGTTTTTCGCGTGTTGTTTGTTTGTCTGACTATATGTCGCCTCGCAGGCTAAACGGCTGAACGGATTTTAATGAATGAGGTGACGTTGGATTCGTTTGGGTCATACAAGTGGTAGATATAGGCTACCATAAATGGCAAAAAATCCAATATAGCGGCTGTAATACACCAAAATGTAAGAAAAAAAATCAAAAGACTTTAAAAGTTAATGGATGTTGGTATATATATTAAATAAGGTATGTTTTTTTTATTACAGCATAAGCTAACTACTAAAATCTATACATAGGTATATTACAAAATTTACAAAAGGAAACAATTGGGCCACCCATAGACCGTTGCAAACGATCTATAGGTAGCTCAACTCCTCCAACTCGATACCCGATGGCAGCGTGCCGAGGATACTGGCTGCATTGCCTCTTTGTATATCAAGGCTTATTCTTTGGCCCAGATAGCTGCCAGCCCTCTGATCACGCGTCGCTTCGACCAGACGCTCTGACAAAATTTTAAAAACGCGGAAGGCTCCCTTTCCCCATGGATCTAGGGTCTCGACCCCGAAGGGCTCAAACATGTACGACCTACATATGTTTGTTGTATGGTAGGTATGTTTAGATTCGTTTTAATCATGGGAATGTCTTAGAATAAAATTTAAATGTTAAAAATCCATTATTCCAATAAGATAGAAGTCAAGTTTTCAATTTTTTTTAAACTTTAAGCTTAATTTGTTTATTATTAATGGGACTGAGCTATCAGACTCGGTTATGTAACGCTCGTTCGGGTAATGTTTTTCGAGACAGTTATCTTTGTTACGAAATCCCTTGATTTTCCCCATTATTTTTATTCCATGATATTCATTAAAACTCCGTTATCCAAAATCCCCTCAATTGAATTATTTGAATGGGGGAGAAACTCAAGGGAATTTTGGTACTTACCCAAATTAGTAGGCTTATAAAGGATGGTCTAAGACACAAGAATACGGTAGGATCAAGTCGATTACCCCATAATGTAGCAGCTAAAAATAACACCTGTACGTATTACTCAACTAATGTGGTTAGGGCAAATAATAGTAGATAGAATAATTATCTGAGATATTCTTCGTGCATTATGTTGATTTATTTCCGTGATAAAAGAAATGCAATTATAATAATTGCATCAGATTAAATCTATATTTGAAAGCATAATCGTGTTATAATATGATTTACTAATAACATAGATTACTAATCTACTTCCGTTATTAGCCCGTGTGGTATCGAGATCTAAAGCCTCCATGGCACAGGGCTTGTTTACAAGCTACAAGCCAGCGAGTTCGCTAGTAGCTTGTAAACTTCGCCCTTGGTCATTGGCTTCTTTGCAATCTGCTAGTTGAAAATCCTTCCGGACCGCTAACTCGCTGGCTTGTAGCTTGTAAACTAGCCCTTTTTCATCGAGGTTTAAAGTAGCCTATGAGTTTTGCGAGTTCATAAACTATACCCATATCCAATTTCAGCATTTATTTAACTAGTTGGTTCTGTAGTTTTGGCGAGATTGAGGAACAAAGATCCATTCATACATACAAAATACGTTTTTTTGTATTTCGATTTATATAAGCCCTTTTTCCTCCGTGCCTTTACTAAATTACATTAGTAAGATGTGTCGTAGAGCTTTCAAAGCAGCTACGTAAAAGTGCTTTCGTAGCGGCAGCTTCGCGCGTCGTAGTCATTTCGTAGCGTAGTCGTAGATATTTGACTTTTGATTTTTAGATGACGACACCGTGGCTTAGTTGATAGTGACCCTGCCTACGAAGCTTGATGTTCCGGGTTCGATCCCCGGCCGGGGCAAATATTTGTAACGAACACAAATGTTTGTTCTCGGGTCTTGGATGTTGTGATGTGTTGTATGTGTCCATGCCACCTGCGACACAGGGAATCCTAGTGCAGGGGTGTGAGTGTGTGAATGTTTATGTTTATGTTTATTTATTTCGTAGCACCAAAAGTGTAGTTGAACTAGTAGCGGCGTTGTAGCAATTCTACGTAATAATGTCGTAGATCTTTTGTAGCTGTGTCGTAAGCATTTCGTTGCGTTGACATAAGATAAGATAAGATAAGATAAGATAATCATTTATTTGCTAGAATGTAGGTACATAATAGGTTGTTACATGTTTATCAAGGGTCCTATACATTCTGCCTCCATTCGAGGCGTGCAAAATTATATTTAAACTAAAGAATGATTATATTTACATAGATATTTACGTAGAGCTTTCGTAGCCTAGTCGTAGATACTTAGTAGCACTTTGAGTAAAAGTAAATTAAGAAAAATAAAAAATGAATTCTGATGTATCTTTATTTTTAGGTTACGAGTAAACTAAACGTTGTTTTGTTTTAGAGATAGATCTAGCCTAGATCTAATCTAGACCTCGTTAGTTGTAAACGTCGATGACACAGGGCTAGTTTACAAGCTACAAGCCAGCGAGTTCGCTTGTTAACTAGCCGTGTGTCATCGGCTTTTTTACAATCTGCTAGTTGACAATCCTCCCGGACCGCTAGCTCGCTCACTCGCTAGTTTTTAAACTGGCTGGCTTGTAGCTTGTAAACTAACCCTGTGTCATCGACGTTTTAGATAAACGTAGATTTTGTTTGTTTTAGATAGACCTAGATCTAATTAGTATCTAGAGATAGATGTAGTAGTTATCTGTTTAGAGTATGGTCCGAGGCGTGGTCGGCATCTTCTCGCCGTACGTCCTTTTTCTTTCTTCGTTCTAGATGGGCATGTTACCAGAAGAGCTTTTCTCATCCTGCATAAATACAGATCAATATGTTAACGTTAAATTGTAATAAATAATTTACAATTTAACGGTTTGAAAACTGATAAATAATACACTTCCGAAAAATTCTTAACTCCTTATAACATACCTTGAGGTTGAATTTTCAACAGACTTCAAAAACGAGGAGATATATTTTTCATGTTTGTTACCTCTTAACTTTATTGTGTATAAACCGATTTTTTTTTGAGAGGATATACTTTCAGATTGGTCCCATCATACCCATAGAAATAGATTAGGTTTTATATCAAAATAACTGAAAAAAAAATTAAAACGACACCACGCCACGGAGGAAGTAGCGACTGTCGACCCCAGTCATGAGGAATGAGAGATCGAGTAATATTTACCATAACTGCTCGTATAAAGTGTTCATGACGTAACACATGTGTGTAGGCAGCCCACAGATGCACGTTGCAGAGATGTTCGGAGCTTGGGGCCGCTGACACCACGCTGCGGAGGAAGTAGCGACTGTCGACCCCAACCATGAGGAATGAGAGACCGAGTAATATTTACCATAACTGCTCGTATAAAGTGTTCATGACGTAACACATGTGTGTAGGCAGCCCACAGATGCACGTTGCAGAGATGTTCGGAGCTTGGGGCCGCTGACACCACGCCGCGGAGGAAGTAGCGACTGTCGACCCCAACCATGAGGAATGAGAGACCGAGTAATATTTACCATAACTGCTCGTATAAAGTGTTCATGACGTAACACATGTGTGTAGGCAGCCCACAGATGCACGTTGCAGAGATGTTCGGAGCTTGGGGCCGCTGACACCACGCTGCGGAGGAAGTAGCGACTGTCGACCCCAACCATGAGGAATGAGAGACCGAGTAATATTTACCATAACTGCTCGTATAAAGTGTTCATGACGTAACACATGTGTGTAGGCAGCCCACAGATGCACGTTGCAGAGATGTTTGGAGCTTGGGGCCGCTGACACCACGCCGCGGAGGAAGTAGCGACTGTAAACCCCAGTTATGAGAATTGAGAGACCGAGTAATAATTACCATCTCTGCCCGTATAAAGTGTTCATGATGTAACACATGTGTGTAGGCAGCCCACAGATGCACGTTGCAGAGATGTTCGGAGCTTGGGGCCGCTGACACCACGCCGCGGAGGAAGTAGCGACTGTAAACCCCAGTTATGAGAATTGAGAGACCGAGTAATATTTACCATCTCTGCCCGTATAAAGTGTTCATGATGTAACACATGTGTGTAGGCAGCCCACAGATGCACGTTGCAGAGATGTTCGGAGCTTGGGGCCGCTGACACCACGCCGCGGAGGAAGTAGCGACTGTAAACCCCAGTTATGAGAATTGAGAGACCGAGTAATATTTACCATCTCTGCCCGTATAAAGTGTTCATGATGTAACACATGTGTGTATGCAGCCCACAGATGCACGTTGCAGAGATGTTCGGAGCTTGGGGCCGCTGACACCACGCCGCGGAGGAAGTAGCGACTGTAAACCCCAGTTATGAGAATTGAGAGACCGAGTAATATTTACCATCCCTGCTCGTATAAAGTGTTCATGATGTAACACATGTGTGTAGGCAGCCCACAGATGCACGTTGCAGAGATGTTCGGAGCTTGGGGCCGCTGACACCACGCCGCGGAGGAAGTAGCGACTGTCGACCCCAGTCGTTGGGAATGAGAGTCCACCACCACTGTCTCCTTTACACGATGCTGTGCCTGAAGGAGATTTATTAAGCAGTTTAAATCAGCTACTACTCGGGCGAATGAACATGACACCTGGCTCGAATGACGTTTGTGCAAAGTACAGCGTGGAATTGATATATCTATATATATATATATAATCTTGATAGAGAAGAGGTCCTGCAATACTTGATAATGATAAGTAATGATAAGGCTTCGCAATTAGAGGAAGAAGAAACACGGAGTGTTCGAGTTCCGAGGCATATGTCAGCCAGGTGTCATGTTCATTCGCCCGAGTACTTAGTACTTGCAGCGTCGCAGCTTGGTTCCTAGATAGTCAGACTAGAGTAGGTACCGTTGCTGTACCCCGCGCAGATCTTGTCTGAAGTGATGAACTCGCTGAAAGATGGCGGTGCTTCAGCGAAACAGCGCTGGATGCTGATGTAAGGTACTTCAGCTACTTGCAGCGTTTGCGATGAACGTCCATCCTCACTTATAAGCCCCCAGCCAGCTATCTAGATGGAGTACGGCAGAAATTAAATGAAATGCTTAATTTAGCATGAGGTAATTCTAATTTATAATACCTAATTGGTTTCACACATAGATGAATAACGATGTTCCTGTAGAACAAGACGGACAGTATCAAAACAAAAGGGAATCGTAAGACAGGACCAAAAAAATTCAGACACCTTACCATAAAAATTAAATATCTCCATTTTCAAATAATGTTTGTTACTTTTCACGATGTAGTTTTATTAACAATGAAAAAGCCTAGTAGTTTTAACATTATAGTATTTATAGCCCTGTTACTTCTCTTTTTCGAAAATTTGCAACGGACCAAAATGTGCTAGAAGTTAGCCAATGTGGCTCCCTTTTACTGGGCATATTTTGAATATACTACATTGTGTTTCTATACTTTAATACTTCTATGGTTTCACATTCTCGTTAAAAAATTAATAACTTCTAACAAATTATGCAAAATCATGCTTAGAATCAATTTTTTTCGTACATTTTTCAAAAATAGATGATTTTTAAGTTGCCCTAGTGACAATCATACCTTCCCCAACTGTCCTTCTTGTAGCTGAGCGGAGTCAAAATTGATGTCGAAGTCAAGGCAGACCGGTCGAACGAAGTCGTTGAAGTTAAACGCAGTCTGAACTATCACCAGAGCGATGTCATCCTGGAAGTTACCCGCACTGCCGTGGAAACGTGGAGGGATCTTTATCTCCTTCACCTAATAATAAATAAATAAAACATTCACACACTCACACCCCTGCACTAGGATTCCCTGTCGCAGGTGGCATGGACACATACAAGACATCACAACATCCAAGACCCGAGAACAAACATTTGTGTTCGTCACACAAATATTCGCCCCGGGCGGGGATCGAACCCGGAACTCCAAGCTTCGTATGCAGGGTCACTACCAACTAAGCCACGGTGTCGTCGAACCTGAAAGGTCAAGTTAAGGTCATAGGGCACATATCAACTCGGAAAGGGATCGTCACCGAATAGTCCAGTGACGCAGTAACGGCTATCTGGAGCCAACTACAGAAAAAAAAAGTCAGCTTATCACTTTTCGCCTCGCCGCGCTATCAGCTAACTAATAGTACGGACACACTGCTTTTTTACACGCTACACGCCAGTGACTTCGCTTGTAGCGTGTAAAGTCGCCCAGTGTCATCGGCGTTTTTACAATCAGCGTCTTTACAATCCACTTGTAAAAAAGCTGTGAAAATTTACACGCCACAAGCTGGCGTGTTGGCTTGTAGCGAGTATCTTTGCGTATGATAAATTCGCTAACTAGTTCGATTCTGAGCGTGTAGAAAGTTTTGTGTGTCAACGACAAACGCTTACACGCTAACATGCTAGCTTTTGAAAACGACAACAATCAGCTTGTAAAAAAGCTTTTGTGCCATCGACGCTAAAGGAACATTCCTGGTCGGTAACACCCTTTTCTTCAATACTGTTGACGATTGGAAGCTCAGTAATTTCACAAGCTGTTAGTGTACATACTATCTAATGGCCAACTTCCTGTTACACACTTTCGTTTCATTTTCACGAAATTAGTCCCACAAATGTACAGACAGCGTCATAGATAAGTATCCCCTTTGCATTATAATACCCAGCTTCAAATCCCTTTAAATCACCGTCGCGATGAATAGAGAAGTTTTGCCTTTAAAAAATAGATTATATTTGTATAACGGTATGTAAGCCTAAAAATAATTTTAGGTATTACAATTTTTGAAAGGATTTATAGCTGGGTGTCTTGTGCAAGGAGGATACTTATCTCTTGTATCCTATGTGTTATTCTGTTGTATAAGTTATATTATTGTAAAGTTTCATTAAAATCCATTCAGTAGTTTTTACGTGAAAGAGTAACAAACATCCATACTTACAAAATTTCGTGTTTATAATATTAAGTAGGATAGTAGCATGACGCACGGCCTTTTTACTCGCCGCAAGCCAGCGTTTACGCTTGTTATATACTTGATCGCGGATTCGCGCGACCGACGTTCGCGCGAACTTGCGATGGTCGCGTGATCGCGTTCTATTAGGACAACGCCTCAGGAATAACGCACAAAACGCAACCAAATTCGCGTTGTTTACCTAAAATGTCGAAAACAATCATCGAGACCGTCATCCGTCCGTGAGATACCATGAAAGTTTCAGCCGGAAAGCTAATTGGGAAGTGCTCATTTTGCAAGATTCCGCCCGGAACGAGAAATAAGAAAGTGACAGAATATATGAGACGAGACGAGGCACTGATGGTAAAGATACCACTTACCAGAAATAACAACATTACTGGAGACCAGAGAACCGCCACATATCTGCATGTAAGGACTGTAGGTCTTAGAGTAGATTCCAGCATGCCAGGGTAGCTCCTGCTTCTTAGCCGACACTCCGCCAGCAATTATCTTCACGAGAGCTGGGCCGACTTTACCACATACTGGAACAAACGAACAGACATTTAACAAGCTGTTATTAATTGCCTACCAGAAAAAATACGTAAATATAATAGTTGCCGTTACTTAACATAGATATGGAAAATAAATTTATAAAAATTGATTTCTTTTCTCTTCCTAAGTTGATTTATTTTCAATATAAGTATGGTATAAATCGGATTTTTCATTTTTATGGCCTTGCGACAATCGGTACGCATTATTGATAAATTATTAGAGTTTAATTCATTGATTGGAAAACTCGGGTAGCTAGCTCGAGCCAGCTCGCTGCAGCTCGGCTTGGGCGCGCAATCCGTCATTTTGTAATAACCAAAAATTCTGACTGCACAGATGCAACGTCAAAATCAGTTCAGCCGTTTAGCCTGCATGGCGGCGAATAGAGTCAGACGAACATACATACATACACATAGGTATACATACACTCGAAAAACATAATCCTTCTAATATTACTTTGCAGATGTAAATGTACCTAAATGGACTCCCTTTTCCGCACTTGGACTCCTGTTGGTTCTTTGTGCGTCGGATATCCTGGCTAATAGTATAACCAGCCTATAGAAGTAGGTATTGAAGTATAGAAACACAATGTAGTATATTGAAAATGCGTCACAAAAAAAGGGGCTACTTTGGCTTACTTCTGTAACATTTTGGTCCGAGGATAATTTTCGAAAACGAGAAGTAACAGGGCTAGATAAATATTATATGTTAAAATTAATAGGTTTTTTCATTGTTAATAAAACTGCATCGTGAAAAGTAACAAACATTAATTGAAAATGGAGATATTTCATATTTATTGACAATATGTCAATGTGTGAATTTTTTTCTCTTTAGTCCTGCAGCGCCCACAAGGGGGCGTTATCGCCCACTTTGGGAAAGGCTGATCTATAGGAACACGGTTATTAATCTATGGGTAAAAATAACTACGCCACGCTAGCTAACATTACTGGTAAACAACCAAAAAGACTCGTATCTTACATTCATCTCCGTTGAATCTGTTTTCTGCAACTGGAATTGGTTGGTCCAGATAGCAGGTAGACTCTTCATTCTGATGGCCAGCGCCGCAGGAGAGGACGTTGGGCCGTGGTACCTTGCAGTACGCTGGAAATAGTAGATTATGCACTAAGGGGATAAAGCAGTGTCTTATGTCGCGGGCGGCATATTGAACCCTGAGCTAACGAGGGACTCAGTTAACTCCTGAGCGAAGCGAGGGAGTTATGTAGAGTCCTGAGTGACGCGAGGGGTTCAAGCTACCCAAGGCTAAGACAGGCTTTATCCCAGAGGAGCATACTCTACTTTTCACACCTTCTGCGAGGCAATAAAAAGCCAGGGCGGCAGCAGCGAATATGCATCGTCTTTGGTTTCACAATCTTTGAAGTCGCGCCTTTTTTCTTTTTTTTTATGAGTGGCCAGTTCGATTTTCGAACAAACCTTTTTACAATGCCATATGGGCGTTCTTTTACTTAGAGTTTTCCCACGAGTTTCCACACGAATTTGACGTTCCAAATTCAAATCACATTACAACCCTTGGGAGTTTCATACAACATTACCTCCCTAGAGAAGTAATGCTTTGCTTTACCTCGATGATAGCATGATATGTAATTAGACATTGTCGAGCAGGTGGTGTGAAAACATACTTACCTACATAATCAAGGTTTTACAACAACATACAACCACCGACTTCAATCGGACTGTTCTAGTGACCGTAGGCACCTCTGAAAAGTCACAGGGAAGCAAAATACGCAATTTTGTTAACTTCGACGACATATTTTTTCAGTTATTTTGATACTGATAAACTAAACCACTCAACCGATTTTGATGAATTTTTATGAGACCAATCTGAGAGTATAATTTTTCAAATCGGTTTTTATACAACTAAGTTCTGAGGTTAATCAAATCAAATCAAATCAAAATATTTATTTCGGACAACTTTAAATGTAGATCCATATAAAAACATTAATTAATTACTTAAAATCATTATTAAAACATTACAAAAAAATAAATTTAAACCTATCATCATCAGCACCTCCAATCGAGCCTTAATCCAATAGTGGAGTAGCCTATTGGATCAAAACTCGATTGAAAGTCTGCATGATGGGCGAGTCGTATCTGCGCCCAATGACTTGTAGGATGCTGTTGGTACTGTTCCACGTTCTGCAGAGCAGTGAGGCGGTTTTTTTGCGTATGATGGCATGAAAGCCGTCGACCCGCGCCTCTGCAAACATGGTAGATGCACTGCAGAAGCGAGGCAGCCCCATCAGCATCCTAAAGCCATTATTGTATTGGACACGTAGAACGCTAAGCGATTTTTTGGTATAGTTGACCCACAGGTTGCTCGTGTGAAATGATTGGCAGTAAGCTTTGAAGAGAGTGATTAAAAAACATAGATAGAAAATGCTTTATTAAAAAAATCACAAGTAGGTACATAGGCGAACTTAATGCTAGTTAGCATTCTCTTCCAGCTAACCTTTGTGTACTAAGGAGATGGGGTAGTGCTAGATGAGTGGTGAAAGAAAATAATAATTATGCTCATAAACATAAAAAAACGACCGAATTGATAATCTCCTCCATTTTGGAAGTCGGTTAATAAAAAAAGAAAATATGATATGACT
Source organism: Lobophora halterata (assembly GCA_932526365.1). Classification (NCBI taxonomy): domain Eukaryota; kingdom Metazoa; phylum Arthropoda; class Insecta; order Lepidoptera; family Geometridae; genus Lobophora; species Lobophora halterata. The sequence continues at coordinate 3,952,784 of OW052028.1, read as the reverse complement.
CACGGATGCACTCAGGTAGCTTATCTTCAGAGGTGAAGCCCTGCAAGCAGGAAGGTTCATCGTGTCCGTCTAGATGAAACCCAGGGTCGCAGGTTACCTTGAGGACGTAACCTGTGATTTGATCGCCGGGCTTTGCCGTTGTGTTCTCTAGAACTGTGTATTTTCCATTTTTGGGGTAAGAAGGGAGGGTGCATAAGCTGAAACAAGTAAAATATAATTCTATGATATTCTATGATAAGATAATTGATTGATTCAGGCGTTACTTTGCGGAAATCCATAAATGTCAATAAATAGTATGAATATTATATAGTAATAATCCGCTTAACTTCCAAACAAAGGTCCCAATTAACTTAACTCTAGTTTAAGATTTTTTGTATCTAAACCAAAGCGCCGAAAATAGAAAACCCAAGTCAACACGTGTTTCGTCTCTACACGAGGCATCCTCAGGAGATGTTGACTCGCACAATCCGAAACGTGAGTTCCATTTACCAAAATCCATTAAGTTTTAATTGCTAGATTCTCAAAGAGTTTTAATGGTGTTTGGTTTTGACACTTTTTAACACATTTTTGTCTTTTGATGGGTCTATTTCTTAGCAGATTTTTGTAGTGTTTTCAATTTTTCGACAGTTTGTAATTTAAGGTGATTGAAAACCGTTAAATTTTATATTTACGGCTTTGAAAATTACAATGAGAGGTAAGTATAAAGTTTTCTTTATGCTAGGTTTACCTACCTACAAAGTTTTCCATTGTTGTTTTATCAGCTAGGTACCTAAATACTTAGGTACTAGGTAAATACTTATACGATTATTAGATATATTGTACCTATATTTCATAATATTATATACCTAATCAAGATTGATCCACTCGCGTAGTATCGGGATTGAAAGTAGGTTAAGTTTATTCTCAGCTCATCTAAGTACCTAGGTACTTAGCTTATGTACTTAAATGTTATATCTAATATAATCATAACAGTGGGTGGCTAAGAACTTACCTTTCTCCGACTGCTAGAGGAACTTCTGTAAATATAGTTAAGATTATTATTAATGGTTTATAAGGCGATAATAATGTTAAAACTTAAAAAAAGATGACGTCGGAATACGCCACTTTTTAACATAAAAAATATATATGTGTATATTACCTAAAGGAAAGATATACTTTAAGACCTTTATGAAATAATAGTATTTTATGCAATAAGGGGATAAAGCAGTGTCTTATGTCGCGGGTGGCATATTGAACCCTGAGCTAACGAGGGACTCAGTTAACTCCTGTGCGAAGCGAGGGAGTTATGTAGAGTCTTGAGTGAATCGAGGCGTTCAAGTTACCCAAGACGAAGACAGGCTTTATCCCAGAGGAGCATACTCTACTTTTCAAACCTTCTGCGAGGCAATAAAAAACCAGGGCTACAGCAGCGAACACCGTCTTTTGTTTTACAATCTTTGAAGTTGCGCCTTTTTTCTTTTTTTTTTGCGAGTTCTGTTTATGATGGCCAGTTCGATTTTCGAACAAACCTTTTTACAATGCCATATGGGCGTTCTTTTACTTAGAGTTTTCCACGAGTTTCCACACGAATTTGACGATAACATTTTTAATAATACCATTACATAATACCATTTTTCAACTAAAAATTTTTTTTTACAACATACTTCATGTTAACTATATTCTGGCGAATAAAAATGTTGAATCAGTACAAGCACATAATAAAATAAAGAAACTTACCAAACAAGGATAAGAGCACTAAAATAAATCTAAGCAAAAACATGTTTGCAATCTACACCGAACGCAAATAAACTGACCTCTAGTCATTTAAATACAAGTATATGTATCTCAATACATCTTTTAGGGTGCCTTTCTACCAGAGATGTGCTATGCAGCTGCGAAGATGTGAAATCTACGCTACGAATATATGTGACCGTTTCCACCAATACTAAGCTATGTAGCTGTGCGAGGAAGATGTGCTATGAAGATGCGCCGCCGCAAAGTAGCTGCGCAAGAAAGATGCGCAGCTTGAGCTATGCGACATATCGATAGTAGGGAAGCGGCGAGGGCGGCGCGGTGAGTGGAAATATACGGCCCATAGCCGGCATCCATAGCACGCATACTTACTTCCATATAAAAAACATATCTTAGTTGAATCCGTTTCCACCAGTGCTAAGCTATGTGTATCAATGAATATGATTGGTGGATATCAAACGCATCCATAGCAACGTAGCATAGCACATCTCTGGTGGAAAAGCACCCTTATACTTAGGAGACAAGACAGGTTTATCATAAATCATTATAAAACTTAGGAAAAACCATCCAGATCGAAGCGGTTAGGTTAGGTTATCGTCGGAATACATAGGTGCCTACATACCCATGTCTCCTAAACATACATACACACATACATACATATACAAACATAGGTACATATGATACACTCGACAGCAAATCAAACGTATCGCGCGAATGTCGATTAGGACACCTATGCGACATCGGATTCGTACGACTGAAATTCGCGCGAACTTGCGATGATCGCGTAATCGCGTTCTATTAGGACGATGCCTAAGGATTGGAGGGTCGAACAGAGGGTAATGTACTAATAGGTAATAAAAATAGTATCTAGACTTTGAGACCTTGGTTCGGTCATCGGTCAATAATCTTAAGTACATTTACCAACTTCAGTTGAGTACAATAATACGGGCAATGTTATCCTTCCTTATCTTTAAGTACCTACCTTTTATCATTAGTTACTTATGCTCTACTTATCTTTAAATAGGTATTAAAAATATCTGTCACTGTAACATTGTTAGAACCGTAAGTTTACAATTTAACGGTTTTCAATACACGTAAAATTACAAACTTTTGACAATCTGCGAACACTAAGAATAGCGTCGCCAGACTTTGGGCAGAAACTTTGCTATTAAAGCAACAGAACAAGTAATTGGCAGCGAGCAAAGCGAGCTAATTTTTCTAAGATAATTATGTTCTGTTCTTATTCGCATCGTATTTCACATAAAATTGAACGGCAAATATATTAGGTAGACAGATATAATAGTAATAAATGATGTCCATAGTAAGCTGGCCACAAAGAACCCAAGGTAGTACTTATTATGCAAATTTTTCATAATGAATTACGGCTTATTGTCACCTTACTGTGTAATATAAGTGGTATAAGTACTAAAAAGAACTTGCTGGCAAAATAGTTAATCTGTTTTGCCATTGGTGATGCCCATGATAATAGCCAATAGGATAAGAATATACATGGTACATTATGTCGCAGGCATTTTGTAAAACTCGGCATTTTACAAATGACGTCTTGTGTTTACAAACGTTCGCTGTTTTGTAAAATGCCGAAGGCAAATTGTAAATTGTCTCGGCATTTTTTAATATGCCACAAAATTTATGGACATTTAACAACCTACCAATTAGAAGGTTTCTGTATCGTGATTGGTCTGTTTTAAATAGCATGGTAATAGTGTTCACAATTTTTCGACAGTTCACAATTTGACGTTTTTCAAACCGTTCAATTGTAAAATTGCGATTTTTGCAATTTTACACTGATATATATATGGGTAAGTAACTCAGCTACACCAGTCCATTTTAGGATTTCTCCGAGACATAACTTCGGGTATAGGTTCCAAAACAAATAAAAAAATTCTATTTTTTTGTCGGTTTTTAAAAGATTTTTGTGAGATAAACATGTTTGTAAGCTCATTTTGTTTAATTATTATCGGTAAGTAAGTTATTGTGAGTGATATTGCTTTGTCATATTTATTTGTACAACGAGGGCCTGAAGCAAGAAGCAAGAACCTCATTTTATACGAGACTTTTATCAGCCCGACCCAAATGTGAGGGCGTATATTTAAATCAAGTATAAAATGGGCTTCAGGAAAGAGGTATACCTACTTACCTACACAAGATTTTTGGCTTTAAGTGCGTGGAAAATAAAGAAATTAAAACACATCTCAGCGCCCATTTCGTATTTCAAAAACAGAACCAGCCATTCAATGTTACCATGAACGTTGTTTAAAAAATTGTAATATTTAAGTCCCTCATAATAATATCTCGAATTATAAAAAACCGTAGTTCGAATATTGAAAAAAAATCTCCTCTCTTTTGGCATGAAACCAAACAAACTGAACCTTCTTGAACAGATTTTATAAGCTTTTATTTGCTAACTTTTTCCCCTAGAGCCGAATGCAGTTAAAATTCTTCTTATTATCACTAGTTCTTTTCAGAATCAATAAAACTAGCCAAATTTCAAGCCTCTACATTTAGTGCTTTGACCTGTGCGTTGTCTATCAGTCAGTCAGGACTAAGCCTTTTTTTATTACTTATTTGATTTGATTTATAAATCTGGTAGCCCGGCAGGGCTCCACCAAGTCGAGCAAAAAAGTGGCACGGCCGTACTATCCTTTTCTCGAAGCAGTTCAGGCCATTTTCGACCCCCTATATCTTCGTTGTGGATAAAACTAGAAGCCTGATTTTCAGTAACCAAGCAGGCGTTGCATAAACACGGTATATGTATTTGAAATTTCATTCAATTTAAACGAGTAGTTTAAGAATTATCACTAGGCAAAATTCTTAATTTTGTCACTGACTGACTGACTGACCGATCATCAAAAGTCTAAGGCACTTCTAGCAGACATAGAAGCTTCAAATTTAGAATGCAATTAGTGTTTAGTCTATAAATCAAGGAAAAACTAAAATATTTTGTAATATCCGTCCAGTTTTCTAGACACACCAACTGCATAAATAACTTTGTAATCTCATATAAATATATGGGATTACAAAGTAACATTTGCCATTAATGAATTAGCGTACCTGTATATGTATAATTTAATGGAATAATAGGTGTAGATCATCATCATCATCATCATCAACTTATACTGTAATAAACTAAATTTCTGAGTCCCTAAAGACTTAATAAAGTAACCGGCTTTTGGATCTCAGAAATTTTTACTTTAGAAAGCGAGACTTGGGGGGGGGGGCTACTTTTTACAATTTTTACAAAATTGGTTTTGATGGCATATGTATTATATGATTGATAAATATACATATAATGGGACCTATTCGTTTCTTTTCAGCCGCCGCACCTGTCTTCTCTGCTGTGGCGAAAAATCCCATAAATAATTCCAGGTAAATTAGAACTTTTTTATGTAAAAAAGTGACGAGACTAGGAGTTCTCCTGTGGAGATCACGCCTGCCCTGGGAAGCAAAATACGCAATTTAGTTTTTTGTTTTTTTTATTTCAAAACCAAAGTACCTAGGTACTGAAGCGATTTTCATGAAATTGTATTGACTAATAACTTGCATTGATTGAAAACTTATCTTTATCATTGAGCCTGGCCTTTGTGCAATGTTATTATCTTGATATAAAATTAAATGTTGTGGCAAATAGACTATAGATAGGATATAATATACACCACCAATTTTTAATTACCAAAAAAAATTAAATAATTATCAATTATAGGTACCGCCTGACGCAAATCAACAGGAAAACGACTAACGGTAACAGATATCCAATTTTAATCAAATTTATTTTGACAAAATTCGACTTCATTTTTTCAAAGTTTTTGCCGTATATATGTGTCAGTAACGGCAACTGACTATGCATATTTTTTTTATGGTGATTAAAATTTGACCGTGTATAGAATACCTATATAAATAGAATATTTGGGAGATAAAATATAATAAATAAACATTTAATTCTTTAATTTAATTAATATTGACCATAAATGACAGCCATTTAAATGTAACAAAGTACAAAAATATTAATTTACTTTATTATAATACTGGCTGTTTTGTGCTTTTGCCTTAAAAAAAAAGCGCTGATGCGCGCGCATCGCTAATTTGACAACAAGTAAAAATTATTCCGCGCGCTGTTTCTTTTCGCTGTATTGTTTTTATTTGAAAATGTCGTCAAGTCCGTGTTTTATTTATTTCCTCGCAAATGTGTTATAAAACGTCGCATGACATACGTGCGCTTTGATAATTACAGCCTCTGCTTTCTTGTAGCCCTCACCTACGGCTCGGGCTAGCAATATCGCCTCGGCTGTAATTCTCAACTTACCGCACTTATATCATAATGCACCCAGGGAATAAAGCAGTGTCTTATGCCGCGGGCGGCATACTGGCTCAGGGAGCTAAAAAGGGACTCAGTTAACTCCTGAGCGAAGCGAGGGAGTAATGTAGAATTCGAATTTGATTGTTCGATTTTCGAACAAACCTCTTTACAATTCCATATGGGCATTCTTTTCTCAGAGCACCTCAAAGTTTTCCAAGAGTTTCCGCACGAATTTAACGTTCATGGAAATCAATTTATCAATTTTCCCTTGGGAGTTCAATACAACTTTACCTCTTAAAGCTTTGCTTTACGTGGAGATTGCATGATATGTAATTGGACATTGTCAAGCAGGTGGTGTGAAAAATACTTTTTTTAGTTTGAGAGGATATAAAAACCTGAATCTCTCGTCTTTCGTAACTTTTCACGTCTCGGACTCTGGGTTGAAAACTGCCAAATGTATTTCTAGGACACCTGGTAACTGTGTGCTTCCGCCATATCCGGATTATGGCTCCTACGAGACCGACATACCAGACGCGGAGCCAGGCCAGGGTTATCAGCTGGTGAACCTCAATGTGACCTGCCAGCGAGGGTACGGTGTGGTCGGGTCAGCTTCAACCTCCTGCGTCAACGGAGTCTGGCAGAGCAGCGTCCCGAATTGCGTCCGTAAGTATAACTCGGTCGAATGAACATGACACCTAGCTCGAATGACGTTTGTGCAAAGTACAGCGTGGAATTGGATAATCTTGATAGAAAAGAGGTCCTGTAATACTTGGTAATGATAAGGCTTCGCAATTAGAGGAAGAAGAAACACGAAGGGCGCCGCGCGGGGGGCGGGGGACGATCAAGTGCCGAGCGAGAGAGTCAGCCAGATGGCATGTTCATTCGCCAGAGTAGTAACCATCTCCTCTAAGACCTAGACAGCCCTTACATGCAGATATGTGGCGGTTCTCTGGTCTCCAGCAATGTTGTTATTTCTGGTAAGTGGTGTCTTTACCATCAGGAGAGGCGCGTTACTTCTTCTTCTTATCGTCTTATAACAATTTTACGGCTATGTTCTTGCCTCTATCTAGCCCTTCGAGAATTCAGCAAAAGCAGGGGTTATACGTCAGAATCTGCTAATATAATTGTCTGCCATTTTTGTCGGGGGACGGGGTAAACACGCATTGCACACGCGCCTAACAAATCTTATTCATGTAAACGCACACTATAATGATTTCGCACACTATCTTAAAATATGCACGCATTTATCAAATTCAGCGTATAGGTAGTTTTATTTAACGTGAATGGCCAAGAAGGGTATTTGGCCGGCAGAGGAGTTCGCCTTGCGTTAACCCCTCCATTTGCTGAATTCTCGAAGATCTGGCCCCAAAACTGTATATATTAACTCTGTGGTATTATCAAACAAAAAAGTATTTAAGTATTCTATCAATTATCTGGTTCCCATAGTACAAGCTACATACTTACATAAAAACACCCAGACTCAAGACAAAGACCGATGTTCATCAAACAAATGAACAGAAGCAGGAATCGATCCCGCGACCCCGGCATGGCAGACCCACACACTTGCCACTCGACCATTCGTGTCGAGGCTAATTTAACATCATCGTGAGAAAACCGCTATGCCATAGAACCTAAAAAGTTCGAAAACATGTTAGTATTATAAGAGCGCACTTGAAATCCTTTCTTCACACTGGTTCGAAAGAACTAGTGGCACGATAAGAAGAAGTGGAGCGCCTTGGTAGAGAGAGAGACCTAACGTGAAGCAGTAGAATGCTGACGAAGTCACACGCTGCTCAGATAGTCATCAATAAAACTTTGCTTTACAGAGTCCAGTCAAGTGACTCCGGATGGTAAAAAGCTGGTAGTTGAAGGAGTAAGAGTCAAAAAGGACGAACAACCATGGTTTTCCGGCATTGACAATAAAACCATCGACCTTTCCATGCTAGCCTACGGAGACATGCCTAGAGCCACCATCGTTATATCAGGTAGAACCATTAACATGTCAGGAAAATACGAAAATTTGATAGGTGGTACTGTCATTATATCAGGTAACACCATCAATCTGTCAGCTAACACCATAAATATAAGAGGTGACACTGTCATTATATCAGGTAACACCATCAGGATGACAGGTCGTAACAGAATCAATATATCAGGTTCCGGCACTATATCTGGTAACACCGTCCATAAAACTTCAAGTGACCACATCAATGTGTCAGGTGATTTCATTGACTCTGGTAACACCATTGACTAACGCCATCATTAAATTAATGCACGCCCCTCAAAATATCACCGCCTTACAAAATATACTAACATTGATGACACCAGAAAAGTCTAAAGTCTACTTGCGTGCATTATGAGCAAACTGTAGTGTTTAGGTACAGTCAGCTGCACAGACATGTATACACTCCAAAGCTTTCACATTTATACTATACTCTTAATTTTGCACAGACATTCTTGTTCTGACAAGTAAGATGACTGTATTAATTTGAAAATGCTTGCCTGCACTTTTCTTTGCAAAATTAAGAGTTATATAAATGTGAAAGCTCGGGATTGTATACATGTCTGTGCATTTGTTATACACCACCAATTTTAAATTCCCCAAAAAAAAAAAGGACAATGCAGAGGGAGTACTACGTTGCATCTGTGAAGTCAGAATTTAGGATTTCTACAAAATGGCAGAGTGACAGCGGCGTGAGTGCGGCGCCCGAGCCGAGATTTTGCAAGCTGGCTCGAGCTAGGTACCCGGTAACTGTAACAGTTATCCAATTTTAATCAAATTTAGTTTGTCAAAAATTCGACTTAATTTTTTCAAGTTTTTTTGCCGTGTTCAGTAACGGCAAATGACTATGCGTATTTTTTTTTCTGGTGATAAAAATTGACCATGTATATTGATTTATTAAACACTTTAAACTGACATTATGTAAGGGAGGACTTAATGCTATGCTAAATTTAATTTTCTGCCAGTCAACCCGGTTGTGCAGGCAATGGTGGGCAATGCGTGTCATTTATAACATTACTTTATCAACAATTTCATTGTCAAATTGTTATAGAGGTGGGAACTTATTAATTAAGTACCTACTTATAAATTTAGTTTTTAGTTAGTTTTACTAAACTTCTATAAAATGTATACTATACTATATACGATTGTATACATTAAAGTCTAATAAATATATGAAGCAAGCTCTTTCTCTGTGTCATCTGTCATCTGACTCCAGATACACGATGCCCCAGGGTTTGTTTCCAAATAATATCTGGTCTTTTATTGATACACCCAACAACAGTGACCTATTATTGTACAGTCAGCTGCACAGACATGTATACGCTCCTAACCTTTCACATTTATATAACTCTTAATTTTGCAAAGAAAAGTGCACGCAAGCATTTTCAAATTAATGTAGTCATCTTACTTGTCAGAAGAAGAATGTCTTTGCAAAATTAAAATTATAATATACGAGTAAATGCTTGGGAGTGTATACATGCCTGTGCGGCTGACTGTACATGTGCCAGCTTAAATAATCGACCGACCTTCGTAATAAGTAAGTATGAGGCTATGAGTACACGAGTCGACAAATCTCTCAAGTCAAGTACCGCTATGTTCGCGAACATATTGCACTTAATGCTCCTGCAACTGCTCCCTATAAGGTATACGTTCGCGAACTCATGAAGCCAAAGCCACCCTCATGTGCATGCTACATGAGGGTGACTTTGGCTTCTCATGGCCTGTGATAGCACGGGTCACGACGCGCGCAGCGACGCCTCACAGTAACGTGCGTGAGGGACACCGGTACGTGTTCTGAGGATATCCCGGGGTCCCTCTAATGCGCAGAGGTCGGCCACCATGGGGTTTTAGTCGGTTAAAGTCCAGCATACCCCTCCGCCCTCCAAGGGCGGTGGACATCCATGAGAAAAAAAAAGCTCGTGTTAATAAAAGCCGTGAGAAGGGGTAATACGGACTTGTCTGCGGCGCGCGTTTGCCCGTACAGTAAGCACAGGCCGTGTAAAGCCAACAATTACACGATCCATGGCAGGCGATCCGAGCTTCTGAATATAGAAGAGCGCATCCCGTATCCATTGAAGCAGTTGCAGGCGGGTGGAGCGCGGGAGATTCGCGAACTTAATGGATACCCAGCTTTAAAGAACTAAATTAAGGGTAATCATAATAATTTAGATTTTATACGTGTTTTTAAGTTAGTAGGGTTAATTTTAAAACACGTATAAAATAAAAATTTAAGTATGAAACCTTTCACTTTTTTGTTCACAAAATCAAAAAACAGAGGAAACGAATAGTGTGTAGAAATTACTATAATACGGCGTACTTTTTGAGTATTTGTCCGAAACATTTTTGTATGGTATTCGGATTTGAGGATGCCTTTTAAGTAGGTCCCGGCAACTATTTACCAGCAAACACCCTTTAGGGTTTATGTTTTCTTGGTAACTTGGACTTATGACGAACACTAAGCCATATTATTGCTCGGTGCTTTCAGGTAGCCCACAGTTGCGAGTTACCTTGAGGAAGAGGAGTGGATGCGATCGCCTGGCTTAGCCGTTGTGTTGACTAGAAGAGTGTATCTTCCATTTTTGAGATAAAGTGGGGATTTTTTTGATAAAAACAAGTGACGAGCTTGGCGCTCTGTTGATGGAAAGCGATCACGCCAGCCCATGGCCAGAATAAAACTTATGATTAATTATATAATTAATATATGTTAATGTCAAATAACGTCGCGTGAGACTCGTGACGCTTCGAAATAAAATGAAATAAACTTTTATTCATATTAACATTAAATAGAGTTTACAGTAAGATATCAGGATTTTTCGTAGTATAGCTTGTACCTACCTATAGCTTGTGTAAACTGTTAGAACTCCTACGTAAATCCTAACAGCAAGAAATTTATGAGGTGAATGGGTGGGACTGGAGGTTGCTTCTTATCGTGTCACTAGTTCTTTCGAACCAGTGTGGTAAATGGATTTCAAATGCGCCTCGAATACGCTCCTTTCGTGCACTTGACACATGTTTTCGAACTTTTTTAGGTTCTATGACATGCCGGTTTCCTCGCGATGTTTTCATTCACCGTCAAGCACGTGTTTTTTTAACAGAATATGCACACATAGTTTTTTTAACAGAATAATCCGTTGGTGTACGACCGGGTGCGAACTCGCGACCTTCGGATCGAAAGTCGAGGCACCTCCCACTCGGCCAACACAAAAAGCCGTTTCGAGGTCTCTGAAGCCTGCAAATAACCCAGGCAGCTAGTGATCGTAGGCACCTGAAAAGTCACAGGGAAGCAAAATACGCAATCTTGTTCACTTCAAATACTTTAATTTAGATTTTATACGTGTTTTGAAATTAACCCTACGAACATAATAACACGTATAAAATCTAAATTAAAGTATGAAACCTTTCACTTTTTTTGTTCACGAAATCGAAAAACATGGACGAAACGAATAGTGTGAAGAAAATACTATAATACGGTGTACTTTTTGAGTATTTGTCCAAAAAATTTTGTATGGGAATTTGCCTTGAGGATTCCCCTTAACAAATCTGTGTTTATATGTGTAATTTTTTATAAGTTCTTTAAGTGTCTCAGTTATCGCCTAAATAAACAGAAAAAATGTATGTTTGTCTAGGAATAATTTACACTGGATTTATGCTAGGAAACTTTTGAAATTGAAATAATACACCTTGCTAGATTCTCGAAGAAAACACTAGATATTCTTCATATTTTTATTAGATATCCTACTATAAATAAGTCTATAATCGTTTAAAGTCTATTATAAATTTTATAGAAGTTTAGCAATCTATTTATAAATCTCTTTAAATCAATAAATATACATGGTCTATGGGTGGCCCAATTGTTTCCTTTTGTAAATTTTGTAATATAGATTGTAGTAGTTAGCTTATGCTGTAATAAATGTTTTAGCTTCAAAAAAAAAAATATACATAATAAATTAATAAACATATAATAAATTGCTAAACTTCGTACCTAATTAGTAAGTTCTCAGCTCTATTACTTTTTACATTTTTTATTATTGTAATATCGTGAAAGACACTTAAATATTAAAAAGAATAAATGAAATTAAAATTAACGATGGTGTTACCAGACATAACGATGATAGCAAGATAGATAGATGAACACTTTATCGTAAATCAACAATAACAAAGATTAATAGAAATAGAACAAAAATACAGGCCTTAAGGCAGTGGCGGAAATACAAATTTGCCGCCTGTAGGCTATTCGATATTTTGCCGGCCCCTACCGACTGCTACAGTTCGATATCTTAATTCACGATCATATAAATATTTTGCAGTGAAAACTTCTGTAGGCGCGTTAAGAAAAATAGTTTGTGGGGTATAAATGTGACTGGACTCCAACGCTCGGTTATGTAACACTACTTTAGGTAAAGTCAGCTCGAGCCGCCTTGATGAAGTTTTCACTTCTGTCATGTGGACTTAAGCAAAGGCTTTTGTTTTTGTTAAATAAATTCTGTGTATCATTTGTGCGTTATTGTACATGTCACCTAGACCTGGTCAAAAAAAATTGGCCCAAAATTTGCCGCCCTAGGCTCCAGCCTTCTTAGCCTATTGGTAAATCCATCACTGCCTTAAGGTAGGTAGTACAAGGGGCAGCCTTATCGCTGTGAGCGATCTCTTCCAGGCAACCCGGATGCTCTAAGTTCTTGATATAACAAAGGTGTTACCACACATATCGATGGCGTTGCCTCATATAACGAACATAGATAGTATCGTTATTGATATAACAATGGTGTAACCTGATATAACAGTGGTGCTACCTGATATAACGATACTGTTACTTGATATACCGATGGTGTATAGTTCTTTCAGCTTAAAAATTCACGCCGCTGCATTCGCGCGATTATTCTGAGGTATGTATTGTATGGCAGTGATATAAGGGTGTGTACAGACAACCGATTTCAATTGGACTGTTTTAGTGATCGTAAACACCACTATAAAGTCACAGGGAAGCAAAATACGCAATTTCGTTTACTTCGACGACATTCTCTTTTTCAGTTATTTGGTTATAATTACTAAATCGATTTTGATGAAATTTGTATGGGACCAATCTGAAAGTATACCCTCCTAAACAAAAAAACAACAACTTTCTGAGGTAACAAACATTTAAAAAAAATAAAAAATTCAACCGAATTGATAACCTCCTCCTACCGACTTCAAGTCGGTTGAGAAGATAAAGATAAAGATAATTTATTTGCCAAATTACAAGTACAATATAATGGTCTTAAATAAATTGGTGTCCTATTCTACCTTTAGTTTAAGGCGTGCAAAATTTCGTCTTATTATTTATTATACAATTATTTAATAGCAAAGAGGATTTAAATAATTCCACTATTAATTTATATATGTATATTAATTTGTTTGTTTACAACGCTCGTTTGATGCACGCAAGCCGCGCGCGTTCAGTTTGCGTCAGTCAGTTCGCTGCTATTTTTAACGTACACACGACTACAGCGCGCGCGCGGTGCGTGAACGGAGCGCGAGCAGCGTATTTGTCAGATCTGGATTCACCCTTATAGAAGCGAGCATTTTTAATCTGAAAGATCTGATACTGATGTAATGATAGTGTTACTTTAGTTAATGATGTTACCGGAGTTAATGATGTTACCCGACACATTGATTTTGTCACCTGATTTATGGATAGTGTTACCTGATATAACGCCAGCTTGGCCTGATATATTTATCTTGTTACCTGACATCCTGATGTTGTTACCTGATATAATGATGGAGTTACCTGTTATACTGATGGTGTTATCTGACAGAAAGATGGTGTTACCTGATATAATGACAGCGCCACCTGACAAATTGTAGTTTTTTCCAGTCATATTGATGGTTCTGCCTGTTATAATGATGCTACCGGCCCAAGGTGTACCATTGGAGGTCTGTATCGAAGGGTCAACGTTTTTATTGTAGATGCCTGCATGCAGCAGTAGTTCGCCAGCACCTATTTCATCAATATACATATAAAAGGATTGTTCCTGACTGACTGACTGTAACTAACACTTGACCAATTATTGTATAATTATTCCTTGATGCCATGCCTAATTTAACGGTGCTGGGATCACGGGAAGTGGGCTAGAAGTTTCGATGATCTGTTAGTAGATCAGTGCTAATTTTATGTATTTTCTCCGGCTCACTGGATCTTTAACAGAATAGTTATGGTATATTTGTGTGAAAAGGTATATGTTAAGTTTTATATTTTAGTTCACTCAAACGACCTACATAAATTTTCTACGATCGTGAAAATACATATTATCCGCCACAATGTAGATAAGTTCTCATAAATATTATAATAACTGTGTTATTGTATTAACGATGGTGTTGCCCGATATTAATAATTAGGTTCTTTTGAGAAATCAATATCTTTAAACCGTTTTACAGTGATGTTACCTAATATAACGATCGTGTTACTAGATATAACTCTATTGTTACTTGATATAACGATGGTGGAGACGATGTTAGAGATCTTTTAGTTAAAAAATGCACGTCTCTTCACTCGCGCGATCAATGTAAGTATAATTTTTATCGCGGTGATATTTAAAGGAGCGTGCATTTTTAATCTTAGAGATCTGATGTAATGATGGTGTTTTCTTAGTCAATGATGTTACCTGAGTCAACGAAGTTACCTGACACATCGATGATGTCAGTTGATGATTTATGGACGGTGTTACCTGATATAGTGCCGGTACCTGATATATGGATGTTGTTACCACCTGACATCGTGATAATGTTACCTGATATAGTGACTCCTTCACCTGATATATTTATGTTGTTATCAGTCAGCTCAATGGTGTTACCTGATATAACGATAGTGCTAGCTGCCAAATCGTAGTTTTTTCCTGAGATTTTGATGTTTTTACCTGATATAACAATGCTTTCGCCCAAAGGTACGTTTCCGTAGGTCAGCATGGAAAGGTCTAAGGTTGTATTGAAGATGCCTGCATGCCACTGTAGATCGCCCTTCTTTGCTCGTACCCCTAGAACTACTAGCTCATTACCACCCGGAGTCACCTGATCGCGCTCTGAAAAGCAAAGTTTATGGGCTCATTTTTAGGACCTACCTAATGTTCATAGTAAAAACCTCGGTCTGCCTGCCTCCTACCTCGCGCTACTACTACTCGGGCGAATGAACATGACACCTCGCTGCCCTGCGCGGCGCCCTCCGTGTTTCTTCTTCCTCTTAGCGAAGGCATATCATTACTAAGTATTACAGGCCCTCTTCTCTATCAACATTATGCAATTCCACGCTACGCTTTGCACAAACGTCATTCGACCCAGGTGTCATGTTCATTCGCCCGAGTAGTATAGATATTGTAGTACCCCAAAGGGGCTCACATGTGATTCTACCACTTTATTGTGTACCTATTTCTTACGATTTTTACCATGTGAAGAAAATAAATTTATTGAGTATTGGACTCGACATTCGATCCGAAGGTCGTGGGTTCGAAACTGGTCGTACACCAATGGATTTTTCTGTTCAAAAAATCTAAGTGTGCATTAAAACACGTGATTAACGGTGATGGAAAACATCGTGAGAAAACCGGCGTGTCATAGAAACTAAATAGTTCGAAAACATGTGCCGCGTGCACGAAAGGAGCCTCTTCGAGGCGCACTTGAAATCTTTTCACTACACTGGTTCGAAAGAACTAGTCTAGATAAGAAGAAGAAGGGCTCATTCGCACGAGCGATTTTTAACGCGCGTCAAAAATCCGTTCAAACAAAAAAAATGCATTTCCAAGTAGCTGTTCGCACATCAGCGCATTTAAAACGCCTAATATGCATTGGTTCTGCTAGAACGGATTATTACCGCGCGTTAAACAAAATGTTGTATGTAAAGTTGGTTTTCGGACGACATTTTAACGTAACTACCAGCGTAACAACGAGCGTTACCGGACAATGACAGCGTTACCGGACAATGATGTCAACGTTTTCGTGCATGCAGCTGGCGTTCATCGATTCTTTAGGCGTAGTCACGTCAATAAAACATATGTTTTAACAAAAATAAAACACTTGTTTTATTGACGTAGACTATACGCCGCTTGTTTCTATCCCGGAGAGTATCTTGCTACGTAGTCCCAACTCCCGTCGATGCATCTCATGAAAGTTAGAGGCGTAGGTCATTAAGGAGACTGGTGATTTTCAATCAAATTTATTTTATAGACTATTAACTCAAGTTTAAGTGTGTATTTAACAAGATTTACCTATCTAGAAGATGATTGGATTTAATTAGAATCCTTCCAACAAATATTCTGTATAGACGTTACGGCTGTAGCATAGTCACACAACGCCATCTAGCCCCAAACTAAGCAGCACAAGATTGTCCTGAAGCGGGAATCAAACCGGACAGTGTGGCAGCTCATCGCACTTGCTACTTGACCATCTGTGTTGTCAAAATTAAATGGTTACTTACCGACACATTTTGGTACGCTGCCCTGCCATTTTCCGTTGACGCAGGAGGTTGAAGCTGACCCGACCACACCGTACCCTCGCTGGCAGGTTACATTGAGGTTCAACATCTGATAGCCCTTACCTGGCTCCGCGCCTGGTATGTCGGTCTCGTAGGAACCATGATCCGGGTATGGCGGAAGCACACAGTTACCAGATGGTGGCCTAGAAATAATATTTGGGAGTCGCAAATACTAGCCACTAAAGCCACTTATTGCTAAGTATACGGAGGCACTAATATCTTTTTCTTATCGTGTCATTAGTTCTTTAGAACCTGTGTGGTGAAAACATTTCAAGTGCGCCCCGAAGAGGCTCCTTTCGTGCACTTGACACATGTTTTTCGAACGTTTTAGGTTCTATGACATGCTGGTTTCCTCACGATGTTTTCTTTCACCGTTAAGCACGTGTTTTAAATGCACAATTATGGCTTCTCATGGCCATAATTTTTACTATGTTTTTTTTTAATTAAGCTGGCCCTAAGTTTGCCGATTACGAAATGGTGACGTGGAAAACCACCCTCCACTTGGTTAACGACGGTTGATAAAGACCTGAGAGAAGCTCAACTCGACTCTGACACTGCACAAAAGCGTGCAGAGTGGAGAAAACGGACAAGGAAGGCCGACCCCAAGTAAATGGGATACACGGTCGAGGGATAATACAATACATATAACAATGTACGGTGTAGCAACGCATCTGCGTTTGCCCACTCTGTGACATTATTAAGCTTTTGCAACCAATCGCACAGCGGACAGTTTTAGTAAGCCTTACGGGTGCTTGCTGCACAGTGATTCGTCGCTTCCATCGGGGCAGTTGACGACGCCGTCACACTTTTCGTCGATCGATATACACGAGTTGTCGCGACACTGCCACTGATTCCCGCTGAAAAAACATATATATTATTTATTTTGACGTGACTACGTCTAATAAATCGATGAACGCCGGGTGCACATACGAAAACGTCCCGTTTCGCTAGACAACCATTTTTTTTTATGTTTTGACAAACAAGAAAGTGACTCTACTAAAAACGTTGTGAAATACAGAGCGTGAAGAGTTCTAATTTACCTGCAGGTATTTATGGGATCCTTCGCAACAGCAGACGATACAGATGGGGCAGCTGAAAAGAAACGAATAATTTTTAAATATGCACAGAAAACAAAATGTAGACTCGAATTGGTTGAGGATTAGTATATATATTTCATTAAGTATAAGATATAAGAAAAAAATGTAACCGTTTTGGGAAGTTTATAGACCTTCCCTTGTCTGAATGAAACGGAGATTCAGTTGCACAAAACAGTTTATTGTAGGCGGCACGAACACGATATCATAGCACATAAAGTACGCAATTATATCTGGTAGTAATCCCGAGTACAGAAGTATATTTTACAGTGAAAAATATTCGCTCCTAAAAATCTAGTGACATTGACATTAGCTGAGGGCGTTATACCGTAGTGAGTCAAATGGATGTGTTATGCCAAATCGCCACACCGTGAATCTAATGTTAAATAAATAAAAATAAGATAATGGTTTTCTTGTATATATATATATATATCAATCAAATCATAGGTAAGTATACTTATATAAAAGGCTTGGTCCTGACTGACTGACAACGTACGGGCCAAACCATTAAATCTAGAGATTTGAAATTTGGAGAGATTAATCCTCAAGAAATACAGGTAAAATTCTTAAATTAATTACTTACATTTATACATACCTACATACACGCATACCTTCATTACTACAATAATCCTACTAATATAATATTATATAATTATAAACGCGAAAGTTTATAAAGATGGATGGATGGAAGTATGGATGAATGGATGTTTGTTCCTCTATCACGTAAAAACTACTGCATGGATTTTAATGAAACTTTACAATAATATAGCTTATACCTACATCAGAATAACACATAGGCTACAATTTATAAAGATACCTGCGCAGACGAAGTCGCGGGCACCAGCTAGTACTTTAATAAACCTTTTTTATCTCTTTATCGCATAATGAACTGACCCCTACTTTCTGTGGCAGAACCATATTAATTTAATTTGGTTACTATGTGTGACAAAGCAATATCATTGTAACAATAAATAAGTAACTTACCAATAATGACCAAACAGATTAAGCTCACTAACATTTTCTTAATTTTATAAAAATTGAACACTAAAAAATAAACATTTAAATCTTTTGGTTTGGATCTTGTGTCCGGAGTTGTGTCTCGGGGAAATCCTGAGATAGACTGGTGTGGCTGAAATATTTACCCATTTATATATCGGTGCAAAATTGCAAAAACCGTAACATCACTATCATATTGTGATGATAAATTGTGAACACAAGTAGTACCGTGCTATTTAAAACAGATTTTCACACCACCTGCTCGCTCCTGCTCGCTCATGGTGGCCACCATAATCAGAACTCATAAAAAAAAGAAAACGGCGCGACTTCAAAGATTATGAATTACAAGACTTTTTTTTTATTGCCTCGTAGAAGGTGTGAAAAGTAGAGTATACTCCTCTGGGATAAAGCATATCTTCGTCTTGGCTTGAACCCCTCGCGTCACTCAGGAATCTACATAATTCAGTCCCTCGGTAGCTCAGGGTTCAATATACCACCCGCGACATAATTCAAATTTTTCAAAATATTTTATTTTCAGACTCTTAGTCCATAAAAGTAGGTATAAAATTCATTTTAAGAAGGACAAAACATAAAATTAAATTAAATTAAAATTAAAACATAAAATTAAAACTCACACGCAACAAATTAAAATAATACAATAAATACAGAAGTCTAAAATATTAAAAGTGATAAAGAAAAAATAAAATAAAATCAAACAATTATACACCTGTCCTAACATGCAGCTGTATAAGATGCCACAGAATTGGGCTATCTACCCTATCGGCAACAACGCGCAGGATGCTGTTGGTGCTACCGCGGACCCGGCCGAGGATCGAGGCAGCTCTCTTCCTGAGGATGGCGTGGAAGCCATCCGTGTGGGCGTCTGCAAACATGCCTGATGCGCTGCAGTACCTCGGCAGCCCTAGCAACATCCTAAACGCGTTGTTGTACTGTACACGCAGAGCGTTGATTGTCTTCAGCGTATAGTTGGTCCATAGATTGCATGTGTAAAAAGACTGGCAGAAGGCCTTGAACAGAGACACCTTTACTGCTCCCGTGCATCTTGCAAATCTACGGGCCAACATATTACTTCGGATAGCCAACGCCCGGCGCTCCCTCTCAATGTCCTCATTGTCAGTGAGGTTTTCCGTGACCCAGTGGCCCAGGTATTTAAAGCGTGAGACTCTGCGTAAGGCCACACCGTCCAAGAAAACATGTGGTACACTGGTGATTTTAAGCCCACGAGATTGGAACACTAGTAACTCACTCTTCTGCACATTATACTTGAGTCCATGGGTCCCGGCATACTCCTCACATTTCCTGATAAGTTTCCTGATGGCACTTATCGAGGGAGCCAGCAGCACCATGTCGTCGGCGTAACTGATATTGTTTATGAATTTACCATCAATGGAACAGCCAACTCCAGTGCCGCTGAGTTCCTCGATAAGTCCATTAACGTACAGGTTAAACAGACTAGGGGAAGTTAACCCCCCTTGACGGACACCACACTTAAGCCTGTACTCGTCGGAAACAGCTCCCGCCCATCGCACAACGTTGGTTTGGTTGTTGTACCAATAATCAAATATTTCAATGATGTCATCGGAAAGAGTAGTATCAGTTCTCATTTTCTGCCAGAGCACATCATAGGACACCAAATCGAAGGCCTTTGACAGGTCCAGAAAGCAGGCGTAGACGGGTGTCTTCCTGTCTGTATAGTACTGGACAGTCTGCTTGAGGCATAGTATCGCAGTCTCTGTAGATAGACCAGGCCTAAAGCCAAACTGAGCGTCGTCTATCACCAGGTGACTGCTGAGAATGCAATTAAGCAAGCTGTCCTTCGCCACAATAGTGGCCAACGAAATAGGCCTATAATTACTCTTGTCAGATGAATCTCCGGTCTTATTTTTGATTATTGGTACAACCACCGTTTTCATACACTCACTTGGCATGTACGAGTGCCGTAGACAGAAGGTGAAAAACAAAGATAAAACCCTAGGTAAATGCACACCTGCATGCTGCAGGTGCTCAATACTGAGACCGTCGTGTCCTGGTGTTTTTCCTCTGGTCATGCGATTAATAATAAAAGCTATTTCTTTTGAAGTGAACCCACCAGGCGGTAAAGTAGACGAAATACGCATCTCATTATCAAGCACCTGCGGCAGCCTTGTTAATTTCGAGGGTTCCACCTGGAAGTGAGTTTTAAAAACATTGGCTATCTCACGCGGTTCGGTTACACCGTCAACATTGAGAGGGACACTCATCGCAGGACTAAGCTTTTTAGTGCTTTTCCAGAAGTCTTTAAAGTTCTTTTTCGTGTGGTGAGTAGCTAGAATATCCATTCTAATTTGCTCAGTATTTCGCTGACACCATTTAAGTTTTGATTTAAAGACACGCCGCGACATTTTCATGTCCTCGTAAATAGGTCCTTTTGACGGTTGGCCATGAAGATGCCAGACTTGAAAACAAAGCCTCGCTGCCTCATGAGCACTTCGAACATGTTTATTCCAGCCCACTACCACACTCTTACGTTTTTTACACCTTTTGTTATATCTAGAACTATATACAGCTGCTTTACATAAAATGTCAACAATATTTTTGTAAAGTCTATCAATAACTATCCTATGATCTAGATTACTGCACGAACTATCACAACAGTCAACTAATTCCGAAGGAAATTCAATTAATTTTAAATAGTCATTACAAAATTTATTATACATGTCAATTTGTACAATCTCTCTCTCTCCATATAATATTATTCCTTTTATTTTCTACGATTATAGACTGGGCTAATTAATAATAATAAGGCGATTTTACTAAGGATGGATTACAAATGAATTCTATTGGAAAGTGATCTGACCAATTACAGTCATAGTGCACCTTCACGTCGGAAACCGACTGCCAGGCAGACTCAGTGACCAAGCAGTGGTCTAACCAACTTGTACTGCCGTGGGCGTCACTCAAAAACGTGAAAGTGCCCGATGACTGGCCTAACTTTTTAATATCCGCACAAATCCAATCTTGCTCTGTACAAAACTTTAATAATTCTCTCCCAAATAATGCACTCGGATTGGCATTAAAGTCGCCTAACACAAAAACAGAAGCTACTTCAGTGTTATCAATAACAGACATAAGACACTGCTTTATCCCCTTAGTGCATAATCATTATATCGACGCTTGAAAGGCAATAATTACCAAGCGACATATTGGCAACTTTACAGGAGAGCATTTTAAAGTTTTTTTTTTTGGAAAAAAATTCGTCATAAATCGCCTATTAGTCGTAGTCACTTGATTCCAACGATTTTTAAATGTAGTTAAAACGCTTTATAAACTGGCATTTAAAGATGATGCATTTTCTCAATACTTTAAGAAATAGTGTGGGTTAGTAAAATATTTATCAAAATCACAAACAGGTAAAAACTACTTACCGACAACAATATTTTTTTATAAAACATGTAAAATTAACTAAATCCTAGTAGTTTATAATTGTGTTTGAAGCAAAATGATACATCCAGATCTAAAGTATGTTTGACACATAGGTAAAATTATCTAAATAAAAACAAAAAAAACTTTTCTGTCAAGCAATTTCAACCGAAGTACAAATTAAATGAGGTATGTGTAGGATTTTTTTGAACAAGTAACAAAACAATTAGGTTTTATTACACAAAATTAACAATATCGCCGAACTTGCTCAACTTGCTGCACATACAGGAAACCTGAAAGAGCTTTATAACTACTACTTTATAACTATAACTTTATGTAATAAGGCCACAAATACCCTGGCAGGAAAAATAAACTTCAGAAAAGTACCCATCCGTGATAAAGGAGGTAAACCTTTAGCTATTCCTTCAGCTCGATTGAATCGATGGCACGAGCATTTCCAGGAAGTATTTAACCAGGGATCTTGTGAGGTACCAATAGACCCAACAATACCAGCGATGCCGCCTCACTTATCGAAGACGCTAGAAATAACTGGTGATCCCCCTTCTAAAGACGAAGTCGCAAATGCCATTATTGCACTAAAAGCAGGTAAAGCCCCCGGAATCGACCTGATCCCTTCAGAAATGTTACAAGTTGATCTTACAACAGCCGTCAACTGTCTAATACCATTACTGGCCAAGGTCTGGGATACTGAAACTATACCCAAATACCCAATGACTGGAACATGGGGCTTCTTGTGTACACTTTTTCAGTTCACTCACTGTACCGAGAAAAGGTGACATAAGCCAGTGCAGTAACTGGAGAGGCATCGCACTTCTCTCTATACCATCGAAGGTTCTTATTTCGGGTAGTACTGGATCGACTTTCCAAGGTAATAGACCCGCTACTTCGCAACGAACAAGCATGGTTCCAGCGGTTAGCACGCTCCTGCACCGATCAGATAAACACACTGCGCATCATTGCAAGAACAGGCATCAGAATGGCAAAGAAAGCAATCTTACCTAGTAGATTTCGAAAAGCTTTTGACACTCTTCAATGGCATAGTATCTGGGCGCGTCTATACACTCTAGGAGTACCGCCAAAGATAATCAAAGTGATCCAAGCTATGTATGCATAGTATGCCTGTAAAGTGAGCTATGACTGGTCTCCGACAACATCATTGTGCAGGCAGGTGTACGCCAGGGCTGCCTCCTCTCACCTTTGCTGTTCCTTGTGGTATTGGATGGAGTGCTGGAGCGTGTCAACAAGAACAAACGCCGCGGAATAGATAACCTAGACTATGCCGATGATCTTTGTCTTTTCAGGCACAGTTCTTTTCAGACGAGCAGACAAGCAAGCCAAACTAGATGACCTCAGAAGAAGAAAGAAGCAGCAACCACAGGACTTAAAATAAATACAGGCAAAACTAAGGAGATGAGACCCGGCGTAAGCGACACAACGCCTTTGATTGGCCAGGAATAGGTGGAGCAGGTCCATCAATTTGTCTACCTTGGGAGTATTGTATCTGAAGTTGGTTGTACCGAACAGGATATAGACACTCCTGCAAACCTCAAAGAACGATTTACGTATCTCTGGATGTCCCACTCTCGATCCGTATGCTCTTCATCTTCAAACCCCACTTCATACCCCGCATTTCTATGGCAGCTCTTTTACGATCCAAGCTACTAATCTATGGAATGCACTGCTAGTGTCAATTCAACATGCTAAGTCCCTTCAAATTTTTAAAAGGTTGGTCGTTGATCATTATTTAGCCACACCTACGAAATAATAAAATATTTTTCACAGCTCTTGATTTATTGTTAATTTTTATCACTCATTTATCTGATATTTATATTTTTATTTTATTTATATTCGTTTTTTTTTATATACCGCCATATTAGTTTTTCTTTTTCTTAATTTTTCAATTTAATATATTGAATAATCTGTTTTGTAATAGGTACTTTTTGCTATTATACTTTTTAATAAGCTTTCGTTCTCAATTAACGTTATGCCCACCGTCCTCATTTGTATCCAGTCCATGCAAAGATTGTCTGGAAGAGATCGCTCTTTAGCGATAAGACCACCCATTGTCCACTGTTATATACCTAGCTTTATTTTTCCTTTATAATGTGTTAGTACTAAGATGGTGAGCAATAAAGTATATTCTATCTATCTATAGAATCTAAAAAGGAGCCTTTGCACAGTTGCGTTCGATATGGCAGTCACGGAAACTGACCAGAAGAGTGAAGCTCAAGATATTCCAGTTCAATGTGAAAACCAATCTGCTGTATGGGTGCGAGACGTGGAAAGTAACGACAAACATCACGCGTAAGATCCAGGTTTTCATAAACCGGTGCCTTCCGACAGATTTTTGGAATCTTTTGGCCGGGCAAAATGACCAACGTCGACCTGTTAGAGAAGTGCCATGAATCGCCCATGGATTCTCAGATAAAGCGTCACAAATGGAACTGGATTGGCCACACGCTACGCAGAGTGCCCGACCCAAAGCAAGCTCTAGACGGGAACCCGCAGGGCAAGAGAAAGCGTGGCCATCCTAAGACTTGGCGAAGATCGGTGGAGTTGGAGGTCAAAGCCATAGGTAAATCTTGAAGCGAAATCAAACGTGAAGCTCCAGACAGATCGCGATGGAAGCTCACTATGGACGCCCTCTGCCCCACTTGGGGGTCATAGGATTAAGGCAAAACACAAAATTAAAGATCAAAGTGCGAAAAATCTCTCGCGTGGATAGCTGATCTTATAAAGAACGTGGACTGTCGTAGTAAATAAATAAGGCATTTTATTTTTATACATAGTTCTTATTAGAAATTTCAAAATTAGTATGCCTACCTAGTTAATTAGGTAAAATGCATTTTTTATGAAGAAAAAATGGCTAAAACTACTGTTACAATAAATTAAAAACTGGAATGGGTTTCTGGTACCTATTCTTACTCATTTATAGTACCTATTATTTCCAATGAAACAAAATTTAAATCTACCACATCAAGTATTAAGTTTCAGAATACCCTTTTTCAGCAGTCTTACGAGTATATCCTCGATATCTTGACCCCTAGAAATTAAATACGTTTCGATTGAGAGAATAAATGATTTAATTATTCAACTAAGCAGTTACATTACCAAAGTCAAATCTCTGCTAACCAACCCAGCGTTTGTCATAGCTAGCTAAATGATGTTAGGTATCTATTATCTTATTCCGATTCGTTATGTGCCTAAAACAATAAATTTAAATCAATATAAAATGCGCATTCAAAAAGCTAACATTAGTAAAATCTTCATAATGCACTTACCGAGTATACAATCCAAGCTACGCGATGCACTATGTGCGATACGCGCGAGCACGCAGGTTGCCTATGCGACAAGACTAAATCATTATTATGTTACCACAGCCACTCAAAATTTGCTTTACAGCGCGGATAAGCGACAAAACAAAATACGAACATAAGGGATAAGCTCAGTTTTATACAAATTTTATTTCAGAAATAGTTATCTAAGTAACAAAAACAGTAAAAAAAACGGCAGGTAAAAAATTACCAAACGACAAAATATATCCTTTTTAGGCAGGTAAATATTACTACTTTACGTTTGCAAGTCCATTGCATTTAGGTTAAAAGTACTAAATGACAATGAATACATAATTAAGGTGTGTTAGAAAGTCTTTAATAACGAGGAAAAAAATAAATAATACAGGTAAAATTTCATAGGTAATCTTTATACCCTAGGTACCGCCAGGCAAAAAATACTCTATGTTCAAACGTATAATTTCGAATCTAGGCAAAAATTACTATGTAAAAAAATTAAAGATCAAATAAATACTAAGTGAAAATTATTCATAAATCGCTAAAATTTTAGTCGCTTGGACGCCGAAAACTGTGAAAATGTGAATTTTTTTTAAATTACCAAGCGACACCAACTTCGTCCTAGCGACATGAGAGTAGGACCAATCGACGCAGAATTTTTTTCTGATTCCAATGATATATATAACTCAATATCGCCCAAAATGTCGCTTGGTAATTTTTGCCTTTCAAGCGTCGATATTATCGCGCACAATAGTCTATTGGCTATTACCAAGTGTGGGGAAGAGAGGTTGGGTCAGGAAAGTGCGTATGGCGAAACACGTTAAATTTCCTTTCATTATTTTATTTATTTGTTGTGTATCAGTTTCTTTATATTTGATGAGTCCGTAAGTTATTTTTATTGTTTTATTATTTCTAAGTCTTACTCTAAGAAAAGATCTCATTTATTTTTAAGGTTTCTTTCTCTTAAAATTACTTTTATATAACGATTTGGAGATATCTGTTATGTTATGTATAAATATAAATAAACGAATTTGAATTTCATAAATTATCATCATCCTCAACCATTAGGAGCGGTTGGTGAGAGCGGTTGCCTTTATGCTAGCCGATGCGCTTCTGAAGAGTAAAACAATATGAACTTTAGCATGGTGACAATGGCACTCAAAATATCGTACATTGCTCAAAAGAGTTCAGCTTATTTATGTAATAATATTATTTATTCTTTGGCTCAGCGCTCAGTGGCTACAACGCGCGGCGCTAGGGGGCGAATGGTCAGCGTTACTAGGAAACGCTTCATAGTAACATATGAATTGAATATATATGCCTATCAGCCGTTACCGTTAGCGTGACAAGCAATCAACTTGTTAGACTGTTTTGAAAATCAACATTTTAAAGGTTTTGGTTGAACAAAATACTAATGATATCTATAGTTTAAAATCCTGATTTGTAGCAAATATTTGTATTAAGAGAACGAAAGTAACAAACCTAAACGAAAAAATGGTATATTTTCATGAATATTACTTATATTTTAGAAATTACTCAATACTGGTATTGATACCGGGATCTCGAGATTGAGGCTCAATACCGAATTTCAGTACCAGTATGAAACCGGTGAAAACCTTCCGGTGTTGGATGCCCTAATTCGAACCCCCGAGCATTAAATCGCAAGGCAAGGGCCTCATTCACTCGGCCACCACGTCCTCTACGTCACTATTTTACAGTAGAGGCAATCCAAAGTTTCATTATTATATAGAAGTATATATAGTATAAGAATATTTCTCTTTATAGAATATAAAAAAAAACCATTTTTTTATAGAATAGAAGTATAAAGCTATATATATATATATATATAGCTTGATAATTGATTGATTCAGGCGTTACTTTGCGGAAATCCATAAATATCAGTAAGTTCGAAACGAGACTCTCGTTTCGAACTTCGGCGAGTCCACACCTCCTGATGATGCCTCGTGTAGAGGCGAAACACGTGTCGTATCTTTAAACTTTGGTTTTCTGTTCGTTGACTCTTTGGTTTAGTTGAACTAAAGTTAAGTTAATTAAAACCTTTGTTTAGAAATCAAGCGGATTTATTGCTAAATATATTTATATAATTTGTTGATAGCTATAGCTTGAGTCAAGCTATAGCTCTACTCAAGCAGGAGTCGCTCGAAGACTTCGAATAAGCAGATGTTCGGCGCAACGATTTTGCAGACAGCACCTAAAGACTGGAGCATTCGATCGCCATTCAGGTACGGGCAGACCTAGAGCTACATCAGCAGCAGATGATCTTTATATCCATCTCACTGTTCTGCGAAATCGCCGCCAAAACGCAGTTCAAGTCCCACCATATGTGTGATCTAGGCAACGTGTATAGACATAGCGCCGAGTGCGCAAAGATGCAACTTCCGATACTTTGTTTAAATTAAAGTTAAAAAGTTTTTAATAGCAAAAGCCTATAATTCGGTTACAGACCTAATAAATGAAAAATTGTTATAATTTTTCATTTATTACGTCTGTGGTTTTATTACCATTATACAATACTATTTATATTAGTGTAAATATTATTTACCATTTGACTTGTAAAGTTTTTATCAATAAATTATCTGTATCTGTATCTGTGCTCGGCGGAGCGAGCGTCGTAAGCTTTCACTGTCTCGGCCGAGTAACATTTTACTGTCTCGGCCGAGTATTCGGTACGTGTGATCAAGGCAAAAGTCAGCGTGACGAGCGCCAAGTAGTCATAAGTACCTACCGTCAGAAGAAGACTTACCGAATGGAATGTGCTAATAGGTAATAAAAATAGTATCTAGACTTTGAGACCTTGGTTCGGTCATCGGTCAATAATCTTAGGTACATTTATCTACTTCAGTTGAGTACAATAATACGGGCAATGTTATCCTTCCTTATCTTTAAGTACCTACCTTTTATCTTTAGTAACTTATGTTCTACTTATCTTTAAATAGGTATTAAAGAATATCTGTCACTGTAACATTGTTAAAACCGTAAGTTTACAATTTAACGGTTTTCAATACACGAAAAATTACAAACTTTTGACAATCTGTGAACTCTAAGAAAGTATGCTAGACGCGAGCCAATAGCGTCGCCAGACTTTGGGCAGAATCAATAGCAACAGAACAAGTAATTGGCAGCGAGCAAAGCGAGCTAATTTTTCTAAGATAATTAAGTTCTGTTCTTATTCGCATCGTATTTCACATAAAATTGAACGGCAAATATATATGGTAGACAGATATAATAGTAATAAATGACGTCCATAGTAAGCTGGCCACAAAGAACCCAAGGTAGTACCTATTATGCAAATTTTTCATAATGAATTACGGCTTATTGTCACCTTACTGTGTAATATAAGTGGTATAAGTACTAAAAAGAACTTGCTGGCAAAATAGTTAATCTGTTTTGCCATTGGTGATGCCCATGATAATAGCCAATAGGATAAGAATATACATAATATGTACATTATGTCGTAGGCATTTTGTATTACTCGGCATTTTACAAATGACGTCGTCCGTTTACAAACGCTCGCTGTTTTGGAAAATGCCGAAGGCAAATGTAAATTGCCTCGGTATTTTTTAATATGCCAACATTGATAACAACCTACCAATTAGACGGTTTTTGTATCGTGATTGTTCTGTTTTAAATAGCATGGTAATTGCATTCACAATTTTTCGACAGTTCACAATTTGACGTTTTTCAAACCGTTAAATTGTAAAATTGCGGTTTTTGTTATTTGACACCGATATATAAATGGGTAAGTAACTCAGCTACACCAGTCCATTTTAGGATTTCTCCGAGACACAACATCGGGTATAGGTCCCAAAACAAAGAAAAGATTTCATTTTTTTATCGGTTTTTAAAAGATTTTTGTAAGATAAACAATTAAACATGTTTGTGAGTTCATTGTGTTTGGTTATTATCGGTAAGTAAGTTATTGTGAGTGATATTGCTTTGTCATAGTTATTTACACAACAAGGGCCTAAAGCAAGCCATTTTATACAAGACGTTTATCAGCCCGACCCAAATGTGAGGGCGGATATTTAAGTCGAGTTTAAAATGGGCTTCAGGAAAGAGGTATACTTACTACACTACACAAGATTTTTGACTTTAAGTGCGAGGAAAATAAACAAATTAAACCTGAAATGAGCGACCATTTCGTATTTCAAAAACAGAGACAGCCTAATGTTACCACGAAAGTTGTTTAAAAATAGTAATATTTAAGTCCCTCATAATAATATCTCGAATTATGAAAAACCGTAGTTCGAATTTTGATAAATTTTTCCTCACCTTCGGCATGAAACCAAACAAACTGAACCTTCTTGAACAGATTTTATAAGCTTTTATATATAGGCTAACTTTTTCCCCTAGAGCCGAATGCAGTTTTACTTCTTCTTATTATCACTATTTATTTTTAGAATCAATAAAATTAGCCAAATTTCAAGCCTCTACATTTAGTGCTTTGACCTGTGCGTTATCTATCAGTCAGTCAGGAGTAGGCCTTTTTTTATTACTTATTTGATTCGATTTATAAATACATATTATATGATTGATAATAGTAGATTATGCATGCACTAAGGGGATAAAGCAGTGTCTTATGTCGCGGATGGCATATTGAACCCTGAGCTAACGAGGGACTTAGTTAACTCCTGAGCGAAGCGAGGGAGTTATGTAGAGTCCTGAGTGACGCGAGGGGTTCAAGCTACCCAAGACGAAGACAGGCTTTATCCCACAGGAGCATATTCTACTTTTCACACCTTCTGCGAGGCAATAAAAATCCAGGGCTCTAAACTAAGCAGCCAACACCGTCTTTTGTTTTAGAATATTTGTAGTAGCGCCTTTTTTCTTTTTTTTTATGAGTGGCTAGTTCGATTTTCGAACAAATATTTTTACAATGCCATATGGGCGTTCTTTTACTTAGAGTTTTCCACGATTTTCCACACGAATTTGACGTTCCAAATTCAAATCACATTACAACCCTTGGGAGTTTCATACAACATTACTTACCTTAGGAGGTAATGCTTTGCTTTACCTTGATGATAGCATGATATGTAATTGGACATTGTCGAGCAGGTGGTGTGAAAATATATATTATATGATTGATAAATATGCATATAATAGTACCTATTCGTTTCTTTTCAGCCGCCGCACCTGTCTTCTCTGCTGTGGCGAAAAATCCCATAAATAATTCCAGGTAAATTAGAACTTTTTTATATAAAAAAGTGACGAGACTAGGCGTTCTCCTGTGGAGATCACGTCTGCCCTGGGAAGCAAAATACGCAATTTTGGTTTTTTGTTATTTTGATACAGAAAAAAAATATAAAAAATAAAGATAACCAAAGTACCTAGGTACTGAACCATTTTTATGCAATTGTATTGACTGATTACTTTCATTGACTGATAACTTGTACAGCTAATGATTGATAACTTGTACTGGATGATAACTTGTATTGATTGAAAACTTATCTTTATCATTGAGCCCGCCCTTTGTGCAATGTTATTATTTTGCTATAAAATAAAATGTTGTGCATAATAGAATATGATAAAAACAATGAGATAAGTATCTTTTCACAATCGACAACTCCTACCTACTCGACAATTTCCGATTACATATCATACAATCTCCACGTAAAGCAAAGCATTACTCCCAAGCAAGGTAAAGTTGTATTAAATAGTAGATTATGCACTAAGGGGATAAAACAGTGTCTTATGTCGCGGGTGACATATTGAACCCTAAGCTAACGAGGGACTCAGTTAACTCCTGAGCGAAGCGAGGGATTTATGTAGAGTCCTGGGTGACGCGAGGGGTTCAAGCTACGCAAGACGAACACAGGCTTTATCCCAGAGGAGCATAATCTACTTTTTACACCTTCTGCGAGGCAATAAAAAACCAGGGCTCTAGCAGCTTTGCTAGATTTTCGAAGCCAGCAGCGAACACTGTATTCTGTATTCTGTATTAGTACCCTTGGGAGTTTCATACAACTTTACCTCCCTTGGGAGGTAATGCTTTGCTTTACCTTGATGATAGCATGATATGTAATTGGACATTGTCAAGCAGGTAGTACATACTTTTTTTAAGTTTGAGAGGATATAAAACCAGGATCTTACGCGTGAGGTCTTTCGTAACTTTTCACGTCTCGGAATCTGGATTGAAAACTGCCAAATGTAATTTTAGGACACCTGGGAACTGTGTGCTTCCGCCATACCCGGATCATGGCTCCTACCTGACAGACATACCAGACGCGGAGCCAGGTCAGGGCTATCAGCTGGTAAACCTCAATGTGACCTGCCAGCGAGGGTACGATGTGGTCGGGTCAGCTTCAACCTCCTGCGTCAACGGCGTCTGGCAGAGCAGCGTCCCGAATTGTGTCCGTAAGTATCCATTTGACGACACGGATGGTCGAGTGGCAAGAGTGGACTGCCGCGGTGGCGGGTTCGATTACCGATCAGGAAATTTGTGTGATGTACATCGGTGTTTGTCTTGAATCTGGGTGTTTTTACCGACTGCCAAGGAAGGGTTATGTTTTTCGCGCAAATCTTGTATGTATGAATGTAAAATTATTTGTTACCTCGTATCTTCCAAACGAATGGATGGATTTTGACTCTTAAATTATTGTTAGATTCGTCTCAATAACCTGAGCATCGTATAGGTATAACTTAGATGAGTTTTCAAAATGGCGGATTTTTGGCGCTAAATAGTAGGTCGTTGAAATATTTTTATAACCAAACCTATCGAGTAGGGTATCAAAATGAAGAAGATTACAAAAATATAATGTAAGTTAAAACTACTAGGCTTTTTATTTGTTAATAAAACTACATCGTAAAAAGTTGGATGTTGTGATGTGTTGTATGTGTCCATGCCACCTGCGACACAGGGAATCCTAGTGCAGGGGTGTGAGTGTGTGAATGTTTGTTTGTTAGTTAAGTAACAAACATTATTTGAACATGGAGATATTTCATTTTTATTGACAGGGTGTCTGAATTTTTTTGGTCCTAACTTACGATTCCTTTTTGGTTTGATACTGTCCATCTTGTTCTATAGGAACATCCATATTCATCTATGCTTAAAACTGACATATTTTTCGCGGATGGAACAAGTCGCACGTGTCTGTCATCAATAAAACTTTGCTTTACAGAGTCCAGTCAAGTAACTCCGGATGGTAAAAAGCTGGTAGTTGAAGGAACAATCAAAAATGTCGATCAACCATGGTTTTCCGGCATTGACAATAAAACCATCGACCTTTCCATGCTGGTCTACGAAGGGAGGCGTAGATTGCCTAGGGCCAACACTATCGTTATATCAGGCAGAACCATCAATATGTCAGGAAAATACCAAAATTTGATAGGTGGCACTGTCGTTATATCTGGTAACACCATCAATCTGTCAGATAACACCATAAACATAAGAGGTGACACTGTCATTATATCAGGTAACAACATCAGGATGTCAGGTGGTAACAGAATCAATATATCAGGTTCTGGCACTATATCTGGTAACACCGTCCATAAATCGTCAAGTGACAACATCAATGTGTCAGGTGATTTCATTGACTCTGGTAACATCATTAACTAGATTATATATTATTATTATTAGATTATAGATTATTTTAGAAGCCCAAGATACAAGCTCTCAGCTTAGTTTGGGCCTCACCGTCACCTACCTACTGTAATGGTATCCTACATGTGTACAACCAATAGCGCTAAATGTACTATTAATTAGTGTATAATTTGTATTACCTAATCATTTGATAAATAAATTGATTTGATTTGATTTGATTTGAACATCAATAACTAAGGTAACACTATTATTACAATCAAAAACGCACGACCCTCAAAATATCATCGCCATACAAACCATACTTACATTGATCGCACCAGAAAAGTCTAAAGTCTACTTGAATAAGTACTTGAATAAGTGCATTATTAAATCAAATCAAAATATTTATTTCAAAATATTTATTATGAGCAAACTGTAGTGGTTAAGTGCATTCAGCTAACATGTATACACTCAAAAAAGCTTTCACATTTATACTATACTCTTAAATTTGCACAGACATTCTTCTGCTGACAAGAATTCTGACAAGTAAAATGGCTGTATTTAATTTGAAAATGCTTGCGTGCACAATTCTTTGCAAAATTAAGAGTTATAAAATGTGAAAGCTTGGGAATGTAGTGTATACATGTCTATGCAGCTGACTGTACTTATCGTAAATACTACAACATTGCCCACTTTTTAAGTTAACTATTTGATTAACGGTGCCCAGCTATGGTCACGACGCGCCGGGCGACGCCTCACAGCAACGTGCGTGAGGGACACCGGTACGTGTTCTTTGATATCCCGGGGTCCCTCTAATGCGCAGAGGTCGGCCACAATGGGGTTTTAGTCGGTTAAAGTCCGACATACCCCTCCGCCCTCCAAGGGCGGTGGACATCCATGAGGATTTACCCATGTAAAAAAAAAGACCCGTGTTATTAAAGGCCGTTAGAAGGGGTGATACGGACTTGTCTGCGGCGCGCGTTCGCCCGTACAGAAGACACAGTAAAGCCACCATTAGACGATCCATGGCAGGCGATTCGAGCTATTGAATATAGAAGAGCGCATCCCGTATCCATAGAAGCAGTTAGGGGGTGGAGCGCAAGAGATTCGCGAACCAGCTTTATAGTACTAAGTTCAGTAGGTCCTGGCAACTATTTACCAGCAAACACCCTTTAGGGTTCATGTTTACCTGGTAACTTGGACTTATGACGAACACTGAGCCATATCATTGCTCGGTGCTTTCAGGTAGAACCCCAGTTGCGAGTTACCTTGAGGAAGTAGGAGTGGATGCGATCGCCTGGCTTAGCCGTTGAGTTGACTAGAACTGTGTATCTTCTGATGCTTGTGTAGACTATTAGAACTCCTACGTAAATCCTATCCATCTATCTATATACCTATTCAGCCGGTAACACCCACTGCTGGGTAAGCTTCTTCTCTATTACGCCATTCTTCCCGATCTTATGCAAGGCGGATTCACTGTGGTCCAGCTGCCATAACGATGTCATCCGACCATCGTGCTGGTGGTCTATATCCTAACAGCAATAAATATGTATATGAAGTGAATGGGTGTGAGTCGCTGAAGCCTGCGAAGAACCCAGGAAACTTCTAGACTCTGGGCGGAGCTGGGTTCTGGCTAGTGTCTAGCCAGCCCAGGATACCCGACGCATATCTGTGCCCGACGCACAAAAGACCAACGAAAATCAGGAAACAAAACTGCGGAAAAGGGAGTCCCTTTGCTTATGGAGGATACTGGTGCAGGATAAATGAAATGAAAATGAAAATATTTATTTGCACACGATACAGTATACACAAACAGTTATAGATACATGAAAAAAAATTATAAACGATGTTAATACAATATACAGATAGCGTGGTGCAAAAAGGTCTCCGACTCAGCATATGTTGGTTGGTACGTATATCAACCAACGCTGGTCTTCCGTCGAAGCCGGTTGTTGACGCCACGGATAGCCTACGACTACACTATGAGTTTATACTCATTTACTAAATATATACTTTATAGTTAATACATCACTTAAAAGGAGCAAAAGTAAAGTATCTACAGTACCTACCTAGATATTTAACGGTATTCCGTTCACTGTTGAATGGTAGGTAATAGAGCTGTATAAAAGAGATTCTACACAATAGGTTCTACAATATTATACACCAGTTAAGCTTCACTGCTACTAGCATCAACGGAAAATGAATAATAATAAGTATAAGTGTGATTAAACTACAAATTACAAAACAATAAGTAAAAATTATGTACTTAAGTATGAATCAAGTATTACATAATATCGAGTATTGTGCAAGTTATATGATACTTGTATCGTTTCTATGATTTTCCTGTGTTTTCTGCGATTCAAAAAGGTATTTTTTAAGTTTAGATCTAAAACAATAAAGACTTTGCAGGTTCCTTATCGGTGGAGGAATGTTATTCCAGCACTTCGTCGCAGCATAGCGGAAGCTACCTCTAAAGCAGGCTGAGCTGTGCCGCTGTGTTTGGAGATGCGTCGAGCACTGACGAGTGCCAGTAGATCTTGAGCCTGGCATCCACGTCAACTTCTCATAAAAGGCAGGCCAAATGCAGCTTACGTCTATGTTTCATTTTAAGAATAAAGTGTTGGTTTAAAAACGGTGTAACATGACCTCTCGCCGGCACAGTGAAACAAAAACGGGCACAGGCGTTTTGAACTCGTTGTATCAGTTTTTGAGTCCTAGCAAGAAGTCTGGGACCGAATACCGCATCGGTGTAATTTAATTTAGACAGGACAAGCGATTCAATGAGTCTAATGCGTAAATCAACCCTTAGATATGGCCTCATTCTGTACAAAACCTTCAGTCTGTAAAAGCAGTTCCTGACCGAGTCAGCAATATGCTTCTCAAACCGAAGGTCACTGTCCATATACAAACCTAGATTGCGCGCTTCGTATACCCGTTCGATAGGCTCACCCATTATTCCAACCCTCACCGAAGGATTCAGCTTAGCTAGTTGATATTTTCCGCCACATATCAAATACTTAGTTGACAAGCTGGTAAGGGGTGATGTGCCCAACACTTTCATAAATACCTTATATGAAATAAGAAAATGCTCTAGCATTAAGTCCTCCTTTTGTACTACATTTAAGTGTGTCCAATAAAGTATTAAATAAATGAATTTTTCATTAATAATTAAGGCTTATCAAAGGAAAATTTATGCACTAAGGGGATAAAGCAGTGTTTTATGTCTTTGCTCAGGAGTTATGTAGTCTGAGTGACGCGAGGGGTTCAAGCTACACAAGACGAAGACAGGCTTTATCCCAGAGGAGCATACTCTACTTTTCACACCTTCTGCGAGGCAATAACAAGCCAGGGCTCCAGCAGCGAACACCGTCTTTTGTTTCACAATCTTTGAAGACGCGCCGTTTTTCTTTTTTTTTGAATGAAATGAGTTCTGCTTATGGTTGCCAGTTCGATATTCGATTTTCCTCTTTTCACACCACCTGCTCGACAATGTCCAATTACATATCATGCTATCATCAAGGTAAAGCAAAGCATTACTTACCAAGGGAGGTAATGTTGTATGAAACTCCCAAGGGTTGTAATGTGATTTGAATTTGGAACGTCAAATTCGTGTGGAAACTCGTGGAAAACTCAAAGTAAAAGAAAGCCCATATAGCATTGTAAAAAGGTTTGTTCTAAAATCGAACTGGCCACTCATAAAAAAAAGAAAAAAGGCGCTACTTTGACTTTGATTGTGAAACAAAATACGGTGTTGGCTGCTGAGTTCGGAGCCCTGGTATTTTATTGTTTCGCAGAAGGTGTGAAAAGTAGAGTATGCTCCTCTGGGATAAAGCCTGTCTTCGTCTTGGGTAGCTTGAACCCCTCGCGTCACTCAGGACTCTACATAACTCCCTCGTTAGCTCAGGGTTCAATATGCCACCCGCGGCATAAGACACTGCTTTATCCCCTTAGTGCATAATCTACTATTAAATAGCACGGTACTACTTGCGTTCACAATTTATCATCACAATATAACAGTCATGTTACGGTTTTTTGCAATTTTACACCGATATATACTTATGTATATGGTTAAATATTTCAGCTACACCAGTCCATCTCAGGATTTCCCCGAAACACAACTCCGGACAAAAGATCCAATTCAAAAGATTTAAATGTTTATTTTTTTGTAGTAAGTTCTTATAAAATTAAGAAAATGTTGGTGATATTAATGTGTTTGGTCATTATCGGTAAGTTATTTATTGTCAATGATATTTCTTTGTTATAGTAACAAAATAATATCAATATGGTTTTGCCACAGAAAAATGGGGTCAGTTCATTATGCGATAAAGAGATAAAAAAGGTTTACTTAAGTACTAGTATACTATCTATCTACTATCTTTATAAATTATAGCCTATGTGTTATTCTGATGTATAAGCTATATTATTGTAAAGTTTCATTAAAATCCATTCAGTAGTTTTTACGTGAAAGAGTAACAAACATCCATCCATCCATCCTTCCATCCATCCTTATAAACTTTCGCGTTTATAATTATTATAATATTATATTAGTAGAATTATTGTAGTACCTAATGAAGGTATGCGTGTATGTATGTATGTATAAATAAATGTTTAATTCTAACTGGCAGGACTGAATAGATTTCGATATATGTGTCTTAATTTTACCTGTATTTCTTGACGATTAAACTCTCCAAATTTCTGTTGTAATTGTATCGAGAATGACATCCGTATAAACAAACGTGTACTTGCTCTGTGTCTATGGTAAGGTATGAATAAAAGACATTCTGTCGTTAATGGTCAGCCAAGTGTGTTTTATTACTAGAGGTTATGGCCCAGTATTCGTGAAAAATTTATGTTAATAAAATTGCATAAACTATGTAAAAACAGTGCTAAAAGTGTTGGACAGATAATAAAGCGTATTTGTGAAATCGGCAGAGATGGCTTCCAACTCGTTCCTAATAAATGTGCCTAAACTGAAGGGCCGAGAAAATTACGACGATTGGGCATTCGCAGTAGAAAACTTGCTCGTTCTTGAAGGAATGGTGGAGTGTATAAAAGTTGAGAAAAAATCAACCACAGTTACCACAGAAGCAGCAACCGCGAACGATGCCAGGGCGAAGGCAAAGCTGATACTTACAATAGATCCATCGCTATACGTCCATATAAAACACGCGACCACGACCAGTGATCTTTGGTCAAAG
The DNA here is from genome assembly GCA_932526365.1 of Lobophora halterata. Classification (NCBI taxonomy): domain Eukaryota; kingdom Metazoa; phylum Arthropoda; class Insecta; order Lepidoptera; family Geometridae; genus Lobophora; species Lobophora halterata. Next base: position 3,914,680 of record OW052028.1, on the reverse strand, counting down.
CTTAAACAAATGTTTGATGATTCAGGCTTCTCGCGAAGAATATCCCTGTTAAGAACCCTAATTTCAATACGGCAAGAAAATTGCGAAAGCATGACGCAATATGTGACCCAGATAATTGAAACAGGACAAAAATTGTCAGGTACGGGATTTAATGTCAATGATGAATGGATTGGATGTTTGATGCTGGCAGGTTTACCAGAAAGGTATTTCCCCATGATTATGGCTATTGAGCATTCGGGGATCAGCATATCTGCAGACGTCATCAAAACCAAACTTCTCGACATGGTGGGAAACGAGAACGAAGCAGATTCCGGTTCAGCGTTATTTAATAGAGGGCAACATTGTCGCGGCCAGAAAGGCAGAGACAATAGAAGTGACGTAAAAAATGGCGGCACCGGCGCGAATGTCAACAACAAGCAGAAAATGATCAAATGCTATCGTTGTAAACAGATTGGTCATTATAAAAATCAGTGTCCACAAAATCCAGAAAAAAATGATAAACCCAAGAGCTCGAATGCTTTTTCTGCAGTGTTTTTAAGCGGAAATTTCGGCAAGCTGGATTGGTACTTAGATTCGGGAGCCAGTGTTCATATGACGGCGAATGAAAACATGATACAAAATCCGTCGCAGGATTCGAATATAAAGGAGATAGTGGCTGCAAACAGAAGTGCCATGCCAGTTTTATGTTCGGGCGATGTGGAGATTGTTACATGTACATCCAAGTCCAAATATGATGTAACATTGAAAGATGTTTTATGTGTTCCTAACCTAACTACAAATCTGATATCAGTCAGCCAGCTAATAAAGAATGGGAATAAAGTTGACTTTAAGAAGGAAGGAAAATGCTACATTCATAACAAACAAGGCGAATTAGTGGCAGTGGCAGACTTGATGGATGGCGTTTACAGAATGCGAGTTGAATACAAACATTGTTTGTTTTCATCGTCAAAAGGAGCTGATAGCGAGATATGGCATCGCAGACTAGGCCACCTGAACAGCAATGATATGAACAAGATGAAGGATAATGCAGTGATGGGTATGTCTTACAGCGATAAGGCAGAGATTGACAAAAGTAATTGCATGGTGTGTTGTGAAGGAAAACAGTCCAGGTTACCCTTTACTGATGGAACCACGAAAAGTACAGCTGCTCTGGATATAATACATGCAGATGTGTGTGGTCCGATGGAGAGTACGTCAATCGGAGGATCCAGGTACTTTTTACTTTTGATAGATGACTTTACTCGCATGGCCTTTGTATACTTTCTCAAAGCTAAGAGTGAAGTGTTCAAGTACTTTAAAGAGTTCAAGGCTATGGTGGAAAATCAGCAGAACAGAAAGATAAAAATATTCAGAACAGATAATGGCTTAGAGTTTTGTAGTAATGAGTTCGAAGACTACCTAAAGCAGGCAGGTGTAATCCACCAGAAAACAAATGTTTACACGCCTGAGCAGAATGGTGTGAGTGAGCGGTTAAATAGAACAGTTGTTGAAAGAGCTCGCTGTATGTTATTTGATGCAGGACTGGAGAAGCGGTTTTGGGCGGAAGCTACAAATACAGCAGTATACCTCAGAAACAGGTCAATAGCATCAGGTTTGAATAACAAGACACCATACGAGCTCTGGAATGGTAAGAAACCAGATATAAGTCATGTTCGCATATTTGGCAGTGAAGTGATGGTTCATGTGCCAAAAGAAAAGAGACTGAAATGGGATAGTAAGTCAAAGAGAAACATACTTGTGGGGTATGCAGAGAACGTCAAAGGTTACAGGATATATGATACTCAAAAGAGAAGTATTGTCACCAGTAGGGATGTAGTTATCTATGAGAATGCTGATAAGAAAACTAATATTACTGTGTCTGTTCCAGTGGGGGATTCAGGCCATGATAATCCTATTGAAGTTGATGATCATGAGGTTAAGCCCGAGTCCGAGGATCTTGACACATCTGCTTCTTCAGTGTCATATCATACTGATGATGGTGACTCGGATGTGTCATTACAGAATGTAAAGGATTCTAGAGAACCCAGCAAGAGAAACAGACGTCCCCCTGATAGGTATTGTGTATTTTCTCATTCAAATATGCAATCAGATGGTGAGTTGGTGAGTGACCCTGTCAGCGTCCAGGAGGCATTGAGCGGCCCAGACAAGGAGAAGTGGGCAGATGCAATGCAGGAGGAGTTACAGGCATTCGAGGACAATAATGCCTGGGTTGCTACAGAGATAGTGCCGTCAGATAAGACTCTAGTGCAGTGTAAATGGGTGTTTAAAAGAAAAATCGATAGTGATCAAAGTGTGCGTTACAGAGCGCGTTTAGTGGCGAAAGGTTTCACGCAGAAACCAGGTGTGGACTATGATGAGACATTTTCACCTGTCGTGAGACATTCAACGCTCAGAATGCTGTTTGCTTTGTCTGTCCAGCTAGATTTAAGTATAACACATCTTGATGTAAAAACTGCATTCTTGAATGGCAATCTCAAAGAAGATATTTATATGGCTCATCCAGATATTTTTCAGAACAAAAATGTACCTAAAGTTGTAAAATTAAATAAAGCTATTTATGGGCTAAAACAGGCATCAAGGTCATGGTATGAAAAAGTTGATGAATGTTTAGGTATCTTAGGATATAAGAAGAGTCATTTAGAGCCATGTTTGTTTACAAAAATTCATGGAAATGTAAAAATGATTGTTGCTCTATATGTAGACGATTTCTATGTATATTCAAACTGTAATGTTGAGACAGAAAACTTAATAAGTATTTTAAGTTCTAAGTTTAAAATTAAGAATTTAGGTCAGATTCAACAATGTTTGGGAATGCGAGTAAAAATTGATAAAGAAAACAATGTGATCACTTTGGATCAAGAGCAGTATGTAAATTATTTGCTAGAAAAATTCAATATGACTGATTGTAAAGTTGCAAGTACTCCAATGGAATGTAAACTTAACATAGATGAGGGTGAAATTGATGTTCAGATTCCTTATCAGAAATTAATTGGAAGTCTCATGTACTTGTCAGTAATGACGAGACCAGACATCTCGTTCAGTGTAAGCTTTCTAAGCCAGTTTAATAAATGTTACACTAATGTTCATTGGGCTTACGCTAAGCGGATTCTTAAATACCTTAAGAAAACTAAAAACTATTGTCTCAGGTTTGTAAAGGAAAAGGCTGAGCTTGAAGGATTTGTTGATGCCGATTGGGCAAGTAATTGTATTGATCGCAAGTCCTATACGGGCTACTGTTTCATGATATCAGGGTCAGCAGTTTCCTGGGAAAGTAGAAAACAGAGAACAGTTGCTCTATCCAGTATGGAGGCTGAGTATATGTCTATAGCAGAAGCATGTAAAGAGGCTATGTATCTCAGAGCTTTGCAATGTGAAATCACAGGCAAGATGTACTCCGTTGCTTTGTACAATGATAGTCAGAGTGCACAGAAGTTGGTGGCAAATTATTGTTCACATAGAAGAAGTAAACACATAGATATAAGATATCATTTTGTGAAAGATGCTGTTAAGGATAAAATTGTGCATATCATGTATTTGCCGACAACTCATATGCCCGCTGATGTATTAACTAAAGCTCTAAGCTCCTCTAAGCACTATGATTGTATCAAGGGCTTAGGTATTGTTCCTAAATAGGTGTGTAATAGTTTAGGTTGTACCTAAGATAAGTATTTGTTTATCTGATGTAGTGGGGGTGTTGTAATTGTATCGAGAATGACATCCGTATAAACAAACGTGTACTTGCTCTGTGTCTATGGTAAGGTATGAATAAAAGACATTCTGTCGTTAATGGTCAGCCAAGTGTGTTTTATTACTAGAATTTCAAATCTCTTTCTTGGTTGGTTTAATTTAATGGTTTGGTCTGTGTGTGTTTTTTTTTATTGAACATTAGACTCACAGTTACATTTTTTTTTCTTATATATGCTATGAATTATATACTAATCTTATACCAATTCGAGTCTACATTTTGTTTTCTGTGCATATTTAAAAAATATTCGTTTCTTTTCAGCTGCCCCATCTGCATTGTCTGCTGTTGCGAAGGATCCTATAAATACCTGCAGGTAAATTAGAACTGTACTGTAGATGTTCTGTATTTTACAACGTTTTTAGTTGAGTCACTTTCTTGTTTTGTCAATATGTCTGTCAAAACATTAAAAAAATTGGTTGCCTGTAAAGTAGGTTTAACGATAGTTTAACGTGACTACCAGCGTAACGGGACAATGAGCGTTACCGGAAAATGACAGCGTTACCGGACAATGACATCAACGTTTTCGTTTGTGCATGCAGCCGGCGTTCATCGCTATTCAACGTTGCCATTATATTAAATGTAATTATGATTCAATTCACTCTATCATTAGTAAGTTGTGTAAATAAAATTTACAAATGTATCGTCAAAAAGTTTAAAAATTAAAAAAAAATGATATTTTTTCAGCGAGGTTCAGTGGCGATGTCGCGACAACTCGTGTATATCGGTCGACGAAAAGTGTGACGGCGTCGTCGACTGCCCCGATGGAAGCGACGAATCGCATTCACTGTGCAGCAAGAACCCGTAAGGCTTACTAAAACTGTCCACTGTGCGATTTTTTTTTAGGTTGCAAAAGCTTAATATTGTCACAGAGTGGGAAAACGCATGTGCTACACTGTACATTGTTACATGTATTATACCTCGACTTATATCCCATTTACTTGGGGTCGGCCTTCCTTGTCCGTTTTCTCCACTCTGCACGATTTTGTGCAGTGTCAGTTTCGAGTTGAGCTCCTCTCAGGTCTTTATCAACCGTCGTTAACCAAGTGGAGGGTGGTTTTCCACGTACCCATTTCGTAATCGGCAAACTTAGGGCAAGCTTAACCATATGATTCTCCGGGCGCCTCTGGACGTGCCCGTACCATCCAAGCCGTTTTTTAAACTACTTTAAAACTTCATTTTATGTAGGTAGGTAGTTATTCTGGATTTTGTCAAGCAATGTGATACCCGCAGACTAGAACTTAGCACGCGCATACACCGTACATTGTTAATCAAAGTTATTCATAGTAAGAATTATGGGCATGAGAAGCCATCACAACTTTCGATCGAAAGGTCGTGAGTTCGGACCCTAAGAACCGAAAAAATATCTATTTGTGCATTTAAAACACTTGCTTAGCGGTGAAAGAAAACAAAGTGAGGAAACCGGCATGTTATAGAACCTAAAAAGTTCGAAAAACATGTGTCAAGTGCACGAAAGGAGCCTCTTCGGGGCGCACTTGAAATTTTTTCACCACACTGGTTCGAAAGAACTAGTGTGGTGAATCCGCATACTTGGCAATAAGTGGCTATAGTGGCTAGTATTCTCCCAAATATTATTTCTAGGCCACCATCTGGTAACTGTGTGCTTCCGCCATACCCGGATCATGGTTCCTACGAGACCGACATACCAGGCGCGGAGCCAGGTCAGGGCTATCAGATGTTGAACCTCAATGTAACCTGCCAGCGAGGGTACGGTGTGGTCGGGTCAGCTTCAACCTCCTGCGTCAACGGAAAATGGCAGGGCAGCGTCCCAAAATGTGTCGGTAAGTAACCATTTAATTTTGACAACACGGATGGTCAGGTAGCAACTGCGATGAGCTGCCACACTGTCCGGTTTGATTCCCGCTTCAGGACAAACTTGTGCTGCTTAGTTTGGGACTAGATGGCGTTGTGTGACTATGCTACAGCCGTATAGTCTATAGAGAATATTTATTGGAAGGATTCTAATTAAATTCAATCATCTTCTGGCATAGGTAAGTCTTGTTAAATACATACTTAAACTTTATGAGTTAATCCTACTTCCTACTATCCTACTAATATTATAAACGCGAAAGTTTGTAAGGATGGATGGATGTTTGTTACTCTTTCACGTAAAAACTATTGAATGGATTTTAATTAAACTTTACAATAATATAGCATACACATCAGAATAACACAAAGGGTTTATAAAGATACCTGCGCAGACGAAGCACCAGTAAGTAGTCTATGAAATAAATATGATTGAAAATCAACAGTCTCCTTAATGACCTACGCCCCTAACTTTCATGAGGTGCATCAACGTAAATTGGAACTAGGTACGTAGCAAGATGCTCTCCAGGATAGAAACAAGTGGCTCATAGTCTACGAACAAAAATAAAACATGGTTTATTTTTGTTCAGCTCATAGTGGGTTAGCCACATTATAGTCAGAATGTGCGCACGGCTTTAATTTATGCTACTTTAAAAGTATAAAAGCGAATTTTTTTGAGGATGGATAAGATATGCGGTTCAAGAGTTATCTTTTTGAAAATCTATACATATAATAAAGCAGAAGACCCCGAATTTCTGTACATATGTTTTTTTGACGAAACCGCGTTCAGACGATATTAATAAACATGCCACAATTTTTTTTTTATTGGAAGACTTTGTTTGTGGGTTTGTGTGTTCGTCCATCACGTAAAAACTACCGAACGGATTTAACTGAAACTTCACAATATCATATAATAGCTATATAATATTACGCTAAATCTCTTCAAAGGGTAGATATAGAAGTTTAAAGTTTGTATGGAAACAGTTTTTTTTATGAGTTTATCTATCTCAAACTTTGGAATTATGTTCTTCAAAACAAATAATAAGATACGGGTTTCATCGATTTTCAAATTTATAGTTAAAAGATGTGAAAGTACGGAATGAAGGAGTTATTGGATCTAAAGTTGAATGAGCCTGTCTCCTCAAGTATACACAATATTTCATTAAAAGTTGCATTTTTATGATTTCCGAAGATAAGTACCGCCAGGTTTTTCAGTTATCTACTAAATTCAATGTTTGAGTGGGTAAAAAGAGGGATGGAAAATGTGCAAGTATTGATTGACTTGCTTAGGACTGACAGTTTGCTATTCCGCGACATTTCTTGAAAGAAACAAAATCGACAAAATAAACAACTCTTCCACGGGTGACGAAGTCGCACGCGGGTACAGCTAGTGGTAAATAAATACACACATAGGTACAAACGCCAATTAATTATTTGTCTTGACTCTTGTCTCTATGACCTTTGAATCGCTTATTACTGACACTTTCGCTATTCTTCGGAGACACATCACGAATTTGACAGGCGTGAAAAAATCGCTCCTTGCATAATTAATAAATAAGAATTTAATAATGATTGAATAATTTAATTTAGAAAAATAATTGTAGGTATGTCATTAATTTAATTTGATGAATTATAATGAATACTCATTTATTTGAATGTACACATAGATTTTTTGAACAGAAAAATCCATTGGTGTACCACCGGTTTCGAACCCACGACCTTCGGATCGAAAGTTGAGTCCTAAAAATGAGCCCTAAAACTTTGCTTTACAGAGCGCGATCAGGTGACTCCGGGTGGTAATGCACTGGTAGTTCTAGGGGTGCGAGTAGAAAAGAGCGATCTACAGTGGCATGCAGGCATCTTCAATACAACCTTAGACCTTTCCATGCTGACCTACGGAAACGTGCCTTTGGGCGAAAGCATTGTTATATCAGGTAAAAACATCAAAATGTCAGGAAAAAACTACGATTTGGCAGCTAGCACTATCGTTATATCAGGTAACACCATCGAGCTGACTGATAACACCATAAATATATCAGGTGATGGAGTCACTATATCAGGTAACATTATCACGATGTCAGGTGGTAACAACATCCATATATCAGGTACCGGCACTATATCAGGTAACACCGTCCATAAATCATCAACTGACATCATCGATGTGTCAGGTAACTTCGTTGACTCAGGTAACATCATTGACTAAGGAAACACCATCATTACATTAGATCTTTAAGATAAAAAATGCACGCCCCTCAAAATATCATCGCCATACAAATTATACTTACATTGATGGCACGAGTGAAGAGACGTGCATTTTAGATCTCTAACATCGTATCCACCATCGTTATATCAAGTAACAGCAGAGTTATATCAGGTAACACCATCGTTAATACAATAACACAATCATTATAATATGTACGAGTATCTACATTGTGGCGGATAATATATATTTTCACACCACCTGCTCGACAATATCCAATTACATTTCATGCTATCATCAAGGTAAAGCAAAGCATTACTTACCAAGGGAGGTAATGTTGTATGAAACTCCCAAGGGTTGTAATGTGATTTGAATTTGGAACGTCAAATTCGTGTGGAAACTCGTGGAAAACTCTAAGTAAAAGAACGCCCATATGGCATTGTAAAAAGGTTTGTTCTAAAATCGAACTGGCCATTTTTTTTTTGATCTTGATTATTTATTCTGAGCAAGCTAAATTCAGGTTTCGCATAAACAAAAATTCTGTAATTCTGTAATTCTTTCATTTTCACAAAAACACGATATAGTATAAAACATAACCTCCAATGGTACACCTTTGGCCGGCAGCATCATTATAACAGGCAGAACCACCAATATGACCGGAAAAACTACAATTTTTCTGTTGGCGCTGTCATTATATCAGGTAACACCATCTATCTGTCAGATAACATCATCAGTATAACAGGTAACTCCATCATTATATCAGGTAACAACATCAGGATGTCAGGTAACAAGATAAATATATCAGGTCAAGCTGGCGTTATATCAGGTAACACCATCCATAAATCAGGTGACAAAATCAATGTGTCAGGTAACATCATTAACTAATACAAGGTAACACTATCTTTACATCAGATCTTTCAGATTAAAAATGCACGCTTCTCTAAGAGTGTGTCCAGATCTGACAAATATGCTGTTCGCGCTCCGCTCACGCACCGCTCACGCGCTGCAGTCGTGTGTACAGTCAGCTGCATAAACATGTATACACTCCTGAGCTTTTACATTTATATTATACTCTTAATTTTGTAAAAACATTCTTCTTCTGACAAGAATTCTTACAAGTAAGATATTACCTAATTTGAAAATGCTTGCGTGCACTTTTCTTTGCAAAATACAAATTAATATTAAAGTGAAGCTTAGGAGTGTATACATGTCTGTGCAGCTGACTGTATGTTAAAAATAGCAGTGGACTGACGTACATGCAGGCAAACTGCACGCGCGCGGCTTGCGTGTATCCAACGAGCGTTTATAAGTTTCACGTAAGAGACGCACTGTAAATTCAGGAGCAAGGAAAGTGGTCTCTGGAGCCGTAAAAAAAATATATTTTGCGAGCCGATGTGTACAGTTCAAGGTGTCGATCAAGAAGGTAGTTTTCAATTGTGTCGCCTGATGGCATTAGCTATTTGACATTTACATCCAAATGTGGAATGTACGACGCGTTAATACTTATATCGGTATTTTCCGGTGAAAAGGCAGTTCGGCTGCTCAACGCTAGATGGCGTTGAGTAGTCGAACACGCACAAACAGTTGCAGTAGAAGGCAAGCAGCACGCGAGCAGCACGAGCGCTGCACGTTTGCAGCTCATTCGCCAGATCTGTACACACCCTAATATCACCGCCATACAATAGGTACAACTCGGGCGAATCAACATGACACCTGGCTGATACGTGGCTCGGAACTTGATGCAACCCCCGCTACCCGCGCGGCGCCCTCCGTGTGTCTTCTTCCTCTAATTACGAAACCTTATCATTACTTATCATTACCAAGTATTACAGGACCTCTTCTCTATCAAGATTATCCAACTCCACGCTGTGCTTTCGAAACTTCATTCGAGTCAGGTGTCGTGTTTACTCGCCTGAGTAGTACCTACATATTTCAGAATAATCGCGCGAGTGCAGGGGCCTGAATTTTTAAGCTGAAAGATCTATACATCATCGTTTCATCAAGTAACAGTATATAAATAACGATACTATTTATTGTTTGTTATATGAGGCAACGCCATCGATAAGTGTAGTAACACCTTTATATCAAGTACTTATACCATCGTTATGTCTGGTAACACCATCAATAAATTAGCAACACCATCGTTCGTTTTCATTTCATTTATTCATTTTAATATTTAAGTGTCGTGTCTTTAACAAATTTAAGTGTAGTGTCTTTCACAAATTACAATTACAAAAAAGTGAAAAGTAATAGAGGTGGAGAACTTACTAATTAGGTACATTTATAAGTGTTCATTAATAAGATTGGTAAACTACTATAGAATGTTAACAGGTCCTTCTCATCCGCTGCAAAAAAGTTTCCCTTAGTTTAAATAAATTTGCATAAATTATAAAAAAACATTTTTATTCTCAACCGTTGCAGTAAGTTAGTGCAAAGTACAGTCAACAGCGGAACGGCAACAACTTCAAAATGTAAGAGCGAGTAGAATGACGTCCTTGGTTCTAACGTAACATCTGTAGTAATTTATATAAAAGGCTTCGTCCTGAGTGACTGACTGACAACGCACAAGTCATACCAGTGGACGTAGAGCTTGGTAGAGCCTTGAAATTTCGAAGTTCTACCTTCGTACTTCGGTAAGTTAGTGTAATAAGAAAGGAATTTTGTTTGTATTGTGAGAGGGAGTAGTATCTTTATTTTTGATTACTTACAATGGTTAAAGTAAGGAATTAATTACTGGGTTTCATCAAAAAATCGTATTGAAAACTTTCCTTGCTAACTGTACTAGAACGCTTCGAATGCAATTTGGGAATAAAAATATTATTTATTTTTTAGAACTAACATTTTTGTTGCCGATGAGAATCAATGTATAAATATAATGTACATATATGTATGTATACTTACTATACCTAAGTATACCTACTATAAACGATTACAGACTTATTATAAGTAGTAGGTTTCTAATAAAAATATGAAGAATATCTGGTGTTTTATTTCAATTTCAAAAGTTATTTATTTCAATAAACATCCAACAAAATTCCAAGTTATTCTTAAAACTAGACAAAAATACAATTTTTCTGTTTTTTAGTCGATATCTAACTCAGGCAATTACCTACTTAAAAAACGAATAAAATAATGACACAAACACAGATTTGTTAAGGATAGGTTCTTCTTCTTCTTATCGTGTCACTAGTTCTTTCGAACCAGTGTGGTGAAAGGATTGTAAGTGCGCCTCGAAGAAGCTCCTTTCGTGCACTTGACACATATTTTCGAACTTTTTAAGGATTATGACATAATATGGTTTCCTCACAATAGGTTTTTACCTCTTTAGCGGAGATGGACTGTCGGGTTTACGACCGTCTCCGCAGCGCAGAGGAAGAATGCGCGCCCGCTGAAGTGAGGGTGCAGGAACACCGGCGCGCGTTTGACAAGTGGCGCGAACGGCTCTTGGAGCCGCATCGTTTGCGCCAACGCGTTGTCGGTGCGATTGTGCCGCTCTTCAAGGAGTGGATGGAGAGGAAGGAATACGTCACCTACAGACTGACTCAGGTGCTCACCGGACATGGGTGCTTCGGTGCGTACCTGAATCGGATCGGCCGCGAACCGACAGCGGAGTGCCACCACTGTGGGAGGGACCAGGACTCTGCCCAGCACACGCTCGAGGAGTGCTCGGCGTGGAGCTCTGAACGGCGGGTCCTGATGGACCAAATCGGGCAAGACCTCACCCTGCCTAGCGTTGTTGCGGCAATGCTGGCAGAGACGACAGCGTGGAGGGCAGTAGCCTCTTTCTGTGAGACCGTCATGGTTCATAAAGAGGCTGCTGAGCGGGATCGCGAGAGATCCGATCCCGCTCGGAGACGGCGGGGCCGGGGTGTCCAGGTGGGACATCCCGGGCCGTCCGCCCCATGAGGGGCGGCGGTGTCTCCTGCCAATGAGGGAGATCTTGCTGGGTTCGAGAAAGGTCGGAGTGGGGGCTCTGGCTGCATCATACTCGAACCCGGGACGGCTGCAGTGCACGGGGAGGCATGCACTGCAAGCGGAGCTCGGGGTTGGCGCAAGCCTTCCCTGGGATGGGCCTCACAGCAACGTGCGTGAGGGACACCGGTACGTGTTCTTCGGATATCCCGGGGTCCCTCTAATGCGCAGAGGTCGGCCACCATGGGATTTTAGTCGGTATGAGTCCGACATACCCCTCCGCCCTCCCCCAAGGTCGGTGGGCATCCATGAGGATTTCCCCATGTAAAAAAAAATAAAAAAGGTTTTTACCTCTTTCAGTTGAGTGCAATACTGCAATATTAAAATATTATAAATAAAGGTAGGTGCCTAACTTACTGATAACTTATGCCCTACTTATCTTTAAACACTAATTATTACGTATATATCTACATTTTATGGAACGGCTCTTTAGTGCCTAGATAGTGTATGAAGCCCGTCACACACGTAGCTATAATATATATACGTATATTAAGTAATATGATTATAGCAAGGCATATTACGATATATTTTCTATACAAATATTCAAGTGACCGCACACGCAGCTATAATATATAGTGCAGTCAAATAAGGCGTGTTTCGAGCAAAGATAGGACATAATTGAACACATTTGTTTATGTAGAATTTACGTGCAGAAATGAAACCACCATTTAACGAGACTGAGTTTATTCAGCATTGACGGTATCGCTAGGAAAATCTTATACCTACCCACCCGCAATCATACATTACAATTTTCCCCCTTTAGAATCTATTTGTAAGTACTTTAAACCCCTATTTATTATAAGTCTAAACACTTGCATCTAAATTCCTGGTATACACAGGTAAACTCGGTAAACTATACTTAACAACAATAACTTAAAGTAAATAACAATATTATACTAAACAATAACTATATAACTATAGGTATATATAATATATTATAATAAAACTAGCAGCATAGCTAAGCATTTCATCTAAACAGACCGGATCGTTTAAGTACATATAATATTTTCATTTATTATGTATACACCACTCTCCCACAAAAATAATTTAAGTTTTGTTTTGCAACATCCTAGACCAGACTTAAAAACATCGGGAAAATCTAATTTCAATTTTGCAACATTAGGATCATTTACCGCGGATAGATGATGTAAGCTAATCGAGTTCAACTTTAACTTGCGAAGCCAACGACGACCGAGCAGCGGCGGGCCGCCGTTGTCTATAATAAAAAGCGGTAATGACATAGAAATGTCACTGCATTGCACGTTTACTATGACGCGCCCGAGTGGAACGATCGCTTCTCCCGTGTATGAATGGAATTTGTTGTTATCGTTAGTTATAGGTAGGTGAGATAGATGTTTATCATAAAATGACTTACTGACCGCCGATATTCTGCTGCCCGTATCTATTTCGAACAACACCTTTGTATTTTCAACTGAGAGGGCATAATGATAGGGACCGTCTTTCGAATCACTTTTAACCGACACCACTTGATACAAGCCGTCACTAGACTCCGAATCCGAACTGGAATCTTGTTTATTGATGAAGTTTTGGTACCCGGATTTGTCCTTCTTATTTTTGGAACACATCACCGAAAGATGACCTTTGACGTTGCACTTATCACACGTGTATGACTTATATCTACACTTGTTAGGCGCGTGCCGAGATTTCCCGCAGCGCCAGCAAGCGCCCCTCTGGTCGCGCGCGGCAGCGGGCGGCTGCTGCGCCACCCGATGCAGGCCGGCCACGGCGGCGCCCTGCCCGAGTCCCGATATGCCGGCGGTCGCCGACAGCGCGGCGCCGGCCACGGCTTCCGCCGCGTGCCGCTCGGCCGCCTCCAGCGCGAGCGCCAGCTCCACAGCTTTCTTGTAGTCTAGCGACGTCTCGGCGAAAAGCCGCGAGCGCATGTCTTCACTACGCAGCCCGGACACGAACTGGTCGCGGATGTTTTCCTCCAACTTAGCTCCAAAGTTACAATGAGTGGCTAGATGCTTTAAACTTTGGAGAAAAACGCTGATAGACTCGCCATCCGCCTGACGTCGTAGACGAAACGTATGTCTTTCTGCAATTTCTGATCGCTTGGGTTCCAGGTGGTTGGTCACAAGAGTGACGAGCTCGTCGAAGGTCTTGTCTTCAGGATTGTTGGGAGCACACAGGTCGCACATCAACTGATAGGTCGGCGCACCCACATGCGTAACCAAAGTGGCCACGCGTAACTCGGTTTTGATTTCGTTCAATAATATGAATTGTTTCACTAAACGAATGTACGATGACCAATTCCTGCCTTCTTCGAGGTCAAACTGAGATAATTTACCGAAGGGCATGGTTAAAACCCATAAATCGTCGCCAATGTAGAATTTACGTGCAGAAATGAAACCACCATTTAACGAGACTGAGTTTATTCAGCATTGACGGTATCGCTAGGAAAATCTTATACCTACCCACCCGCAATCATACATTACAGTTTAGAGCTTAAATTTTTACATAAATCGATTTCAAATGAATTTGCCCCTACCATATATAAATTTCAACCTCCGGAAATGGCTGGATCCGGAGATACCTTCATAAGGCCATAGCTTGATGAGGCGTTTGTATACAGTTGGTGCAGTGTGATATATTTTGAACGACACCATGCTCCACGTTCCCACCAAGTTTCAGCTAAATCCGAAACCGGGAACACCTTTGAATTGTGATACCAATTTTTTGTAGAGGTACATTAAGATAGTCATAATGTGTGGTACAAATTTCATGAGATAGACTTTACCCGTTTACATTTTATACCGTTTTCAAAGTTTCAACTGAGTATTTAACAGGGTTCCGTAGGTGCTAGAATCGGTGCAAATTAGGTGGTGACTCCTGGTGGTATCCTCTATCGATCCCGCAACATTCTACAAATGTACGAATTATGTCCTATCTTTTTCGGATTTTAACTAGCCTAATATATATTTCTATGACTTTAATATTTGTATAGAAAATATGATGATGAGGATGGTATACCCAATGAGGTCATAAAAGCAATCATGGAGCCTATCACACCTATTCTGACTGACCTATTCAACACTATAATGGAAATTGGCTCTATACCTAAAGAATGGGAAAACTCTATCATCACTCTGCTCTACAAAAAAGGCAATCATCTGGACATTAGTAACTACAGGCCGATAAGCTTGCTGCAAACCATTTACAAACTCTTCATGAACGTCATATCCAGACGTATGAGAAATGCTTTGGAAGAACATCAACCCAGAGAGCAAGCTGGATTTAGACCAAATTACTCCACAATGGACCATATATTCACTTTGACGCAGGTGATAGAGCGCTACATCGAATATAATAAGCCTCTCTACATTGCCTTCATAGACTACTCAAAAGCATTCGACACGATCTCACATGAAGCACTATGGAGAGCCCTGGAGTCACAAGGAGTTGAAATCAAATATATAATGCTGCTGAAGGAAATATACAAACGGAGTACAGCTACAGTAAAAATAGATAAAAAAGGGAAACCATTCAATATAAACAGAGGCGTGAAACAAGGTGATCCGATATCCCCAAACCTTTTTACGGCGCTACTAGAGTATATTTTTAACCAGCTGAACTGGAATGGAAAGGGAATCAGAATTGATGGAGAGTACCTAAATCACCTACGCTTTGCCGATGACATAATCATAATTACAGAGAGCCATAGTGACCTACAGCACATGATGCAAACCCTTGATAGTGAAAGCCGTAAGTGTGGTCTACGCATGAACACGAGCAAGACCTGCCTGATGACCAATAGCTCAAAGCTCACAGTACTCCTTCATGATGAATCTGTTGACTATGTCGATGATTACGTATACCTGGGCCAAAACATCTGCTTCCAAAACCAAACTCAGAGGGAAGTGGAGAGACGCGTAAAGATAGCTTGGGGAAAATATTGGTCGCTGAAACATATATTTAAATCGAAACTCCCAGTGTCAATAAAAAAGAAGGCAATGGACTCTACAGTTCTACCGACTCTACTCTACGGCTGTCAAAACTGGGCCCTCACTAAACAAATCATTAACAAGATTCAAGTCTTCCAAAGAGCCACTGAAAGGAGCCTGCTCGGTATAAGATTAAAAGACCGCATAAGAAACACCAAAATCAGACAGAGAACCAAACTTATAGACGCTGCTACTCTAGCATGCCAACTTAAATGGAGATGGGCGGGACATGTCGCACGAACACTAGACGGCAGATGGAGTGAACGCGTGCTGCACTGGTACCCGCGGGGAGCGGGGCGCGCGCGCGGACGCCCGCGCCGCCGCTGGCGGGACGACATCGAGGACGTTGCCGGCCCTACTTGGACGAGACTCGCAAACGATGGAGACGCATGGAAGCAGATGGAGGAGGCCTTCACCCTTAGATGGGTAACCAATTAAAAAAAAAACCATAAGAAAATATATACCTTGTAAATTACTATGTTGGAAATAAATGGCTTATTATTATTATTATTATAGAAAATATATCGAAATATGCCTTGCTATAAAATATCTGTATAGTCTGTGAATCGTGTAGGCAGATAATAATAACACTGAACCCAGCCGAGAATCGAACCTGCGTCATCACTACGCCAAATGAGATCGTCCAATACAGATTCTGATTTCCCATCGAATGGCAAAGAACCGATGCGCCACGCAACCATTTATCTGAATTACCGTAACCTCAGTAACCTGTTTCGCGGTCATCAGCCTGGTGTTGCCAGTTTATTAAATTCGCTAGTTTTAAGGTAAAAAAAAATTAAAAAGCTGTGTTGGCCGAGTGGGTTAGATTTGTACCATTAAAACACATAAATTGATATTCAACATTCCATCCACCATGCCGGTGTCCCCGGAGTCATCATCACAGAAAATAATCACATCTCCATAGAGTACATAAGCATAGAGGATGCATACCTACTATGTTTATTGTAAACACTACAGGAGGCGCTTCGATTTTCGATCCGATGGTCGTGGATTCGAACCCGGTCGAACACCGATGGATTTTTGTGTTCAAGAAGATCTACGTGTGCATATAAAACAGGTGCTTATAACGGCGAAGGAAAACATCGAGAGGGAACCGGCATGTCAAAGAACCTAAAAGTTCCAAAACAAACACGAAAGGAGCCTCTGCAAGGCGCACTTGAAATCCTTTCACCACACTGGTTTGAAAGAACTAGTGACACGATAAGAAGAAGAAGACTGAACACAGAAATGACAAAAATACTTGAAAAAATTAAGTCGATCTTTTGTCAAAATTTTGATTAAAATTGGATAACGATCACCGTTATTCATTTTCCTATGGATTAGCGTCAAGCGGTACCCAAAATTGATAATAAATTAAGTTTTATTCATCGTTTGGCAAACCCGGGTACCTAGCTCGGGCCAGCTCGCCGCAGCTCGGCTAGGGCGCCGCACTCGTCCCGCTGTCACTCTGTCATTTTGTAAAAATCCAAAATTCTGACTGCACAGATACAATGTTATACCTTCTACATTGCCCATTTAAGTTTTTTTGGTAATTAAAAATTTACGATAAGTTTTATTTATTTTAATTTATTTTAATTCCATTTGATTTTGTTTAATTTTATGTAATTTATAAATGAAATGTGATGTGAAATATAGATCTCTAGTAGTCCGAAATAAAATATTTTTATTTTATTTTATTTTAGACATTTATTCATTTATTGAGGAATTTTCAACAACTTTCCGAATTAATTGAAAGGCTAAAGTCCAATACCTATAGTTATGAAGGTCAAGTAGGTAAATTATTTTAGTTATAATTATTATAAGGAAAATGAGTAAAATAAGTCGGCCACACCAGTTCGTCTTAGGATTTCCCCGAGACAACCTCGGACAAAATTTTAACAATAATAATGAATAAATAAAAGATTTTAAATGTTTATTTTCTACTAGTCAGTTTTTATATGATTTTTGTGAGATTTAGAACATGTTTGTGAGCTTATTGTGTTTGTATATTATTGGTAAGTAAGTTTTTTATTGTAAGTATGTAATATTGCTGTCAGAAATAAAATTATAAAATAGTAAAGAATAATGAGAGATCAGTTCATTGGGATTAAAAACATGAAACAAGCTAAAAATGTTTTATTTAGTGCTGTATTTTTAGAATAAATTATTAACCAGGATAAACAATGACAGAAAAAAATACATATTTTCTAAGTTGCCAGTTCCTTGTGCAATGTAATTACTTATCCATTATTTTTTAAATTAATTTATTAATTTTTATGAAATAAGGGGCGAGACTGGCGCTCTTCTGATGGTAAGAGATTACACCTGCCCATAATCATAACAGTGCTACACAGGACTTAGATTCCTATAAATTCTTATAATTTTTGCTAAGTTTAAAAAAGTTTTCTAAATTTGGGTTTTTGTATAACCTTTTTTAATGATAGCGACCTTAAAAATCACTGAGATTGGAAATAGTTTGACCTACGTTAGGGATTTTTTTTAAAGCTAAGTCAAATGAATGGTCAAATGCGAGTTATTATTAATCGTTTTCCTGTTCGCTTACTATCAAAACCACAGACCAAGTAATTTCCCAGCAAATTCGTAAGTTCTGTAAATAATGAGTCAAGTGGTTAAAGTACTCTACGTAAATACGTGATCGAAGCCGGATTTTTTGTAATAAATGCTGTATCATACAAAAAAATCATACGATTGTACCAATCACATTATACCTACGTGTAGCTATTAATAGTTATTTCATTATTATATGATACGTAGATGTAACTATGTGTAATAGATATAAGTATTATACAGAGATGTTCGGTGTCCCGTTAGGATGTTAGGTGTAGGTATGTAAGGATTCTGTCTTCTTCTCCTTATCGTGTCACTTGTTCCTTCGAACCAGTGTGGCGAAAGGATTTCAAGTGCGCCTCGAAGAGGCTCCTTTCGTGCACTCGACACATGTTATCGAACTTGGTTCTACGACATGCCGGTTTCCTCACGATGTTTTACTTCACCGTTGCGCGAACGTGGGATGCATACATAGATTTTTACGCATGACTGCCACCGGGACTCGAACCTCTATATGGGCTTCATCCACTCGACCACCACGTCCTCAAGGATTCTGTCTGAATGTATGTATAGGTATCAAACCAACATAGACATTCTGCAGCTATTGTATAGTATAGTAGTAAGCATTACTGTGTGTCGGTACTGTAGCTAATTAAAGTTACTGGGCTTCCGAAACTGATCATCAAAATGTCTCAAAGTGGCATGATCCTTTAAGAAAGCGCCAAGCTTTCTTTTCACATATATAAAAAAGATGTATAAATTAGGTATGTACGCATAAAATCCTAATAAATCAGCATTACCTACAAACCAAATCAATTAACCAAGTCAATTATAAAATTCAACAACCAAAATGATAACTAATGGTTTTTGAATCGACTTTCCATTGAATTTCATTTTATAAGGATTTTTACTGTTTGGTTTGAAGTGTTGAGGTTGACCTTAAACATTTTTTTATCAAATAAAGGTTGATTTCAAATGCAAAACATGTTTTAAACTTGAAATCGAACCTGGTACCTGAGTTACTGTTATGAGCCACAAAATCAAATATTGTACTCAATACATAATGTATATCTCACCGTAGACCTAGAGAAAAGAAGCTACTATAGAATAACAGTTTTCCCATTGAACACTGACGAAGACAGGCTTTATCCCAGAGGAGCATACTCTACTTTTCACACCTACTGCGAGGCAATAAAAAACCAGGGCTCCAGCAGCGAACACCGTCTTTTGTTTCACAATCTTTGAAGTCGCGCCTTTTTTCTTTTTTTTTATGAATGGCCAGTTCGATTTTAGAACAAACCTTTTTACAATGCCATATGGGCGTTCTTTTACTTAGAGTTTTCCACGAGTTTCCACACGAATTTGACGTTCCAAATTCGAATCACATTACAACCCTAGGGAGTTTCATACAACATTACCTCCCTAGAGAGGTAATGCTTTGCTTTACCTTGATGATAGCATGGTATGTAATTGGACATTGTCGAGCAGGTGGTGTGAAAAATCATTTTCTGTTTTATAATAATCAAAGTTTCAATCAAAAATATTGTAATCAAACAAAAATAACGTTAACCATTGAAAAAATCCCAAAATTCTGACCGCACAGATACAATGTACCTCTTCTGCATTGCCCATTTAAATTTTATGGTAATGAAATATTTGTGGTGTATATTTTTATTACAGCATAAGCTAACTACTACAATCTATATATAGGTATATTACAAAATTTACAAAAGGAAACAATTGGGCCACCCATAGACCGTTGCAAACGATCTATAGGTAGCTCAACTGCTCCAACTCGATACCCGATGGCAGCGTGCCGAGGATACTGGCTGCATTGCCTCTTTGTATAGCAAGGCTTATTCTTTGGCCCAGATAGCTGCCAGCCCTCTGATCACGCGTCGCTTCGACCAGACGCTCTGACAAAATTTTAAAAACGCGGACGGCTCCTATTCCCCATGGACCTAGGGTCTCGACCCCAAAGGGCTCAAACATGTACGACCTATCAAGACCTACATATTTACGCCGCTTGAGATCTTCAGCAGAGTTTGCCGCCGCACCAGCCCTAACTTGCGGCCCTGGCAAATGAGAAGGTGCCAAAGTGTCTACGCATGTATATTGGTGTATATTGATTGATAAGATAAATTAGAAGCTAGGTCATGATAAGCACGCCAATGTCTCGATCAAGGAAAATTAAACAATAGAGTGTCATTCATAAGTTTCGTTCATTCTTGAATTTTCATAAAATACGTGTACTTGTATTTTATGAAAATCATTAATTACTTTTAAGCAATTAGGTACTTTTCTTGCATGCCAGTTCGGACCGTTAAGAACTGTCAAGCGAGTTAAGTAATTGCTTATGAACTTCGATAGTTAGGTGCAAGTCGGCATGAGTCCACAGCTGGACTTAGGTCTCTCCCGTCTAAAGCGCTCCACTGAGCCTGATCTTCGGCTCTTCTCGTCATCATTCTCATCCACATTTCATGGAGTTTTCTTTTGGTTTCAGCTGCCCCATCCGTTTTTTCTGCTGTTGCGAAGGATCCTATAAATACCTGCAGGTAAATAAAGATTAATAAGGTTTAATGCAGCATAAGCTAACTACTTCAATCTATATTACAAAATTTACAAAAGTAAACAATTGGGGATAGACCGTTGCAAATGATGTATAGGAAGCTCAACTGCTCCAACTCGATACCCGATGGCAGCGTGCCGAGGATACTGGCTGCATTGCCTCGTAAAAAGTCTATACCCTACTTCCTACTAATATTGTAAACGCGAAAATTTTTAAGTACGGATGGATGGATGAATGGATGTTTGTTCTTCGTGAAAGATCACGTAAAAACTACTGAATGGATTTTAATGAAACTTTACAATAATATAGCTTACACATCAGAATAACACATAGGCTACAATTTATAAAGATACCTGCGCAGACGAAGTCGCGGGCACCAGCTAGCCTTAGATAATTTTGTGTTAGTTTACTAACTGCATAGGCATTGATATTTTTACAACTAAATAATCAAGCTTTGACAAAAAAAATCTAAATTACCTACTGAAAAAATTACGTTATCCAAGTAGGTAAACGAAATTGCGTATTTTGCTTTCTTGTGCCTATTCAGTGGTGTTTACGGTCACTAAACCAGTCCAATTGAAGTCGGTATTTGTAAGTTTTTGTAAAACCTTGATTATCGTTTCTATTTAAGGGGAATCGTGTCGTTTATACGTGTTTTTAAGTTAGTAGGGTAATTTTAAAACGCGTATAAAATCTAAATTAAAGTATGAAACCTTTCACTTTTTTTGTTGACGAAATCAAAAAACATAGATGAAACGAATAGTGTGAAGAAATTACTATAATACGGCGTACTTTTTGAGTATTTGTCCGAAACATTTTGTATAGAATTCGGATTTGATAATCCTTAATTCTATTATTTTCTATTTGTGTTTCAGTTTGAGCGAGTTTTCGTGTAACGATGGCGCCTGCGTAAGCGCAGATTTCCTCTGCGATGGGCGGGCGGACTGCGCTGATGCCAGCGATGAGATGGCATGTCGAATGTCAGACAAGTAAGCATTTGTTTATAACTAAAAATAATGCTGTAAAACGTGACTTTTCATGCTGCCTCCAAAACTCCATAGAAGCCTCTAGTAAAGTCGCAACCACCACTACTTTACAGGGGCATGACTTGACTTATTTACTCTGACTTATGACAAAATAATCTCTCCAATTACTTGACACTGGCTATATATATACCTTTGATGTGAAGCCAAAACCGAAAAACTTAGGTTCTTCTATCATTTACTCACTTATCATAAGACCTGTTTGTAACCAACTATAATTGAGACAATTAAATAAATTGAAAATTGATATATTCGATAGGTTTGGTCAACGAAAAATTATTTACGACTTGCTATTTAGCTCGAAAAATCTGCCGTTTTGATTATTTTTTAATAAACCAATTTAAGAACACTCGGGTGATCAAGAAAAATCTAACGATACCTTAACTGTCAAAATCCGTCCAGCCGTTTGGAAGATACGTGGTATCTAACCCAGAAATTTACATACGTACAAGATACGCGCGAAAAACATAACCCTTCCTTGGTAGTCGGGTAAAAAACAGGTACCTAAAGTTTTACCACACATCAATCTACATTTAAATTCTAAGGCTAGACGCACACAATGTGGCCAGGCCAGCCATGGCCATTGGCCACTATTTTGGACACATTGGCACACAAGTGGCGGTCCGCGTGACTTGATGGCCTGTGAGGCATAACCACTTTTTTAATTAACATACTTACATTTTCTAAATTCTTCTTACAGAATGAATCTTTTGGTTGGAGGGACCATATTGAATCGTTCGAAACGCCAATCTTCGTGTCGGTAAGTAACTTTTGATATTTAGGATAAGTACTATTTAATTACAGCATAAGACACATATACCACTACACGAAGATACTGGCTGCATTGCTTCTTTGTATTGCAAGGCTTATTCATTGGCCGAGATAGCTGCCAACCCTCTGATCACGCGTCGCTTCGACCAGACGCTCTGACAACATTTTGATAATAATAAATAATAAGTTCTTAGTTTTTAAGTTTTTCTTTATTTCCAGCAAAAACCAGTGGAGATGTCGCGACAACTCGTGCATATCATTCGACCAAAAGTGTGACGGCGTCGTCGACTGCCCCGACGGAAGTGACGAAACACATCCACTGTGCAGGAAGATTTCGTAAGCCTAACTAAAATTGCCCACTTAGCGAGTTTGCGATGACTTCAAAAAACTTGTTTAAGTTTCCAAAATTTTTAAATTTTGTGAATTTTTAACCGACTTTAAAAAAAATGGCCGCTAACGAGCAACCAACCAACCACAGTGACCGGTGCCGGAGCCGCTCGTCAGGCACCGGTCACTGTGGTCGGTGGCTCGTTTGCTGCTGGCCTTACATGCACCACCTTTCAGATGTCAGTCCAACTGGTTCAGATGTACGTACGGAGCGTGCGTGGACGGCACTGCGCCCTGCAACGGTATCAAGGAGTGCGCTGATAACTCTGACGAACTGCTTCCTAAGTGCAGGAACGAGACTGAAGAGATTCGGTACGTAGTTGGATAGCTTACCTATCATTCTAACCAGTTTCCGTCTATAGTTTTGCCTGCATTTTGTCGTCAACATCAACTTATATACCAATATCGTCAACTTTTTTTTTTTTTTTTTTTTATTAAGAATAGACAAGCGTTTGACCACTACCTCACCTGGTGGTAAGTGATGGTGTGGTCGAAGATGGAGCACGCTTGGCTAGTATGAACTTATTCACTCTAGTCTTAAAGACTCCAAGATTGTAGTGGTCCTTCAACTTATACACTGAGTACTAAGATGACGGAATCGGTGGTAGTTTAACGTGACAACGTCATAATCAGCGTAACGGGACAATGAGAGTTACCGGACAATGACGTCAACGTTTTCTTACATGCAGCCGGCGTTCATCGATTTATTAGACGTTGTCGCGTCAAAAACTTAAATGGGCAATGCAGAAGGGATACTTCGTTGAAGTATTTGTGCAGTGAGAAGTTGGTTACTACAAAATAGGAGTGACAGCGGCGCGAGTGCGGCGCCCGAGCCTAATTACATAAAATCATCTGAGGCAAAAACAGCTTGTTTATATCAACAAATTATATAAATATATTTAGTAATAAATCAGCTTGATTTGTAAACAAAGGTTTTAATTAACTTAACTTTAGTTTAGAACTTTAGTACATATTACTATATTATAAACCAAAGAGTCAACGAACCGAAGTCAGAAACGAGAGTCTGACTCTCGTTTCTGACTTCGGCGAGTCCACACCTCCTGATGATGCCTCGTGTAGAGGCGAAACACGTGTCGTATCTTTAAACTTTGGTTTTCTGTTCGTTGACTCTTTGGTTTATAATATAGTAATATGTACTAAAGTTCTAAACTAAAGTTAAGTTAATTAAAACCTTTGTTTAGAAATCAAGCGGATTTATTACTAAATATATTTATATAATTTGTTGATATTTATGGATTTCCGCAAAGTAACGCCTGAATCAATCAATTAGTTGTTTATAAAGAAAGTTGTGTTAGTTACACCACTTATAACTCAAGAACGGCAAAACAGATTTGGGTGAAAATTGGTATGGAGGTAGCTTAGAGCCAGGAGACGGACATAAGATACTTTTTATCCCGTTCGACAGCGTTCCCGTGTGACTTGACATGAAACGTCAGTCACTATAAAACGTGGTTTATTTATTGCCATTAAGGCGGAACAAAGTTCGCCGGGTCAGCTAGTTGGTTATATAATGATAATATTTTTAACCTTTTTCAGTGGCCGATTTAAATGCCTCGACGGCAGCACGATACTTGCAGCCAACCATTGCGATGGCGTCAAGGATTGCGCGGACGGTTCCGATGAGACTGTACGAGCTTGTGCCGCGAAGACCTGTCCGTCCTACCTGTTCCAGTGCGCTTATGGAGCTTGTGTGGACAGCGGGTCTGACTGCAATGGGGTAAGGGCACAGAAGTATTAAAGTATAGAAACACAATGTAGTACATTGAAAATATGCCCAGTAAAAGGGAGCCACTTTGGCTAACTTCTAGTACATTTTGGTCCGTTGCAAATTTTCGAAAAAGAGAAGTAACAGGGCTAGATAAATATTATATGTTAAAACTACGAGGCTTTTTCATTTTTAATAAAACTACATCGTAAAAAGTAACAAACATTATTTGAAAATGGAGATATTTCATTTTTATTGACAGGGTGTCTGAAATTTTTTGGTCCTGTCTTACGATTTCCTTTTGCTTTGATACCGTCCATCATGTTCTATAGGAACATCGTTATTCATATATAATTTTATTATAATACTACGTTTTTATTAACTCTATCAACCAACTTCAAAAAAGGAGGAGATTCTAATTTCGGTAAGCCGTGTTGGCCCAGTGGGAGGTGCCTCGACTTTCGATCCGAAGGTAGTGAGTTCGAACCCGGTCGTACACCAATGGATTTTTCTGTTCAAAAAGATCTATGTGTGCATTTAACACGTGCTTAACGGTGAAGGAAAACATCGTGAGGAAACCGGCATGTCATAGAACCTAAAGTTCGAAAACATGTGTCAAGTGCACGAAAGGAGCCTCTTCTTCTAGTGACACGATCAGAAGAAGAAATTGGGTTGTATATTTTTTTTTTAATGTTTGCATCTTTGAACTTTGTTGTTTATAAATCGATTTTAAAAAATATTTTTGATTATAGATTAGTCCCATAGACATCAAAATCGGTTCAGTAGTTCAGTTTTATATCAAAATAAGTGAAAAAATATGTCGTCGAAGTAAACGAAATTGCGTATTGATTCACTGTGACTTCGGTGGTGTTTACGGTCACTAGAACAGTCCGATTGAAGTCGGTTGTACAATGTTTTTGTAAACCTTGATTATTAGACATTAGGTAGATAAATAGGAACGTAAATACTAATTCATTATGCGTAATTAAGTATGCATTAAAAAAATAATAGTATATTTAAGTATTCATTCATTGCGTTTCTACGCGAATATTTTGTATGCCAGTTCTTGGTGAGACATGTATGTACAGACAGCGTCATAGATAAGTATCCCCCTTGCATTATAATACCCAGCTTCAAATCCCATTACATCACTGACGCGGCGAATGGAGAAGTTTTGCCATTCAAAAATAGATTATATTTGTATAAACGTATGTAAGCCTAAAAATAATTTTAAACATTATAATTTTTTGAAAGGATTTATAGCTCAGCTATCAGCATCATTCATCGATATTCGATTCAGCGATAAGCACAAGACGGGTGTCTTGTGCAAGGGGGATACTTATCGCTGACGCTGTCTGTACATACTCTGTTACCTACCATCTAACCTACCGTGTTTCGTGCAAAATAAAAATCTTTATCTTTATCTTATCTTTATTTTGTAAATAGGTGAATGAATGTGCTGACGGATCAGACGAATCAGCAGAGCTATGTGGAAAACTACCAGCTGCGACAACCAAGCCTCCAACCAACAAGTGAGTTTTTTGCCAAATTTCTAGATGCTGCCCACGGATTTACCCGCTTATACATACATACATAATCAGCCTTCAATGTTCCCACTGCTGGGACTCAGGCCTACTCTCGGCAGGAGAGTGAATGGGTCTTAATCCACCACGCGGACCCAATGCGGATTGGTGGATGTCACATGCCATACAACGTTTTTTTTTCTGTCCTTTGACATGCCGAAGTTTTCTTTCACCGATGCAAGAACGTGGGATGCATACATAGACTTTTTGACTTTACCCGCTTGGTATCTGAATAAATAACTATGCTCATACCGAATTTTGGCTAAATCAGTTCAGTAGTTTCGGCGTGATTGAGGAACAACCATCCATCTATCCATTTACCCCTCCATCCTAAAGCGTCGATGACACACGCTACAAGCCAGCCAGTTCGCTTGTAGCGTGTAAACTCGCTCAGTGTCATCGGCGTTTTTACAATCTGCTTGTTGATTTCATTTTTTTTTTTCATTTATTCTTAAACAATTATTTTTTGACAATCTTTCTGAAACTCGCTCACGCTAGCTTTTAACTCGCCAACAAGCAGCGTATAAAAAAACTGTGTGTCATCGACACCTAAGAAACTTCAGCCTTTATAATACATGGAGGCTTAAGTACATTCGCATACTTTTCAATAAGTGGCTATAGTGGCCAGTACATGCGGCTGTCATTATTTGATGGATACTTTACATTTTTCTTCTCGCTTTCTTTCAATTGATGGCAGTCTCCTTCTTCTTATCGTGTCACTAGTTCCTTCAAACCAGTGGGGTGAAAGGATTTCAAGTGCGCCTCGAAGAGGCTCCTTTCGTGCACTCGACACATGTTTTCGAACTTTAGGTTCTACGACATGCCGGTTTCCTCACGATGTTTTTTTTCTCACCGTTGCGAGAACGTGGGATGCATTCATAGATTTTTTCGACCGAAAAAACCCATTTACGCATGACTGCCACCGGGATTCGAACCCGCGACCATCTCATCGCAAGGTAAGGGCCTCATCCACTCGTCCCCTGCAGGATGCCTTCTAGATGAGAATCAAAACAGTGCCAGATATTCTACCGCAAATCAGTAATGTGTAAGCGTTAACTGTGTTCCGGTTTGAAGGGCATTGTAGTGAAATAACTGGCTTATTGCATATGGTGAGATAAACATACATACATACCCACGAAAAACAACCCTCCTTCTCGCAGTCGGATAAAAATCGCGACTCGAAATAGCGACCATCAGATCGCAAGGTAAGTGCCTCATCATCCACTAAGCCACCACTTCCTCTATTGATGGCAGTAATTCGTTAAATGCAACGGAAGTTAGCCGTCGGTACCAAACTCAGGAGAATGAAGTAAATAGAATCCAAATTTAAATGAGATGTCAAATGTTACACACCATATTTATGCGACTACTGTAAGGAACGCTCGTGTTTTTTTCACTTCTAGGCCACCAACTGGTAACTGTAAGCTCCCACCGTACCCGAATCATGGTTCCTACGAGACAAACATACCAGGAGCACAACCAGGCCAGGGCTATCAGCTGGTGAACCTTAATGTGACCTGCCAGCGAGGGTACGGTGTGGTCGGATCAGCTTCAACCTACTGCTTCAACGGCGTCTGGCACAGTAGCGTCCCGAAATGTGTCCGTAAGTAACCACTTTTATTCAGCCAGATAGTCACGGTCTTTCCATTAAAACGCTTATCGGAACAATATTTATCAATCTATGAACATTTTTATCAAACTTAGTGCAGGACGCCCTCCGGCCAGGTGGGGTGACGAACAGGGTTGTCAGATGTCCGGTATATAAGCGTACAGTCCGGTATTTTCGAGGCCTGTCCGGTAGAAAATAGATGTTCATACCGGACAGAACAATGTCCGGTATGTTGAGGAAAGTCGGTAGGTACTACTGGTCACAAACGCCTACAAAAGTAGGCATATGTAATCCCTCAAACGCAAAACGTTGTATCAAATAAAACACTATTGAAAGCGGTTTTTATGACTGCATTATACTTTGTTACTTATTTAGTTGATTTATCTGATGTAAATTAATAAATAAAAACTATTAGTATAAACACCCCCCCGTTTGGGGTTGTGCGGTATTTTTTCGCGACTCACCTGGCAACCCTAGTCACGAATGTGACGATATCTGCGAAAGGTGATGTTGGATGCGGCAAGTCGAAGACAGGGCGCGATGGCGCTCATTGGGAGAAGTCTATGTCCAGCAGTAGACTGCTAATATATGACTGCTATGGTCATGATGATGAATATTTTTAATTTAATCATAATTAAGTTCTCAAGAATTTCATCATAGCTCCCTCATATCCATAGACCATATCCATCCTCATATCGAAATGACTCGTTCAATTCTTTTATGTGTAACTTTCCTCTCGCTTTCTATCAATTTATGGGAGTAATTTCCTGTAAATGGGATGGAAATGTGTAACAGGAAGTTGGTAGAAAAAAAGAATCAATGCAAAT
Organism: Lobophora halterata; assembly: GCA_932526365.1. Classification (NCBI taxonomy): domain Eukaryota; kingdom Metazoa; phylum Arthropoda; class Insecta; order Lepidoptera; family Geometridae; genus Lobophora; species Lobophora halterata. The sequence continues at coordinate 3,885,891 of OW052028.1, read as the reverse complement.
TTAAAATTGGCTTTTATTTGTGTACCAAGAGAGATGTCAGATGTTTCACATCATACTGTAACTCACTGTAAGGCACGTTTTCTTTTTTATATACTTTCGCGGTTAGCTCACTGGTCTTGGGCGAAAAGAAAGAGTTCTTGTCGCTATTGTTCATTTATTCACGAATTACACGAGGAAACACAAAGTTTTAACATTTTATCTTCCAACATAAAAATAACTGAATCAAACTTGCAAAAGAAGACTGAACCATCGATAATAATAGATGATTGCCATAGACAATCAATCGTCCCGAAACCGCGTCGGAACTTGACCACGGGTTGATCGATGTGGTCGGTTTGGTCGAGCTTGTGTTGCCAAGTCACACGCTATAATACATATATGTATATAACATATTTAATCTTCCACAGGAATGTGCCAGCTGAACCCCCATCCATCAGTGGAGTACCAATGTCAAGTTACTGGTACCATAGTAGGGTCCCGTGCGTGCAACAAATTCGAACCTTCAGGAACTGTTGTCAGCCCGCAATGCAGGAAGCCCAACTACTACTCCCCCACAACCCTGACTTTCATGAGATGCATCGACGGGTATTGGGACTATATAGCCAGATGCTCTCCAGGTTTGACCAAAAACGGAACAAATATCACTATTATAATCAAAGATACAGTTGAAATTACTTATGGACAATTTGAATACGTGGTCCCTTTCAATAGTGTTGGTAATAATGGTATAAACCAGCCTAATTCTATATCAGCCGTTAGTAATTCTGGTTTCGATAATGATAAAAAACCTCACAGTAGTGCCACTACAATTACTAGCAGTAGTTCTGGTTTCAATAATGGTAATAAACCGTTAAGTAGTTCTGCTTCGATAGCTAGTAGTTCTGGTAACGAACCATTTAGCTCTGTGACAGTGGCTGGGAGTAACTCTGGTTATTACAATAATGATTATTATAATAATCAGTTTGTGCCAGTAACTTCTGGGAGTAATGATGATGATGTTGATATAGATCCAAGATTCGGAGAGACAGATACTGACAAAATTAAGAATGAGGCGAAATTCCACATAAATATCACGAATAGCAGTGTTTATGTCAATATGAAAGATGGAGTTATGTTTAGGGGCTAAGATATAAATCTAGAGGTTTTTACAACGTTTTTGTGCTTTTGCTCTATCTCGATTTTGAGATATATAGTTTTTATGTTTTAGAATGTATTTTCACCAAGAAAGAAAGAAATTTGTTTTTATTCCCAAAACAAGTTGTGAGCTACCCTGAAAGTTTCTACCGAATAGTTAACTGGAAAGTGCTCGTTAAGTAGGTTGCAAGATTCTACCTGGAATGACAGACAGACAAATAATAAATATAATAAATAAATATTTTTGGACATTTCACACAACGCCATCTAGCCCAAAACTAAGCAGAGTTAGAACTATGGGAACCAAATGGCTGATAGAATACTTAAGTAAATACTTTTTTTTTTGTAAATACATTAATAGAAAACACCCAGACTCAGGACAAACACCGATGTTCATCACACAAATGTTTGTCCTGAAGCGGGAATAGAACCCACGACACCATGCGTGGTAATCCAATACACTTGCTTTTCGAAAATCCGTGTCATCAAAAAAATAAAAAAGAGAATTGAAAAAAACGTGGTAATAATAGTAAAATATTGATAAAATATAGTGTAATTTATTATATAGGGAAGGTTAACTATTAGGTTTATAGGCACTGTAATTATAAATTACATTTGCTATAAAAATGCATATAATTCAGTTTTAAGGGTAATCCTCAAATCCGAATTCCATACAAAATGTTTCGGACAAATACTCAAAAAGTACGCCGTATTATAGTAATTTCTTCACACTATTCATTTCGTCCATGTTTTTTTTGATTTTGTCAACAAAAAAAGTTTAAAACACGGGTACATTAACAAGGGTTAATTTTAAAACACGCATAAAAACTAAATTAAAGTATGAAACCCTTCACTTTTTAGAGCTACTTTGAAAAATAATGAGTGGACATAACAACATCATCATTGCCTTTTATTATAATAACAAATTATATAGTTTTTATATTAATACTTGATTATTATAGGCATAAGTTTTCAACTATAGATTATGTTTTAGTTCATTAAGGTATTAAAAATACCTATTCTAGACCAATGAATTAAAAAAAACTATTACGGAATAAGTAAGTAGATGACAAATGGCTGTTATTACGAACGCAGAATTACTTTTAAACGTAGAATTACTTTTCGTTCATGTTTTTCTATCTAAGTGTAGTTTTACAATATAACCAGTTGCCAAGGCAGATTTATAAGTATTAACAAAATGTATACGTACAGTCGGATCTGTAATGATCTAAAACCCAGCTTACGCCGGTGTTCTCTAGGAAAACATCGTGAGGAAACCGGCATGTCGTACAACCTAAAAAGTTCGAAAACATGTGTCGAGTGCAGGAAAGGAGCCTCTTCGAGGCGCACTTGAAATCCTTTCACCACACTGGTTCGAAGGAACCAGTGACACGATAAGAAGAAGCCGGTGTTCTCCTGTGACTAAACCACTCACTCAATCACATCATGTGTGTGTGTGAGTAAACTGATGTGATTAAACCGCTTAAGATATACCCATATTATAAACCACCAGTGGTTCAATCACAGGAGAACGCCTGGCGTAAGCTGGGTGTATAGACAATTACACGCCGCTCCTACTTAAGTACCTTAATAATGTTAACAGGATGGATTATTTTTCAATAAAATGTTTATTATTAATTATTTTTTTGTTTTATTTTAATCATAATCCTCCATCCTATTAGCATTTTAAATCAACAATAATTTATGAAGCTGATAGTTATTTGATTATAACGGGTATTTATCGCGCTCAACTGGTATGTTTTTGTGATCGCTTAAGTGTTCGGATGTCGTCAGTGTGGTGTGCCGACCGAACATTTTTAACGACCAAAATGAGGGTAGTTCTCTCATTTCACCGCGACGGTAGCTCCAATACGCCAGTCAACCCGTGACCACGGCTGTTGCAATACAGTCGAAACGTCGGGACACAAAAACATACGAGGTGAGCGCGATAAATACCCGTTATAATCAAATAACTATGTGTGATAATCGCGAAAGTTTATGAAGCTGAGTTTATTTGAGCACCCATCACATTATAAACCACTAAGGTGAAAAAAAGTGGCTCGTAGTGGCTTGGCCAGCAGCTCTTCGAGAATCTAGCCAAAGGAGATGTTATTGCAAGGCGTACCCCTCTGCTGGCCATATACCCTTCTTTGCCATTCACGTTAAATAAAACTATACGCCATATTTGATAACTGTGTGCATAATCTAAGATAGTGTGCGAGATTATTATAGTGTGCGTTTACATGAATAAGATTTGTTAGGCGCGTGTGCAATGCGTGTTTACCTCGTCCCCCGTCTTAAATGGCAGAAAATTTATATTAGCAGATTCTGATGTATAACGTCTCCTTTTGCTGGATTCTCGAAGCCAGCAGCCACATTAGAGGTAGAGTGTGCGCACAGCCTTAGTTGACGCCACGAATTAAATAGATTTTTTTTTAATTATGTAAACAAGTGGCGAGATTAGACAGGCGCTCTCCTGATGGTAAGAGATCACGCCTGCTCATGACCAGAACAGTGCTACACAGCACATTGATTCACATAGGCCGGTGCAACACTGGTAAAGCGCTCGTCCACCTTAAGACATTTTGATGGTCAGTCGCGAATTCCCAGTAATTTCACTAGATGCAGTGCCCTTCCAACCAGAACACAGTAATGGCACAAAGCAGTAATGTGTAAGCATTACTGTGTTCCTATTTGAAGTGAAGAAACATCGATGTATATCACACAAATAATTGTCCTGAGCGGTAATCGAACCCGCGACACCGAGCGTAGCAGTTTAACACACTTGCCACTCGACCATCCGGGTCTTTTTCTCTTCTTTCAATCAATAAAACCTTAGCTAATTGATTGTAACGGGTTATTTATCGCGCTCACCTCCACCACGTGACCACGGCTGTTGCAATACAGTCGAAACCTCGGGACACAAAAACATATGAGGTGAGCGCGATAAATACCCGTTACAAGATAATTGATTGATTCAGACGTTACTTTGCGGAAATCCATAAATATTAATAAATATAATATATATATAAATAAATCCGCTTAACTTCCAAACAAAGTCTGCCGCAACAGGTATAAATACGAGCCAAGCGACTTTGTTTCTCACCCACGTTTCGGATTTTGGCGAGTCGACATCTCCTGGGGATGCCTCGTGTAGAGGCGAAACACGTGTCGACTTGGGTTTTCTGTTTTCGGCGCTTTGGTTTATATACAAAAAATCTTAAACTAGACTTAAGTTAAAGGTCCCAATTAAGTTAACTCTAGTTTAAGATTTTTTGTTTGGAAGCTAAGCGGATTTATTACTTTATATATTTATACTGTTTATTAATACCTACCCGTTACAATCAAATAACTATGTGTGATGCGAAAGTCTACGAAAAATAATAAAACCTTACCCTTCAGAGTGCGGTCGAGTGACTCCGGGTGGAGAAGACCTGGTGGTCGGAGGGGTGCGAGCCAAGAAGGGCGAACTACCCTGGCACGCGGGCATCTACAAGAAAACCTTCGAACCATACATGCAGATTTGTGGGGGCTCACTCATCAGCAACAATATCGTTATATCAGGTAACACCAGCGCTATATCAAGTAACACTATCGTTATATTCATAATTAATTGTTTCATTAGATTATTATGTCAGGTAACACCATAGGTATGTCGGTATCACCATCGTTATTCAGGTAACACTATCGTTATATCAAGTAACACTATCGTTATGTCAGGTAACACCATCGTTATGTCAGGTAAAACTATCGCTATGTCAGGTATCACCATTGTTATGTCAGGTAACACCATCATAATATCTGGTTACGTCATCGTTATTTCGCCCAATAGTCATGGATAGCTACCATTTACCAATCAGTTGATGACTTACCCTTATAACTGCGAAGTAACTGAAAATCGGTTGCACCTTATTTCGCGACATGAACTGACTGATCAGATTGTCCAATCTTTCTGGAAGCGGTGGCGTAATGAATACTTGCTAACCTACCCCATTTGTTAGCCGTGCGCTGTGATGTACTTGTCACCATTCACAATTTCATTCGTATCGTAAATAACAATAACAGACAGTCGGGACAGACAGCAAATAGTGATTGCGTAAATTATTTTAACATAATGTGACATTATCATATCACATTAGGCCATTGATGAAAATCACCGGTGACAAAATCCCTGGTGATTTCACTGTGACAAAATGAAATCATATCACCATATGACAATGAAATAGAAGTAGCAGTCATTTCCATGCTTAGTTAGCCGTTAAATTATAAACTTCTTACGACTGACACTGAATTTCAATTCAATCGGTTTGGTAGTTAGTAACAAGCACGTTTTTCCAGCTGCCCACTGTTTCTACACGGATCTGGAGAAGCAATTGCCCGATTCTCTGTTCGCGGTGGCTGTTGGCAAGATCTACCGACCTTGGAACGACATGCACGACGAAGCACAGAAGTCTGATGTAAGTGGCGACCTTTTTTTACCCGACTGCCAAAGGGTTTTTCGCGCGTATAATAATAAATATTAATAAAAACTTTTATTGGGCACAACAAATTTGACGGTGCAATAATGAATTTAAGTAGGTAGGTTACTTAATGTAACGGTTACATAACAATAACAATGTAGTACCAGAGTTTAGTCTCTGTTCCTCGCACTAGGACTGAGAGCCTGTAAAGCGAGGTCACAGCGATTCCGCTAAGGCCTATTTTCATTACTGTAACATTTAAGTTCTTTAAATTCATTATAGCGTACTGTTTTCTTTGTTACCGCGTATCTTCCAAACGGCTGGATGGATTTTGTCAGAGGTATCGTTAGATTCGGCTCAATAACGAGAGATTTTTGGAGCTAAATAGTATTTTTTTTATGTGTTTAATTTAGTCTTGAAACTAGCAAAAATTTATCACGGCGAGCGTAGCGCGCCCTGTAGAATGTTTATGTAAAACTTTGATTATTAGAATTCGGTTGAATAGGAATTAATAAAATAAATGAATACCTTCTTCACAGGTAAAAAAAATCACCCTCCCAGAGCGGTACAGAGGAGTCAGCGCCAACTTTCAAGACGATATCGCCATTGTTATAGTGAAAGATTCCTTCCAATACCAAATCTTCATTCGACCCGTGTGCCTCAACTTTGATATCAACTTTGACCGACTACAACTGCAGCCCGGCATGATGGGGAAGGTAAGGAAAAAGTTTCTATAACTCGGTGCCAGATTTCAACGCAATATTATAGCGGTCATTGACCCATCTTCACCACGATGTCGCAAAATGCTATAAATGTATCGCTAATTCTGTCGCTTACCATACAAACCTATCGCAAAACTGGTATCGCTAGAATCTCATAATATCGCTTGTCTAGACATTGCAGGAATTGCAAACATTTTCGCCATAGGTAAAAATTATACGTTAATATTGTTATTTTATGAGTAAGTACAAGTACTTACTCGCAAGTAGGTACTTAAAATTACTCGAATCACTTCACAGATGTGTTTTGTGGTTTTACATTAATTTTGAAAATGTTTTGTAGAAAGTAGGAAATGGTGGAAGTGCAACTGTCTGTTTCGTGCTCCTCACAGCAGAGGGCGCGATTTTCGTGCGGTGTTAGGGGGAAGGGAAGGTTGAAATATAGGTAGACCATTACTGACTGACATAAGGCGCAATATCAAATAAACTAACTTTCTAGTATAACGTCTTTTCTATATGTAGGTATCTGTTCTGTTCTGTCCTCAGCTTTACCTCGGGCCGATATAAGACTCATATAAAATGGCTTACTTCAGGCCTTTTGTCACGGAGGAAAAAACTACCTTGGTGTACAAATAACTATTTTCCAGGTGGCCGGCTGGGGTCTAAATGCTGAAGACGGCAAGGAGTCTCCAATCCTCCAGGTAGTAGAGTTGCCGTACGTAGAGGTGTCTACTTGCATCGACAACTCGCCACCTGACTTCAGCGAGTACATCACTAGTGATAAGATCTGCGCAGGGACGCAGGATTGTAAGTTTTTCTTACTTTCTTACCACCACGTACAGGCTTCGAGAATCCAGTGAAATGAGGGGTTAACGCAAGGCGAACCCCTCTGTTGGCCATATAACCTTCTTGGCCATTCACCCGCGACCAGATCAGATCGCAAGGCAAGGGCCTCATCCACTAGGCCACTACGTCGTCCACACGAAGTTATGGGGATGTCATAAAATAAAATTACCCTGATATCGGGTAGACACTGTAGGTACGATAATTATAGAAAGGTGATTTGGTAAATATTTCATTGCACCACCCTTACTTTTATTCTTTTTTCAGCTTTAACAGCTATTCTATTAGCATTTTAAAATAAATATATTTATCAAATAAATTTCTAAGTGATTTTAATTGAGTTAGTTTGATATATATTATTACTCATTCCATTTTCATCGGTAATATTAAACATGTACATTTGATATTTACAGTAAGAAAACAAAGAATGAGAAAATCATCATCACTACAAATTTATATTTTTTTGCAGCTACAAAAGCACTGTGTAAGGGAGACAGTGGAGGAGGACTAGCATTCGCCACTCAAGACAAAGGAACACAGCGATACTACCTTCGTGGAATTGTTTCTACCGCGCCGAAGAATGATCATGCATGTAACACTGCCGTGTACACGAGCTTCACGCAGATACTTAAACATGAACACTTTATTAAACAATTCTGGACTGAATCATAATTAATAGAAAAAAAGAAATTGCCATTTGATTTGAGATATGAACAATGTTCATATTATTTCATTGAACATCATATAACGTTGAAAATATACCTACTTATCACATAAAACATATTATGTACCCAGGTACTAGGTACCTACACTACCTACCAATTAGCAAAAAAAAATATAAAAAGTGGGAACTGCCATTATTTTCTTTGATTGAGCTGCCTTTCATTCATAGACTGAATTAAGTTTGTATTAAGAAAATTATATAAATCTTAAATCTCTAGGATAATAGAAGTGGTTGTGAAATATACCTACTTATGAATTTATAACAAAGTTGTAGTATTTTTTTTGTGTTGTGTACCTCTCTCTAAAGCAATAAATTGTAATGTTTATCTCTCATCACAATAAAAATGGGGAAATGCTACGGAGAGCGCTAGCAGCCCTAAAAATTATCGGAAAATGGGGAGATCAGCAGGCAAGGCCCTCAAGCTTATGCACGTACATACCTTAGCTTCCGATTCGCTAGAGCTTTCAAGTTCAAATGATCTGTCACTGTCACTTTCGAAATCACATGACAGCTGTCAAAACAATAAATATTCCGAAATTCTGAATCTGAGGGAATCTAATTTCCAAATATTGGTCATCATTTAGTAAAACTCTTGAAAGAAAATGTGAAAAAAGCCTCAAAAAATGAGCGAGAACGAGACTTCTGTCGAAAGCAAGCCATTGGAGCCAAAACGGAGGCGAATATCGTGGACTAAGTTGATCAAATACTTAGCCATCGTTACACTCGGTAATTTATCAAATATTTACCTAACTACATGATTTATGAGCTTCAATAGCACCCTTAGACTTGAAAATAGGTTTTGTTACTTAGTTTATGCTGTTAAACTATGATTTTCTATTGATTTCATTAATCTTTACCCTTACAAAAAGTTCATAGTTTTGTAAATCTTACACAGAATGATGGCCTTTTTCGACCGGGCGTCCTTGATCCACGCATAATATTGTGTAAATACTAGATCTAGGCTTTGTATGCCTCCGAACTTATAGTTACCGAAGTTTTTGCCTAATTAGGTAGGTACCTACTGGGCATAAGTCTAATCTTTATCAATTATATCGAATGTGAGCTCTAACACTGGCCTGTGTAGGCTGGCAAAGCAAGTGTAGTTTTGGATACCAGCTAGTGTTCATAAAAACATTAGGCTTGTCAATCTGTTAAAAATCAAGGTTGAAAAACATGCAACAACCAACTTCAATCGGTTCAATCATGTTTTAGGGACCGTAGGCACCACTGAAAAGTCACAGGGAAGCAAAATAGGCAATTTCATTCACTTTAACTACTTTTTTTCAGTTATTTTGATTTAATAACTAAACTACTGTACCAATTTTGATAAAATATCTATGGGACTAATTTGAAAGTAAACATTTAAAATATTTTTTCCAATCGGTTAATAAACAACAAAGTTCTGAGGTAACAAACATTAAAAAAAAAACATTTATACAAATTGTCAAAATCCTCTTTTTTTTGAAGTAGTCTAGTCTCTTCATCTAACTTAACGTAAATAAATGATGTTTATCTTAAATTTACAGCATCCACAGCGGGCTACATACACTACAGATATGTCTCTCTCTTGTTTGAGAATGACCGGAACTTCTCAATGCTCTCTGAGATGGAGCGAGAGATGTCTCTACGCACTGAAATGGGATTTTACTATTCATATTACAAGACTGTTGTACAGGTAATGTAAAAATCTAAGTTTTTAACCAAACATAATGCACATAGCAACTGACTTCTTATGTGCATTCTTCTTAGTGTTTCTTAGTGCATGAAAGGACTCTTAGAGACGCACTTGAAATCCTTTCACCACGCTGGTTCGAAAGAACTATTGACTTCTTATGTGTGACAGTTGACACTCTGGGATTTATCCCAGACGGGTAGCTTGAACCCCTCGCTTCACTCAGGACTCTACATAATTCCCTCGCTTCACTCATGAGTTAAATGAGTCCTTTGTTACACTCATATGCCGCCCGCAACATAAGACACTGCTTTAACCCCTTGGTACATAATCAACTATTAAAGTAATGTACATACATCAGATTAATTCAAACATTGTTTACAGGAGCATCCATTTATGGCGGCCATTTCAAAATTGATGCATGATCGACTGGTCGAGTACCCTAATGATGTGAACGCTTTCAACCGGTTCAACATACACCCAGAGGTATGTATTACTAGCCATACATGTATAACGGTGTTCCTATAGAACACCAAGATGGACAGTATCAAAAATGAATGTGGTATACAGGACAGAAAATTTTGAGACACCCTCTCAATAAAAATGAAATATCTATATTTTCAAATAATGTTTGTTACTTTTTACGATGTAGTTTTATTAACAAAGTTTTAATTTAACATATAATATTTATCTAGACCTGTTACTTCTCTTTTTCGAAATTTTGCTTTGGACCAAAATATACTAGAATTTATCCAATGTGGCTCCCTTTTTTTGGCGTATTTTCAATGTACTACATTGTGATTCTATTCTTTAATACTTCTGTGATACTAGCTCTGTTATGGTCAAGGAATGGTGTGATTTTTTAACATAAACCTAAACTATTCCCACATTAATGTTATTTTTAGTTATTTTCTTTACCTAGACGAATCGAACGTTAACTCATTTGTACCTATACATACGCAAAAAACAGATAACCCTCCTTCTATGCAGTCGGTTAAAAAACATTACCTTAAGCGTCGATGACACAGGGCTAGTTTACAAGCCAGTGAGTTCGCTTGTAAACTAGGCTCATGTCATTGGCTTTTTACAATCTGCTAGTTAATAAACCTTCCGGATCGCTAACTCGCTCACTCGCTGGCTTGTTAACTAGCCCTGTGTCATCGACGCTTTAATCACAGCTTTGCATCCCAACTTCATTTCCAGGTCCTCATAGGAGCTATTTACCGGTACTTCGAGCCAGTTCTGAACACTTCGACGCACCGACAGTGCCACATGGTGGAGCGGGGCGAAGGCCTACCCGTGGAGAGCTGCGTAGGCCTCGGCCAACCCGTGCTGTTCTATTTAGAGGCTGTGTGGGTGCTGGCCGCCCTCAACGTAGCTGCGCTCTTCCTACAGGCCACGGCACTTAGGTAAAGTTGTGTGTGACTCTTTTGGGTGTCTGACTCATTTGAGTGTGTATGTGTGTGTGACTCATTTGAGTGTGCTACTCTTTTGGGTATTTTATTTTACTTATTTGGGTGTGTCTGACTCATTCGAGCGTAATGACTCATTTGAATGTATGTATGTCTGACTCATTTAAGCGTTTCTGACTCATTTGAGTGTGCTACTCTTTTGGATGTGTGACTCATTTGAGTGTTTTATTTGACTTATTTGGGTGTGACCTATCCATCCATTCTCACAAGACAGTGTCACACGGTGGAGCGGGGCGAAGGCTTACCCGTGGAGAGCTGCGTAGGGCTCGGCCAGCCCGTGCTGTTCTATTTGGAGGCTGTGTGGGTGCTGGCCGGCCTCAACGTGGCCGCGCTGTTTCTACAGGCCACGGCACTTAGGTAAAGTTGTCTGTGCGACTCAATTGAGTGTATGTGTCTGACTCATTTGAGTGTATGTGTCTGACTCATTTGAGTGTATGTGTCTGACTCATTTGAGTATGCTACTCTTTTGGGTGTGTGACTCATTTGAGTGTTTTATTTGAGTCATTTGGGTATGTGTGACTCATTTGGGTGTGTGTGTGCTGGCCGGCCTTAACGTGGCCACGCCGTTTCTACAAGCCACTGCACTTAGGTTAAGTTGTGTGTGATTCTTTTGGCAGTGTCTGACTCATTTGAGCGTGCGTGACTCATTTGAGTGTGCGAATCTTTTGGGCGTGTGATTCATTTGAGTGTTTATGACTCGTTTAGGTGTGTTACTCATTTGGGAGTGTGTAACTCGTTGAGAGCCCATCCATCTATCCATATAACAGTGTTATGTTATTGACGTGACTTCGTCTAATGAATCGATGAACGCCGGCTTCACGCACGATAACGTTAACGTCATTGTCTGGGTAACGCCTTCATTATCCGGTAACGCTATCATTATCCGGTAACGCTCGTAGTCACGTTAAACTATCGTTCGTAAACCAACTTTACAGACAACCATTTTTTTTTACAGTGAGTCGCTTCTCGGTGGATTGTTGGCAGTAGTGCAGTATTTCACTAATCATGCCGAATGTACACGGGTACAATGGGCGCCGAATGAGAGGGAAAATATGGCTGCACCGCTGTTACTGATGCAACTTTGGCTCGTCAGTTTGCAGCTGAGGGACAGAGAGAGACGCACGTTTCAACTGCAGGTGAGAGAGAGAAAGATAGATTTACACCGCTCTTACTCATGCAACTGTGGCTCGTCAGTTTGCAGCTGAGGGACAGAGAGAGACGCAAGTTTCAACTGCAGGTGAGAGAGAGATAGATAGATTTACACCGCTGTTACTTATGCAACTGTGGCTCGTCAGTTTGCAGCTGAGGGACAGAGAGAGACGCAAGTTTCAACTGCAGGTGAGAGAGAGATAGATAGATTTACACCGCTGTTACTTATGCAACTGTGGCTCGTAAGTTTGCAGCTGAGGGACAGATAGAGACGCACGTTCCAGCTGCAGGTGAGAGAGAGAGAGATAGAAAGATTTACACTGCTCTTACTCAATTTACTCATGCAGCTGTGGCTCGTCAGTTTGCAGCTGAGGGACAGAGAAAGACGCACGTTCCAGCTGCAGGTGAGAGAGAGAAGGAAACAACAAGAGGGAAAATATCGTAGCAACGCTCTTATGCCTAGTACACACGTATTATATACCTTATTTAATGAATTCCATCAAAAGTTTCGTTGGTTTTTGACTATACATCTATATATCATTGTCCGGTAACGCTGTCATTTTCCGGTAACGCCCATTAAACTATCGTCCTTAAACCAATTTTACAGACAACCAATTCGATTCAGAAGTTAAGTTTTTAAATCATAATAACTGTTAAAAAAGTCTTTGAAGTAAACAAAATTGTGTATTTTGCTTCCCTGTGAAGTCACAACAACAACAACAACAACAACAAACAACAAACAACAACAACAAGTGTCAGTCAGTGTCAACAAGAAGTGTGACAAGTGTCAGTGGTGTCTACGGTCACTAGGACAGTCCGATTGAAGTCGGTTCTTGTATGTTTTTGTTTTGATTATTATTTATAATTTTCTTCTCTTTGTTTCAGATCTCAATATTTATACTGAACAGCCTCTGTCTTCTATTCTGGCAATTCACACAATTTATATTCTTGACGCAAATCGCAATTTTTTTTGTAATGGAGCAATTTCGCATTATTAACCTAAAAACACTCTGTATGTTGCTACATTCACACTTTTGCGGGCTACATATGGCTGTATTACTACTCCAAGGAAATGATATGCTAAAATCGTCCTTATATACATCAGTATTTATCATAATATCGGCCTATTGTTTGTTCTTCAGTTCTTTACGCGTTAAGGTCGAAAATCGCATGGACTTATTCGTAGAAACTTGGTTGGTTGTGCTTAGAATCGCCATTGTAACTTGTTCGTCGATTTATTTGAAGACATTAATTAGTGATTTCTTGCAAGTGGAGGAGGATACGCACGTTTGGGACATTTTGCGATCGAAATTGACCTATTTTAACAATTTTCACACATTGTTGTACACGTGTTCTGAAGTTTTTGACTTTTTACCGTTCAATTCGGTCAAAAAACTTACATTTTCGTTACTAATTCCGTTTGTTTTGTTGAGCGTAATCAATGTTACTAAAACTTGGTTTATGATCGCGTTCCAAGGAAGCAAAAAAGTGAGGTTAGGAAATAAAGCATTAGAAAAGGACGGAGATACGAATAATGCGAGCGAGAAAGAGATCGCTATAGAATCTGACAGCACAGATGAAGACAGTGGAATAGAAAACACAGAGAAAACTACACACAGCGATTTGAACCGTATTAACGAGGAAATAGAGCCTAAAATCGCGGGAACGGATGAATTTTTGTGTTTTCTTAAGAATTTGACCATAGAGCCGGCGATTTTCTACAATATATCACAAATGGTTGTCTATGGTGTCATGGCGGCTTTAGTTATGAGATTGAAACTGCTTTTTGTGCCACAACTTTGCGCGGTTTCGGCTCTGATGATGAATAAAAATTATTATAGGTGAGTTCAATCCATCAGCTTTAGATTGCATGTAAGTTTCTCCCAGGTAATGTGTTAGCATTACTGTGTTCTGGTTTGTAAGACACTGTATCTTGTGAAATTTCTGGGGTTTCGAGATTCATCAGCTTTAGTCTGGGCGTAAGTTTCGCCTAGTTTTCGCTGAAATGTGTCAGCATTACTGTGTTCCAGTTTGGAGGGCACTGTGCCTAGTGATATAACTGGGCTTACGAGATCCATACAATTTAGTCTGGATGTAAGTTTCTCCAAGTACACGCTGTAATGTTTTAGCATTACTGTGTTCCGGTTCGAAGGGCATTGTACCTAGTGAAATTACTGGGCTTTCGAGACTGGCCATTAGAATGTATCATAGCGGGCGAGTGCGGTGCTGCATCAAACTAGTTAATAAAAAAAATAAAAAAAAACCAAATTGAGAACCTCGAATTTGGAAGTCTGTTGAAAAGACTGCTACAAGATTGTAGAGATTTTTCAGTCTAAAAATGCACGCCCTTCCACTCGCATAATCAGTTCAAAGGTGTTTTGTGTGGTCGTGATATTGGAAGTGCATTCTTATGGTGTCTTCACACGGCCTGTGCTTACACGCGCCGCGCCGCGCCAAGGTCATCTGTACGGGCGAGCGCGCGCCGCGGACAAGTCCAGATCACTCCTTCTCATGCTCTGTGTTAACACGGGCTTGTGTTAACCGACAATACGCGCCCGCTCGCTTCACGCGGCCTGTGGCGCGGCACGGCCCGTGCTAACACAGGTCGTGTGTAGCCACCATTAGACTGTGATATCTCTTTCAGTTTGTACAAATTTTCAGGTTATCTAATAAGTACATGAAGTACCTACCAGTCTTCTGGATTCTAAGTCTAATGCCAGTTCTGCAAACCTTAGTGCAAAACGTGTCTGAAGAAATGTCTCATATTGGTAAGAAAACAAGAATACTTGATGGATAGAATTGTCGTGTGGCCGGCCGCTTCTAACTGCTGTGGGCCGCTGTCGGACGCTGTCGGCCGCTGTTAGCCGCTATTGGTCGCTGCCGACTATTAGAAACTAAGCCTTAAAGCGAATGGTACCTCTGATTCGCCCTCGTCGTCGAGGGCGTCGCGCGTACCTACATTTTTGAATATTTACAAATTACTACTTGTTATTACGAAAAAAAGACCCCCAGGCACTAGAAAATAATATTACAAACGCGCAGTAAAAAATCTAATTCAATCCAAACAAGTTTTCATGTGTCTAAAATTTAAAATTTAAGATCGAATCAAAGATTAGGTGATATTTAGAATATGGGTACTCCATTCATGCCATTTACTAAAACCCTCACATCTCTAGAATGGCAGTTTGCAAGAAAGGCACCACTGAACAGTCACAGTGAAGCAAAATACACAATTTCGTTAACTTCGACGACATATTTTTTTCAGTTATTTTGATATAAAAATTAAACTACTGAACCGATAGAGAGGATATCGGATATCTGAAAGTATATCCTCTCCATCAAAAAAAGATTTCTTTAAAAACGGTTTATAAACAACAAAGTTTAACAAACATAAAAAAAAACATTCAACTGAATGAAACCTCTTTCTTTTTTGAAGTCGGATGAAAAAATTTTTTTTTTCTTGGTGCAAGTTTTTTTATTCGCCTTAAAGTTGAACGTGTACGTGTTAGGTGAGTTCAGCGACCTCCCGCAAGAGCGGCTGCTGTCGTGGGTGCTGGCGACGCCGCCGGGCAGCGTGTTCGCGGGTTCGATGCCGCTCCTGGCCACCATTATGCTGGTCGCGCGGCGCGCCGTCGTCGCACATCCCCACTACGAGCACAGCGAGGCGAGGTAACTACATAATTATAGGCTTAAAGGGTAATCCTCAAGGCAAATTTCCATACAAAATGTTTCGGACAAATACTCAAAAAGTACGCCGTATTATATAGTAAAATTAACACTACTATTTTAAAAAAACGTCTAAAATCTAAATTAAAGTATGAAACCCTACTAATTTGTTGACACAATCGGAAAACATTGACGAAACGAATAGTGTGAAGAAATTCCTATAATTTTAAGTATTTTGTATGGAAATTTGCCTTGAGGATTACCCTTAATCATGGATGAATAACGGTGTTCCTATAGATGGACAGTATCAAACCTTGTCAATAAAAATATCTCCATTTTCAAATAATGGTTGTTACTTTTTACGATGTAGTTTTATTAACAATGAAAAAGCCTAGTAGTTTTAACATAATAATATATATCTAGCCCTGCTACTTCTCTTTTTCGAAAATTATCATCGGACCAAAATGTACTAGAAGTTAGCCAATGTGGCTTCTTTTATTGGTCGCAATTTCAATGTACTACATTGTGTTTCTATACTTTAATACTTAATTATTATTCTGTGTTTCAGGCAACGTGCGTACACAATGTACAAAACGTACGGACGCTTCACGGCTGAAGAATTATATGAAGAACTGAGCAAACTGAAGGCGACCTACCTCATTGTGGAAACCAAATACTGCTATGGAAAAAGCAGGTAAGCATTACTGTGTTCCCGTTCAAAAGGCACTATAGCCAATGAAATAAATACATTTCTTATCGATTTGGTGTTAACAATGTTGGTAAAATAATTAAAATATAAAATTAATTTCGATTGCACATTTTTTTTTCAGCAAAGGATGTTCATTCGAAGACATATGGCACAAAGAAGTCGGTCGGTCGTCTCGCCCGGTGTTGTGTACATCGCTGCTTCGCAACCGAGTCGACCACTTCTACCCCGTGTACAGAGACGCACACTACGCGGTATACAGAATACACGACTACAGTGTCAGGTAACTATACGAGCTATAAATGTGTAAATGTCTGCCCGTGTTAACACGTGCCGTGAAAAGGGGTGACTCGACTCGTCCGCGGCGCGGGATCGCCCGTAAACATCGACTCGGCGCGCGCGGCCCGTGTTGTCACAGGCCGTGAGAAGCCACCATTATAAACTTAGATAGCAAGAAATGTCATTATGGTAGCTGCCTTTTATATTTTAATGCCTTTAAAAATTATTCAGGTGTCATTAGTCGAAATCTATCTATCTATTATATCTAGAATATTCGTGTCATGGGAGTGGCATAAAATGAAAGGACATTGGCCACTTTGTATGAGCTTATGGCTTAGGGTGAACAGTGATTTTTGGTATAATTGTGATAGAGGCTTAATAGCTTCTAAAAGTAGGTACCAGAATATAAGGATATCTTAGTATCAAAATGTTCGGTTGACCTACTATCCCACTCATAAAGTTCATGATCGACGGAGGGTTTTATATAATAAAAATGAGTTTTTTCACATATTTTTTATTTTTCATCACAATTATATGATACATTACATTATCTAAAAGCTGGCTAGGTAGATTCATATTATTTTAGTAGTCCTTGTCCAGTTTATGAACCGTACTGTTGCAATATGAAGCACAGCAACCCACCGTCTTTACGGCCTACAATACAATTACAACAGTACTGTTTTATTGCTTTCCTTTTTTAATTATTACTTTCAAATAAAATAAATTCAATATAGGTATATATTTTGGCTCAATCTGCTTGTATGCGGTGGTTCTGAGGGACGATTTTCCCTTCCTATGTTAGTGTGCTCCAATCTATAAATAAAGGGAAATCTGTTATAGCGAATTTCACAATTACTTACTTAAATTAATAAAACAATAAATGGAAATTGATGAACCTTACAGTTTGCTGAGCCATCCATTGCCATAAATACGCTTGCGTTTCCACTCCTAAATGCAGTCAATATGAATTCCATAAGCAAGTGAGGGTCAACATTAGAATCCATTGTCCATTTAAGAGTAAAAAAACTTCCTCAAAATATAAGTTGAAATGGAAAAAAAATACAAAATGATTATTCTTATTCTTCGCGTTTGGCTCCACAAATAGTATATTATAAGCCAGTGTAAAGTAATTTATCGCATTCGTGGTCAAGTTATTTAATAAACATGTTTTATTGCACATTGTATTGAATTATTGTAAAAATTATAAAAAATATTCAGTCAAATGTCCAAAATGAATGACATGACATGTAATGTAGACTTGGGTAGCTTTCACAGTTGCTACAATAGTTGAAGCGTCTCTTTCCAGCAAGTGAGGCATCACGTTTGTTTTGACGAGCCAGCTCACCACTCTTCCCTCGAATGTTCACCTTGGCCTTGATTTTTGATGATTTTTCTGCATACTCTATTAAGGGTAGATTAATATTAATATTACTCATAAAACGTGGCGACAATAAGAGATGGCTACGCTATCTATTTTTGTTAGTATCTTGCGACAAGAAATAAGATTAATAATTAAATGGCTCTTACATGAGTACTCAATCGTGGTACCACAGTGAGGGAGCTCGTCGTGTCAAGGAGTTGCCTCGCATACTACTCTATTTTTAGAAGCAAGACTATGACATGACTTTGATCCTTTTTGACGTGTGCTGTGCTGCCATATTAGTATAAAAAGAGATTAAAATTATCGATCGATTAAAAGAATCGATTTTTTCTAAGGAATTTATTTTTTTAGCGATCGAATTTTAAACAACTGAGCAAAAGTCGTGTAAAGGAACTTCTATTAAAAACAAAAAAAACGGTATGTGTTTGACCACATGACAGAAGTGAAAACTTCATCAAGGTGACACGTGCTGACTTTACCTTAACAAGTGTTACATAGCAAAGCATAACGGCTGAATCTCGTTGAATACCCACAAATAAACAAGTGTTCAGCACGCTTCAAAAAGTATTCACTTTCAAAAAATGCATAAACACCCTCGATCACATAATGACAATTTGCATTATCGTGATATCGATTCATAAATAAATAGATATTATTCGATTACTATTCAGAAGAAAGTAAATGACAACACTAGTTTGATGAATCATAAGACAAACTAGGATAATATTATCATATTAAATACTAATTAAATAAACTTTTTTTAGGTTCACCTGGGTACTAAAATATTACGCAATAATTTATATCCAAAATTAATCTATTTATTGAACAAATTGGATTTCTCTGAACATCGTGTTCACTGAGGCCAGGAATGAACAATATCCTTTAGGTACTTATAAAAAAAAATTGTTGTCTGTAAAGTTGGTTTATGGACGATAGTTTAACGTGACTACCAGCGTAACGGGACAATGACGTCAACGTTTTCGTGCATGCAGCCGGCGTTCATCTATTTATTAGACGTAGTCACGTCAATATAACGTAAATAAATATCATACTAGTATTTTTGTGACCGAAACCCTCCAGTGAAAATAAATAAATTAACTGCTCGCAACAAAACTACTCTTTGAGCCCAGGCCACAATACACCAGGAGCAGTTGAAAAACCAGATATGGACATGAAAACTGGAGGAGGCCTTTGTCAAGAGACACACTGCTGACACCAGCAGAATAAGAGGCTCATTCATTCAGTATTTTTGTGTAAACTGTAGGGTTTAGTTATTAAAAATCTCTTTTTTTTTCAGATACATGCCCCGTAGTTTCGACACCTGACATTCGCTCAAAGCGAGCGCGAAACGCCGCAGCCGGACTTAATGCATTTACACTAGTTGCTTGCCCCAAACTTTGACCTCACGCACCTAAACCCCTGAACCGATTTGGTTCATTTACGAACTCAAATATTGTTTTGAGCTTACCTATCCACCTGCCAAATTTTATTAAGATCGGATTCGACTGTTATTTTTACCCGACTGCCAAGGAATGGTTATGTTTCGCGCGTATCTTGTATGTATGTATGTAAATTTATTTGTTACCTCTTATCTTCCAAACGGCTCGATGGATTTTGACAGTTAAGGTATTGTTCGTTATATTCGTCTCAATAATCAGAGTGTCTTTAGATGGGTTTTTAAAATAAATAACCAAAAAAACCAAACGGTTTCAAACACAAATATTCTACAAAAAATAGTTTAAACTAACTCTTTTACCAAACTTTGTAACAGTCAACATTCATATCGAAGCTATCACAGAAGGGTTAAGCGTCAATGACACAAGGCTAGTTTACAAGCTACATATCGGCGAGTTTAAAAGCTAGCGAGTAAGTGAGATAACTTTCGGGAAGGATATTCAACTAACAGATTCTAAAAAGCCAATTACACGGGGCGAGTTCACAAGATACAAGCGAATTCGCTGGCTTGTAGCTTGTAAACTGCCCGTGTCATCGACGCTTTACGAATGTTATGTTTGTATGTTGTTTCTACTACTCGGGCGAATGAACATGCCACCGGGCTGCCACTCTCGCTCGGCACTTGCTGCGTCCCCCGCCCCCCGCGCGGCGCCCTCCGTATGTCTTCTTCCTCTAATTGCGAAGCCTTATCTTTACTTATCATTACCAAGTATTGCAGGACCTCTTCTCTATCAACATTATCCAATTCCACGCTGTACTTTGCACAAACCTCATTCGAGCCAGGTGTCATGTTCATTCGCCCGAGTAGTAAACGTCATACCTACGAACTGTTGACTTCTCTGTGAGGGATACAATATGAAACGGAAACTGATAAAAATTTAAGACCTGTAAATGATATAGTTTTGAATAATAAAGCTTATGTATTTATTTATGAGCTTGTAAAACTTGATTTGGCTTCGGTACTTAGTCCGTTGTTCTATTATGGTGCCTTTGTTAATACGGGCCGCGCCGCGCGCCGTGCCATAGGCTTTGTGAAGCCAACGGCCCGAGGCTGCCCGAGCGGGCGCGTTATGTCGGTTAACACAGGCCGTGAGAAGAGGTAATCCGGACTCGTATAATACGTGACAAACAATTTGTCCTCTGGCGAACCGACAAAGATGCGCAGAACCAATTTAACCTAAGAATTGCGTTCTGCGCATCTTTGTCACGTGGTTCACCAGAGGACAACTTGTTTGTCGCTTATGCCTAGATCGTACCGAGCAAACGGGCGAGACAGTAAAATGTTTCTCGGCCGAGACAGTGACAGCTACTGGCTCAGCCGAGCACTCGGCGCTATGTTTATACGTACCGCCGAGAGCACTGTCTCGGCCAAGTGGTCTCGGTACGTGTGATCAAGGTATTAGTATACGCGGCGCGCGCTAGACCGTACATGACTTTGGCGCGGCGCGGCGCGTGTTACCACAGGCCGTGTGACGCCACCATTAGGCCTGTCTTCCAAATATGTGGCAAGTCTTAGTTTTTTATAAGATTGAGTATTATTTAATCGAATATAATTTAAATTAAATGTGTTGTGACTTTCTTAGCTGTTATAAAATTATTCTTGTAACTGTAAATAAATATTTTATGATAAAAATTTCTTTCTTTTATTAATACCTACAAGCATTGATCTACACCTGTAGTTCTTTTTATCCGACTGCGAAAAGGAGGGTTATGTTTTTCGTGTGTATGAATGTATGTTTATCTCACCATATGCTATAAGCCAGTATTTTTTCACTACAGTGCCCTTCAAACCGGAACACAGTAACGCTTACACATTACTGCTTTGCGGCAGAGTATCTGGCACTGTGTTGATACTCATCTAGAGGGCATCCTGCAGGGTAAAATATTAATAAATACATACATTATATCGAAATAAAAATACATATTTCATTCTAGAAACATCATATTTTATTATTATCACAATAGAGAGCATTAGAAATACTTTAACATACCTATAATAATTATAAAAAAAAAAAAAAAAACTTTCCACTGGAATATCAGATAACATATCACATAAGTATGTGATGTTTTGTTTCAAATTATAATGCCTACTTGCACCAAACTGTAAGTCCCTAAGCAATTACTTTATTCGCTTGGTAGTTCTTAACAGTCCAGATTCTGACCGTTAAGAACTTAAAAACAAGTAAAGTAATTGCTTAAGAACTTTGAAAATTTGGTGCAAGTCTGCTTATGCAAATTAAAATAATAAAATTCTTAATAACTACTGAAATATTTTTAGTTTTTATGCCTGAGATACACGAGGCTAGTTTTTCAAGCCAGTTTAGCAAGATAGTAATAGTAGGCTAGCAAGCTAGTTTTGTTCACAGTTAGCTAGTGACATAATAAGCTAGTTCGATTTACACAAAGCCTAAGCTGCTAGCTTGATAACATACTATCACTATCTTTCTATCCTGGCTTGAAAAACTAGCTTCGTGTATCTTGGTCATTAGGTATTATTTACTTAAAACTAATACACAAAATGAATCATACAAAATGAATAAAATTCAAAACGAAAGACAAATTAAATTCAAAACGAAAGACAAATTCAATTCTACACAAAAGACAAATTCAATTCTAAACGAAAGACAAATTAAATTCTTAACAAAAGACAAATTCAATTCTAAACGAAAGACAAATTCTAAACAAACCGCGATAAGTGCTTTGTGATTGAATTGGTACACAGGTACAGTCAGCTGCACAGATACTCCCAAGCTAACACATTTATATGTCTTAACTAGTTTTTTGGGCGGTGCTCGAGCTGCAAGCAGCTCGCGTGCAATCTTTTAGGGATCCAAATACCTTTAGTGAAAACCGCATGTCGATACGACATGTACTTTTCGAGACAGGTTTCGAGGTGGACGTGCGAATCGATTTCGATTGGCGGTTCGAAGGTGGGTGGCTCGCTGCGCTCGCCACCTCCCTGCAAAACTTTTCAACCTTCGTTTCGCTCAGGTTGAAAAATTTTGTATGGAATTTTTTTTTTGTATGGCAGCCATCTTTTATTGTATGGCGGCCATTTTGGATTTTTGGGTTTTTCAAAATGGGATCAATAATAAACACCATTGGCGAAAACCCCATCGTTCTACGACGCATACCCTCCGAGATAGCATATGGGGGGTATGGAAGGGTTCGGAGGGGGGGGGGAGTTGAAGTTTTCCTAAACTCACCCCCACTCCCTCTATACATTCCCATATTTACATTTTACATTTTTCACCTCTTTCTTGGAGAACAATCATGTCAATGAGTGAGTGAGTGAGTCAGTGGTAATGCAGCTTTATATTATATCTCTTAAATCTCTTAATATCTCTTAATTTTACAATATTTTTTTTTGAAAAAATTCTGACAACATAGTTGAATAACGGTGTTTCTATAGATGGACAGTATCAAACCAAAATGCAAAAAATTTCAAACACCTTGTCAATAAATATAGAGAGAGAAATATCTCCATTTTTATATAATGTTTACTTTTTACGATGTAGTTTTATTAACAATGAAAAAGCCTAGTAGTTTTAACATATAATATTTATCAAGCCCTGTTGCGACTTCTCTTTTTCAAAAAAAATGCATTGGACCAAAATGTACTAGAATTTAGCCAATGTAACCTTTTTTTGGTCGCATTTTAAATCTACGACATGTGGTTCTATACTTTAATACTTCTGCGTCTGACAAGTAAGATGACTGTATTATTTTGAAAATGTGCTTTTCTTTGCAAAATTAAGAGTAATATAAATATGAAAGTTTGGGAGTGTAAACATATCTGTGCAGCTGACTGTATATACAATACAAGGTATAAAGATTACGGATCACAAAGCTCATACCGTTCCATACATTCAATAAGCCAAGCGATGGGCAACGCTTTCAAATGCTGCATATTATACATCGGTTCATATTTATCCCTGAAAATTATATAATGCGAGCAATTGTATAATTTCCCTCCTTTTACAGCATGGTACGGTACCAATTTTTCCTGTTCTGGTATTAATTCTGGATTCGGTACTCTTCGTAACACAATACCACCAGCATCGGTTACCAGCTTCGACAGAATCGCTTTCGTAAGAATGAGTGATTTAGAAATTTCATAATTCCCCGTGAAATTATGGAAATAGAAATGGCATCCATCGAAAAGACCTGGCAATAGCTTGTATTTGTTGTAACGGGCAATTCTCGGACCTTGGTACTTTACGTTCCCGATTCCTTTGACTTCGTACTTCTCAATCGGTTCTAATTTCCCATCGGTTGCAGTTGTTACCCATTCGGTTGATAATACCCATAAGGAATTCATGACTGCTTGTAACACATCAACACTAGATGTGCAAACATCATTCTCCGTATCGACAATTATATGAGTCACTTTCTTCGTGAAACTCATTTCAACCGTTACATTACTGTTGCTTTTTGCCAAGTGTTTGAGTAAATTGTGGACGGTTCGGTACCTCGATGTACAATAAATGTGTAAATCATTAAATTCTAGCTCAGAATATATTGCTGCAATATGACTAATATTCACACTTTGCGTTTGGACTATATTATCGCTGGCAGTCAGGATCAAATTTTTCATATCAACGTTCGCTAATTGATACGGAGTTTCACCTTTGCAGTTACGGATATTAATCTCCGCTCCATTCTTAACCAATTCTTCAACAATGTCTTCATGTTTATAACGAACCGCTTCGTGTAATGGTGTTTCATTACTCGGACCCGGAACATTGATCAGCGCATTGTGTTGTAGCAAAAGCTTTACTAAATCCAGCCGACCACTTTGAACAACCTCATGTAACGGAGTCCAACCCGCGTTATCTTTATTATTCGTATTTGCACCATCATTTAGATATTGTGTAACGTGGTCTATATATCCAAGTCTGCAGGCTACGTGGAGTTTCGTTTCACCCTTAGCATTCTTCTTTTCAACAACTTCATTAAACTTAATGTTAGATACCACAGATGTGTTGGTATCTGATTTGGGAACATCTTTTTTGTGCGATGATCTTCTGACTTTGTCAGATCTGGTGGACGATTTGACGGTGTCTGGTTTGGCAGTTGAAGCTTTGACGGTGTCCGGTTTGGCAGTTGACGCTTTGACGGTATCTGATTTGACCTCGAAGGATTTGGCAGACGAAGATGGAGCATTTTTTTTATCTGAAATATAGATACAGGTAAATAAGTTGTTAGAAAGATAAAAGATTGGGATTGATCTGTCAGGAGTGAAAATGAGGCATTCACATTATTTTTTATGTTAACGTAGGATGAGACGAGGTAAGCTTTGTCCTGATGGTAAGAGATCACACCTGCTCATGACCAGAACAGTGCTACACAGGACGTTTTTACGTTGTAGTTTTATTAACAATGAAAAAGCCTAGTAGTTTTAAAATAGAATATTATTTTACTAGCCAAATTACTGCTCTTTTTCGAAATTAAGCTAATTTATATCCCTTTTTTGGCGCATTTTCAATATAGTACAGTGTGATTCTTTCGATACTCTAATACTTCTGTGTTTTATACCTGCTAAGCCTTCTTAGTGTGTTCTTAGTGTGTGTATTGAACCAGGGTGGTAAAAGAATTTTGTGTGCGTCTCGAAGAGGCTCCTTTTGTGCTTAGCCTTAAGCCCGTCACACATGTAGCTATTATTATATTAATATAAATTATAGCAAGGTATAATATGACATGTTTTCTATACAAATATTCAAGTGACTGCACACGCAGCTATAATATATATATTTCTGACTTGAATATTTGTATAGAAATTATGTTGTAATAATGCCTTGCTATAATATATATTATAGCTATGTGTGTGACGGGCTTAAAAGTCCTAATAAGAGAGTAGCGGTGCACCTCTACTTAAATATTCATAGAAATAACCAGCCTGCTAGGTATATGCTGTCTTTCACCCAACACCTCTCTGAGGCTCAAATAAGCTAAAACAGTTACCTTTATGTTTAATTTTCTTTGATGTACTAGCTTCAGGCTTCGGTTGCTTGTGGCTGGATAGACCAGCGAAAGTCTCGTCGAGATCCTTAGTTGCCTCGACCGCACGAACGAGCCGTTCATCGCTGAATGTTTTACAACCTTCCAAACTAACGTCACAATGCGGACAATTGGTCAATTCTTCGAAATGCTCGCCGCAAATGATGTGGAAGCATTTTGATAATGTCACAGGATTTTTGCACAGTTCCCGGCAAACGCCGCATATATAATCCTGTTTAACTGCTTCTAATGCTTGCAGGAAGTTACTCAATTTCGAAGCAGAAGCTTTAGTTACTTTCTGTGGCGGGCTACCATAGCCGAAACTGCTAGACATTATCGCAAAAATAGTTCTGTTTTTTTGTTACATTTGTTTAGATATAAGATCTTTTTAGAAAATGTGCTACTGCTAGGAGAAAAGTATGAGACCGCGGTTGTTTTAGAGGTATTTTTACACAATTATTGATCAAAATTAATAGCAATTTTAAAGCGATTTTACTTTCACTTTTACACACAAAACAAACTCTTGGGAATTTTCGTTTACGCGGTTTTTTGAAAAGTGACAATTGACATTGTGTGTTTTTTTTTAATTCCATTGGGGAGACTAAAGTCTTTCGACCATACCGCCTTATTTAGATGCTGCTAGGAGAAAAGTTTGAGACCACGGTTGTTTTAAAGGTATTTTACACAATTATTGATCAAAAATAAAAACAATTTTGAGCGATTTTTACTTTCACTTGTACAAACAAAACAAACTACAATTTACGCGGTTTTTCGAAAAGTGACATTGTTGAAAGTTTTATTTTAATTCCCAATTGGGGAGGCTAAAATCTTTCGACCATATCGCCTTGTCATACGTTTTTATTTTCATATTAATAATTATATTTCATAAATACCTAACTACCTTGTTGAAACGAAAAAAAAAGTTTCCTTAGTTAAGAACGTGTTTTTCCATGCACTATGAAAGGATTCGGAGATAATGCGAATAGAAGCCATGGAGTTTTTAGGAGTCTATGGCCTCTACACACTACACACCAAAGCCGCCGCGCCGCTGCCACTGGGCCCCGGCCCGGCCAGGGCGCGGTTCGAATCCACGACCTTCGAATCGAAGGTCGAGGCAGCTCCCACTCGGTAAACACGGCTTTTTTCACAGTCGTGAACCCTAACATGTAATCATTAAAAAATAAAAATCAACCAAGTCTTTATACCTAACTTTTTGTTACCTCTGCAGCTCTGCCTCCTACAAACTTACCTACAAAATATCAATTAATAAAAAGCTTGGACCTGACTGACTGACGGACAACGTACAGGCCAAACCGCTGCACGTAGAGACTTGAAACTTACAGGATGTGATTGCAGAAAGCTGAAAGTGAGTATTAAGAAATTAGTAAAGTAATTTTAAATAATTGATTAATTCAGACGTTAGTTTGCGGAAATTCATAAATATTAATAAATAGTATAAATATAATTTAGTAATAAATCAGCTTAACTTCCAAACAAAGGTCTTAATTTAAATTCTTAGTTCAATGTTCGAGAGAAAGCTGAAGACAATGTTGAGCAGTAAATGTTATTACGCCTTACAGGAATTTATGAACGACAAAAATTTAACTTAGTAATTAATTAAACACTTTAATCTTTTTTATAATGACTTTTTTATGTTTTCTTTTTTTTTGTTGCTCTTGTTAATTATTTCATATGTACCTACTTGCTATGTTAACTTTCATGGACATTTATTTTTATTACTATTTTGTTTCATGTAGGTATTACTATAAGACGTGTTTATGATGTAAATCAAATATTGCATGCCCGCGATGGTAGAATACATTGAATCTCTATAAATTTTTTTCATCCTCATGTACATGTATTTCACGCAATAAATAAATACTTTACTTTAACTTAAATCTAGTTTAGAACTCCAGTATTTAAACCAAAGCGCCGAAAACAAAACCCAATTTAGATACCCGCAGAGCATTCGTGCCCGCAGAGCGCCCTGCTGCAGGGCTATTTGTTAAGCTGTCATTAGTTCTCGATATCGAATTCGATGGTCAAGACTGGGAAAAAAATGACGTCACCATAGGATTTCTGTCGCTATCGGCTTCGAGAGGTCGGCCATTTTCTGTCAGATTTGACGTACCATTCGATATCGAGAACTAATGACAGCTTAACAATGTAGTACTCTGCAGGGCTATTTGTTAAGCTGTCATTAGTTCTCGATATCGAATGGATAAAAAAAATCATAAAAAGAATTTATAGGATATATATTATTTAGGATTTATAGATATATTATAGGATATTTATAGGATAAGCCATAGACAGCATGAAGTTTTTGTATGTCCAAAAACCAATGGTTTCTAATGTTACCTCTACCTACTTGGAGTTAGTTTACTAGCCAGTATCTTAAAAATAAGCAATGGTATTTTCATCGGTCACGTACTAAGTGAGTGATGGCAGGGGCGGCTTTACCCCGACGATTATTAATATTAAAATATAGTGTAAAAATATATTTTACCTGAATAGAGTAGTAAAAACAAAATAATAAAGGATTAAAATAGCAATTTATAAATATAGAGACAAAACGAGGGTTCTACAAAATTAAATAATGATATTGCGTAGCGAAAAAGTTCTGCCTCTACAGAAATAACTTTTCTTTTTAAAGGGCATCTCTTGTTATCCTAATAATTTGTATATTTAACAAAATATGTAATGTAAAATATTATTTATTATTTATTGTAATTGTTAATATTACACCAAATTTAAACCTAGGCTGTTCCGTTCTGACCTGTTCAGTCTTCTTTCTTCGAGGTTATTTTGTGTAAGATAAGTCACCACAGATTTTTTATTGTAGAAGTTAGAATGTTCTTTCGTACTTATTTCAGAATCACACGTTTACGATATTAATTTTTCATAAAATAGAGAACTTTCTTCTCTGTATTTACAAATTACAAAAGAACGAGAAATTGGTTCGCCCCTGAGCGTAAGTCCTAGACGCGTCCACTTAGTGACTGTAAATTAGCTTGAGCCTCCATTATTTGTCACTGACAATTATAAATTTTTGACATTAGGCGTCAAGTTTAAATTTGTAAATAAAACCTCTTTCAGTAACTGGCTATGCGAGATGAACTACGTGGGCTGCTAGGGCTCCGTACAAATCAAAATGTCTATGATTGATGAATTGGAATTAATCGATTTATTACATAGCATATTAAATTTTCGATGCGGAAACTTTAAAAGAAAAAAAATTGACTAAAGGAAAATAAATAGAGATATCTGTTGCACTTTGAACGATTTCTGGCCCAAGAAACGATGACTATGACAATTTCGTCGCTTTCAGCCCGTTTTTAATATTTTGGACTTGGTTGCGGGACCCGGTTCATTTCATTCGAATAAAAATAGATGACAATAGATGTCAAAAAATTTAGTGAATACCTGAGTTTTACTTTGCGTGAACATCATGAGTGTGGATCGTCCTTGACTGATCTGTGCAGCCGGGCTATTCGTTAAGCTGTCATTAGTTCTCGTTATCGAATTCGATGGTCAAGACTGGGAAAAAAATGACGTCATTATCGATATCAACTCGATAACGAGAACCACAGATATGATAAAAACGAATGATTTGATGAATGAGTGAAGTTATGAATGAGTGTCTCGGTCGGACCTCATTTTATATTTTTGTCTATATCATTCGTGTTTTGACGTTACTTCTTGTAAACAATGTTTTTAGTACTGCTAAATTCGATGTTTTTTCGTGTATTTTTGCCAAAAAAAAGACAGTACGTTGTGTAATTTTGTGATGCAAATGTGGTCCAGCGTATACGATGCGAAAACCAACTAAAACTTACTCTAGCAACCTATACCTACAGCATTACGAAATTAATCCGCTTTCATAAAAGTAATAGTTATATAAGGATGTTTAGTATCGTTTATTGACTCAGCATTTTGAAATAAAGTGATTGGTATTACATAACGTGCATAAAGTTGTATAATGCACAACATAAGTTACAAAATATGTGAATCAAACATTCGTCAATATTATTGTTTGATGTATACCTACTTTGCCTACAGATTTTGATACTTTTACCTATGCCTGGTGCTATCTTTCGAACCAACTAAGGGTTTTATGATTCATTAATCATTATTTTCTAAATGGTCGAAGGGAAATAAATAATAATGACAAAGCTTTAACTTTCTTTTATTTTATTTAGGTAACCTAGGTATGAACAACATAATTTACATGAGTTTGGTTTAGACAGTATATGAAACTGCCACACATGTAATGCCGACATGCTGTGCTGTCCCAGATACTGAGACAATGGCAGAAAGATGATAATATACCTCAAACTGGTGATAATCAAACTAACGACGGGATGAAAAGTTGTCTTTATCCTTTTCTAGCTCTTTAACTTGACCTATAAGTTTCAGCACAATGGTTTCAGTAGTTTCAGCGTATTTAATACATGCCATAGGTTTAAATGCCCAAAGTAACAAACACTTTTAGTCATTATGTGATTTCCATGATGATTCTAAAAAGAAGAGAAAACTATATTAATAACTTTCCTAGAGCACTTCATCTATGCTTTTTTATAATGTCAGGTAGCTATTTAGTCTGTTACGAAATACCATTTGATTGGTTCGCCGAGGTCGGCCATTTTTTGTCAGATTTGACGTACCATTCGATATCGAGAACTAATGACATGCTAACGAATAGCCCTGCAGATATGACAAAAATCTTGAAAAAACAAGTCGATTTTTTGACAATAAATTTGATAAAAATTGGATAATTGTTACTGTTAGTCGTTTTCCTATGGATTTGCGATTTATTTAACAGTTTCTAAGATGAGATGCGATGGGGTGGGATGAGATGAAATAAAAAGCTTGGACCAGAATGAATGACTGACTGACTGACAGACAACGTACAGGTCCAACCACTGAACGTAGAGACTTGAAACTTGGAGGATGTGTTCGTCAAGAGCTGAAAGTGAGTAGGTATGTACTAAGAAAATAATTTAAAAAATTTGCATTGCAAACGAAGTCGCGGATGTTAGCTAGTTTTACATAATAGTTTATAGTTACCTATTGTCCTAACTAGTATTTTATTTCGATACTCAGTGTGGTGTTTTAGAGTGAATGTAAAGCTCGTGTTTATAATGAATTTATTTATTGTAGTGATTATTGGTGAGTTTAAAAATTACTGAATTGAAAATAATTCTAATGAATTGATATTTGTAGATTTAATCAATCAAGTCAAAACTTATGATAGAAAACAGTGTTTTGTAACATTAATATCATATTAATAATACGTAGGTACGTGTCCGGAAATTATTTTAATAATTTATTTATGTAGGTACTTATGTAGGCACTTACTTACCCTCATAGGTAAATATGAGTGTTTGTCAAACAATTAATTTTTCAATCATCTCTCACTGACAAAAAAGTGCACAAAAGGAGCCTCTTCGAGGCGTTTTTGAAATCCTTTCACCATACTACTGGTTCTAAAGAACTAGTGACACGATAAGAAGAAAAAATTGACTAAAAAAGTCGCTTTAGTGAAAAAAATGATTAAATTAAGTGCAAATAAATTTAAATTAAACGTTGAACAATTTTATTTTATTATTAATTATTGCAATTAAATTATTTGGATTAATGATTTTAGCTTACTTGCAATGTACTCAAAATCTACTAGAATGAGTAAACAATTCGGAATGTCCTCAAAAATAAAGCCTGTATAGACGGGAAGTGCGACGACCCGTGTCCTGGTTCTTGCGAAACCGGTGCCCAGTGTCAGCTTATAGAGCACACCCCGTCATGCAATGATAAAAAAAGTAAAATATACGTATTATACAGTACAGGTATATTATATGGATTAAAATACCTATAATTATTTTTATTATTAAAGTTTTAATCAATCAAGTCACAAGTTTTTTTTGTGTGTAGTGTAGGCACAAAAATAATATTTTTTGTATCATTTATACCTACTATATTAATAATATGTATGTGTCCGGAAATTAGTGTTGGGCGTTATCAAATAATTTCAATCGTCTCTTTCATTAAGAAAGTAATTACAATTAAATTTAAATAATATTGCACTTATATTTTTAGCTTACTTGCAATGTAGCAACGCTCAACATCTACAAGAATGTGCAATCAACTCGGAATGTCCTCAAAATAAGGCCTGTATAGACGGGAAGTGCGACGACCCGTGTCCTGGTTCTTGCGAAACCGAAGCCCAGTGTCAGGTTATAGAGCACACCCCGTCATGCAATGATAAAGAAAGTAAGTGTTATTATTATTATTATTTGTTTATTGCTTTACATAATAAAACAGTCTTATGCTGTGTGCGTACTGTGCATAGCCTATTTTATAGGTAAACACAGATTTAAAGAAATATAACTACTTATAAGTAGGTCTTTTTTTAGCTTTATATAATTTTAGCTTGGGTTACATATAATTTTAGCAATAGATTTGTGTTTTGTTAGTAAATAAATCATTTTTCATTTTTCATTTCATTTTCAGGTACTTGCATAAGTAGTTTTAAATGGGTTGCATAGGTAATTTCTTAAGCACAAAGAAAGAGAAACACAAAATATTTATTCAAATAAACATAACGTATCCTACTTTACCATAACAAAAATACAAATTACTTAGGTACTAATACTAAACTGTGTTTATTAAAAATAGTATGAAAACGTTTATGATACGACATTGCGTTATAAAAGCTTTAAAGGTCGGAGGAGGTGAGAAACCTAATAAATTGACTCTACCTTACTGATATTTAACCTTGACATTAGTAGGTATTTCTATTTTGTTCATGCATGTTATGTTAATCTTTCTACGAATATACAAACACATACAAATGTAAAAAAAAAAGTTTTTAAATATACATATTCCCGCAACTTCGTTTGCTTACCTACTTTTTTTTTTTTTTTTTTCAGTCAGTTAATTTTTATTACAGCATAAGCTAACTAATACAATCTATATTACAAAATACCTACTTATTTTGTTTTTGTTTAGATGATAGTATTAAACCATGATGTAACTGAGCTTCTAGAGTGACAGCTTCAGATAGAGTAGGTCTTCAGTTAATTTTAGTTTTTTAATATAATTTTGACAGAAATTAAGAACACAGTAGGTACTAATCTTATGTAATGTTTTAGGTATGGTCAAACGGCAAAATAAACTCTGTGACCCATCTCCCTGCGGACCGTTTAGTGTCTGCGCGGATTATGCCAGATTTCCTATCTGTACTTGTGATTCTGGATACATCGGTGCTCCTCCGAACTGCCGAGCAGAGTGTCAACTCAACTCTGAATGTCCATCCAACAGGGCTTGCGTCAATCAGAAATGTATAGACCCATGCTTGGGTACGTGTGGAAATAACACAATCTGTATAGTGCAGAAGCACGCTCCTATCTGCTCCTGTCAACCTGGTTCCGCTGGAGATCCATTCGTAAAATGCATAACCACAGGTACTCAAAAAGGTAGGCCTTAAAAAAAGTAAGTAGTTTTTATTTTTTTATCACGTTTTTACAATAAAAATGTACCTACTAACACGATCTACAATAACGTAAGTAGGTATACATAGTAGGTATCTTGTTTCTCTTTTCAATAATCTAAGTAAAATCTCTGAAGATACCAACTAATTAAAACAAAACACATAAAATACTACTTTAAGCTCAAGGTAGTAGGTAAGTATTGGTTGCAATATTTTATTTGAACACATTATAACTCCGACTAATGAACAAAAACCAAAAGGAGGAATTTATTAAGTTGATGTTGAACAAATTAATGACACGGATGGTCGAATGGCAAGTTTTCCTGAGTCTGGGTGTTTACTGCGTATTATATGTATGTATTTCAAAAAAGTATAAGTATTCGGGCAGCCATCTGGTTCCCATAGTACAATCTCTGCTTAGTTTGGCGCTAGATGGCGTTGTGTGAAATGTCCAAACATATTTATTTATAGATATATATTTATTTATAATAAAAATGTATGTGAACAAGATTTTTTATTGGGAACTAAATTGATATGAATAAGTAGGGAATATTATGTAGTTACATCGAGAATGTTAGTTTGAGGTAATTTACTCGTAAATCCATCTTTAATTTTGAAAAGGAAGCAACTGTCATATTTTCAGAAGTGCCAAGAACCCCAAGTTGTCAGCCTTCACCGTGCGGGCCTAACGCGATTTGCAGAGAAATTAACAATAACGCCGTGTGTAGTTGTTTGCCGGATTTCATCGGTTCCCCACCTTCCTGTCGACGTCGGCCACAATGCGAGACCCATTCTGAATGTCCGTTAGACCGCGCGTGCTTGAATGAGAAGTGCCAAGACCCCTGTATTGGGGCTTGCGGAACCAACGCTAGATGTGACGTAGTGAAACATACCCCACTCTGCAGCTGTATGGACGGCTTTCTTGGGGATGCGTTTGTGATGTGTAAAATGGTAACAAGTAAGTATAACTTTCAGTGTAAAAATGCACGTCCCTCCACCCACGCGATCGCAAATTTGCATGGCAGCGTAGTGGAGGAGCGTGCATTCTTAGACTAAGGGCTTTTAGAAACTCACAGTTTAATAGCGCTGACCTTGAATGCACAGAAGTCGATTTTTAAATGTGTTTGGCGGGAGGGGTGCGCCTCGAAGGGGAAGGCGCCCGGCGCGCGTCTATTGGTCGCTTAGCCACCTTCCCGCAGCGGCGGAACCAATAAGCGCCGTCTTGCCTCACCTCCCTTGCGCAGAGCTCCCCTCCAATTTCGCCAAGCGCTATTAATACGTGAAGACACCTATACTTTTGTTTTGATTATCACATGCAAATACCTAGGTACTTAAACATTTCCGTAACAATTTTTGCAGCTTCAGCGACCACAGTTGCTTTACCCACAAGAACTACTACTACATCAACTCAGAGGTTTGCGTTGTTCCTTTTAATACATCACGAAATTACTTTTTTCAAATAATAAATTACTGGGTGCCAAACAACATAATTCCAGTATAATTCTACTTTATAAATGATTGCTAGGACGTTTCTTATTCTTATTCTGTTAGGAAATCGACATACATAAGCTCTCATTTCTTTGTCTATTACGGGCATTTGACACTCAAATGTCAAAAATCGAACGAAAAAAAAACAAAAAAAAAATGTTATTTAATATGACACTTGACATTGACAATTGACTTTTGTGCAGCGCCATCTAGGGACCAAAATAAAAAGCGTGATTTTTTTTATTGAAAGCCCTCTTTTGTTTTGAAAAAATCAAGCATTACCCAATGGAGTACGTTTAAATCATTGCTCGACGAAAAATATATAAAAATTTTACCTTTATCCAGACCGCCTAGTACAAGCTGCGTGTTACCCCCATACCAAGATAACGATGCAAGTGCGGAAGGGCAGGGCTATAAATCTGTGACCGTTAACGTCACTTGCCAACAAGGCTTTACCTTGGTGGGCTCAAGCTTAATCTGTCAAGATGGAGTGTGGGTACAGAGTTATCCAAAATGTGTCCGTGAGTATTAAATTTCATGTATAGTCGGCTCTGTAATTGTCTCCACACCCAGCTTACGCCGGTTTTCTCCTGTGATTAAACCACTCACACAAACACATCATGTTTGTGTGTGAATAAACTACTGATGTGATTATACCACTTAAGTTAAACCCCTAATATAAACCACAAGTACCTAGGTAGGTACTTAGTTTAATCACAGAAGAACATCGGCGTAAGCTGGGTGTAAGTAAAGACAATTACAGAGCCGACTGTACAATACAGCCGACGTATCTTGGGAGTCTGAACATAGGCTATGCGAGCTTTAGCGCATGTACAGACAGCGTCAAAAATAAGTATCCCCCTTGCACAAGACACCCAGCTATAAATCCTTTCAAAAAAATGTAATACTTGAAATTATTTTTAGGATTACATACTGTTATACAAATATAATCTATTTTTTAAAGACAAAACTTCTGCATTCGCCGTGACGGTGATTTAAAGGGATTTGAAGCTGGGTATTATAATGCAAGGGGGATACTTATCTATGACGCTGTCTGTACACACGTATTAGTTACCTACATTGTTTGATATTATATAATTATCCACGCGGGCGAAAGCGCGGGCTTATGCTAGTTGGTTTATGAAAAAGAAATTGGCATCAACAGTTTTCTATTGCGTGTTTTCATGCGCTAAAGTTTGCATAGCCTATGTTCAGGCTCGCCAAGATACGTCGGCCGTATTGTAGCTTATGTAAACTCAAAATCCAATGTATGATTTTGAATTTCTTTTTAATAATTTGCTATCCATTACTTGTTTTATATACCTGAAAATCGACATATTTTACGCAAGTTACACATAATATTTATATTATAGTATTATAATACTCATTTGTTTTTTTTTTTTTAGCTAACCGACCATCTAAATCGCTAAGGTAAATAAAAACAATGTATTAATTAAAACATCTACCTAGTCATACAATAATAGGTATAGTTACCCAGTTTTTGATACGATTTTTTCCGCAC
Source organism: Lobophora halterata (assembly GCA_932526365.1). Lineage (NCBI taxonomy): Eukaryota > Metazoa > Arthropoda > Insecta > Lepidoptera > Geometridae > Lobophora > Lobophora halterata. The sequence goes on along the minus strand of OW052028.1, from coordinate 3,849,735 downwards.
CACAAAGACGGCGGGTAATGTGTTTCGGGCATAGGTACTCAGGTATAATTTTATGTATGTGAGTGTACCATTTGGCCGAAACGGTTTACCGTTTCTCCAGTTATGGATTTTGACAAAATAGGGTATCTTTGAACTCGAAGTCTAGTAATAATATGGCGGCCACGAGTGGCCATTTTGATATAATGAGTCAATAGATTTGTGGAAAATTGAAATTAAAGTTTGTTCGACACTTTTACTAGTTATGTTCGAAGTAGGTAGTTACTCTTTTGATGTGTGACATCCAAAGAGCTTCTATACTATGTATCTAGAGAGCTAACACGCCATTTTGTTTTATTTAAGGATTAAGAATTCTGAACCTTAGCTTTTGGAAATAAAGTTCTTTTTTAATTAAACCTAAATATAAGGATTTTAATGCTTGATAGAGACCCCCTCGTTAAGGAGTGTGTCTCGTTCACACAGTTGCCAGCATACAATTAAAATTAACATGGCCATAATTTTTGAAATAAGTGGGACAATTTTCGAAATTAGACGATTTGCTCTAAATGTTATTCAGATTCATTTGAAAGGTTTAGTACAGTCGCTGTCATGTAGGTTAGGTACCTAACTGCCGAGAAAAATAATTACTGTTCGAAAGAAACAGTATTAAAACCATTGAGTCAGATATACTTCACTAGAATGCGGCGCACCGCCCTCTTTTTTGTTGATATTTTAATGCACCTATGTATAATATAATTTTAAAACAATAATGCAAAGTAACGTATGTCTATAACATTGATAGCTTATTGAGCAGATTGAATTTTCCCTTGGTTGCTTGTTTATGTCTCAATGAAATATTCAAAGTTCAAAAATTATGGTCGCCCTACAGAACGAGACACACTCCTTACTGGTTCTAGCTCTTTCGGCTCGCAGTTTTCGTGTGAGTCGGCATTCTAGATACATAGTATACAAGTTCTTTGGTAACATCTTCCTCTCGCTTTCTGTCAATAGCGGGTTTTTTATAGAGACGCTCTATCGCGCGTGAAAGAGCTAGCGTGTAAAGATGTTGGAAGGGGAAGGGAAACATTACAGAACTAGAGTTTCCGTGTAAAGCGGGCTAATTCCTGTACGAATTGAATGTTTGTTAATTTTTGTCTTTAGTTGCCTGAAAATGTTAAATTTCCGTAAGACAAGAAAAATAGATGTTTTTGTAATCATGATCTTGATTAAACTGAGTTGGCTATCATGCATGACAAAAAATTGTGGCTTGCTTCGCTCGCCGCGATAATATCAGGTTTTGAGGCCCTTTTTCGGCCTAAACCTAGGTACCCCACACTGGCCAATTTCTTATGGTGGCCCAGCGCCGCTATAGTCTAAGAAATGTTGCTCACCTAGATCAATTATTGGCCAGCCTTGCTTTAAATGTTGCATACTATCAAGGTGATAAGTCAGATGTTACACATCATAATTACAGTCTTATGCCTAGATCACACGTACCGAGTACTCAGCCAAGACAGTAAAATATTACTCAGCCGGAACAGTGAAAGCTATCGTCACTCGCTCAGCCGAGCACTCGATGCTATGTTTATACGTGTGCTCTCGGCCGAGTACTGAACTGTGATCTAGGCATTACAAAGGTTGCAGGCTATCTCTTTTTTTAATTTTAGTGCTCAATCTGGCAACTGCATTCTACCACCATACCCGAAACACGGGACTTATACCACGGACATCGCTGGAGCAGAACCTGGTCAAGGATACCAGGTTGTGTTCCTCAATGTGACTTGTGACGAGGGATTCGCTTTGGTCGGACCCAGAAACACATTCTGTCACAATGGATTCTGGCCAGAGATATTTCCTAAGTGTGTCTGTGAGTATTTACGATATTTACATTTCAACTTCTTTTTATCGTGTCACTAGTTCCTACAAACCAGTGTGGTGAAAGGATTTCAAGTGCACCTCGAAGAGACTCCTTTCGTGCACTCGACATATGTTTTCGAACTTTTAGGTACATGCCGGTTTCCTCACGATATTTTCCTTCACCGTTGCGAGAACGTGGGATGCATACATATAATTTTTCGACCGAAAAAACCCATTTATGCATAAATGCCACCGGGATTCGAGCCCGCGACCATCAGATCGCAAAGTTAGGGCCTCATCCACTCGGCCACCACGTCCTCTTTTATTTGTCACAGGTCTTGAATACTTTCGGCTGTATATTATAATAATTTTTATCCTTATTTGATACCACTATGAGTCTAAAGCCTATAACAGATCAGTTATAATTAACTGCTGTCCGCGACATCGTTTGCACATTTTATACAAAGCAGCCTGTTTTCCAGCTAAAATACTAAATATAATACCAAATATCCACCCTCGAAAATGTTCGCCTTCTTAATATTGTCAGTAGGTTTGTGTTAATTATGATTTTTATGATTTGACAGCGACATGTCAGCTGGAACCACACCCGTCTGTAGAATACCGTTGCCTCATATCTGACTCGGACGCACATAGGCCGTGCGAGAGGCGAGAGATGGAAGGGACCACAGTTAACCCACTGTGCCGCCGCCCGAACTACTATTCACCTCGTGTCCTGACTCTTATGCACTGCTTCAACGGACAATGGAACTACATCGCGACTTGCACACCTGGTAACTTTTAACATAGTTAACTAGTTATTTAACATAGAATACCGTTGCCTCCTTTGTAACTCGGACGCATATAGGCCGTTTGCCTTGTCCTCTCTATACACTCGCTCTAGTTAAAAATCTTCGATCGCATGTAGTCAGCTGCACATACATATATACAAAATTAAGAGTAATATAAAAATGAAAGCTTGGGAGAAGCATTCATATTTATATTACCCTTAATTTTGTAAAGATTTTCAAATTAATGTAGTTATGCTCGGCTATGTAGCGCTCGTTAGGGTAAAGTGAAAACTTCATCAAGGCGAATCGAGCCTCTCTCTGTCATGTGGTTTATGCACACCGTTTTTTATTAACCCTAGAGTGCGGCAAAGTAACTCCAGATGGCGTTGAACTAGTAGTTGGAGGGGTTGCGGCGAAGCGAGGTGAGATCCCGTGGCACGCCGGCATTTACAAGAAGAGCACCAACCCGTACAAGCAAATATGTGGAGGCACGCTCGTCAGCAACAGTGTCATCATATCAGGTATCTACTTATCACACATAAGGGCCTACCACACGCACAAGGTTCACCACAGTTTTGCCTGCGCAGGCCAGTTTATACACGGAACACTGTGCGAGGAAAAAAACACTTATTCAGGACGCAAGAAATAACGTATCGCTATCGTTTCGCTAAAGGTAAAAAGCACGCCAGGAAGCGAGCCGACAAAAGAACTGGCGAGCAAATTCCCATGCCATGTGTTTTAGGATTTAATTGATAAGTAAATAATTTCAAAATTGGTATGTAAGTATTGTTATCCACTAAAGCACAAAATAAAAATGCGCACTAATTCAAATCCAAAGGGGTCTAAAAAGAGGGAGAAATTACCTTTCAAGATGAATTCAGTGTATTGCGGGCCACTCTGTGTCCCGCAGGCCTAGGTTTGGCCGGCCTTGATTTATGATGTGGTTTTCAGCCGCTCACTGTTTCTGGAATGACTTGGAGAAGAAGCTCCCTGACTCCTTGTTCGCGGTGGCCGTTGGCAAGGTCTACCGATCCTGGAATAATTCTATGGAACAAGCTCAAACGTCAGATGTTTGTATTTTATATTTATAATCTTATTTATTGTAAATCATTACGATACCTAAGTAATAATATAACGATGATTTATCTCGAATCGTGAAAGCACTTTATTTCCATAATTCTTCATAAGTAAGTACTTACCTAAATATTAAAACACTCATTATCTACATTTATTGATTTAATGATTATAGAATTTCGAAAAATAATGTAGGTATATATATACCTATACATAATCTAGAATATATTTTAAATGCTTTAAAATCGTTAATCATTGCTTTTCATCAAAACCGGGCTGTTGAAAACTAAAAGCTGTACATAAGGATAGAACTTATATTTATGTAGGTTTATAGCTGTGCATAAAAGGATAAAACTATACTTATGCCTACCGAACTGTCAAAGTCCCTAAGCATTTACTTTACTTGCTTGGTAGTTCTTAACGGTCAGAATCTTGACTGTTAAGAACGACCAAGCGAGTAAATTGCAAGTAGGCATAAGTATTCTATTTCTGAGTGATTAAACGGATAAGTACTTTTTGACGTGACTAGGTAGGTAAGTCTAATAAATCGATGAACGCCGCCGGCTGCATGCACGAAAACGTTGACGTCATTGGTAACGCTATCATTGTCCGGTAACTGCCATTGTCCGGTAACGGTCATTGTCCGGTAACGCTTATTGTCCCGTTACGCTAGTAGTCACGTTTAACTATCGTCCCTAAACCAACTTTACAGACAACAATTTTTTTAGGGAGGTTTTTGAAAAAAAAGTATATTTCTCTCCACAGGTGAAAGAAATAAAAATGACTTCTTACTTCCAAGGGGCTACGAACAACTTTCAAGATGACATAGCCGTGGTTATTGTGGCCCGCCCCTTCGTGTACCAGACCTTCGTCCGGCCAGCGTGCCTCAGCTTCGACGTCGACATCGAGAGGATAGAACTGGCCGGAGAGACCAAAGGAAAGGTTAAAAGGACCTACATATAGCATTACTATTTGCACTGAAAATAGCAATTACCATTTTATTGAAGTCATTTATTTCGCTTTGCTTGAAGGGGGAGTTTTGGCGGGAACGTGAAAATGTCGCATTCGCGGCATTAAATTATTTTACAAAACTTGTATTACTTTGAGTGTTTAAGCGTAAAAACGTTAGATTTTTTTATCCAATATCGTGAACGTGTATGAGTGGCTGATAACAAAATAATCTCTCCAATTACTTGACACTGGCTATATATACCTTTGATGTGGAGCCAAAACCAAAAAACTTAAGTTCTTTGAAAAAAAAACTACTTACTAGGTAGCATAATCAGGCGCGAGTGCGGCGCCCGAGCTGAGGTTTTGCGAGCTGGGTCTAGCTAGGGACCCGGGTTTGCCAAACAATTAATAAAACTTAAATTATTATCAATTAAAGGTACCGCCTGACGAAAATCCATAGGAAAACGACTAACCGTAACAGTTATCCAATTTCAATCAAATTTATTTTGACAAAAAATTGACTTGATTTTTTCAAGTTTTTTTGCTGTATAGGTATGTTCAGTTACGGCAATTGACTATGCGTATTTTTTTACGGTGATTAAAATTTGACCGTGTATAATAAATTAAATTTCAGGTAGCCGGCTGGGGGCTCACAAGCGAGAATGGGAACGCAGCGCCTGTATTACAAGTGATCGACCTGCCTTACGTTGAAGTCACTACGTGCTACAACAACGTGCCGTACACTTTCCGCGAATACATCACTAATGACAAAATATGCGCCGGCACTCTGGAAAGTGAGTTGAGAAATAAGCTGTCCCCTATAGGGGCTTAATTCACTAAGCCTGACAGCAGCGGGGCTATTTGTTATGCTGTCAATAGTTCTCGTTATCGAATGGTATGTCAATTTTGGCATTTTTGTCTACCATTATGTGCCAAAATTGACGTACCATTCGATAACGAGAACTAATGACGGCGAGTTTCGGCGGGAACATGAAAAATGGCGCATTGGCGGCATTCAATTAATTGACAAAACTTGTATAACTTTGATTTTGTTTTTTGTCCATTATGTGCTCGTGAACGTGTATGAGTGTTGTTGAATAGTGTAATGCTGTAAAACGTGACTTTTCGTGTTGCCTCCAAAACTCCATAGAAGCCTCTAGTAAAGTCGCAACCACCACTACTTTACAGGGGCATGACTTGACTTATGACAAAATAATCTCTCCAATTACTTGACACTGGCTATATACCTTTGATGTGAAGCCAAAACCGAAGAACTTAGGTTCTTCGAAAGAAAAAAAAAAAAACTAATGACGGCTTAGCAAATAGCCCCGCAGTTCAAACGGTGGTTTTTTATCCATTAAGTGCTCTTGAACGTATATGAGTGTTGGTGAATAGTGTAATGCTGTAAAACGTGACTTTTCGTGCTGCCTCCAAAACTCCATAAAAGCCTCTAGTAAAGTCGCCACCATCATCACTTTACAGGGGCATGACTTGACTTAACCACTATCTGCCGAAGACAAAAATAAACAATAATTCACGTATGAAATATAAACTATTATGAAAATAATAAACGTATGACAAGGCAGTATGGTCGTAATAAGACCTCCCCAAATAGGGAAATATTAAAAAAAAAAAGCCCCGCAGTTCTCGTTATCGAATGGTACGTCAAATTTGACAGAAAATGGCGGACGTCTCGAAGCCTACAGAACTAAGTACTACAGAAATCTTCGGATGACGTTATTTTTTTTCCCTCTTTACCATTTCAATCGGATAACGAGAACAAATGATGGGTTAATGAATAAGGGCCTTGGATTGCGTAAATTATGAAATACCTAAATGATTCATTGAATAAATTCCAATTTCACTAAAACAAATAATGCCCAAATAGTCCAAATACCTACATAACTAATCTAAATAAATATCATACTGATGATAAAATAAATTATATATTGGGTAGAACCATGGATGAACTTAGTAGTTATTTAATTAACGTGGTAATTTTGATCACATAAATTTTCTAGTTATAATACTTTATTCAAGGTTTTACAAAAATAAAGAGATTTGTGCGAAGGGTAAGGGCCTCTAGGTATCACTATTGTCCCTTACTTACACGTCGATAAGCTGAGTTTTTATATGGACCGCTGGATAAGGGCATAGGCTATTTGCCCTCACTTCGGCTTCGACACGCAGGTTTACTCAAATACTCGTTTATTTATTTATTTGTTGATAGACGAGCAGCTTTCGCTGCTGTGTCTGTCTATATCACACAGTGTTGGATTTTTTTGTATTTTTGTGTACTTTTTTAACATAGTCTTGTTGGTTCGTAACCAAGTATCGAGTTTGTTCTTGAACGAGTTTGTGAATGCTGCATAAAAAACATCTTCCTAATAAATAATCTTTACCCATTGTATACCTAATAAAAAAGGACGTAATCTGATGGTCGCGGGTTCGAATCCCGGTCGATAAAATCTATCTATGCATCCCAAGTTCTCGCTAAGGAAAATATCGTGAGGAAACCAGCATGTCATAGAACCTAAAAGTTCGAAAACATGTGTAGAGTGCACAAAAGGAGCCTCTTCGAGGCGCACTTGAAATCCTTTCACCACACTTCAGGTTCGATCCCCGGCCGGAGCGAATATTTGTGTGACGAACACAAATGTTTGTTCTCGGGTCTTGCATGTTGTAATATCTTGTATGTGTCCGTGCCAACTGCGATACAGGGAGTCCTAGTGCAGGGGTGTGTGTGTGTGTGAATGTTTATGTTTATGTTTATGTTTACACTGGTTCAAAGGAACTAGTGACACGATAAGAAGAAGACATAAAAGCTTGTTTTACCAGGTACTTCAGCACTTTGCAAGGGTGACAGCGGGGGTGGTTTGGCCTTCCCAGTACTGGACCAAGGCATACCGCGCTACTTCCTGCACGGAGTCGTGTCCACGGCGCCTAATAGAGAAAATATAAAGTGTGACACCTCAGGATATACCACATTCACGCAGCTGAAGAATCATGAGATCTTCATTAGGCGATACCTGCTGATATAATAAACATAAGTGTATTTTCTTATCGAAGATATATGTACCTATCACAAGTCTTTAATTACTTATTACCTAAATACACATAAGCAGTTGCTATTACTGAAAACAGATATGGATTTTTTATTTATTTTTTATGTATTAAAAAATTATCTGTATTTTTTTTTTTATATATAATGCTACAATTACTAAGTCGTTTTTTATGGTATTGCATCAATCGGTTCGTATCATTTGATAATTAATTATATGAGTTTCATTCCCTACCTACCTACCTACCTAATTTGGGGAAAAAAAAACTTGGGGCAAAAATATATACCCTTAGTAAAAAACGCATGTCGATAAGACGTGTACTTTTCGAGATAGCACGTAGGTCCCGAGGTGGACGTGCGAATCGTCAACTTTCGCATACTCCCAAGATACCATATGGGGGGGAATAGAGGGGGGGGGGGGGAAGTTGAAGTTTTGTGTCAATGAGTCAGTCATTCAGTCTACCTGGTGCCCGCAACTTCGTCTGCGCAGGCAACCAAAAATTGTGACTGCAAAGATACAACGTAGTAGGTACTTAGGTACCTACTACTTCTTCATTGCGTATTTAAGTATTTTTGGTAATTAAACTTGTGGTGTACGGTGTAGGTACCTATTAATTATGTTTATATTAAGGGGAATCCTCAAATCCGAATTCCATACAAAATGTTTCGGACAAATACTCAAAAAGTACGCCGTATTATAGTAATTTCTTCACACTATTCGTTTCGTCCATGTTTTTTGATTTCGTCAACAAAAAAAGTGAAAGGTTTCATACTTTAATTTAGATTATATACGTGTTTTAAAATTAACCCTACTAACTTAAAAACACGTATAAAATCTAAATCGAAGTATGAAACCTTTCACTTTTTTTGTTGACGAAATCAAAAAACATGGACAAAACGAATAGGTGAGAAGAAATTACTATAATACGGCGTACTTTTTGAGTATTTGTCCGATACATTTTGTATGGAATTCGGATTTGAGGATTGGCAAATCTAAATACCCACGAATTAGAACACGCGCATGAGAAATGTGAAAAATTATAGGTAGGTAGGTACTTAATGTTGCAATTACTGAGTCGTTTTCTAGGTATTGCGTAAATCGGTACGCATCATCCTTCTTATATTCTACTAATATATTAAACGCGAAAGTTTGTAAGGATGAATGGATGTTTGTTACTCTTTCACGTAAAAACTACTGAATGGATTTTAATGAAACTTTACAATAATATAGCTTCCACATCAGAATAACACATAGGCTACAATTTATAAAGATACCTTAGTAGACACCAGCTAGTTGTTAATAAAATTATATATATACCTATGTAGATAGGTATTTGAGAAATAAATCGAACTTAAATTCAGGCAGCAGTTACTACGATATTCGAAATTCTAAAATAGTTATGTTTACGTTCCTCACAATACCCTGATCTTTTTCATTGTTAATATAACTACATCGTAAAAAGTAAGTACCTAAGTAACAAACATTATTCGAAAATGGAGATATTTAATGTATTTATACGACTTCATTTTGGTTTGATACTGTCTATCTTGGTGTTCAATAGGAACACCATTATTCATCTATGTTAGATACATAAAGTACCTACTTACATATTTTGTTGATTAGGTTAAAAAATCAGTGATACCTATGACGTGAAGTCTATCTCAGAACGCAATACCAGTTTTGGAGCCTTATTCTGGGTTCTTCTCGCAATAGACATAAAACTTAAGTATAAGTAGACACAAAAAATGTCGATCAGTTCCTTCGAGAATCTAGCCAAAGGAGACGACGTACATCAGAATCTGCAAACATAATTTTCTGCTATTTTTGACGGGGGACGAGGTTAACACTCATTGCACACGCGCCTAACAAATCTTATTCATGTAAACGCACATTATAATAATGATCTCGCACACCATCATCTTAAAATTTGCACACACACAGTTATCAATTCAGCGTATAAAACGTTAATGTCCAAGAAGGTTACATGGCCAACAGAGGGGTACGCCTTGCATTAACATCACCTTTGGCTAGATTCTCAAAGATCTGTTTGCAAATTATTTCTACAAGGCCCTTGGTCGCTTACAACCAGCTATCTCTTCAATTAACAGTAACTCTAGCACAGAGATCTAAATACCACTCGCTTTCTGCCAATTTATGGGAGAAGTTTCGTGTAAATGGGACGGAAGTGTGTCACAGGCCGTCAGATGCTACTAACCTCAGAAAATGTTATTATGAGGCTCCATAGCAGTTGCTTCATTCTAATCTGTGACGGTATGCCAAAATGCTAAGGTTTAAAAACCGATATCGATCCGAAAACCGATCAAGGTAAGTTATTAAAAAAAATAAAGTTTTTAAATGGTAATATTATTTGGTTTTTATGTTCTTCTTCTTATCGTGTCACTAGTTCTTTCGAACCAGTTTGGTGAAAGGATCTATCTATCTTATCTATCTATTTTATTCGCCCGTAATACCGGTCAGGCTACCCAAACGACTGCATTCGATATTTTACAATCGTGAAGTATTAACCAGAATAACCCCCTTTTGCTCTCCAAGAGGAAAACAAGACGCTTCAAACCAGTCATGTGTGAAGCATTGAGATAAAAGGTCTTAGGTTATTGCAATGTATCTCATTTATATAATATTTGCTTTGGGTAAGTACCTACTTCTTAATTATTTACATAATGTGATTTTTAAAGGTAGGTAACTTAAGGGGAATCCTCAAATCCGAATTCCATACAAAATATTTCGGACAAATACTCTACATACTACATAAAAAGTACGCCGTATTATAGTAATTTCTTCACACTATTTGTTTCGTCCATATTTTTTAATTTCGTCAACAAAAAAAGTGAAAGGTTTCATACTTTAATTTAGATTTTATACGTGTTTTAAAATTAACCCTACTAACTTAAAAACACGTATAAAATCTAAATTAAAGTATGAAACCTTTCACTTTTTTGTTGACGATATCAAAAAACATGGACGAAACGAATAGTGTGAAGAAATTACTACAATACGGCGTACTTTTTGAGTATTTGTCAGAAACATTTTGTATGGAATTCGGATTTGAGGATTCCCCTTAATTTGCAATATAATTTTCCAGCAACGCTCACAGAAGCCCAAGACCTAGCACAATGCGCCGTCAGCTCTGACTGTGATCAAAATAAAGAGTGTGTTGACGAGCTGTGCGCTGATCCTTGCGTCGGTAGTTGTGGTATCAACGCACAATGCCGTGTCATCAACCATGTGCCGATCTGCAGCTGCAAGATGGGACACACTGGCGACCCTTTCACTCTCTGCCAAGCTACCAGTAAGTAAATAAACTAGAGATAAGAAGCTAGAATAATTCGTTGCATTGCATTTCGTCGTTGTTTTGTAAATAATGCGTCAAAATCTACTCTAACGCGCAACTTTGCAATTCCGCTTCATCAACCACGTGTCTATCTGCCAAGCTTTAAGTAAGTAGGTTTAGAAATAGAATAACTAATCAATATAAACTATCAGTAGTCGCAGCACCAACGCACAATGCCGCGTCATCAACCATGTGCCTCGCACAATGCCGCGTCTTCAACCATGTACCTCGCACAATGCCGCGTCATCAACTATGTACCTCGCACAATGCCGCGTCTTCAACCATGTACCTCGCACAATGCCGCGTCATCAACTATGTACCTCGCACAATGCCGCGTCTTCAACCATGTACCTCGCACAATGCCGCGTCATCAACTATGTACCTCGCACAATGCCGCGTCTTCAACCATGTACCTCGCACAATGCCGCGTCATCAACTATGTACCTCGCACAATGCCGCGTCTTCAACCATGTACCTCGCACAATGCCGCGTCATCAACTATGTACCTCGCACAATGCCGCGTCATCAACTATGTACAGTCGGCTCTGTACTTGTCTTTACACCCAGCTTACGTCAGTATTCTCTAATAGTTTATATAATGGGTATATGTTAAGTGGTTTAATCATATCAGTAGTTTACTCACGCACACACATGATGTGTTTGTGTTAGTGGTTTAATCACAGGAGAGCAACGTAGTAAGCTGGGTGTAAAGACCATTATAGAGCCGACTGTACCTCGCACAATGCCGCGTAATCAACCATGTACATCACACAATGCCACGTCATCAACTGTGTCTCTTTGCAGCTTCAAGATGAGACACATCGTTACGGCACTTCTTATTTGAGCTGCATGCTACACTTATTTAAAAACAATGCTATCTTACAGCCACAACAACACCAGTCCCAAAAATAGACTCTTGTCAAACCTCGCCCTGTGGCCCATACCAAAGCAGTTTGCACATGTGAAGCAGGATATATTGACCAGCCGCCATATTGTCAGATTGAGTGCACAAATAATGCGCAATGTTACACGGCACACCTTTATTTTTGCTGCACTAATAAGCCGTGTTTGCAGTGGGAGGTGCCTTAACCTTCGATCTGAAGGACGTGGGTTCAAACCCGGTCGTACATCAATAGATTTTTCTGTTCAAAAAATCTAAATGTGCATCAACACGTCGTGCTTGTGAAAGAAAACATCGTGACGAAACCGGCATGGCATAGAACCTAATTAGTTTGAAAACATGTGTCAAGTGCAAGATAGGAGCCTCGAGGCGCACTTTAAATCCTTTCACCACACTGGTTCGAAAGAACTAGTGACACGATGAAAAGAAGAAGTAGAAGCTGCACTAATTTAAAAACAATTCTATCTTACAGCCACAACAACACCAATCCCAAAAATAGATCGGTGTCAACCCTCACCTTGTGGCCCATACAGCGTCTGCACAGAATTGAACGATAAAGCAGTATGCACATGTGAGGCTGGATATATTGGCCAGCCGCCATATTGTCAGATTGAGTGCACCAATAATGCGCAATGTCCGTTTGATAAGGCGTGTGTGAACGAGAAATGTGTGAACCCGTGTGTTGGGAGCTGTGGCACTGACGCAACCTGTGGGGTGGTTACTCACATACCAATTTGCACGTGTCCACCTGGATTTATTGGAGATCCGTTCTCAAGATGTGAAAGAAAAAAAGGTAAGATCATTATTTATATGTTTTTTATATTTTTGTGCTTTGTATGTTTGTATAATTTCTATGTTTTGTATTTTTATAGTTATGTGTCTTGTTTATCTGTGTTTTGTATTTATAGTTCTTTTTTTTTTATTTCTATATATATATTTTTTTCTATATAAATTGTTTATTACAGCATAAGCTAACTACTACAATCTATATATAGGTATATTATAAAATTTACAAAAGGAAACAATTGGGCCTCCAATGGGGCAACGATCTATAGGTAGCTCAACTGCTCCAACTCGATACCCGATGGCAGTGTGCCGAGGATACTTGCTGCATTGCCTCTTTGTATAGCAAGGCTTATTCTTTGGCCCAGATAGCTGCCAGCCCTCTGATCACGCGTCGCTTCGACCAGACGCTCTGACAAAATTTTAAAAACGCGGAAGGCTCCCATTCCCCATGGACCTAGGGTCTTTCTTTCTATAATTAATATTAGGTATAGCTTACTACTGATAACTCTTTTGCTCTGGAAATTTTAAAATTGTAAGTATTTAATAACTACATCTATAGAATCCAAATTGCGTGTCTCCTTTTTTTTTTTTTTTTTTTTTTTTTTTTTTTTTTTTTTTTTTTTTTTTTTTTTTTTACAATGGGAAAATGCAGTTTACGCATCCCCTCCGGCCCGGGGAGAGCCGTAGGGGTATGTCGGACTCACCACCAAGTTACTAGCAGAGTGCTAGTAGCTGGTAGCATACCGACTAAAAACCCATTGACATTCCTTCAATCACCTCAGTGCTAATGCGTCGTCGAACCACTCGTCAGCGGACGAGAGGTTCGACGGCGCATCATCACTTGACAGGGTCGCGGGGTCCCGGTCGGATTCGACCGCGGCCCTGTCGGTGATCGTCCGCCTAAGGCGGACCCCTCTGCCGCCCCTGAGGGGGGGCGGGGGATGTCCCGGAATATTGAGGACATCCCCCAGCGTAGGAGGCCTGTGCAATGCCGGGATGGGGCTCCCCGCACCCAAGCCCGGCTGGTCTCCATCGAGCGGAAGGAGACGGTTGAATACCCGCCGTCTTCTTCCGGTCTTCCGCCGGCGGAGCGAGTCAGCTTGAGGGTCGTTCTCCCTGATTCGCTCCGCTGTCTCCTTCTGCAACATCACCTCCTCGCAGAAGGAGACCATCGCATCCCAAGATCTATCACTGTCGAGCATGGCTTTGACCAGGCTCGGCAGTGAGAGATTCCTACCGATTACAGCCTCCAGCCTTAGCCGCTGCGGCGCCCAAGCAGAGCACACTTCCAGCGTGTGTTTCGCTGTGTCGTCAGGGTCACCACAATGCTGGCAGGCCGGAGTCAACTCCCTTCGGGCAACCCGGTGCAGATAGTGTCCAAAGCACCCGTGTCCGGACAATATCTGCACCAATCGGTAACTGAGGACGCCATGTTTGCGGTGATTCCACTCTTTCAACACTGGGCGGATGGCATCAATGGTCCAGCAGCCAAACTGTCTGGTTTCCATGTCCACCGCCCATTGCTGAATAGCCTCATCTCTTGCCCGCTCCCTGGCATGGCGAAGCTCTAGAGGAGCCAAACGAAGTTCGTTGGCTCGCTTTTCCTCTTTAAGGCTATACATTGCCGCTAAAATTTTTGCCTCTTTTTCCCACGGCAGAGAGCATGCAAGAGCGCAGGCCGCCTCATATGAGACAGTGCGGTAGCCTCGTATCGCCCTGACTGCCATTATCCTCTGGGGCTTACGCAGGAGCCTCTGATTTTTGGCAGTCAGAGCGTCCGCCCACACTGGTGCTCCATATAGGGCCATGGATCGAATGACCCCTGCAAACAGCCGCCGGCATGGTGCGTTAGGTCCACCCAAGTTGGGTAAAAGGCGCGCTAGGCAGCCCGCTGCACTCTGTAACTTAGGGGTCAGCAACTGAAAGTGCTCAGAGAAGTTCCAAGCCCTATCCAGCGTGATCCCCAAGTATTTCATGCCCGTTGATAAATAGACCCGCACGCCGTCTACCGTAATATAAGCACGAGCTGGTGGCTTACCTCCTCTGCCATAAAAAAGGAGGGCTTCAGTTTTGCTTACGCCAACTCTCAGACCAATGGAGCGGATTCGCTCGACCAAGAGGCTGGAACCCACCGAAGCCAAGTGTGCGACCTCTCCGTAGTTGCTTCCACGTGCAATCAACAGAGTGTCATCCGCGTAACAGATGAGACTCGTTCGAGGGAGCGTCTGTCCACGGAGTACGAAGTCATAGCCGATATTCCACAACAGAGGGCCCATAACCGAGCCCTGGGGAACACCGGCCGACATGCGTCTGGTGCAGATACTACCTCCGCCATCTACGTATAGTACGTCTCGCTCCCTCAAGTAGTGCTCAACAAACCTTTGTAGGTACAATGGCACTACATGGAAGCGCAAGGCTTCATCAATGCACTCGTAGGGAAGGCTATTGAAAGCATTGGCGATATCCAATGATACCGCCAGTGCGCGCTCCCCTCTAGCAACTGCCTGTTGCGTGGTAGTTTTGAGGCAGGACAATGCATCGATAGTGGAACGCCCTGACCTAAAGCCAAACTGTTCTTCAGACAGGTTAGGACCCTCAGTTGATAAGTGCTCGATGATACGAGCAGACACTATCCGCTCCAGCAACTTGCCCATCTCGTCGAGTAAGATGATGGGTCTGTAGCCGGATGGGCAGTCAGCTGGGCGCCCCTCCTTCCGAAGGAGACATAGGCGACCGTCCTTCCATACCTTGGGGAACTGACCCAATTCCAGACAGGAATTGAATAACTCCAGTACTTGTTCTCCTAAATGGTCAAGAGCCAGTGCCAATACGCGGCCTGGTATTCCGTCTGGACCTGGTGCCGTTTTTTTGCCTTTAAGGTGAAGTACAGCGCCACCCAGTTCGCCCTCAGTAACGGGGGGGATCTCTCCCGCTCCAGGAGGTTCAGCGGGTATTCGTGTAGAGGCCATGACTGGAGCGTCAAATGGCGGACAGGCTGGGAACAATCCCTCAACAATAGTTCTGAGGAGCTGGGGCTCAAATGATTCAGTAGGGGGTGCAGATTTGCAAAGTTTTTTCCGCACAGTGCGGTATGGGCGCCCCCACGGGTCTCTGTTGAGGTCCTCAAGAAACTCTGACCAGGCTTCTGACTTTGCCTTGTGGATCGCTATTTGCAAAGTCTTCTTGGCCTGACGGTAAACCTCATACAGGCGTTCTTCTTCGTCTGGTGAGCGCACTCGCCTTCTTCTATAACGCTTATGCTCGCGCCGAGAGATCATGCAGGTACACCGGAGGGCAGCAATGTCGTTAGACCACCAATAGACCTGCTTCCTATTCAGGCTCTTGCCCGCTCGCGGCATAGCAGCGTCACATATCACCGTGAGAGTTCTTCTGAGCTGTTCCGCCTTATCATCTACTCCATAGGAGGTCTGAGGAACCGGACACCAACTCTGAACTACAGCTGCTTCCTTTGCTAGTTCCTTGTTAAGCCGGCCCAAGCACCAGCGCGGAAAGACCGCTATATGACCCGTTGACATTTGTGGTCCCCCTATACCGGAAGAAGACACAACCTCGAAGCGAATGTAGAGGTGGTCAGATAGAGTCTCTTCATTTTCCAAGACCCGCCAGTTTTGCACACGTGAAGCTAAAGCAGGAGTGGCAAAGGTGAGGTCAACAATGGACCCCCCCTGCCGTCTTACGCAGGTGTTGGCGGAGCCCTGATTAAGCAGAACCAGACCAGATGTTGTTGCCCAGTCCAGCACTGCTTCACCTCTCACATGCGTGGTTGGGCATCCCCATGCTACAGCCTTAGCGTTGAAGTCCCCCAGTACTATGACTTGCGTGGGGAACATCCTTTGGACTACCCCACCCAGAACCTGCAGAAAGGCCTCCATTTCTGAGAGGCTTTTATTAGGGGAAAAATAAACCCCAATCAGGACAAATCCGCCCCAAGCAGCTGCAACATATCCTGATCCCCGCTCTTTAACTACTAGAGGATAGGAATAGGCGGTGTTCGGAGAAAAGATTGCAACCAAACCATCCATATCTCCAGCCCAGTTGGATCCGTCCGGGACGCTGTACGGTTCAGCAGCAACGGCAACATCGATTGACCACTGCGCCACCATCTGAGCAAACAGACTTTGTGCAGCGGCGCAGTGGTTTAAGTTCGTCTGGAGGAGGTTATGGTGTCGGGACCTAGACATTCTAGACCGACACGGTAACCCCCTCCATTGCAGGGGGACATTGAACAGCGGGGGCTGTTTTTCCCCTGACTACAGGGGGATTGCATTTTCGGCCGCCCATCCTGTGGCATGCCGGCCGTCTTGAGTCGACGCACACAGCACACCGGGGCTCTGCCACTTTACAGTTCCCAGCCTTGTGGCCCTCCTTTCCACATCGAAAACAGAGATCTCCTCGATCCTTTTCCGATGGGCAGAGCAGCCGAGTATGACCAACACCCATGCAGCGATAACAGCGCAACGGGCGTGACTCCAACGCAGTAACCCGCGCAGAGCTCCAGCCGACTAGAAGACGGCCATTCTCTAGTACCACCTTAGCCGCGGTGGCGGGGCATTGTACGATTGCAACGCCAGAACCCCCTGGACCGACCCTGACATCCCGAACCTTAATATGGTCAAGAGAGCATCCCGCTTTAGCGATTGCAGTGGCAATTTCTTCCTTGCCAACAGAGTCGTCTAGACCGGTGACACGCAGATCCACGCATTTCACTGGACGAACGACTCGAGCGACGTCGGCAAGGGCCAATCTCAACTTATCGGCAAGGAGGTCTGCCTTCGGCCCACTGGAGGCCCCTGGGAGCTCGAGCATACGAGCTCCGGTCGCTGTTACTCTTGATCGGACTCCGTCGATACCTAGCTCCGCTAGGTCTATGGAGCCCTTGGCTCTTGTTAAAGCCTCCGCGTACGTTGATCCATTCTCTAGGGCCTCTGGTGTTAATGTGATTATCACAGCTGCCGAACGCGGGAGCCCAAGTTTGGGCTTCTTGACCTTGGAGGTCCTGTTAGACTTCTTGGGCGCAGCCTGAGGCATGCGCACAGTGTTGACAGCAGCTGAAGCTGCTGCTACTTTTTGACGACGCTTCCTTAATACCGTCACAAATCCCTCATCATCAGAAGCGACATTTGCCGCAGCTGAGCTGGTAGACGGTTGTGCACCTGATGACAGCGGTGCCACATTTTTTCGTGACCTTGGAGCCCCCGGCTTTGCTGGGGGGCCCATCAGCTCCCTTACGCAAGGCGGTAGCGTGGAAGCTGATGGCAGCAGTGTCGCAGCAAAGCTGTCTCTCCTCTTATCCGCTGCTAGCGGAGGGCGTATCTGCCTCGCTGGCAGTAGCCGATCGTCAATACCCGCAAAGCGGGCATTGACCATTTCACCGACCGTAATGCTGACCCTACGAACCACCTCCTCAACGTCCATTCCAGCAACTTGCGAGGGCGAAGAAGAACGAGGTGGAGGCATGGAGGCCTTATTGCGTAAGTTTTGTTCCTCAAACTCGCGGCGAAAGGCCCCCAATTCCGTTCTGACGTTGTCTAACTCCCGGCTAAGCCGTTCGTTATCCGCCCTGAGGCGCTTAGTCTCTTCATCGATAGTCCTAGTTCTTAGGCTATCAATGACGTCACGCATGGTAACGAGTGCCTGATTAATGGCACCCTTCACTGTTCCCTTCATATTTTTGTATTGGCGGGACTGGTCCTGGATAACTTCCACTGCCTCCAGTGCCCGCTTACATAGATCGTCAGAACAGAGCTCCTCACCATTCAGGTTATCGCTCCCACATTCGCCCTTTTCAGGCTCAACTTGGGCCTCACCGCTGTGATTAAGCCGGTAACTTTCCGCCCCGGTGCCAGCTACCGTTTCCGCTTTGGTGCCAGACGACCTCTTGGCTTTTACCGCTGACTTTCGTCCGGGACGACCTCTAGCGGCAGAAGAGAGCTTCTTAGGCATGCCAGTTGAAGCTCCACTCTCAGAATCGCTCTCTTTTGTGCGTTTCTGAGCACCTTGTCTTGTAAGGTCCATATCTACAACGTCAGAATCTGAGAAAGATAGATACGAAAAAAGGCTCTCGCGTGACCTCTGCGAGTCCCTTCCTCTCTCCCTTTCCTTCCCTCTGGCTTTTCCCCTCTTCTCTCTTTCCTTCCTCTTCTCTCTACCTTCTTCTGCGGAGCTTCTACTCTCCGGGCGATTGTTGCCCCCCCCAGAATACGAGGGGCTGCGTGCCGAAGCACGGGGGGATTCTCCGTCGACCGAGTCGCCGGTACCCCCCTGGGGTAGTGTTTTGCAATGCGCCGTGTCCATTTTTTTTCGTCCTATTTTAAGGGATAGGTCCCTAAGTGAGTAAGGTGTATGTGTGTAATGGGGTGTGTATGTGTGTGTATGTGTTGACCGCACAGGTGTGTTGCTGAAGGGTAGTGAAAATGTGCGGTGACGCCCTCGCGGCCGGGTACCCCCCGACCATACGGTGCGTGCATGAACCCGAAGAGACACCGCCGATCAGCAGCATGAGTCCAGGTTCATACCCGCACAGTACTCCTCTCGCCGAGCGCCAAAAAACTTAGGATTTTATCCCTCAACTTCGCCATTAAGTAGGCGAACCTTCACACGACGACAAAATTTGTCGCTAATCCTTCTGCTAAGCGGAGAAGGAACTCCTTTCCTCCGCTCGGCCTCATCCACTGCACCCTCTGCTGAATCAGAGGGATGCGCGGAGAAGCCCCTCGTCGCCAGAACCTTTTTCGTTTTTCGGCAGGGTCACCGCGTGCAGGTAAAGGTTGGCTGGGGAGCTAGGTTGTATGCTCCCCTTTAGACCCCAATTGCGTGTCTCCTGCCGCAACCCTCGTATTTCCTCAGGGGTCACAGAAAATCAGCGCCTCAGAAGTGGGTCACTACTTCTGAGGCAAATGCTGAGAACTCTCCTTTTTGTTTATACTTTTTTTTAGTCTTTCTTCTCTTAGTAATGTGTTTTTGTTAATGTTATAGGTACATATGTGTAAGCAGATAAACGTTTTCTTATTCTTATTCTTATTTAGAATTGTGCAGTACGATTTTTAGTATTTTAATTTTAACCTACTTCAAATAATCAAGGGTTTACAAAAACATAGACAACCGCCTTCAACTGGACTGTTTTAGTCACCGTAAACACCACTGAAAAGTCACAGGGAAGCAAAATACGCAATATCGTTTACTTCGACGACATAATTTTTTTCAGCTAATAAGCTATATTATAAACTAAACTACTGAATCGATTTTGATGAAATTTGTATGGGACCAATGTGAAAGTATATCCTCCCAAACAAATTTTTTTTTTTAAATCGGTGCATAACAACAAAGTTCTGAAGTAACAAACATTATAAAAAAAAACATCAAACCGAATTGATAACCTCCTCAGTTTTGACGGTTGAAAAGGAGGTTGTCGATTCGGCTGAATGGTTTTTTTACGTTTGTTACCCCAGAACTTTGTTATTTATAAACGGATTTAATTATTTTTTTTCAGAGGATATACCTACTTTCAGATTTGTCCCAAAGATATTTCATCAAGATCGGTTCAGTATTTTAAAGATTTTAAACAAAAATAACTAAAAAAAATATCATCAATGTAACGAAAACGAAATTACGTATTTGCTTCCCTGTGACTTTTCAGTGGTGCCTACGGTCACTAGAACAGTAGGTACGATTTAAGTCAGTTGTTGAATGTTTTTGTAAAACCTTGATTATTAATTATATATTTTTCACACCACCTGCTCGACAATATCACATTACATATCATGCTATCATCAAGGTAAAGCAAAGCATTACCTACCTAGGGATGTAATGTTGTATGAAACTCCCAAGGGTAGTAATATAATTTGAATTTGGAACGTCAAATTCGTGTGGAAACTTGAGGAAAACTGTAAGTAAAAGAACGCCCATAATGGCATTGAAAAAGGTTTGTTCTAAAATCGAACTAGCCACTCATAAAAAAAAAGAAAAAAGGCGCGACTTCAAACATTGTGAAACAAAAGACGGTGTTCGCTGCTGGAGCCCTGGCTTTTTATTGCCTCGCAGAAGGTGTGAAAAGTAGAGTACGCTCCTCTGGGATAAAGCCTGTCTTCGTCTTGGGCAGCTTGAACCCCTCGCGTCACTCAGGACTCTACATAACTCCCTCGCTTCGCTCAGGAGTTAACTGAGTCCCTCGTTAGCTCAGGGTTCAATATGCCACCCGCGACATAAGACACAGCTTTATCCCCTTAGTGCATAATCTACTATTCAATAGCTCGAGCCAGC
Organism: Lobophora halterata; assembly: GCA_932526365.1. Taxonomy (NCBI): domain Eukaryota; kingdom Metazoa; phylum Arthropoda; class Insecta; order Lepidoptera; family Geometridae; genus Lobophora; species Lobophora halterata. The sequence goes on along the minus strand of OW052028.1, from coordinate 3,828,708 downwards.
TCACAAAAAGTCCCCCGCCCCCCGCGCGGCGCCCTCCGTGTTTCTTCTTCCTCTAATTGCGAAGCCTTATCATTACTTATCATCACCAAGTATTGCAGGACCTCTTCTCTATCAAGATTATCCAATTCCACGCTGTACTTTACACAAACGTCATTCGAGCCAGGTGTCATGTTCATTCGCCTGAGTAGTATGTTGTATCTGTGCAGTCAGAATCGTAGGTTACTACAAAATGTGCGAGTGACAGCGGCGCGAGTGCGGCGCCCGAGCCGAGCTGCGGCGTACCCCTTCTGTATTGCCCATTATTATTTTCTTGGTAATAAAAAAATTGTGGTGTACAAACTTAATAATGGACTTTTTATTTTCTAGTGGAAGCTCCAACTTCGCCGCCTCCATTTTCTACCCCACCACCTTCTTCTACTACTGTCAAGTAAGTTTCAAACCACTTCAAAATCACACTTTTTTTTACTATTTATATGCTTGCGTGTGACCACCATCTCACCTGGTGGTAAGTGACGATGTGGTCGACGATGTAGCACGCTTACCTAGAATCTCACTCTTGCCTTGAAGACACCCAAATTATAATGATCAGAGAACACTGACGCCGGCAGAGCATTCCATTCCATTCATTCATTCTTTACGAATTTTAATGTTTTTTGACGAATTTTAATGTAAGAATATTATTAATTATTAATGAATTATTTTTATTAGCAATTTATGTAAGAATTATTAACAATTATTTAGCACTATTTTTAAGTATTTGCACGACAAAATTTGATGCAGTGATTCTAATTTAAAGTAAGACCACAATGTACCTGTATTACGCAAATAAAGATTCATTCATTCATTCATTAATTCCTTGGCGGTTCGTATAATGAAAGTGGAAGCAAAGCTTAGCATGACACAGGGCTAGTTTACAAGCAAGTCAGCGAGATCGCTTGTATATTGTAAACTCGCCTAATACATCGTCATCGGTACCGGTGCAATGTGCTATAGTGCTCGTCCTCTTTGAGACATTTTGATGGTCAGTCTCTAAAGCCCAGTAATTTCACTAGCTACAGTGCCCTTCGAATCGAAACACAGCAATGCTTACACATTACTGCTTTGCGGGAGAATAACTGGTACTGTTTTTTGGTATAAATGCTGTGAAAATTGGTATTATTAATAGCCAGGTATGTCCCAGTGATGGGCAAAAGTCTCCCTAAAAATGATGACATACAAAAAATACTTATAGGTATAATATACTTAATAATAAATAAAAAAAAATCAAGTTTTTACAAAAACATACAACAGCCGACTTCAATCGGACTGTTCTAGTGACCGTAGGCACCACTGACAAGTCACAGGCAAGCAGAATACGCTATTTTGTTCACTTCAACGACTTTTTTTTCAGTTATTTTGATTTAAAACCTAAACTACTGAACTGATTTTGATAAAATTTCTTTGGGACCAATCTGAAAGTATATCCTCTCAAACAAAAAAAAGTTTTTCAAATCGGTTTGTAAATAAAATAATTATACTTATTGTAAATAACAATAAATTTCTGAGGTAACAAATATAAAAAAAAATTACCCCACCTTTTTGAAGTCGGTTAATTTTTTATTTTTTTTTTAATTTCAGAACATCTACCAGCGGTTTGTGTCTGCTACCCCCATACCCAGAGAACGGTTTCTACAACACCAACATCCTCGGTGCGAAGCCGGGACAGAGTCACCAGCTGGTGATCATAAACATCACCTGCCATCGAGGCTTCGGCGTGGTGGGGCCTAGCTCCACCTTCTGCCACAAAGGCTTCTGGCCACAAGAGTTCCCTAAGTGTGTCCGTGAGTATCTTTAACCCCTGGTCTATCACATCTTAAAGTCACCTGCCATCGAGGCTTCGGGGCCTAGCTCCACCTTCTGCCACAAAGGCTTCTGGCCACAAGAGTTCCCGAAGTGTGTCCGTGAGTATCTTTAACCCCTGGTCTATCACATCTTAACGTCACCTGCCATCGAGGCTTCGGGGCCTAGCTCCACCTTCTGCCACAAAGGCTTCTGGCCACAAGAGTTCCCGAAGTGTGTCCGTGAGTATCTTTAACCCCTGGTCTATCACATCTTAACGTCACCTGCCATCGAGGCTTCGGGGCCTAGCTCCACCTTCTGCCACAATGGCTTTTGGCCACAAGAGTTCCCTAAGTGTGTCCGTGAGTATCTTTAACCCCTGGTCTATCACATCTTAACGTCACCTGCCATCGAGGCTTCGGGGCCTAGCTCCACCTTCTGCCACAATGGCTTTTGGCCACAAGAGTTCCCTAAGTGTGTCCGTGAGTATCTTTAACCCCTGGTCTATCAAATCTTAACGTCACCTGCCATCGAGGCTTCGGCGTGGTGGGGCCTAGCTCCACCTTCTGCCACAATGGCTTTTGGTCACAAGAGTTCTTTAAGTGTGCCCGTGAGTATTTTCTACCCCCCATGTAAAGGGGTGAAAAGTTGTCTAACTGTGTGTCTATTTGGTACTGTAGCTCCCAAACGAAAGGAGAATTCGTTTTTTATATTTTGCACTTTTAGTTTTGAGAACAAGCGATATCATTCTATTCGCTTTTACATTTTGAAGTTGTTGCCGTTCCGCTGTTGACATAACTTACTGCAGCGGTTGTGAATAAAAATGACTTTTTATAATTTATTTAAAATGGATTCGAATGTAATCGGGAAACTTTTTTTCAGCGGATGAGAACGACACCTCGAAACCCATTTATCGTCAACCTATGGTAATGCTGAGAATAGCCAATTTCATAAGCAAGAACAGTAAATCCATGAAAATTTATTAAAAAATAATATTAATTTCCAATTACAAACAAACCCATTAAATAACCTTCACTCATTACCTACAGAAATGTGTGAGCTCAACACTCACCCGTCGGTAGAATACCGGTGCCTCACAGCGGGCTTCGATGAAGGCTACCGGCCGTGCACCAATCGGGAACCATCGGGAACCTCCGTCAACCCGACATGCCGACGACCTAACTACTACGCCGCTACTACCTTGCACCTTATGCATTGTATCGGGGGTAATTGGAACTACATCGCAAAATGCAGCCCAGGTATGTCCCTAGACAACTTAGTTCAGTTAAATCCCAGCAAAACCCTTTTGTGAAAAATGTAAAAATAAAAGCCAAAACGGGCTTTTACCACCACAAAAATAGGTGATATCTTGTAATATTGAGCCTTGACTGGAAATCTATTTATCGTTAACTCTTATTTTATACAATCATTCATTGTAAGTTTGTAACAACTGAATTCGGCTTTGTTTTATTAGGATTTTATAATTTTTATGTAGTTATCTTCATGAACACTAACTTCATTCCAAATTTCTAGCTCTTCTAGTTTTGGCTCAGACTTTTGATTATCTATACCTACGTGAGTGAATGAGTGTGTGACAATGCAGTGGAACTTTGGAGTTGGATAAAAAGTTTTATAGCTAGAAACTTATTTTTTGGAAGTTTACCTGTATAAACAAAGTTCTCTTTGTAACATAATTTTCAAGCTTTTACCTCAATCAGTAACAGAGATTTAAGAGGCTGAAAAGTGCCTAGAGTTGCTTCGAGAAAAGGTGGTTACGGTCGTGCTCCTCGTTTCGGCTTCGGAGGCACTACCGTACCTCCAGATAAACTGTTGGCATCGTTCGTTAACTTGTCATGAAGGCAACTAAACTACTACGCAGTGACTACCTTACACCCCATGCATTGCAGCGGGGGAAATTAGAACTACATATAGATAACTAAGTTCAATTAAAAAAGATCTTGGCATTGTTGGTTGACCTAATATGCATATGACATAACTTCTAAGTAGCGACTACCTTGCGCTTCATGCATTGTATCGGGGGTAATTGGAACTACATCGCAAAATGCAGCCCAGGTATGACCCTAGACAGCCAAGTTCATGCTCATACTCATAATATTTACTTACCGTAGGAACAGATTGCACACTTGGTAATGTCATAAAGCTATGTTTACAAAGTTTTCAACATTTACATTGAACAGAGAGACAACTTAATGAATTTGAAGTTAAAATATTTTAAATACAAAATAACAAGGTTCTATAGCTGTAGAGAGGCTAACACCCATATTCTAAGTCGATTTTTTCACTCAAGTGAATACTTACGTGAGTGGTGAAATGGCCGCCGCTTTACTAAAGGTTCGGCTGTCACCTGTCAAATTTCAAATGTAAGTATTCATTTGAGTGAAAAAAATCGGCTTAGAATATGGGTGTAAGTCATAACAATAAAAAATAACAAAGAAATAATTTGCTGCTATAAAATAGTTCAATGGTTCAATTAAAATAAGCTGTTGGCATCGTTCATTGACTTGATGTGCAAATGACACAACTACTCACCTTGCACCTCATGCATTGTATCGGGGGTAATTGGAACTACATCGCTAAAATGCATGCTCTTAGATCTAATAAACATAAGAAATGTAGGTAAACCAAACTAAGCATCGACTACCTAGAGCCTAATGGTGTGTTAGGTATTGGGGGGAAATAAGAACTACATTGCAAAATGTCTTTACAAGTGAAAAACTGAATTTCGATGATTGATGTTTAAAGAGGTAGAAAAAAAAACTATTAAATTAAAAAAAAAATACGTTAAATAAAACTCAAAAAAAAATTATATTATGTACTTCTTAGGTTAGGGTCGGTACACATCTGACGGAAAACGCGTCGTGTATTATCGGTTACGGTCGCGTAACGCCAAAACAGAAAAATATACACAGTCGAATTTTAATCACCATAAAAAAAATACGCATAGTCAGTTGCCGTTACTGAACACGTATACTGCTGTCACTCTGCCATTTTGCATAAATCCAAAATTCTGACTGCACAGATGCAACGTAGTACCCCGTCTGCATTGCCCATTTAATTTTTTTTGGTAATTAAATATTGGTGGTGTACGTTTTACGGTTAACATTCAACCTTTCACACCTAATCGATGATGCGTTAGTGCGTCGAGCGTACTAACGCGTACTAACTATGATACGCTCGACGCATCTTCCGTCAGGTGTGTACCGACCCTTACTGAAAAAATCTTACCACATAGTCATAGCAAAGAAAACCATTTCTCTAGTTAAGGGGAATCCTCAATGCAAATTTCTATACTATCTTCCGTCAGATGTGTACCGACCCTTACTGAAAAAATCTTACCACATAGTCATAGCAAAGAAAACCATTTATCTAGTTAAGGGGAATCCTCAAGGCAAATTTCTATACAAAATGTTTCGGACAAATACTCCAAAAGTACGCCGTATTATAGTAATTTCTTCACACTATTCGTTTCGTCCATGTTTTTTGATTTCGTCAACAAAAAAAAGTGAAAGGTTTCATACTTTAATTTAGATTTTATACGTGTTTTTAAGTTAGTAGGGTTAATTTTAAAACACGTATAAAATCTAAAATAAAGTATGAAACCTTTCACTTTTTTTGTTGACGAAATCAAAAAACATGGACGAAACGAATAGTGCGAGGAAATTACTATAATACGGCGTACTTTTTGAGTAATTGTCCGAAACATTTAGTATGGAATTGGATTTGAGGATTAGCCTTAAAGTAATCTCTAATCTTTTTGCAGAATGTGGCAAGGTTACCCCTGATGGAGTGGGCCTGGTAGCGGGGGGAACCAATGCGAAGCGCGGCGAGCTGCCCTGGCATGCCGGCATTTACAAGAAGACCTTCGACCCGTACAAGCAAGTCTGTGGGGGCTCGCTGATCAGCAATAACGTCGTCATATCAGGTAACCGTCGTCAAGTTTGATAACAGTCGTCAGGTTTGGTAACCGTCTAATTCTTATTCTATAAAAAGGGGGTACAGCTTTCTGCACTGGCTTCCTGTTGATGGGTGCATTGTACCTTGCCTCCCTATACTAATAATTTTCATTATTATCTTAGAGAACATACCAACCGGCATTGTCCATACAGAAATATAATTTCACAACGAATCGTTTAATTTGTTTATTTAACCAACATAGTTATAACCAAATAAATAAATTTAAAAAATAGGTATCTTTATACTAGTCTAGTGCAACAAATATCTAAAAAAGATTTAAAAGTATAAATTTTACTTACACAGAATGTATTTTTTTTTTGTATTATCAGAAATCGTTCGTCATATCAGGTAACAATTGTAGTTTTGGCAGGGTATAACTAACGTCATATTAGAAAACAATTTTAGTCATGGCAGGTTACAATTGTCGTTAATCAGGAAACAATTGTAGTCCCGCCAGGTTAGAATAATTGTTACAATTATTGTCGTCATATCAGGAAACACCCGTCTTCATCGAAATCATTTTATTCCAGCTGCCCACTGCTTCTGGAACGACCTAACAAAGCAGTTACCAGAGTCTCAGTTTGCGGTGGCTGTCGGCAAGATCAACCGACCCTGGAATGACCCTGTGGACGAGGCCCAAAAGTCTGATGTATGTTTTGTATAATTAAAAAAAATCAAGAGTGAATAAGTTCTTACTAATCAAGCGTGCTACATCCTCGACCACACCGTCACTTAATATCAGGTGAGGTGTTTCTCAATTTGGTCGATTTTTTTTTAATGTTTTTGCCTCAGAACTTTTCTTTATCTGAGGGGATAGGTACCTACTTTCAGATTGGTCCAATAGAAATTTTATCAAAATCGGTTCAGTAGTTTAGTATTAAAATCAAATAAACCGAAAAATATATGTCAACGAAGTAAACGGAAATGCATGTTTTGCTTTTCTGTAACTTTTCACTAAAACAGTCCAATTGAAGCCGATTGTACTACCTAGTATGTTTTTTAAAAAAATTGATTTTTCAATGTTTGTTACCTCAGCTTTGTTGTTTAGAAACCGATTCGAAAAATCTTTTTTTGTGTTATACGAGTACTTTAAGATTGGTTACATAGAAGTTTCATCAATATCGTTTCAGTAGGTGTTGTTAAATCACCATAGGTAATTTGAAAATAATCTGTCGTGTAAGTAAACGGAATTGCATATTATGCTTTTCTGTGACTTTTCAGCCCATAAGGCAATTGAAGTCGATTGTAATATGTTATGGTAAAACCTTGATTATTCAATAATTGTTACCTCAGCTTTGTTTTAAAAACCGATTTGAAAAAAAAGTACTTTCACATTGGTCACATAGAAATTTCATCAAAATATTTTCAGTAAAAGATAAAAAAGATAAAGATAAAAGAGCCTTTATTCTGCATTGGGTTACATATGGTTTTTTCTATGATAGGTTTTTACTTAAATTAAGTTTTTTGTAATATACACCATACATTTTTTATTACCATAAAATAATAAATGGGCAATGCAGACGGGGTAATAAGTTGTATCTGTGCAGTCAGAATTTTCGATTTCTACAAAATGGCAGAGTGGCAGCGGCGCGAGTGCGGCGCCCGAGCTGAGCTTTTGCGAGCTGGCTCGAGCTAAGGGCCCGGGTTTGCCAAACGATGAATAAAACTTAAATTATTATCAATAAAGTGTGCCGCCTGACGCAAATCCATAGGAAAACTACTAACGGTAACAGTTATCCAATTTTAATCGAATTTATTTTGTCGAAAATTCGACTTAATTTTTTCAAGTTTTTTTGCCATATCTGTGTTCAGTAACGGCAACTGACTATGTGTATTTTTTTTATGGTGATTAAAAATTGACCGTATATAGTAAATATTTTGGTAGTACCTACATATTATTTATTATGTAGGTACTACCAAAATATATACTAATTACAAAATATTTACCTACATAATAAATATTATGTAGGTACTACCGTTTACTACAGTTTGTCTTGCGACATAGGCCTTCTCCAACTCCTTCCATGCTGTCCTGTCTGCGGCGACTCTCCTCCACGAGGCACCTGCTACTTGTTTGATATCATCTTCCCACCTTTTTTCTGCCTTCCTCTTTTCCTCTTTTTATCTCTAGGATACCATTCCGTTATAATTATTATAACGGAATCTTTTCAGTAGTTGTTATTAAATCAACATAGGGAATTTGAAAATAATATATTGTCGAAGTAAACAAAATTGCATATTTTGCTTTTCTGTGACTTTTCAGTGCCCATAAATTGAAGTCGATTGTAGTCTGTTTTTGTAAAAACTTGATTATTAGGTGCGACAAATAAAGCTCCCGCCTCTCTTCCGCGGCGCAGCGACGAACTTCCAAGATGACGTGGCTGTAGTGATACTTACCACTTCATTCGAGTACAAGACCTTCATCCGCCCGGTGTGCCTCAGCTTCGACATAAACGTCGGGAAGTTGCAAGTCTCAGGCGCTCCTAAGGGAAAGGTATGCTAAACAACCGTAAAATTCTAAAGGCTAATCCTCAAATCCAATTCCATGCAAAATGTTTCGGACAAATACTCTAAAAGTACGCCGTGTTATAGTAATTTCTTCACACTATTCGTTCACATTTTGATAATGCCACATTTTGTTAAAATAATTCCCACATGACGCGCGGTCATGCAATCACTCCCACTCACGGTCAGGAGTTATGTAGAGTCCTGAGTGACGCGAGGGGTTCAAGCTGCCCAAGACGAAGACAGGCTTTATCCCAGAGGAGCATACTCTACTATTCATACCTTCTGCGAGGCAATAAAAAGCCAGGGCTCCAGCAGCCAACACCATTTTTCACAATAGATTGTGAAAAAAGTCGCGTCTTTTTTCTTTTTTTTATGAGTTATGCTTATTGCTACTTGTCAGTTCGATTATCGAACAAACCTCTCTACAATGCCATATGACCATCTGAGTAAAAACTCAGAGTTTTCCACGAGTTTCAACACGAATTTGACGTTCCAAATTCAAATCACTTTATACCCCCTTGGGAAGTAATGCTTTGCTTTACCTTCTTCTTCTTCTTATCGTGTCACTAGTTCCTTCGAACCAGTGTGGTGAAAGGATTTCAAGTGCGCTTCGACGAGGCTCTTTTCGTGCACTCGACACATGTTTTCAAACTTAAGGTTCTACGACATGCCGTTTTCCTCACGATGTTTTCCTTCACCGTTGTGAGAACGTGGGATATTTTTTTTTCGACCGAAAAAACCCATGACTGCCACCGGGATTCGAACCTGCGACCATCAGATCGCAAGGTAAGGGCCTCATCCACTCGGCCACCATGTCCTCTAATGTGTATATACCTACATATTCTCTGCTGCAGGTAGCGGGCTGGGGGTTAACCTCTGCAAATGGCCAGGAGTCCTCAACCCTACAGGTTATAGACCTGCCCCTCGTGGACCCGAACACCTGCTACGCCAACCTGCCCAACTACTTCCAGGAGTACCTCACTAGTGACAAGATCTGCGCTGGATATCTGAATTGTAGGTCTTTTTAATCACTTATCTTGACCCTATTTTCAAGCAACTTCAAAAAGGTTTTTTTTTTCGTTTATTATAGGATGAGGAACTACGTTATTTTATGGACTGATTTGGAATAGTTATTTGTACACCAAGGGCCTGAAGCAAGCGGTTTAATACGAGACTTTTATCAGCCTGAGCCGAAGCGAGGGCGGATATTCAAGTCGAATATAAAATGGGCTTCAGGAACGAAGTATACACAAGATTTTTATAGACAAATTGCCAGGTTAAAAAAAAACTGAAATGAGTGCCCATTTCGTAATTCAAAATTATTCGAAATAGGTAGCTAAGAAATTTAACTTTACGAACATGAGAAATGAAAATAACTATTCATGACGTGACTAACCGACTACGCCTAGTAAATCAATGAACGCCGACTGCATGTACCTACGAAAACCTTGACGTCATTGTCCGGTAACGCTCTCATTGTCCAGTAACGCTCATTGTCCCGTTACACTGGTAATCACACTATCGTCCGTAAACCAACTTTACAGTCAACCATTTTTTTTTCACAGCTCAATCAGCGGTGTGCAAAGGTGACAGCGGGGGAGGACTGGCCTTCCCCGTTATAGACAGAGGCACGCTTCGGTACTACCTGAATGGCATCGTGTCCACGGCCCCTAATGATGATAATGTCAAATGCAATACAAATACATACACCACCTTTACAGATGTCCTGAGACACGAACTGTTTATAAAGAGTTATTGGAATGAGATATAGAGTCGTTCTTCATCTCGTCCAGATAGAAGATCTTTGTAGTTCAATTTATAGCACTGTGTTCAATTAGGTACTTGAATTGTTATGATCTATTTTGACACAGTTTTCGACAGTAAAAGTTAAATTTTCTATTCTATTCATGAACAATTTTCAATGAACATATCAACGCAAACAAATATTGTATGTCTGAAATAGACAAATCTGTTGAACTTTACTTAAATTGTTAAGATCTATTTTTGACACAGCTTCCGTCAGTAAAAGTTACCTATTCTATTCTATTTATGACCAATGTTCATAGAATAGAATACTTAAAAGAATAGTACCTACGGTGGGTAATAAAACAGGCAGAATAATAATTTAGTCAATTGGAAGTTTTTTATCTGATTGTACAAAACAGTTTTTTTTGGAAAAAATACAGATTTTAAAAAGTGTCAATTTGGAAACAGTGTCCGAATATTTTGTGTCCGAATCGTCAGCGACTCAAGGCGATTGGGATAGGGGGGAAATGGAAGAATTTGTTTAAACTACGTCACTATATAGGATAACACCATAGAGTTATTATAATTTCTAACTGAAGAAAACAAAGAAATTATTACAATTATGGAGATTTTAAAAAAACACTAAAATAAAAATTGAACCTTGTGTTTTTGCTGCTTATAGCTCGGCCTGAATGTGATTTAAATATGTGCCATTTATAATGGTAGGGAGAGATATCATTATATCTCTCCCTACCTACTACGTACGTACCTATTAGAGAAAAGTTTTTTCACACCACCTGCTTGACAATGTCCAATTACATATCATGCTATCATCAAGGTAAAGCATTACCTCCCAAGGGAGGTAAAGTTGTATGAAACTCCAAGTAATGTTATTTGAATTTGGAACGTCAAATTCGTGTGGAAACTCGTGGAAAACTCTAAGTAAAAGAACGCCCATATGGCATTATAAATAGGCTTGTTCGAAAATCGAACTGGCCACCATAAGCAGAACTCATAAAAAAAAGAAAACGACGCGAGTTCAAAGATTGTGAAACAAAAGTCGGTGTTCGCTGCAGGAACCCTGGCTTTTTATTGCCTCGCATAAAGTGTGAAAAGTAGAGTATGCTCCTGTGGGATAAAGCCTGTCTTCGTCTTGGGTAGCTAAAACCCCTCGCGTCACTCAGAACTCTACATAACTCCCTCGCTTCGCTCAGGAGTTGTCCCTCGTTACTCAGGGTGCAATATGCCACCCGCGACATTAGACACTGCTTTATCCCCTTAGTGCATAATCTACTATTACCACTTTAGAGCTTTGTAAATTATCAGAAGTTACGTTTTTGTAGTAAGAATTTAGGTAGGTTAGGTACCTACTTCTTTTAGTCTAATATTTTTTCAATTCAAATTCACTACTGCATATTCCAGCCACCTTCGGGAATACAAAGTTTTAGTATACTGTAAGTAGGTATAGGTACCTATATTGAGAATAGTGTTTATTTTTATAAATAATTAAGTTCCTATACCATCTACTATGCAATAATAATAAAAGTGACTCGTTTTTTATGTATGTTATGTATTTACTTATTATTCCTGTTTCATTATGAGTAAATATTCCTAATTTGTGTAATCAGAGCATATTAAGACCAATAATTGGTCCTTCGAGCCGGATTATACGACAAATTTTTGTATAGGACAAAAAAACAACATTTCGCTATTTTTTCTATTGTTCTTTACTTAAAATAAATGCTTTTTAAATCTTAAAAACTAAAAATCACAGCAAATAAACTCACAACCAATAACAAAGATGGCGTCGCTTTCCCGCCAAAACTGCACGAATAGTCTGTCATATTCAAAAATCTGCGTTCATAATTCAAAGGCATGGAATTGTAAGGATGCATTCCGAATATACTATCATGTGACAATGTTTTCGTGTTTGTATGGAAAAGTACATTCAAATTATGGTTAAATGTTCCATACATTGCAATCATAGGGTTTTTAAACGGGTAGTTTCTACCAAACAAACGATCAAATTTTCCTAAAACGTTGATAATTTCTTGGTGTCTCATTGTAGTGAGGTTTTTGGAGGCAAAAACGTGGCCTATGGCCGACCAGCCGACGTAGCAGTATTTTTGATTTTCTTCAGGACAGAGTGCAACTATTTCTTGTAAGGTGATGTTTGAAGTTTGGTTGTCTGAAATAAAAAGTAAGTTTTAAAGTTTTTAAAAAGGAACTGAAGTAACTCTTAGAAATAAAATCATTGGAATGTAAAACTATAGTTATTTGTACACCAAGGGCCTGAAGCAAACAATTTTTTATGTAGAGTATAAAATGGGCTTAAGTAACGAGGTATACCTACCTACTACTACTCTTATATATATTCTTATATAGTAATATGAACAAGTTTTTTTTTACTTTGAGAGGATTTTAAACAAATTCAAACTAAATTAAAGCCCATTCAAAAATAGGGACAGCCACCCAATATTACCACGAAAATATTGTGGTAGGTTTTATGAAGGACCGAAACCGAAATATGAAAAAAGTTCTCAGCTTCCGACATGAAAACTATTACAAACTGAACCACTTTGAACAATTTTTTTAAGCAATCGCTTTTTTTGCCCTAGGACCTAAAATGCAATTTACTCCCTCTATAATAAGCCTAAAATTCAACTTTACGAGCATAAGAAGTGAAAAAACCATATTTAATAAAACCTTACCTGCAAGCATTTTGTATGTTGCCATATCAACAAAGGCCACATCGCTCTTTCCCGCAAAAAGTGAGTTCAACGCTTCCATTTCTCCTTCTCCATCGTCTGTGTAGCAATTTCTTGCATTCTCAAACTTATCTTCAACACCCGGGGCGCAAACCTCCTTGAAATATCCGCTTGCAAACTCTTTGCAGGTCATTTTTTCTTTTTCAGTTATGTACGTAAGCGCTGAGTGCCATGCTGCACCATCAAAGCGCGGGAAAGCAGCTCGTTTCCCCCGCAAGTCGGCCATTTTGTTTATATTCGTGCCTTTTCGAACGTACGCTATTATTGTGTTCGTTTTCTCAACGATTGGCGTGACTTCGTGGAGAATAGGCGCGATGGAGTAGTCTCTGTGGAAAATAATAGCGTGTAAGATTCGCAGAATCACAGAATCAAATAATTATGAATAACGGTATGTGTGTTGTTTCTGCTGACACACAGCAATGGCGGGGACTCCCCTAGACTGCATTACCTGCTTCCCTTCACGATCCAGTCACTGCTCCCCACAGCTATGTCAGCCGCGCCCTGGCTTAATGCTCGCATGCATTCCTGTGTGTTGTTTCTCCTGACACACTGCAATGGCGGGGACTCCCCTAGACTGCATTACCTGCTTCCCTTCACGATCCAGTCACTGCTCCCCACAGCTATGTCAGCCGCGCCCTGGCTTAATGCTCGCATGCATTCCTGTGTGTTGTTTCTCCTGACACACTGCAATGGCGGGGACTCCCCTAGATTGCATTACCTGCTTCCCTTCACGATCCAGTCAGTGCTCCCCACAGCTATGTCAGCCGCGCCCTGGCTTAATGCTCGCATGCATTCCTGTGTGTTGTTTCTCCTGACACACTGCAATGGCGGGGACTCCCCTAGATTGCATTACCTGCTTCCCTTCACGATCCAGTCAGTGCTCCCCACAGCTATGTCAGCCGCGCCCTGGCTTAATGCTCGCATGCATTCCTGTGTGTTGTTTCTCCTGACACACTGCAATGGCGGGGACTCCCCTAGATTGCATTACCTGCTTCCCTTCACGATCCAGTCACTGCTCCCCACAGCTATGTCAGCCGCGCCCTGGCTTAATGCTCGCATGCATTCCTGTGTGTTGTTTCTCCTGACACACTGCAATGGCGGGGACTCCCCTAGATTGCATTACCTGCTTCCCTTCACGATCCAGTCACTGCTCCCCACAGCTATGTCAGCCGCGCCCTGGCTTAATGCTCGCATGCATTCCTGTGTGTTGTTTCTCCTGACACACTGCAATGGCGGGGACACCCCGTACACTGCTCCGGCCTCGTTTAACCAATCACATTTGTTCCATTCCATGATGGATGTTGTACAAAAGGTTATGTATCTAAAAATCATTACAATTATGTTTAGATAGACAGCAATATCTGACTAGATAAAGAGTCTTACGTACACTGTAGCTTCAATAAACCAAAGCAAAGCAGTAATGTGTAAGCATTACTGTGTTCCGGTTTGAAAGACACTGTGGTTCAAGCCCTCTAGCCCAGTCCAATTTACGTTTAGCCCCACGAAACATTTAGTTTTGAAACGCCTAAATACAAAACACTTTATTGTCAAAAACTATGTTGTTTTCAGGTCTTAAATTGTAATTTTATGGTTCAATTGTTTTCGTCCGTCTCGGACATACTAATCCTACTTCCTACTAATATTATAAACGCAAAAGTTTGAAAGGATGGATGGATGTTTGTTACTCTGGATTGGATGGATTTTAATGAAACTTTACAATAATATAGCTCATACTCAGAATAACACATACCTATGCTCCAATTTATAAAGATACCTGCGAAGACGAATTCGCGGGCACCAGCTAGTATGATATAATAATGTTAACTTACCAAGTAATGAGTATTTTTTATTTAATTGCACCCTAAAGAAGTTTTTATTTCCTTACCTCGGGGGATCACAACCGCTTTGACTGTACGCTTCCCGAAAGCCCTTAGCTTTAGAGAGGTAGTCCACAGGAGGGGGAGGTGGTGCAAGCGGACTCTTTAGCGGTGAGTTGATCTCTAGGAGGTGTGCTAGCGCGCCCGCCCACCCCTCATCTACTACCACTGAGGCGTTTGTTAGTGTACGAGTCAAATCTGTCACCGCTGTTGCCGCTTTCCTGTAAAAAAACCATTGAAGCTGGTTTCAGACTACGCTTTAATAATTATAATAGTTTATAGCTCATAGCACAACAATATCGCGCACCATACATTGTTATGGATACATTCACACTGTACTGTACTATATATTATTGCCTTACTATATGCTATAAATTAGTGGGATGCTGTGCTATATCCGCCCTCTTCCTCTTTCCTCACAGCAGCAGTCCTGCAAGAACTGAGCTTGTGTAGCGTAACTAGCGTTAACTCTACATAATGTTTAATTACTATTTAATAAGCTGTTACTCAATACGTCATTATACTCTAATACTAACTATAAGTCAATCTGTACAGCTCTTGTAAAGCATACATTCTTATTATTGTAAAGCATTTTAGTCTCGGTTCAAACGCGGTACGGTAAATACATCAGTATCAAATATTCGGTTTTTAATTTATCGAACCTAATTACCTACTTAATCAATTCAATTAAGGGTTTGATCACTACGAAATAAACATAAATCCTAAAGTAGTGACCACGTGAATCCTAAACTTGCTATATACTTTAAATGCTTGCGATAATATCGCTTAATGTGTACGCCATCCTATATGTATAGTATAGAATTAGGTCCTTCTTTTCTTTACTTTATAGCACAATAGTATAGCGTAGTCTGAAACCAGCTTAAGGCTCAAAAGGCGCTAAAAAGGTTATCTTATCTTTAGGTTACGTGTTATATTTTGTTTTCAACAGACTTCAAAAAAGGAGCTTCTCAATTCAGTTGTTTTTTGTTTTCTTTTTAATGTTTGTTACCCCAAAACTTTGTTATGCGTCGACACACGGCTTTTTACAAGCTACAAGCCAGCGAATTCACTAGCAACTAGCTAGTAACTCACCTTGTGTCATCGGCTTTTTTACAATATTTTGTTCTGCTTATGGTGACCAGTTCGATTTTCGAATAAACCTTTTTACAATGCCATATGGGCGTTCTTTTACTTAGACTGTTTCACGAGTTTCCACACGAATTTGACGTTCCCAATTCAAATCACATTATTACCCATGGGAGTTTCATACAACTTTATCTCCCTTGGGAGGTAATGCTTTCCTTTACCTTGAGATAGCATGATATGTAATTGGTCATTGTCGAGGACGTGGTGGCCGAGTGGATGAGGCCCTTACGTTGCGACCTGATGCTCGCGGGTTCGAATCCCGGTGGCAGTCATGCGTAAATGGGTTTTTTCGGTCGAATAAATCTATGTATTCATCCCACGTTCTCGCAACGGTGAAGGAAAACATCGTGAGGAAACCGGCATGTCGTAGAACTTTAAAAGTTTGAAAACATGTATCGAGTGCACGAAAGGAGCCTCTTCGAGGCGCACTTGAAATCCTTTCACCACACTGGTTCGAAAGAACTAGTGACACGAAGAAAAAGAAGAAGAAGATTGGTCATTGTCGAGCAGGTGGTGTGAAAAATAATAGAGTAGAGTAGAATTATTCTGTGGTCAAAGTTTTCAAAGCTGCGTGTGTGATGAGTTGTGTATTCTTCTGCCAAGAAGTTTGAATTTTCCGCCCCCTAAATTTGCCCTCCCCTAGATTCGGGGCTGTACCTACCTTTTTTTTTTATCGAATAAGTTAAGCTCTTCGGTTTTGGCTTCACATCAAAGGTAAATAGCAAGTGCCAAGTAATTGGAGAGATTATTTTGTCATAATCAGAGTCGATAAGTCAAGTCATGCCCCTGTAAAGTAGAGTGGTTGCGACTTTACTAGAGGCTTTTATGGATTTTTGGAGGCAACACAAAAAGTCACGTTTTACAGCATTACATTATTCACCAACAATACACGTTCACGAGCACATATTGGATAAAAAATCAAAGTTATACATGTTTACAATTAATTTAATGCCGCCAATGCGCCATTATTTCACGGTCCCGCCAAAACTCCGTACCTACCTTTTGGCTACGATGACGTTCCAGGGACGGTGCAGCCACACGCAGGGCTCTGCGTCTCCCAGAGGCTGCCAGGTACCATCACGGCAGAGGAAGGCTAGCCCATCCGTAGTGGGGTACATCTCCGAATTACGGGCTTGCTTGTGTAGCTAAAATAAGTACATCATTAACATCGTAATGATCATCATCAAACTATAGCAGTCCACTGCTGGACGTAGGTCTCTCCCAAGGCGCGCCACTGAGCCTGATCTTCGGCTCTTCTCATTCACCTTCTGCCAGCTATAGAGCGCACTTCACATCACCTCACCTCACCTCATCTCACATCACCTCACCTCCTCACCTCACCCCTGAAAATTATCCAGTACTAACCCCAAAAAACTGTGTGACGTCATCGAATTCGGCCCACGTGACGTCACCGGCGCCGTCTGTCACGCACTGCAGGGCGCCGCTGTCGCCCCAGTAGCGGTCTGACGTGGAGCACGCGTGTGGTGCGTTGCACGCAGCGCATAGTGATGGGTACTTCTTTTCTGTAACACACAATAGAGCTGTGTAGTAACCGTGCCTTTACAGTTTGATAGCGCTCGGTGAAAGTGGAGGGGAGCTCTGCGCAAGTGAGATGAGGCGACACGGCCTTTATTGGTTCCGCCGCGGCGGGAAGGTGGCTAAGCGACCAATAGACGCCGGCGCTGGGCACCTTCCCCGTCGCGTCGCACCCCTCTCGCCAAACACTTCTAAAAATCGACTTCTGCGCATTCAAGGTCAGCGCTATTAAACCGTGAGGATACCTGTACAAAGTATTGCGTACTGGCCTCCTAAGATCATTAGTAAATAAACAATTTTAATTTTCAGATTTACTTTTCTTTGGAATTTATCGGCTAGCGATGGGACGATTATACTACCTACTACACTAGTATCGTAGTTACATATTGGTAACTACGATACTTAGTAGTAGTGTCAGTAGTAGGTATTAAAGTCAATACTGGTACTCACTGAGTTCTAAGTCCCGCACTATGTCAGCAACCCAAGGCCCGGCGCGGCATGCCTTGCCGAAGAAACCAGAGAGCGCTTTCAGTCTGTTCTCAGCCAGCGATAGAGATGGGTCGCATGAACGCTCGAGAACCAGGGACTCCAAGTACTGTGAGCAAATTAAGTGAAACTTAGTAGATATTTTTTTTTGATCACTAAAATACTCGTAAACTATGAAAAAAGTCCGCAGGAAAACTGGAGTTCACCACCACTACCACGTTTCACTTGAATGTAATGTGGCCAGCCGAATGTCGAATATCAGATGTGACCAGTCGAATTTCAAATATCAGATGTGGCCAGCCGAAAATCGAATGTCAGATGTAATTATTTAAGCTATGTCGATGAAGGCGCAGGTGGAAAAATGAGTTGGATTTATATAAGAGGGACTGGTCCACACACGCACTTAACAGAGAGGACTGGAGAAAAGGGAGGGAGGCCTTTGCCCAGCAGTAGGATATGTCAGGCCAATAATAATAAATAATAATAATGTTGATGACCTTAATCCTCTGTCAGATAACCATAATCTGCCGGTCAGGATTAGGAGTCTGGCGGATCCTGCGGTTCACCACCGCTACTACGCTGCGCCCGAATGTAGAATATCAGAAATGGCCAGCCGGATTTCGAATGTCAGATGTGGTTAGCCAAATATCGAATGTCAGATGTTGCAAGTCGAACGTTGAATATCAGATGTGGCCAACCCACTGCCACTTGCTAATTCTTTGAGCTATGTTGGTAACCCTGGTCTTATGTCAGATAACCATAACCTGCCTTACCCCGGATAGTGTATCGCTAAGGGGCCGCAGTCGATCCACTCCCACTCCTGGATGGCACAGAGAGCTGTTCCTCAGCACGGCGTGGAGAGTTGATGAGGAGTCGGGCAGGATCCGGCGGTTTACCACCGCTACTATACTGCGCTCGAATGTCTCTGGAATGAGGGTTAGGGCGTAAGCTTGTGGCCCTTACTTCCGTACCGTTATGAGCTCTAACTGCAGGCAGGGCCTTCGCGTCTGCATGGTGCATAGGGATTAGCGGCTAATGCCTAGATCACACGTACTGAGTACTCGGCCGAGACGGTAAAATGTTACTCGGCTGAGTCAGTGAAAGCTTACGTCACTCGCTCAGCCGAGCACTCGGCGCTATGTTCATACGTACCTAGTACTCGGCCGAGTAATAGGTACGTGTCATTTGGTACTCACTGCTCTCCCACTGGCGTATCTCGTTGGTGACGAGTACGTCTATATTCGCCCACTGCGCCGCCACCAGGTCTTCAGGGCTGAACACACCGAAATCTACGGAGCCTTTACTGATCCTCCGCAGACAGTCTAACCTGAAATATAGATAGATAAATTAACAAGCTTAAAATAAAAAAAAATACTGAAAATCTGACTGCTAAATAATTATAGGTGTACATTCATTGTCAATTAATTATCCCAAAAAAATGCAACATATTCATATAACTTATACATATTCTTGTTATCTCCTTTAAAATACCTTCATTTTGATACCCTACTCGATGGGTTTGGTAGCTGACATCACTCGCTAAGCCGATACATATTATCAAGGCATTAACGACTGCAATTAACTTACCTGTCAGATCCAAGCACACACTCCACATCGCTGTTCTCCTGGTCCAGGATGGGACAGTACTGCTGGCTGCGTTTGAACGCACCACGACCCTCCACGATACACAGTCTCACTGTAACAAGATTACAATCATAGAAGTACCAATTAAAGTATAGAATCACAATGTACCTAGTACATGAAAAATGCGCCAGAAAAAAGGGAGGCACATTGGCTAACTTCTAGTCCGATGCAAATTTTCTAAAAAGAGAAGTAACAGGGCTAGATAAATATTATATGTTAAAACTACTAGGCTTTTTCATTTTCAATAAAAATACATCGTAAAAACATTATTTCAAAATATAATATCTCTAATACAGGGTGAGCCATGAACGGGTTAACATTTAAAAAAAATATTTAAAAAAAAACCACACGAGCTATTAAAAAAAAATGTATACAAAAGATGAAGACTGAAGAAGAAGCCAATAGTTGGGAATTTACTTTGTAAAGTGATATCCACTTTTCACACATCTTGACTTTGGATTCTTCGAAACGAGCTCGGAATCGCGTCGAACTGAAGCACCTACACTTTTTTTTTTTTGCTACAAATGTCACTGCCGTTTTTTCGAAATTCTTTACCCATTTATTTTTTACATAAGGACTCAATGCAATGATTTCTTCGAAACGAGCTCGGGATCGCGTCGAAATAAAGCAAAAAGTGAGCGAACTAAAATTGTTTTACGCAAAAGTCGCCTTGAGACCCAGTGTCCCGATCTATTGCCACTAAATTTCCCTGAAACGAGTTAGCTGTTTGACCTCTCAAAGCACCCCGCCGCTCGGATTTGCGCAGGAAATCAGATTTAAATGTTAACTAATTCATGGCCCACCCTGTATTTCATTTTTATTGACAGGGTATCTAAATCCATCTTGATTTGATACTGTCCATCTTGAAGTTCTATAGTAACACCGTTATTCATCAATGATTACAATTTTCTATGATTACAATTTGTTAAACTGCTTCTTCTTCTTCGTGTCACTAGTTCTTTCAAACCAGTGTGGTGAAAGGATTTCAAGTGCGCCTCGAAAAGGCTCCTTTCGTGCACTCGACACATGTTTTTGGACTTTTGGTTCTACGACATGCCGGTTTCCTCACGATGTTTTCCTTCACCGTTGCGAGAACGTGGGATGCATACATAGATTTTTCGACCGAAAAAACCCATTTACGCATGACTGCCACCGGGATTCGAACCCGCGACTATCAGATCGCAAGGTAAGGGCCTCATCAACTCGGCCACCACGTCCTCTACTGCTAATCAAAAGGTACAAATACATGCTACAACAACCGAGTACTAAGGTAAACCCATTATATAATTTTTCACACCACCTGCTCGACAATATCCAATTACATATCGACGCTTGAAAGGCAAAAATTACCAAGCGACATTTTGGGCGATATTGACTTATATATATCATGCTATCATCAAGGTAAAGCAAAGCATTACCTACCAAGGGAGGTAATGTTGTATGAAACTCCCAAGGATTGTAATGTGATTTGAATTTGGAACGTCAAATTCGTGTGGAAACTCGTGGAAAACTCTAAGTAAAAGAACGCCCATATGGCATTGTAAAAAGGTTTGTTCGAAAATCGAACTGGCCACTCATAAGACAAAGAAAAAAGGTGCGACTGCAAAGATTGTGAAACAAAAGACGGTGCATGTTCGCTGCTGGAGCCCTGGCTTTTTAATGCCTCGCAGAAGGTGTGAAAAGTAGAGTATGCTCCTCTGGGATAAAGCCTGTCTTCGTCTTGGGTAGCTTGAACCCCTCGCGTCACTCAGGACTCTACATAACTCCTCGTTAGCTCTGGGTTCAATATGCCACCCGCGACATAAGACACTGCTTTATCCCCTTAGTGCATAATC
Organism: Lobophora halterata; assembly: GCA_932526365.1. Lineage (NCBI taxonomy): Eukaryota > Metazoa > Arthropoda > Insecta > Lepidoptera > Geometridae > Lobophora > Lobophora halterata. The sequence continues at coordinate 3,807,369 of OW052028.1, read as the reverse complement.
TACTATTAGCAGTCAGGTTTTCAGTAATTATCAACTTAGCTTGTTATATCCAGGAATCTGTGACATCATAATTACATTACGTAGGTATGACCTTTTGCCTTTTATTATCAAAATAAAATTAAAATGAATCATGTTGCTTTGTTGAAATCTAAAAGCAAATACTTGTTATACTGCAAGGTCAGTTTTAATGATAGTTTAGTGTATGATTTATAATGCAATTTAATTTGAGTAGCATTTGGTACTAAATGGCAAATAAGTCATTAATTATTGCTACTTAGAACCGTGTTGGCCGAGTGGGAAGTGCCTCGACTTTCGATCGGAAGATCGTGGGTTCGAACCCAGTCGTACACCAATGGATTTGTCTGTTCAAAAAATCTTTATGTGCATTAAAACACGTGCTTAACGCTGAAGGAAAACATCGTGAGGAAACCGGCATACCATAGAATCTAGAAAAAGTTCGAAAAATATGTGTCAAGTGCACGAAAGAAGCCTCTTCGAGGTGCACTTGAAATCCTTACACCACACTGGTTCGAAAGAACTAGTGAAACGATAAGAAGCTACTTTATAATTTTTACTACTATATTATAGAGAGATATTCTTCTCTGTGACTATTCAGTCCAATTGAAGTTGGTATGTTTTTGTAAAAACCTTGATTATACTTAATTCATTAGTCTAATTTTAGTTTCTGATTTTATTTTTCTTTTTATACTTTAAGAAGAAGTGCAGGCGAAAACTTACATATGCCATAGCTGGCCTTTTTTTTTTTTTTTTTTTTTACATGGGGAAATCCTCATGGATGTCCCCCGCCCTTGGGGGAGGGCGGAGGGGTATGTCGGACTCATACCGACTAAAACCCCATGGTGGCCGACCTCTGCGCATTAGAGGGACCCCGGGATATCCGAAGAACACGTACCGGTGTCCCTCACGCACGTTGCTGTGAGGCCCATCCCAGGGAAGGCTTGCACCGACCCCGAGCTCCGCTTGCAGTGCATGCCTACCCGTGCACTGCAGCCGTCCCGGATTCGAGTATAATGCAGCCAGAGCCCCCACTCCGACCGCTCTCGAACCCAGCAAGATCTCCCTCATTGGCAGGAGACACCGCCACCCCTCATGGGGCGGACGGCCCGGGATGTCCCACCTGGACACCCCGCCATAGCTGGCCTAGGCTAAGGCTAAGGCTAATGGCTAATTTACCTACACTAGAAAGAAGAAAGCATCAAAAATCTCAAAAATCTTGTGATTTTGTGACCAAAACTTGTTGGCGAGTAGGTAACTAGCATAGATTAATAACAGTGTTTATAAAGAACACCAAGATAGACAGTATCAAATCAAAATGAATGCGGAATACAGGACAGAACATTGTCAATAAAAATTAAATATCTCTAATTTCAAATAATGTTTGTTACTTTTTACGATGTAGTTTTATTAACAATGAAATAACCTAGTAGTTTTAACATATAATAGTTATCTAGCCCTGTTACTTCTCTTCTTCGAAAATTAGCATCGGACTAAAATGTACAAGAAGTTAGGCAATGTTTCCCTTTTCCTGGTCACATTTTTAATGTACTACAGTGTGATTCTGTACTTTGCTATTCTATGCTTCTGTGGTAATAAGGTACCTACATAGTTATTTTATTGAATGACAAAAAAGATGCTAACGAATCCGGTTGTACGACCTTGCAGAACGGTCGACCATACGTCTTGAGTCTGTAGGTTGATACAAATATATAGGTTTATAGTAACTTACATCAATATCTATAAGTGTTGGATTAAGCAAGCGCGGGGCCCTTGATTTACCTTGAAATTATAGCAGATTATGTACTAAGGGGATAAAGCAGTGTCTTATGTCACGGGCGGCATATTGAACCCAGAGCTAACGAAGGACTTTGTAGAGTCCTGAGTGACGCGAGGGGTTCAAGCTGTCCTAGACGAAGACAGGCTTTATGCTAGAGGAGCATACTCTACTTTTCACACCTTCTGCGAGGCAATAAAAAGTCAGGGCTCCAGCAGCGAACACCGTCTTTTGTTTCACGTTCTTTGAAGGCGCGCCTTTTTTCTTTTGCGTAGTGCTTATGGTGGCCAGTACGTTTTTCGAACAATAGTAGATTATGCACTAAGGGGATAAAGCAGTGTCTTATGTCGCAGACGGCATGTTGAACCCTGAGCTAACGAGGGACTCAGTTAACTCCTGAGCGAAGCGAGGGATTTATATAGAGTCCTGAGTGACGCGAGGGGTTCAAGCTGCCCAAGACGAAGACAGATTATTGTAAGTTCATCAGCTCGATATAAAAACTGAAATACTTATCAAAGGAAAACCCCTCGCATTACGTTCGATATTAATAGGGAAAACCGCTCAAAAACCTTGTATTTGTGCAATCTTATGACGCATCACTTGGAGGTTTTACTGGAACTCATTATTTGTTTTATAACACATTTGCTCGTAAAGGGTCTCTTATTTCACCAATTTCAATATCATAATGTATCTCATTAAACACTGTGCGTTATTGTAATGCAGAACGCACAGTTTATCAAGATGCTGCGTCTAAAACGAACTGTACTTTTTAAAATCTTAGCAAAGAGTTTTTATGTCAGAATAGTGGTCAACATTTTATGAATAAAATTAACTTTGGGAGATAAAATATAATAAATAAACATTTAATTCATATTGACCATAAATTACAACCATTTATCCGTAACAAAACACAAAAATATTAATTTTCACACCACCTGCTCGACAATATCCAATTACATATCATGCTATCATCAAGGTAAAGCAAAGCATTACTTACCAAGGGAGGTAATGTTGTATGAAACTCCCAAGGGCAATAATGTGATTTGAATTTGGAACGTCAAATTCGTGTGGAAAGTCGTGGAAAACGCTAAGTAAAAGAACGCCCATATGGCATTGTAAAAAGGTTTGTTCTAAAATCGAACTGGCCACTCATAAAAAAAAAGAAAAAAGTCGCGACTTCAAAGATTGTGAAACAAAAGACGGTGTTGGCTGCTTAGTTCGGAACCTTAGATTTTTATTGCCTCGCAGAAGGTGTGAAAAGTAGAGTATGCTCCTCTGGGATAAAGCCTGTCTTCGTCTTGGGCAGCTTGAACCCCTCGCGTCACTCAGGACTCTACATAACTCCTCGTTAGCTCAGGGTTCAATATGCCACCCGCGACATAAGACACTGCTTTATCCCCTTAGTGCATAATCTACTAATACTTTATAGTAATACCACAGGTAATAAGTACTGGCTGTTGTTGTGCCTCTGCCTTAAAAAAACCCTGATGCTTACGCATCGCTAATAATTTGTAAACAAGTAAAAATTATTCCGCGCGCTTTTTCTTTTCGCCGTATTATTTTTATTTAAAATGTCGTCAAGTCCGAGTTCTATTTATTTCCTCGCAAATATGTTATAAAACGTCGTATGGAATACGTGCGCTTTGATAATTACGGCCTCTGCTTTCTTGTAGCCCGTATCTTGTTTTAATGTATGTATGTATGTATATTTCTTTAGCAACTCATATCTTCCAAACGGCTGGATGGATTTTGACAGTAAAGGTATCGTTAGATTCGTCTCATTTACGGGTCCTTAGACGGGAATTTTTATGAAATTATAAAAATGGTGAATTTTTGGGGCAAAAATTAAATAGTAATTTGTTTAAAAAAAAATGTTATAGTACCAAATCTATCGAGTTTAATTTGAAATAATGATAATCTCGCAGTTGGGTTTTCAGATTTTATAAACTTTAAGCTTGTTTCCCTATTTCCTTTTTAAAAATATCAAACAAAATATATACTAAAACTTAAGTCTTTTGACAACATAAATCTGAGAAAATGGTAACATTCCATTGCTAGTTTGTCACCGTTGACCTTTCTCAAAGGTCAATTGACTACCTATCTTGTACCTTAGGTCAATTCAAATGTCTCGAAATCACAATTTCACGCCATCCATTTTCAATTTTCATATTTAATTTCTAATAACCACGCAGACCCAACACGCATTAATTCCGCGTGGTGGAATAGACACTTTCGTGATTTTTGATTTTTGATCTGTGCGTGGAACGTGGTGGCCGAGTGGATGAGGCCCTTGCCTTGCGATCTAATGGTCGCGGTTCGAATCCCGGTAGCAGTCATGCGTAAATTTGGGGTCGTATCTGTCGAAAAATATATATGCATCCCACGTTCTCGTTTCTCGGAAAACATCGTGAGGAAACCGGCATGTCGTAGAACCTAAAGTTCGAAAACATGTGTTGAGTGCACGAAAGGAGCCTCTTCGTGGCGCACTTGAAATCCTTTCACCACACTGGTTCGAAGGAACTACTTCACCGTTGCGAGAACGTGGGATGCATACATAGATTTTTTCGACTGAAAAAACCCATTTACGCATGACTGCCACCGGGATTCGAACCCGTGATCATTAGATCGCAAGGCAAGGGCCTCATCCACTCGGCCACCACGTCCTCTATCTGTGTTCAGTAACGGCAAGTTTCTATGCGTATTTTTTTTTTATGGTGATTAAAATTTGACCGTCTATATATTTTTAAACAAAAATAACCTTTTTTTTAACTGCCATATCTGTGTTCAATAACGGATTATAATGCATATTTTTTTCTAGTTGGCACTTGACTAAAACTTGTGGTTATAGATTTACATAAAGGTGTAAAAACCAGAAACAAGTTTTACGCAAGGTAAGTAAAGCTTGGGTAAGTAACTATGATGTAAAGTGTTGATTTTCCTTATCGTAGAACAGTAACTAGTATTAATATACAGGGCGTCCCACGGATATGCCACATGGAGGGAAAGTACCTTGAATATTGTAGATGGAACATTTTACTGAAAGAAGACATTATTTGAATTTAAAAAACAATTTTAACTGCATTCATAGATATTTAAATAATTACATGGTTAAACCGGGAATCGAACCCGTTACACGAGAAAAATAATCATCATAGGGATTATGTGTTGCTAAATAACATAGTGTCACAAATAAAAGGAAGCCCATGAATTTTAACATTTGATGTGAAATTTTGTTCAGTAAAATGAAAAGCTGACGTACTTTCCCTCCATGTGGCATTTCCGTGGGACGCCCTGTATAAATATGATATATATAATATTTATACATAAACTATGTAATGTATGTAATATATAATAATTGTATTTCGTATTATTAACCGCGCCTTTCAAGAACTTTTCACTTCTGTCATGTGGTCTTAAATAATAATAAATCAATTTTTATTTCAGATTTTAGGATCCATAAATTACAAATTATAAATTAAAAATGTTACACAAAAATTATAACGTACACAAATATTAAAATAAAAACAAAAATTTAAACAAAGAGCAATAAGCAAAGAAAAAACAACAAACAAAAAACAACTTAAGCACACAACTTTTTTTGTGCTAATACCAAAATCCTATACAAAAGATATCAACGCGCTCTTTTGTCTTAAGGGGAATCCTCAAATCCGAATTTCATACAAAATGTTTCGGACAAATACTCAAAAAGTAAGCCGTATTATAGTAATTTCTTCACATTATTCGTTTCGTCCATGTTTTTTGATTTCGTCAACAAAAAAAGTGAAAGTTTCATGCTTTAATTTAGATTTTATACGTGTTTTAAAATTAGCCCTACTAACTTAAAATCTAAATTAAAGTATTAAACCTTTCACTTTTTTTGTTGAAGAAATCAAAAAACATGGACGAAACGTATAGTGTGAAGAAATTACTATAATACGGCTTACTTTTTGAGTATTTGTCCGAAACATTTTGTATGGAATTCGGATTTGAGGATGCCCCTTAATACTAAAATCTTATACAAAAGATATCAACGCGCTTTTTTGTGCTAATACATACTAAAATCTTATACAAAAGATATCAACGCGCTGGCGGCTCTTTACAAACGAACAATGTTCATTAGGAATTTAAGCTTATCTATTACTAGCTGAGCTGACCCGCGTGCGACTTCGTTACCCGCGAAAAAAAATCTTTATTGTCAATGTTGTTTGTTCCACCCTCGGAAGACATGTCCGAGAATAGCAAAGTGTCAGCATTAAGCAAGTCAATCAATTCCTGCATATTTTCAATCCCTCTTTTTACCGACTTAAGGATAGTACCTACGATGACACACAGGCTTTTTTACACGCTATACGCCAGTGACTTCGCTTGTAGCGTGTAAAGTCGCCCAGTACTTACTATTAGGTTTAAATTTAATTTGAAATAATTAATTAGCAATCAATTCTTATTATTTTCACAGTCGGGTTTTAAATTTTTATAAACTTAAAGCTTGTAATTATATTATTAGTAAGATACCTAGTTTAAGGTTAATCCTCAAATCCGAATTCCATAGAAAATGTTTCAGACAAATACTCAAAAAGTACGCCGTATTATAGTAATTTCTTCACACTATTCGTTAGATTTTATACGTGTTTTTAAGTTAGTAGGGTTAATTTTAAAACATGTATAAAATCTAAATTAAAGTATGAAACCTTCCACTTTTTTTGTTACGAAATCAAAAAACATGGACAAAACGAATAGTGTGAAGAAATTACTATAATACGGTGTACTTTTTGAGTATTTGTCCGAAACATTTTGTATGGAAATTTGCCTTGAGGATTCTCCTTAAGCAGTGCACCGGCATTCGGAACTTATTCGTTCTCACATCTGTTATGGTCATAGGCAAGTGCGCTCTTAATTTTAAAACAACCACGCTTATCTACATAGTCCCTTTACATTAAAATATATTAAAAAGACTTACATTTTCCATTCGTTCCTGAACCAATGTTTTGTAGCAATCCAACGTTGATACACGAAAATATAAAAAATATCACTCGAAAACCAATCATTTTGTCTTTGCCACTTAAAAATAAAATGTTTACCCAACTATTAATTAAAAAAACAAGAAAAGGAAGGGTTTTTTTAATGTTTTTCACTGTTGCAAACCACTGACATTCTGCCTTTATTATTTTAATCAAATTGCGCGTCCTACGTTCGTGAGGAACTTTTGAAGACTAAAGATTCAAGGCGGTATTACCAACCTGTTTGAAAGGTCATTTTTCTTTAAGTGAAGATCACACCGAAATCTTTCGACATTGTAATTTATGGAGTGGAATCCTCATTAATTTCAAAATATGACGTCTTAAGGGGGCCGTCTATTAATAATTTACGTGATGCGTTTAGGAGGGGAGTGAATCGAGCCGAATTCTCTCGGCAAATACGACATAATTTTGTGCAGGAAACAGTGTAAAATTGCAAGAACACTGGGTTAAAATATAAAAATATGTATAAATATTATCTACTAAAATAAGGCTAAATCATATCATTTTATTAATATTTACCTCGCTTCGCTTATTCAATAAGAGAAAAGCAGTTTATTATTATCAGGCTATCCTCCTTTCTCCTTTCTTGAAGTCGGTTAAAATACGCATTTTGAAAAATCTCACGTGAGATTAGGGTGGGGGAGTCAAGCAAAATCACCGATAAAAAACAATCAAAATCCCAATTTAAGAAACCGACTAGAATTATTACTACACTGAGAAACATCGTTTTTATACCTCGTCTTAATCTTAGACTGTTTCTCATTGGTACATGCAACGGTGAAGGAAAACACTGTGAGGAAATTGGCATGTCATAGAACACAGAGAAAAACATAGATATTACTTAGACATTTCATTACATTGCAACAGACAAAAATTAAATTCAATAAATCGAACAGTCAAACACCTCAATTAACTGAGTCACCATAGGCTACACTGAGATTTTTATTCTTATCTTAAAACAAAATAATTAGACAGATATTACTTGGACATTTCATTATATTGCAACAGTCAAAATTTCAATAAATGAACAGTCAAACACCTCAATTTACTGAGTCACCATAGGCTCTGATCTAAAGACATACTGTGATAACTAGACCTCATTTAATAAATTGAGCCGCGAGTCGAGCTGCTACACTAAGATACATCGTTTTTATCCCTTGCGTTAGTCTAAGACTGTTTCTCATTTGTACATGCAACGGTGAAGGAAAACACTGAGGAAATTGGCATTTCATAGAACACAGAGAAAAACATAGATATTACTTGGACATTTCGTTATATTGCAACAGTAAAAAATTCAATATCAATAAATCGAACAATCAAAATCTCAATTTACTGAGTCACCATAGGCTACACTGAGATTTTTATTCTTATCTTAAAACAAAATAATTAGACAGATATTACTTGGACATTTCATTATATTGCAACAGTCAAAATTTCAATAAATGAACAGTCAAACACCTCAATTTACTGAGTCACCATAGGCTCTTGATCTAAAGACATACTGTGATAACTGGACCTCATTGAGCCGCGAGTCGAGCTACTACACTGAGATACATCGTGCTTATCCCTCGTATTAGTATTAGACTCTTTCTCATTAGTACATTCAATTTCTGCTCCCATTCCTCTTGGTATCGCCTTAGAATCTTCCGAAACAAAATCCAACTGTTCACCATCTCTAGTGTATTTCTTGTTCACTACAAAAGATTTTTTATGATTCCTTTTTCTGGTGTTTTTCTCCACTCTTCTATTTCTGCCTGTTGCGTTTGTGGCTTTCTTCTTCATTTGGGTAATAATCTTCCGGCAATGTTTGCATTTTGGGTCCAGGAATTTTAGATTTGCGCTGTTTTGACGAGCTTTGAGTGTTGTGGACATTTTAGGCTGCAAAAGAAAGTACAGTCAATCAATCAATCATCGTCAATATTAAAGGGTTGGTCATAACATTACTGACTAACTGACGCATTGGCCAAACCACTGGACTTGAGACTTGGAATTTTAATGTTCGTCAACAAGTACCTACTAAGGAATTTGGTTATTAAATTCGTAACGCAAACGAAGGTGTTGGTGTCAGCTATAATAAATCCTATATATCCTATATCTTAATCACGCCAAAACAACTAAACCGATTGAGTTAGCCATTCTTAAGAATCACTTGCAAATTGGTCGCCGAATGCGGCAACGCGTTTGCGGTTGCACTTAGCGGATAGTATAACACACAGAGAAAAAAATCTTTGGGCAAGGTTTTACACATGATATTTGTTATTGTTTGGATTGAATAAGATTTTTACAGCAGGTTTTTTTTCTTAGATAAAAGTAGTAGGTAATAAAAAAAAAGAAAAGAATAATAAACGTAATTTTAAAATCCCAAAAAATGCGAATTAGGGGTTGTACCTACTACTTATACGCCTTAAGAGGTTTAGGCGCATAAGGTCGAAGATTGGGGCAAACTGCTAGAATTTTTTTTTTTTTATAATAATAATATTAAAAAAGTTGGGAGGCATGTTACCCTAGCTCGTGAACGCTTCCGTTCCAGTGCGTCAAACATCTTGAGGCACGCTGCGTTGTGCGGGATCGAGGATCCGCAGCCGAAGTCGCGGGTGCAGCTAGGATACGTGCCTACCTACACAGAGATAATAATAACCTAAATAAATTAAGGTTAGAGCACATTATGCCGGGCCGCGTGTTGGGCGGAGCGCAAAAATCCGCTCAAATCGCTTGAATACCTACAATTTGTATGAATTATCGCACACAGTGTCGGGCCGGGCCGCAGCGGCTCGCTTTATTGTGAGGCGGATTTGCGCCCGTGCGATGCGGCCCGGCTCATTAATTTTACGAAATTTACGTTTTTAACGAACTTCTTGTCTATGCTGTTCATTAACTTCTTCTAACAGCAGGAAAAAAAAGAAAGATCTCCATCAGAGCTATCCATAACGTAAAGTTGCATGCAAATTCTGGCAGTAGGTACACTGTTCCTACTCAAAATCCGTCAATGCACTGCGACCCGGCCCGTCACTAATGGGCTAGGTAAACATTTTGCGCTGCGCTGCGGCCCGCTCTGCCCCGCTGCGGCTGGCATAATGTGCTCGAACCTTTAGGGGGCATCCATTAATTGGGTGAATCAACTTTTTTACCCACACTATGCTGTCCCCGACCATTTCTTACTAAAATACGCTAATTGGTTATAGTTACACTCTTAATGATTATTAGATTAGTATCTCAGATAATTTGGCACCACGGAAAACTTGATTGCGTTCTCGAAAATCTTTAATTTCCATAAAAAAATATGGTAACTCAGTACACAAAAACTTCGCTCCATACAAAATATCCCTGTCCTGAAGACCACATTAACCATGTGAACTTTATTTTAAATGAACTTATACTTATCGCTTTCGGTTAATTCTTATTACACAACGAGTCGGTATGTTACAGATTATAGTGTGCATAACAAAATATAAATTAGCCAAACCATTTTTCCAAAAAAAAATCTCGAAAATTTGTCCCTTACTGAAATGATTTAACCTTCGTATGCTGAGTTACGCTCGTAAATTTCAGCAGGAAACACATAGATGCCACTGTTTGCTGTAGGAAGCTTCATTTGTGTTAGCATTCGCTGGCATAGCGCGGGGGCGTCCTTTCATAACGCCGTCTAGCCACCAGGTCGCAAAGAACGTTCGGAGGGAGTGCGTGCCTTTTTGTGCCGTCTGCTGAGTGACCACGATTTCTCGATGTAATATTATTGTTTATTTTATATAATCAGATACTTTGGCAGTACTTAACATATGTTTTCGATTAAAGTTTACGCCTAGTCCACAATCAAATTATATTGTGCTCTTTTCATGAATATACACCGATTGTCTGCTGAGTTACCAGTATCCTGCGTTACATTGGCGGTAACTCCAGAGACATTCTTGGTAACTCCTAAGACATTCGCTTACTTAGTGAGATAAGCTTGTAGCGCATAAAGTAGAATTGACTCTATTTCAACAAATTGTCAAAACCCACTAACTTTATACTTATCCCGGTACCTACCTACCTATTATATTAGGTATATCAGTTGGATTTGATGATTGAAAAGTAGACAACTACATTTTTCGTTGAATATCGTTGATTGTTGGTTTGGCACCGACTCCAAATTAATTAAGTACTTCAAAATTGTTTCTACCTAACTGCAGATTCTTGCCGAGTTATGTGTACCTACTCCGAAATAATTTCAAGAAGGTGGCCATTAACGACGACAGGTCCCGGATCAATGTGGTCATTGATCATGACTTAAGTTTTATCCAAACTCATACTGAATCCTATCTGTTGCGAGGCTGATGCTAGGCATTCCAGCATCTGTTGCAGCTCCCGCAGCGACTCCACCATTAAGTCTATATCCGTATGCGATATATCGCAAGTGTGAGATGCACTGAGGCGTTTATGTTAATGCCCATACCTTTTCAGTCCAGCGTCTGAAACAAATCCTCCAATACGATTGTGAACAGTTTTGGGGATATGAGATCACCCTGTCTCACTCCTCTGCATAGTTGGATGAATTTAGACTGCTGGTCCCGTGCTTGGACACTCATGGTGGCAGCATCATAAGGCATCTAGCCACTTTGATATAACGATAGGCTACTTAACATCGCTGCAGGGATTCCAGGATAGCCCAGGTTTCAACAGAGTCAAAGGCCTTCTCATAGTCCACAAAAACTAAGCACAAAGGCCAATTATACTCTTCAGACTTCTGTATAATCTACCTCATTGTGTAGTTATTCATTGTCATGTGTAGCTTAAGGTGTCTTAGAACTAATACGATCTCGTCTAGGCTGATGTCACGCAGTTTGTCAGTGGAGTGTTGTGTCAGATAGGCTCTGGAATCGTAGTCGTTACGTTGGGTATGATAATAATAATAAAAAAAAAAAAAAAAAAATATTATTGTAAAAACACATGTAACAATGTACAATTATTGTTTTACAAAAGGCGGTCTTATCGTTTAATACGATCTCTTACAGACTACCTACCTAAAACTAAAACTAACCTAACCTAATACTAAATGTAACGACTTTGCCGTTGGCCCAGCGCAGTGATTAGTATGTCAGTTGGGCATCTCCCTCCGAACTAGTCGGAGACTGTATCTCAGAGGCCGATGTCCACCTTCAACACTTGCACGGCTGTATACCATCGGCAAAGTCATTATGTTCTTGATTCTTGATGATGGGCATGTGCGGTGTACAGTCTACCAAAGAAGTCCTCGATCTTAGTTAAAATCTCTGGCTTCGAAAAAGCGATCCTGCCACTCATTTGGCAAGTATTAAAGCTTCAAAGGTAGCACTGTATCATCTTCTCAATCCGCTTGTTCAAGTCTCACCTGTCTGACGAAGTGGCCTTGGTGTTTTCCTATCTTTTTGTCATCAGCCGAAGAGTTTCATCCGAAAGTTTAGACTTCTTGACTGTACGCTGTATTTGGCAGAATTTAATGCCCTCATCCCTAAGACCGAAGACATCCCTAAGACCCGAGACCTAAGATCATCTACATCCTCAGGGGGCTACAATGCAATGAATCTTACCTCGTGAAGCTTCTGGAACTTCTCAGAGCCCACCATGATTTGGAGTGGGTTAGGTCGGAGCTTGGACTCCACAAAACTGTTTCTATCGAGCTTAATATCGATATCAGCTCGGGGAGCCTTGGACAAGTTGCTTATCAGATTCGGTATTGAACCTGTTGGTCACGGAGACATCCCTTAATACCTATATGCCTTTTATTCTTCATAATGAAGTTGATCTCATTTTTGGTCACAGTGTCGGGACTTTGCCACGTCTCCGTCACGCTCACAAAACCGTTGCATTTCATGAAATCACTGCCTCAAATTGACAAAAAGCGAGATGAAAGATGTTCGGAATTGATACGAATGAAATGAGCCCTGTCAGTTATGAAGACATTATAAGAATCGTACCAACTCCAGCTATTTTTGGAAAAGAGCAATACAAATTTGAAACCCTGATTGATATTTAAAAAAAAATTGATAAGAATATCCGAAATTAATGTCATTGTTGAGTTTTTGTTATATGTTATTGAGTTAGGTTTATTTAATCATGCGTCGTCCATTAGTTATACCAATGTATGACTTAGGCGTTACCCAAATTTGTCTCTGGAGTTACTATTGTCCCCAATATAAACATTGTATTTCCAATCATAATTGCTAATTTATTTCTATTATCCTTTATATTACTGGTATACATTATTCTTACAATTAGCGAGCTTCTATAAAAAAATCATTTCCATATGTAACTCTTCTATATTTGGTTTTATTGAGAAATAACTATCCTTTTTTTGTACCAAGGTAACTCAAGAGACCAAAGCCAGTTAGTTTTTTACTTAAATGTAAGAATGATATGAAAACTGATTTTGCCAAAATACTTGATTATGCATGCAAGAGTAAATAAATAAAAATGAGCAATGTTTTCGCGTTTCATTCATCATTTATGTAATGTTGAATGCAGGTAACTCAGGTGACAGTTTTTGAGGGTATGTGTTGTTGTTTTGTATAAAAACTGTCTAAAATATGAATAAACGTCGCTGCCCTTCTAGGATATTAAAGTAGATGATATTTCTTATGACCTAATCAAATTAATATAAAGGAATATTAATGTTTTTTTCTTTCAAATTTTTTTTTCTGACCAGTCCATTGTGTGGGTAAAAAAGTTGATTCGCCCAATTACGTGAGGTAATTTTGGCAATTTTTTGACCCCCCCGTGTTAACAAAGCCGTGAGAAGGGATGATCCGGATTCGTCTGCGGCGCGTGCTCGCCCGTACAGATGACCTTGGCGCGGCGCAGTGCGTGTTACAGGCAGTGTGAAGCCACCATAATATATTGGAATGTATGTTACCCTGGCATCACATCGCCTACGTTCCAGCTCGTCATACATCTTGGGGCTGGCTGCGTTGTGTCTATTGACGTAGCCAGTCGGATCTTCGCGGGAGTCACACGACGCGTAATCGTCCTGATGCTGCTTTCTGAACCGATCCACGCCATTCAAATACTTCTGAAGGTGGATAAACATAAGTGCATATTATTTCTTGCCAATGCGTTGTCAGTTAGTAATTCATAGGACCTAGCCTTTTATATTGATGACTAGTTGGCACCCGCAACTTCGTTAGTCTTTCTTAGTACCTACTCACTTTCACCTCTTGAAAAACACATCCTCCAAGTTTCAAGTCTCTACGTTCAGTGGTTTGGCCTGTACGCTGTCTGTTAGTCAGTCAGTCAGGACTTAGCCTTTTATATATATAATTGATAGTTTTAAGTTGGGTATAAAATCTCTTTGATGACATTGCTCAGCCAATGCAACAAAATTGTTTTGCCCTACGCATTCAAGGGTAGGTGTAACATAATGGTGGCTTCTCATGGCTTGTGTTACCACAAGCCGCGCCGCGTCGGGTCAGGCTACAGACGCCAGAGTCTGGTGACGCAGTAATAGCCATCTGCGGCTAACTGCATCATAAGCCACGCCCGCCGGACTCATCCGCGGCACGCGCTCGCCCGTACAGATGACCTTGGCGCGGCGCGACACGTGTTAGCACAGGACGTGTGAAGCCACCAGTACAGTCAGCTGCACAGACATGTTTTCACTCTCAAGCTTTCACATAATATATAATTAATCTTTGCAGACATTCTTCTTCTGCCAAGTACGATAACTGGCTACATTAATTTAGAAATGCATGCGTGCACTTTTCTTAGCAAAGATATGAGTAATATAAATGTGAAAGCTCGGGAGTGTATGCAATACATGTCTGTGCAGCTGACTGTACATACCCTATTTATGGCAATAAATGAATAAATACTGAATAGATTAATAAGCCACCTCTGTCGGTTGATGATCCCTCATGGGCAGAGGACCAGGTTCTTTGATCCGCACTATCGCGTCGTACACACGCGCTGAAGATTTCGACGGCTTGCGAGTCAGATCACTGCGAGTCATTGTTACTGAAATAGGGTAGGTATTCTTCATCAGCCATAGAAGTATTAACATAGCTGGGCATTAACTCGTTAATCCGCTAATCGTTAATTAACGAAGTTAACATTTTGAGTAACGGATTAACTTTTAAGTTAACTTTTAAAAATGTTAACGGATACGTTAACTTCCGTTAGTCATTGCAGAAGTCCGTTAATCGTTAATCCAATGCCTAATATCTAATAGTTACCGCACGGCACCGCGGCGCGGCGCGGTTCAGACAAGTAAGAAACGACAAGTGCCGGGCTTCACGTGGCAGCGATTGAAACAAAAACCAAACTAGATATATTTAGCCGGCGGCGCGTGCGAGTGAGAAAAAAAACTGAAAAATAAGCGAAGAGATTTGTTTCAATTGATCATTTTATTACTTAGCGCCGGTGCTTAGAGTGACGAGTTTTGTTTGTTTGTTGTTATTATTTAAATTACTGTCAGTAATCATTTGCGTGTTGATAAATAATAAAAAACCTAAACCAACAGGTTTTATAAGTTTACTAACGCAACGATATAAAGATGCAATTTTACACATATTAACGGATTAACGATTAACGTTAAGTTGCGTTAATTCTTCCGAATTGTAACGCTTTAACGTTTAACGAAGCTTACTTTTTTTGTAGCGGATTAACGATTAACGAAGTTGACTATTTGATTAACGGTGCCCAGCTATGAGTATTAAAATATAGAATCAGACTGTAGTAGTACCTACCTACATTGAAAATACGACAAAGAAAGAGAAGAGAAGGAGCGAGCCACATTGGCTAACTTCTAGTACATTTTGGTCCTTGGAAATTTTGGAAAAAAAGATGTAACAGGGCTAGATTAATAGTATGATAAAAATACTATGTAGGCTTTTTTCATTGTCAATAAAAGTACCTACATCGTGAAAATTAACAGACCAACATTACCCATTTGAAAATAGAGATATTTCATTTTTATCGACAGGGTGTCTAAAAATGTTCTGTCCTGTATTCCGCATCCATTAAAGTTTGATACTGTGCATCTTTGTGTTCTCTAGGAACACGGTTATTCATCTATGCTCCTAACCTAAAGCTATCTAAACCAAGTGTCAGCGTATTTGGTTCAGTAGTTTTGGCATAATTGAGATACAAACATCCATTTCTCCTCACAAACCTTCGCATTTGTATTAACTGTGAAATTTCTTAACCATCTTGCCTGAAAGACATCGCTTTTTGCACTAAGGCCGTCCATTGTATGAGTATGAGATCGTATATATTAAAAGAACTAGGTAGGCAAGTAGGTACAGGGTACAGGTAGGTATCTAGACAGCGTCTTCGAAGTAGGTATACCTACCTATAAAACACTTAAGTTAAAACCTTACCGGTTGATTTTAAATGTTAAGTTCCAATTTTTTTGTGATTTTTCCAATTACTTTAAAAAAACGATAAATAAATTCACATGCTATTTAGTTATGTACTAATTATGTCATTTTGATGTCTGTCTAACGTAGTGATTATAACAAAGAGATTATAATCTCTTGTCTAGCAAGACAAATAGGTAGGTACTTCTTTAAAAAATAGTTTACCATATTTTGTCTATGTCTCAATGTAAAGCAAGGAATTTATAAAGCTTATAAATTCCTTGATGTAATGAGAAAGAGACTTGGTATAAACAAATAATAATGGATTCCAGTAGTTTTGACGATTTAGGCGCAAACATCCATCCATCCATCTATCCTTACTCTTTTGTTTGATGGTGGGAGTCATCACAGGTCACTGTGATCTCAACCACCATCTAGTTAAGACAGGAGCTACAGACATCGACATCTGTAGAGGCTGCTTACAAAATCAAGAGACCGTGGAGCATGTGATCATCCACTGTCAGGCTACAGAGGAGAGTAGGTTTAAGACAGGCTTACGTAGGCTGCTAGACTCCTCTCCACCAAATGTGTCGGCCAGCACTTTACTGGAACGGTGCTGTCAACAACCCAGCATCCTGCTCCGTTACTTCAAGGATGGGATGGCTGGGACAGGGTTAATTGAAATTTTTCAGGGGGCAATGCATTATGCACCCGTCAACGGGACGCCAGTGCAGACCGTGTACCCTCTAACAGAATAAGAATATCCTTACTCCTTAC
The DNA here is from genome assembly GCA_932526365.1 of Lobophora halterata. Taxonomy (NCBI): domain Eukaryota; kingdom Metazoa; phylum Arthropoda; class Insecta; order Lepidoptera; family Geometridae; genus Lobophora; species Lobophora halterata. Next base: position 3,790,474 of record OW052028.1, on the reverse strand, counting down.
TCACTATTGCATAAGTATAGGTTGTAACTAAGAACCAAGGCACACTGCTCCGTTGCATTGTGTAATGGCTTTTGGAATGCGTCCAAATCTAGCGCTGCGATGCAAATGCTAGTATAAACTGCAACGCAATGCAACACATCGGAGCGGTGTGGCTTCCCTCTTAGTAGGATGAGATATATTTTATAATACAAATAATAACAAATTATTTTGATGCACAATTTATTTTATGCCTTAGGAATATTTTTGGAATACATTTAGTTACCGCACTTATTAATAACTTTAGTAATCTTAATTAGAAAGTTTAGAAAATTTCTTAAAAATTTTAGGTACAAATTACACAAAATTACCGGTCCATTAAATCCATTTTAAATGAGAAACAACATATTATATGAATTTGAGAGACTTATCATATTATACTTAGTTACAAAGCACAAAGTAATAAATGGAAAATATTTTGGGTATAAAAAATTCAGCTGCTGCCGTTCCATTATAACATAACAACTCGATAAACACATACAAATCTGTTATTAATTTGTATAATACCTTTTTCTGAATATACTACTGATACCGAGAATCCAGCAAATCGAGGGGTTAACACAAGGCGAACACCTCTGTTGGCCATATAACCTTCTTGGCCATTCACGTAAAATAAAACAATATGCTATATTTGATAACTGTGTGCATATTTTAAGATGGTGTGAGAGATTATTATAGTGTGCGTTTACATGAATAAGTTTTGATAAGGCGAGTGTGCATTGGGTGTTAACCTCGTCCCGCATCAAAAAATGGCAGAAAATTATGTTAGCAGATTCTGACGTATAACCCCTGCTTTTGCTGGATTCTCGATGAGTGATACACACATTTTTGACTGGATGCTATCATTGTAGAATATGGGACTGGCCGCAAGTGTTTCTACTGTTAATGGGAGTATTACAGGACAAATACATATATTTTTACGAAAAACCTATGATACAAAACATTATAAAAGATATGTTCCTAATGCTCTTTGATAAATTGCAAACAATTTTAGCTTGACCATGACCCATTGATAGGATAAAGCCGTGTATTATGTATTTTTTCTACTTCTACGAAACCTAGTGTTGTTTTGGTTGATGTTAAATAAACAATAACAAATCTATTTAAAACAGTCAACAAAAAATTTATGCTGTAATTCAGCATAGTAGATGATTTTTAAACACAAAATCAGAATATAATCAATATATAACAGGTCTCTACTGGAAAATGTCCTAAATTCCATGCAATTTATCAAAGCGCCTGCAGATTTTACGTTTTTATCAGAGAATTATAACAGTAATGAAAATATTAATGCAGCAGCTGATGAAAATCTAGATCAAAGCTATTGTAAAAGAACACTAAACAAAACCTTCGACATCATATACGGAAATCACAATTAGATAGATAAAACTAGGATATTTGTTTACCGACGGCCGCGACCTCGTCCACCACGGCCTCCTCTGGGGCCTCCGCGGCCTCCACGGCCTCTGCCGCGGCCCCCACGACCACCACCACCTCTCGGGAATCCATCCCGCTTGCCTCGGCCTTTCGGAGTGTCGTCGATCAACAAAGTCTCCAGCGGAAGACTGTCTGGCAGCAAATAGTATCTGATATTGTTTCCTCGTATGCTTAGCGTCTCCAAATTCATTTCATCTTTATTTTTGAGCGTCATTTTAACCGCTTTTAGATGGGTGTTCATCGCTACATCGACGCCGGTGATCGTTCCATGCACGATACTGCCGTTTTTGAGCTCGATCGTAACAGTCTCGTGGCTGAGCTTCATCAAAAATCTGACTAGCTTCATTTTAGCAGTGTTATTTGAGAGATTTTCGTAAAAACAACAGCGGCGTCGGTCACAAAATAACCTCAAAATCGGAAAGGAAAACAAAATCTATCTGTAGCTGTCGACTTGCGAGAAAATATGGCGGGCGGTTGGATGGTGTTGCCAGATTATTCAAAATAAAAACTACCACTCAGCTCAATCAGAATTGAGTTTTCATGTTTCCTACCGACCGACTCGTCGAACATTTACCGATCATTGATATTTGCTTAGATCACATGTACCAAGTACTCGGTACGTCTAAACATAGCGCCGAGTGCTCAGCTGAGCGAGTGACGTAAGCTTTCACTGTCTCGGCCGAGTAACATTTTACTGTCTGGGCCGAGTACTCGGTAGGTACGTGTGATCTAGGCATAATTATGCTCCAACTAGTAAGTCTCGTTTTGTTTCTACTTCATAATAAAACTCTTTGTTATGGGTTGTCGATGATTCCTCTTTATGTAGGTATTTCCTTAAACTTGTCATTTTGACGAGTGGCCAATATAAATAGGCAAAGTTATCGATACGTAATTTAAATCAAATTTGTATTTGCTATAATTTGCTAACTGAACTTTTTTCGATGAATCCAGACGAAGAAATTGAAGCTGTAGCTGATGAAGAAGCTGAGGCAGAAGAAAAGGAGAAGACAATTTCTGCCAGATTAGTCCTCTCAAATGAACAGGTAGATATCGTTCATAACGTAAATATTGTAACTATAGGTAGTAACTAGGCTTAAAAGCAGCAGCTTACATCCTTTTTCAGCACAATAACTATACTTAGGCATATATCACTTCAATCAGTTCAGTTGTTTTGACGTGATTATGGATTTTCATTATCATAAATAGCCATTGAAAAGCCCTTGAATTTGCTTTTTTTTGTTAATGCATCAGTCTACAGCGTGCTGCATTGTGCCATGTCTTCGCCTTCCTACATCCATTTTGCGGATATTTTTTTTCCATTTCCATGTCACTTTGCGTCTATGAGAGTATATAATCAAAGGCTCTATATTATAAAAAAATAGAGATAAAACATTTATTTATGTATCTATCCATCCTTGCAAATACATATCCCCTTTATAGTAGGTATTATTTAGTTAGTAGGTAGGTATAGTAGTAATGTTAAAGGTTATTAATACCTAATGATAATGTAGGATTATTGGTCTAACTAAATACTTCCATCATTCAAACTTAAAAATTTAATTATCTAACCTCTTCATATATTTCCTATTCGGTGGCTCTCATCTTTAACCCGTAAGTAAGTACTTCAGAGCCCCTAACTTAATGTAAGAGATACCCTGTGACGGGCGCTCTGTGAAGTTGTTTAATCAATACCCGGCCATAGCCCCCTTGAATTGCCAAGTAAGTTTTATTGAAACGTTCCAATGGAGAATAATATATCATTTTCTGGCGCTGCTGAATCGCACGAGAGTCCACAAATATCTGCGAAAGATGTTGATGACTTTGAAAATATGCCCGAGAACAAAGAAGTTCATGCAAAATTAGTTTTTACTGCCAAGCAGGTATACAATAGAGTTATTCAAGACTCTAACTAAAAACTATTGATCTCATGCGTGTAAATTATAAGTAAGTTCGTGATTTCTTACTTGCTAACTTACCCACAGGAAAGTGACTTGCGTGAAGCCTTCAATCTTCTGGATTATGCTGGCGAAGGAAGAATCAAAGCTGAAGACTTTCGAGTTGCTATAAAGGCTCTTGGTAAGCTCAATGTACCTACAAATCCGACAGACTTTGGAAAATATTAAAAACGTCAAAACGTCTCCATCGTCATCATTTCTAAAATATTATTTTTAAATATGTGTTAATCTACTGCTGCGATTGATCAAACACTTATTATAGTAAATCATATTTTCATTTCTAAGACTAACAATGCTAATTATTATAATTATAAGCAATTTAACAGAAAGGTTTAGATTACTATTACTTAAGATTACTTAACTTATTTACTTAGAAACCGGCGCATTACTATCTCGCGTACACATTTTTTTAACGTTTAGGTATATAGACTGAATATAAATTGTTAAAAGGGGATCGGTCATTTTATTACTACAACCTCTCGAAATGTTTAAGTAAAAAAGTTTAAGGATATAGGGAAAACAGTTTTATCTAATTTCCTTTATTTACGTTAAACATATTAAAACAAAAAATATACTTAAATATTTCGTGAGGTGTAGTATCCACAGATCTAAGTCTGTGGTAGTATCAATATAACCGATCCACTTTATTTTTTATTTCAAAAAATTACAAATGTGCGAGTGAGATAGCGGTGCACTAGATTCTGAGCCTTAAGCAAACTAATATCATAAATAACTTGGCAGGTTATGAACCAACGAAAGAAGAGCTTCAGCACATGATTAATGCCGTTGACAAGGGCAACTCTGGCAAACTCAGCTTCGAGAACTTTGAGACTGCACTCATGAGGAAGATCATGTCACAGGACAGCGATGGAGACGTCATGAAAAGCTTTCGTCTCTTTGATATGGATGATAGTGGTAAGAACATGGATTTCTTTTCAACGGTCACTGAGACTCTCATGCTTACTTGCACCAAACTGTCAAAACTCCTAAGCAAAGTGCATATTAAAAAGTATTATATAAAAATGCAAATTGACCTGTCTAAGAACATGTTATATGTCTATGGAAATAAATAAAATGAAAAATGAAATGCAATTACTTGTCTTAACGGTCCAAATTCAGACCATTAAGAACTGTCAAGCGAGTTAAGTAATTGCTTCGGAACTTTGATAGTTTAGTGCAAGTGGGCATCAGACTCGGAGCGAGTGATGTAAATCATTGTCTTGGCCGAGAAACATTTTACTGTCTCGCCAGATTACTAAAGATTATTTTTTGTAAGCGTGACACGCTCACATAAATAACGAAACGTAACGAAAAATAACAAATTCTCCCTGCTCCGTGACCGCACTTTAGTAGGTATAGCTTTCGTCATGGCTTAATAGCGCTCTGCGAAAGTGGAGGGGAGCTCTGCGCAAGTGAGGTGAAGCGAAACGGCGCCTATTGGTTCGGCCGCGGCAGGAAGGTAGCTAAGCGACCAATAGACGCCGGCGCCGGGCGCCTTCCCCATCGCGTCGCACCCCTCCTGCTTAACACATCTAAAAATAGACTTCTGCGCATTAAAGGTCAGCGCTATTGAACCGTGAGGATACCTGTACCTACTAAGACAAAAAAAATATTTTTAGGATTCATCAATTTTGATAACATAAAGAGAGTGACTGAAATTCTTGGACACTATTTGACTGATGAAGAAATAGATGAAATGATTGATGATGGCGACAAGGACTTTGATGGCCTGGTAAGTAGGTACAGTAATTACATCCCCTGCAGGACGTCGTCTAGATGGGTACCAACACAATGCCAGAAATCCTGCCGCAAAGCAGTAATGTGTAACAAGCATTTCTGTGTTCTGGTTTGAAGACTACTGTAGCTAATAAAATTATTGAGCTTTCAAGACTGACCATCAAAATGTCTCCATGTAGATGAGCACTTTAGCAGCATTGCACCGGACTTTGTGAATCAAAGTGCTATGTAGCACTGTTCTGATAATGAGCAGGCGTGATCTCTTACCGTCAGGAGAGCGTTCAGTTCGTCTCGTTTCATCATTACAAAAAAAAAATACGTAGGTATGCATTTGTTTAATACTTACCTATGAGACTTTTTATATTACAGATTTCAGTTCAGGAATTCATGAAAATCATCAGAAACTGTGTCAACATCATAACACCTTAAAAGTGATTAAGAAAGGTGATTCAAGCAGTGGTTTATTGTTATGTTACGGTGCGATTATGCAAATTCTTAAAGAACTTTAGTTTATCTGTTCATCTACTATTATAGTAGAAATTAGTTTGAGTTGGTAACACTAAACACATTAGGTGTTTTAGAGCATTGTTCTAGACCTATATTTACTAAAATTACATTTTTAATTTGTAACTCACTAGGCTTTTTCATTGATTTTTTATATGCCCACTATTACTACAGGTAAATAAAATTAAAAGAATATTAAGTATACATATATATTTATATCAGAAGACACAACTAGGTTGACGAAAAAGAACCTAACGTACATTAGTCTATCTCTTTCTAATAAGCGAGATTTCGTGAAAAAGAAATTTGTTTCCATACGACTGTGAAAGGGAACGCAACTGTCATTTGTAAAACTTATGTTTACGTCAATGGAACTTACTCTGCGGCTTACGTTACTTATTTGAATTTTGTTGTGGTTTGCTGTTGGTCCATTAATCAGCGAATTTATGATAATTCTCATGTTTATTTGATTATCGAAAACACCCAGCGAATTAACTAAGTACAGACTGTAACAAAGGCGGAATTTCTTTCAGTGAAGGTGGTTCAAATGGGTAAGTATCATGCGTAAATAGTCTGCAATCTATTATCTATTAAACTTATTTAATTTTCACAGTTTTATGTGCTTTTTAAACGTTTACAGAGTCAGAAAATGAATCTATCGATAATAAATGTGAACATCTAATGAATGTAGTCGTTGAAACACGAAAACGCTTTGGAAAAATGTGTGCTGAATACGAACAGAAAATTTATATGATGGAGAACAAATTACTGAATTTACAGATTGAAACCTTTTCTAATTACAAATTCAAGCCAAAAAACCCTTTGCCAACAACAGTTAACGATGATGCAGAGGAATTTGAGAATTTTACTTTGGAATTGATGGAAACTTCACAGAGATTGGCTGATGTTCAGAAAAATGTTAAGAGTACTCAAGAAATTGTGAATCAATTCAAAACTGATAAAGTAGGAAAGCAGCTGAGGGAGCCTATTAATTTTGACGTCTTTCTAGAAAGGGCGAAGAGCAATCAAATAGACTTATAGTGCTTATAACATTGCAACAGAAAGATTTAACATAAGATAAGATTAGACTTTAGTATAAGAAATTATATTTACTTACTAGGCATATTTTGACCCATCTATATAACCCGCCGCAGCTTCAAGTCAAGAAACCACAAAAATCGTCTCGTGGGCACAAAATCCAATTAAATCGTGATCTAACCAACACCCTTACGGCTCATCACTTCCTTAGCAACAGAGTGATGCACAACTGGAATAAACTGCCAGAAGATGTTGTTTCTGCAGCATCCACAAACTCGTTCAAGAACAAACTCGACACTTGGCTACGAGCCAACAAGACTATGTTACCAAAAAAAGTGACACAAAACTGTAAAAAAATCCAACACTGTGTGATGTTGACACACCAGCGGACGCTGCTCGTCTATCAACAAATAATAATAATATTAATATTATTACTATACATATTTCATTCTGGGCGTCAGACTTACCGACCACGTAAAAAATACTGAACTGCGCTCCAGGACAGGCATTACTGACGTTGGACAACAAGCCGCTAAACTTAAATGGGATTGGGCAGGTCACGTGCCGGATGTTGAAAGAATGGCTGCCCAAAGACAGGAAACGACGTCGGGCCGACCGCGGTGAAGATGGAGAGAAACCCTGGACTCTCACTTGAGAGAATGGTCGACAGTAGCCCTGGACAGAAAAGTGTGGAAAGAAGGAAGAGAGGCCTTTGCCCTGCAGTGGAACAGTTGAGGCTCACAATTAATAATAATAAATAGGTACTAGGCTTAGTACTATATTAGTAGGTACTCTGTGCTACTGCCTAACTGCTATTGCAATTAATTCCATTTGACACCATAAAACGTGTCTACTGTCTAATCTACTTAAATTAGTTAATATGGATAAAAGTTTATTACAATTTCATATCTTGTTTTTGTTATTTCAAACAGGATCTTTACAAATTGTAGATCCTAAATGTATGGCTTGCTTATTATATATATAATTATAAAGTAGCCCACTATGTTGTTCACAGATTATTAAATAAGACTCGTAAATAAATAACTTGTTTAAATTGCGATGTATTGCTTAAGAGCACAGAGAAGGTACTCTTTATAGGTAGGAAAAGATAACTCATGAGCGGCGTAGAGCTGTTGAAAAAGTATGTAAATTAAAATATTTCTGACGTTAAAAGTAGCTAGCGACATCTATTGGTAGTTGGTCTCAAGATAGAGTAACTAATATTTATACAAAGAGAATAAAATAGTGTACTAGCGCCATCTTTTGGCGAGTGGCGGAGAAAAAAGGTTGCTAATTAAGAAGTTTTTATTTGGTTTCCGGTATAGACAATAAATAAAGCTGTCTAGTCACTGTGACGCTGCATCATTTTCGGTAAACTATCGATTTATTTATCCTAATCTTCGATTTGAATATTCTGTTACTAAGCAACAAAACTGTCAAAAACTTGTCAAATATTTTTACTGCACGTAATTCTATCACGCCACAAACTTTATTGCACAAAAAAGTGGGTATCGTAAATTAAAAACAGGGTTACTGACCAATTTTGCTTACGACAGCGACGCTTTTTTTTTGTTCGATGGCTAAAAACGTCCAAGAACATTTCAAAGAACATTGCATAGTTCCAGATGTGCTGACCACTGCTCCATCTGAGCTATTGGATATTCAATATTCCAGTGGAGTAAGAGTTGATACGGGAAAGGAACTGACTCCTACTCAAGTAAAAGATAAACCAGTAGTAAAGTGGACACCAAAAGATAATGAATACTACGTGCTGGCAATGGTTGATCCTGATGCACCTAGCAGAGAAAACCCCAAATTCCGTGAGTGGCACCACTGGTTAATCGGAAACATTTTTGGAGGAGTTATGAACAAGGGCGAGGTTTTGTCAGATTACATTGGATCAGGCCCTCCAAAAGGCACTGGACTCCATCGCTACGTTTTTGTGCTGTACAAGCAGCCCGAAAAATGTGACTTTACTAAGGTTCCAAAGCTCCCGAGCAACTCCGGCGACAAAAGAGGAAAATTTTCTATTTCCAAGTTTGCACAGCAGTTCAAACTAGGTGCACCCATCGCTGGTAATTTCTATGTAGCCAAATACGATGATTATGTCCCGAAATTATACTCTAAACTGAAGGGTTAAAATCACATAAAACCGGTTAATATCCGCTATGTTGGGAAGTGGATAAACAGCTTTATTTTACAAACGTCAAATTGTCTATGGCGATGATCGATAATTTCCGCCTCCGCGTGACGTTCTCATTTTTCCCTGGCATCCGCCATTACACTTTGGATTTTGCGTAAATTGGTCGTTGTCAGCGAGTGCACGCCACAGCGCGTTTATTAGACATTTTGTGTTCGTGCGTAGTATCGCAGAGTTTCATAGAACAAAGAGAAGGAACGTTCAATCGTATGTCCATCCAGAATCTCAACACATTCGACCCATTCGCCGATGCTATCAAAAGCTCGGAAGACGACGTCCAAGATGGTCTAGTCCACGTCCGGATCCAGCAGCGGAACGGGCGGAAGACGCTGACTACGGTGCAGGGCCTCTCGTCGGAATATGACCTGAAGAAGATTGTGCGGGCATGCAAGAAGGAGTTTGCGTGCAACGGAACGGTCGTGGAGCATCCGGAGTACGGGGAGGTGCTGCAGCTTCAGGGTGACCAGCGCGAGAACATTTGCCAGTGGCTCACCAAGTCGGGCCTCGTCAAGCCCGAGCAACTCAAGGTGCACGGCTTCTAGTTGCCCTAGTTGCTGCCCGCCCAAAACATGTTTCATAGTCTATACAAATTATGAGATCGTGCGCGTTATAATATAACAGTAACATTAACCCCTATCGAATATGTATTTAGAGAGCATTGACGTCTACAGAGAAGGGTTCAGCGGCCTCCCTGTGCCTTGCGATTCCATGTGTAAATTTTATAAAGCCTATCGACGCCGTCTCAAATCTTCAGTTGCAAATAAACACCGAACGAAATAGTAATAATCAATTTTTGTTTTTTTACGACATTGTATTAATAAATTGCTGTATGTATGTAATTCAAATATAATAAACATGTTTTTGTATGTGCTAGTTTTTTTTCTTCCTCATAGGCAAATAGGCATTCAGCCGTGGCATTGTAACAGTAAATACCGTACACACTGCTGCCACTTTATTAGTGAAAGTAGGCAGGTGCCCATTTCCATTTCTACTTTCTTCAGGTCACAGTATTTACGTGGTAATAAAATCCAGCTGACTGTTCAAATAATGCTTAAGTACAAAACAAAATGGTAACTATGTATGAGTAACCTTTCTCATTGAGTCATTCAAGTTCATAGAAACATTGCTGGTTTGATTGTAAGCTCAATTTCCTGCTCTTTACAAAAGACGCAATGTACTTCTCCGTAATTTTATGTATCAGTGCAAATTGAACATAATTTCGGTGATATAAAGTTCAATGTTGATTGGTTCATTGAATGAGTCATGTCCCCGTTTTAGCGATGCTGCCGCAATGTTGAGGTCATGGAAATTAAACGGATTTCATGGGTGATCGTCTGCATAGTGATATTAATTAATCTTTGATGTATTATAAAAACATCTATTGCTAGATTGTCGAAAGGTTACATACACTTAAAGGTAAGAAAATCCCATATGGCGTTAAAAGAACCGATGAAAAATAAAATGAACTAAATCCTTAGTTATGTACCTTAACCTACATGACATGATAGTGGATTCTAAGATTGATAAATAAAAAATTAAAAGAAGGGTCTTTGAGTTACATGGTTAGGAACTAAATGGGAAAATTTTATTTAATCTTGTAGGTGTATGTATCGAACAATACCTACTAGAAAGTTGTAGTAGGTAGGCTGGGCTAATGGGCTAAAAGCATTGAGAATTTGAGATAGGTACAAGTAGCTATCTCAATGGCTACACCTAGGAACTAGATAAGAATTTTATGGGGAAAAACACCTACCATGCCCTAGCTATTTAAATGCTCGAACCTGGGTAGGGTAGGTATGGTAGGGTAATTTTCTGTCTACCTACGCTGTAAATTAGGAAATAAACTCTTTGAATATGAAGCAGAATCGAAACGCAAAGAATGAGCAATCATTTGACATTGACTGATGTAATTTTGAAGTTGACGTTTACCAATTTTAGGAATTGGAAATTCTGCTAGATTATATTTTGCAGAATTTCTACGTTTTCTTTGAGAAAAATAGTCTACAACTCTTCATACTTTAAAAAAGCAAATGTGTACTTTTAATTTCTAGCATATTCAAGCCTTTAGACTCAATCCAATACTCATAATTTAGAAATAAGGTAAGTGCGAATGACCTATGAAAATCAGCTGCTATTTTGGCCGTATATTTATTGATATTTTCGTTTTCTTGCAGTGAATTGTGATTAAATAGGTGATAAAATGTCGGATAAGACGTTGGCCGTCGGTCAGCGGGTGCTGGTGGTCGGTAAAGATGTAAAAGGATCTGTTGCTTACATGGGATACCCAACTTTTGCCACTGGTAAATGGATAGGTGTAATTCTTGATGAGCCAAAAGGAAAGAACAATGGAACCGTTCGTGGGCATGCTTACTTCACTGTAAGTATTCATTCATACAAATCAATATTATGTATATAATCAATGACTGACTTCGATCCGAGTGTTCTAGTGACCGTGTGATTATTTAAAACCTAAACTACTGAACCGATTTGGATAACATTTTTATGGGACCAATCTGAAAGTATAATCTCTCAAACAAAAAAATATTTTTTCAAATCAGTACATGAAAATTCAAAACCAAATATTTCAATCTTTTTGTGCGGTGGTTGTAACAAATTCTACTATTCCTCTTTTATTAAATTTTTCTCAGTCATTTATATCTTCAAATATGCACAAATGTGCAGGAGAAATAGTGTCACACGGGATCCTGGACCTTAAGTAGGTCTATCTTAAAAGTCTGGGTGTTTTGTATGTATCCTGTGTATGTAACAATGAAAAAAAGGATGTAAGTTTTTTCTTTCGTTAATATTTCTGATTGATGATTTTCAGTGTGAGGAAAACTATGGTGTGTTTGTCCGTCAAACACAAATCCAACTGTTAGATGCTGAAGACAATCCAATGGAAACTTCAATCACCACTCCATCTGAGGAGTCTAAACCTAACAACCGACGACTGAGCAGGTATGTAACTATAGTCTCGTCTCATTCACAACAAAATATTTTGAAATAGGTAATATACTGTTATTGTTTCAAGAGTTTAACTTAGTTGATACCATTAATTCAGATGTTTCTACTGTGCAAAAAAAAGCTATTGTCAAGCTAACTTTTTTATTGTGGAGTCAAATTGTATTATCGGGCCGACCATCTTTACAGGAAATCTTTTATTAATACATAATCATCGAGTTATGTACATGTTACATGGTACGCATGTAACTCGATGTACCTACATAATAATATTATTTTTGACTTATATGTTGTATGGATGGGTTATTTATGTGTGATTATAAATAATAACTACACATATGTAATTTATTTTGCTATACTATTTATAACTTTAATAATAAAAAATAATGGTTGAATGGATTACAACAAATATAAATAACCCAGTCAGTCATTGTCTCCACCAAAAGGCAACGTGGCCAGAATGCTAATGGCATTTTATAAGATTTTAGCTAGATTTTTAAATTAGTCTAACTTTGTGTGATTCTTCTTTTTTGTGTGGATCACTAGATGGTGTTAGATTTCTGTTAGATCATTTTCTTCGTAGATTTATTCTTCGTAGAATAATATTTATTAGACAGATAAAAGCTAACATTCTTTAATTTTTTAAATCTTTCACTACTATTCATTGGAAATATGGGTACATAATTAAATTGGATTTGCTAAAAAATAACTCTAATAAGTATCTCTTTTTTGTTATACCCGTCCTAAACTTTTGCGTTACCAGAATCTAAAATAGTTCTGCTAACTTTTCGTTTTTTTAACGTTTATCAATATGTAAAAAAGCTTGTCAATTTTTTGGCTTACTACAATCTATTATTAAAACTAAAATTTATATAACATTTGTTTAGTGTTGCCGTATAAAAGTGTTTCGTACCAACATAGTAAAAAGGAAACACTTTTGTTATGATATAATGTTAAATTCTAATGATTCAAGTCCACTACTAACAACGCCGTGTCCGAGCCCGGAGCGCGTGCGCACGCGGATAACAGGGTATACCATTTACATTCGCTATAGAATGCAAGTAAACTATTCAAATTATGGTGTTGCCAGTATTTTATGCGAAAACGCGGCTAGTTTAGTAAATAATCTACAATTTAAGTCACAGGATTCACTACTTACATTCGCTATGGAAGGTCAAGCTATTCAAATTATGGTGTTGCCAGTAATTTATGCGAAAACGCGGCTAGATTAGTAAATAATCTACAATTTAAGTCACATGATTCATTACTTACATTCGCTATAGAAGGCTAAGCTATTCATATTATGGTGTTGCCAGTAATTTATGCAAAAACGCGGCTAGTTTAGTAAATAATCTCCAATTTAAGCGTTGCATTAAGCCACAGGATTCACTACTAAAGCGTCGATGACTAGGCTAGTTTACGACCTGCTAGTCGGCGAGTTTAAAAGCTAGCGAGTGAGCGAGTTAGCGGTCTGGAGGGATTGTCAACTAGCTGATTGTAAAGAATGCCGATGACACGGTGCGAGTTTACAAGCTACTAGCGAACTCACTAGATTGTAGCTTGTAAACTAGCCCCGTGTCATCTTACTTTGAGGCTTTACATTCGCTATGGCTAGGGACACATAAGCTATTCAAATGATGGTGTTGCTATAAGTTAATGCAAAAATGTGGCTAGTTTAGTGAATAATATGGAATTTAATGTTTGCATGTCGGGGATCAATGTAGGTACAATTTATTAAATCAGCTAGAAGTTACAATTAGAATATTTAATGTTGCCAGTTACAGAATTATTAAGGGCTGGTTTTTTGTATTTGAGGTTTATATATTGGTTTTGATTTGTGGCTAGATTGTTTTAGATATTGCCAGATGGTTCAAACAGTGTTGCCCGGTTTTTACTAACTTTCGTCACTTTTATAACCTATCTAGTTTACATTACTAAGCATAAAAACTAAGTTAGAATAAACATTTAGATAATAGGTTACCTCTTCTTCTTTTTTAGTTTCTAGATTGTCATATTATTGTTAGAGAGAACTGGAAGTTAAAAATTGATTTTGAATTAGGGATTAGGGATTTTCTATATATCCGAAACTACGTGGTTTTCCATATGGCCGTTTTATAAACTCTAAGCTTGTTTGTCCAAATTATTTATAAAAATATATGTACTTATATTATAATAGACTTAACTTGTAGACTAAAACCAGTCATTACGGACTATAAGCCTAAACAAAAAAAAGGAATAATTATTCCAGTTCTCTCTAAAACCTGGTTCTCACTAAGTTGTTTTGCTATTTAACCTAAAAATTGCTTACTTTTTAAAAAACCTATCTCGTTTTCATTATCATATAACATTTTGCCTAGTGTGAACCAGCCATTAGCCACCGTGTGTTAGTGCCCTAACTGATAGTTGGTTTCTCTTCTCGCTAGTATAACTGTGGCCCAGAGATCTAGACCCACTACGTGAGTAAACAATGTAGTATGCACCGTGCTTAGCTTTGCACTACTATCTAGTAAAGTGCTCTTCAAATTTGAACCTTACTAATATAAGATAAGATTGAAATCGATTTCCCAAAATAGGCTTCACTGCAATAAAATTGTAAAGAGTAATTTGTAAAATGTTTCTGATGATTATGCTGGAACTTCTGCACTTGAATTTGAGCCTAATATATAGTGATATAAGGTGCTAATTAATTGATAAATCTCTACAATACCAATATGTGTGTGTACGGTAACCATACTACGGTTGAATAAAATCTCCAATGCACCTTACGCGAAGCATATAAAAGTCTGAATTGGAAAGCACTTTACTAATTTTTTTTATTAGTGTGTAACCCCAAGCGAATAATAATTTGGTTGGTTAGAGGTCAAGTTTCTAGTAAAATAATATGTTAAGTACGAGATTTTTATAGAAAAGTTTTTTCTTTAAATAACTGTCGCTTGAGGTAACAAAAATGCAAGACTTTTGCATACAAATATAAAAGTCTATATCATGTTTATTAAAAACAATATTGAATAAAATATCTCTAAGAAATATAATCATTTTTGTAAATAACCAAGAAAAAAAAGTCATAAATATTATTAAAACATCGTTATCTTTTGTCACTATACTTAAGCAGAGCAACCTAATTATTTTTATGCCCTATTATATAATTTTTTTTTTATAAAATCGTTAAGTTTGGAAAAAAAACAATCTAATTTCATTTGCGTCCACAATATACCATTATTTTGACATGGTTACGTTAATTTAGGTGATTTTGGACTACTTCACGCTAAAAACGCGAAGTTAATAAGAATTAAGTTCGATATTAAATCGTATGGCTTGATGTTAGATAGATAATAACTTTATTGTTTACCACTAGGAAATAACAATTCGATATTCTTAATTTAATTAAAGGCTATACAAAGGGCGGCCTTATCGCCAAAAGGGATCTCTTCCAGGCAACCGTTTCATGGAATGTAATGAGTAGAGAAAGAGATGGGGTATTAGGGCTTTGATTAGAAATTTATAGCGAATAATAAATACAAATAATATTATACATACATACCTACATAACATATTAATATATATATATATATATATATATATATATATACATATATAAATTATATTATTAGTTGTAAATTTTTACATCCGTCTCTGCGTAAGTGACTATAAAATAACTATGTACATTAAAATTACTGCGCTTTTAAAACTGACCATCAAAATGTCTTAAAGTGGACGAGCACTATAACAGTGTTACACCGGCCTGTGTTGTACCAGCCTGGTCAAGGGCAGACGTGCTTTTTTTTTAATTTAAATAGGCTCACGTTTGCCCACGACTCATCTGATGAGAAGCGATGTCAAGGCCTATTTATACACGCTTGATCTCTTAACATCAGGAGAACGCATAGCTCCTCTCGTTTACACTAAAAAAAATCAGTTTGTAAACTAACCATATGTCGGTGGCTGATTAAGGGTGCGACGTAAGGCTTCCCCCGCGCAGCCGAAGCCGGGGACTCTCTCCATGTCAAGGTAAAAATGTACCAAAGTAAAATAGTCCACTGCTCGTAGAAACAATCGAATCCCTTGCTTCTAGTCAACAAGTCATGGAGTTACTCGTTGGGAAAAAAAATCCACCCAGTACTAGAATATTAAAATACAATCTCGATGATTTTGTAAATAATGAGAAAATTTAAGTTACTAACTTAAATTTTAAAACACGTATAAAATCTAAATGAAAGCATGAAACCTTTCACTTTTTTTGTTGACGAAATCAAAAAACATGGACGAAACGAATAGTGTGAAGAAATTACTATAATACGGCGTACTTTTTGAGTATTTGTCCGAATCATTTTGTATGGAATTCGGATTTGAGGATTCCCCTTAAAAAAAACATTCAACCTATTTGATAACCTCCTCTTTTTTGAAGTAGGTTTAAAATTAATTTTCTCATCATTTACATATTAATAACTAATGCGATTCGAATAGGCGCTTTCGATTTTTTTTCTAGAATGTAATATATGTTACCATACATAAAACATAAACATTCACATACTCACACCCCTGCACTAGGATTCCCTGTGTCGCAGGCGGCATGGACACATACAACACATCACAACATCCAACACCCGAGAACAAATATTTGTGTTCGTCACACAAATATTTGTCCCGACCGGGGATCGAACCCGAATACTCTATGTTACTTTTGTTATTACCGCACCAAAAATGTATTTAGTTTTTTTTTTTATCTCGGCTGGGTCTTATGTTGTTTTACTGTACTTTCATTTCTTATAGATGTATGTAATGTGACTAAATTATGTACTTGTTTAGTGCAAGCGTACCCAATATGCACTTATTTTTTTCAGTGCAATTAGGCTTAATTTGTACAGTCAGCTGCACAGTCATGCATGCACTCCCAAACTTTCACATTTATATTACTTCTAATTATGCAAAGAAAAGTGCACGAAATCATTTTCAAATTAAGGCTAATCCTCAAATACGAATTCCATACAAAATGTTTCGGACAAATTTTAAAAAAGTACGCCGTATTATAGTAATTTCTTCACACTATTCGTTTCATCCATGTTTTTTGAATGTTTTGTTCAATATGTATGTTCTATGTTCAGTGTCAACAAAAAAAGTGAAAGATTTCATACTTTAATTTAGATTTTCATCTTACTTGTCAGAATTATTGTCACAAGAAGCATGTCTTTGCAAATTTAAGAGTATAACATAATTGTAAAAGCTTTGGAGTGTATACATATGTGTGCAGCTGACTGCACCTACACAGACCTTATGACCTTTTATGATTAGTGCAAGTGTACTTAATATTATGCAACTCATATGTTCAGTACAGGTTTAATCAATTTACCTTCAATATTTAGTGCAAGTGTACTCAATATCTACAGTGTGTGTCGTAATGAGTGGATAATCCGTCAGCTGCGGGTGGGGGACTTCAGGACTGATCAGTTCATCATCGTTATAGTCATCATACATCATCGGTACAGCATTATTTAGCAAAAAAAATGTGTTTTGCTAATTTTTTTCTAAAAGTTTGATCCCCTGTGGTGAAAAAAAAATGTATGGTGACCTATGTGACCAATTTGTGAAAAACTTGCCTACTTTTACTGGGTACATATTTTCATTTTCTGATCAGTCATGAAGTCCCCCACCCGCACCTGAAGGATTATCCACTCATTACGACACACCCTGTATATCTTATTAACATCCACGGGCACTATATTCAATACGTTAAGTGCAAATGAACTAAAAATTCACATGTATTTTAAGAGCACTCAATATGTATGTTCTATGTTTAGTGCAAATGTACTTAATAGCCTTATTTATATGCTAAGTCCGCTCTGTTGATATTTTTTTTATAAGTTAGCAATAGCTAAGCTTCGTTTTCGCACGCTTAGACCGTATATACCTCTATATTTCACACCACCTATTGTGTAAATTATATCTCTCAAATTATCTAGTATGCGTATTAGTTTGGTGGTTCTTCCCCGCTTTTGAAATGGAAAGAAACCCAAAAGTCCCTTCACTCCGCTTTGTTTGATGTTAGTCATAAGGCCGCGGCATCATAACAGCGATGTCCGGGGTTAGAGTGAATGGCGAAAGAGCGACTATATCATTCATTCATTTTTATTGTAATCTCGGACATCTTGGCAATGGACGTAGTAGTTGCCCGCTTCTGTCCCGCCTATAGCTGTTGTCGATGCCGCGTCTTTATTATGGTGGCTTTACACGGCTTATGTTAGCACGAGCCGCGCCGCGCCGGGACAAGCCACAGTTGGGGTAATCCGGACAAGTCCGCGGCACGCTCGCTCGTAAAGATGACCTTGGGCGGCCTACGTGTGTTAGCACAGGCTGTGTGAAGCCATCATTAGACTGGTTGTAGTTGCGGTTAGAAGCCACCCTTCCGACTGCGTACTTAACAGCAAGACCACGCTGGGGCTGTGAGTCTCGCGTCTGCGATGAGCAGAAAAATAAAAGAGCGAAGAGTGTTTGCCGTTGCAGCAGTGTGATACTACAGACCGTACGGTAGTAACTTTACGGTAGTTATTGGTAAAGTTCTTGAGCGGGAGCAAGCAACATATAATTGATTGATTCAGGCGTTACTTTGCGGAAATCCATAAATATCAACAAATTATATAAATATATTTAGTAATAAATCCGCTTGATTTTAATGATTGATTGATTTGGTTTTAATTAACTTAACTTTAGTTTAGAACTTTAGTACATATTACTATATTATAAACCAAAGAGTCAACGAACAGAAAACCAAAGTTTAAAGATACGACACGTGTTTCGCCTCTACACGAGGCATCATCAGGAGGTGTGGACTCGCCAAAGTCAGAAACGAAAGTACATATCCTGCATCATATCTCGACACACGATAGTGTGTCAAGCCACGGTCAGGCCCAGCGAACTGGCGAGTAGCACTGTGTGTAAGTTTACACGAACCATTTGGAGCCACTTTTGACCTTGTCTACGCTATTTAGGTAGGTTAGGTACTTAACGTATTGTACTTTTACCTACCTACATACATTTAGAGGCGATGATGGTGGTGTGTAAGTAAGGAAAAGAAATAGGTAGGTAACTATTATAAATATAGTAGGTATCTAACCTATATACCTTTGAATAGTAATAAATTTATTTACAAAAAGCATTGATATCTGAACAAAACCAAATATAATATGTGAAAATGGAGGAGCCACGGTTTATGAACTTGAAAAAAGACTTCAGATCTACATGTATGGCTAGCCAAGATGGCCTAATACGAAACGAATAATAGACGTGTTCGTGCGTCTAGCGTCTTTATCGGCAGTACGCTCTGTTGTATTACATTGCTGCAACGGCAAACGCTCTTCACTCTTTTGTTTTTCCGCAAATCGCAGACGCGCCGCCCCAGCGTGGCCTTTCCGTTACAAGAGTTTGAACATTCTGCAACATTTCAGCTCGCGAACGTCACTCGGCAGCAGTCGTCAGTCGCTTGTTTCTTTGACGCATGCGTCGCCTAGTGCTGACAGCGTCGCGTCGCCTCTGCTTACTAAACGAGCCTCCTTCGTCGAGGTAAGTCCGTGTCCTAGGCGTAGGTGCAGCGCCACGGTAGTGGCACAGTTGCGCGTCTTAATATTGCATCAAAACTAGTAGAAGCGCCACAGTGACGCCACAGTGGCGCTTCCTCACGCCTCTAATTTGAAGGCGCCATTAAGGCCTCTACATATCAAAGCCGCCTGCTCCCAGCGGCACAGCCCGCCGGCCTTGAAAACTAGGCTTCTTTCAAATATCGCATACAAAACACTAACTCCGCGGCTTTGGTGTGAAGAGGCCTTTAGACTCAATTCCTAATTTTTCGTGATCAGACCTCTTCAGCTTTATTTAGAAACGAGGACTAAACTCGAGGCCATCCCCTGACTTTCCCAGTTCTAGACTAGTGTTCCTCTTGCAACTTGCTAAGAAATTTTACGAGGAAGACTAACCAAGCGAGCATCTTTATTCATGACTTACGGAAAACATCTGCTTATTTCTCTAAACCTAGTGGCCCCCTAGTTTGGGCAAGGACTACCTATGGCAGATTTTTGACATGTTATCTGACAGTTGCTAGGCAACACGGCCATCAGCATAACAAAACCTTTTTGAGCGTATCATTTACTTACGTTTCGTTTGCACCATAAGCAAACTACATTCGTACCATAGACCAATTATAAATAAATGTCATTTCCATTCAAGTCACCTTTCTATAACTACGACGATATAATTTTGCGTATATTGGAACAACCAAGATAAATCCTGGTCGGCGTAAAACTCGTCTCTAAAGAGTTTTGGCGGGAACGTGAAAATGAAAGGATGGCGGCATAAGAATAATCGCTAAAACTTGTGTTACTTTGAGAGTTAAAGTGTAAAAAGGTGGTTTTTTACCCATTAAGTGCTCGTGAACGTGTATGAGTGTTGGTGAATAGTGAAATGCTGTAAAACGTGACTTTTCGTGCTGCCTCCAAAACTCCATAGAAACTTCTAGTAAAGTCGCGACCACCACCACTTTACAGGGGCATGACTTGACATGACTATCTGGCCGATGACAAAAATAAACAATAATTCACGTATTAAATATAAATTACTATAAAAATAATAAACGTATGACAAGGCAGTATGGTCGTAATAAGACTTTAGCCTCCCCAAAGGGGGAAATATTAAAAAAAAATCGCTTCTAAATAAAGCTGCTTATGCTTATGTTTATGTCGTTTCAGACTGGGTTCGTAGAGACCCTAACTCCGCAGTACACTCCCGGACAGAGCATCACCTCGCCGCAGCCCGTGTCCTCAGTAGAGGACAAACTAGCCAACTTGCAGGCCCAGCAAGAGGTACAGTTATGCTGGTATTACACGGCCCGTGTTAACACGAGCCGGGCCGCGCCACGGGCCAGGCCGCGCCACGAGCCGTCTTATTTTAGTTCTAAAAAGGGGGTACAGCGATCTGCACTGGCTTCCCGTTGTAGGGTGCATTCTAGCTCCTTATATAGCGGAGTAGGACTATGGGTTGATGGCAGTACTGGTCTAGTTGCCACGGCCCGAGGCTGCTCGAGCGGGCGCGTGGCTGCCTGTCAGTAATCAATCAAAGGCCCAGTGCGGTCTGTGCATGCGCATATGTGCAGGTTCAACACACGACGCTCCGCGCCTTGAGAACGGGTGACCCGTTACAGATCGACTCGCATGGCGCGGCCCGTGTTAACACAGGCCGTGTAAAGCGGGTATCCGTACTCGACCGAGGCGCGCGCTCGCCCGCACAGATTACCTTGGCATGGCGCGGCACGTGTGAGCATTGGCCGTGCGATACTACCATTAATTTAACAGCCTCATCTAAATAACTTCACCATGAAGTGTCATGGTGTAACTTGTTGAGAACCCACAGAATTATCATGTTCTCAGCCCTTAGACGTCCACTGCTGGACATATCGGTTATCGGTTTATCGAGCAGTTTAGCACCGTTTCTTCATGGACAGAGTGTCTAGCTCGTCTCGCCACTTCCTCACATATTTCGCAATTTCCAGATAACAACTTTGAAAGCGGAAGTGGAAGACCTAAAAGAGAAGCTGGAGACGTTGAAAGTCCGTCGCGCCGATGACCGCGAGAAGCTGCGAGAGCTGGAGCGAGTCCGCCTGCAGCTGGAACAGGCCAACGAGTTCAAGAGCAAGATCATGGAGTCGCAGGCGCAGCTGCAGCGAGACCTGCAGAGGGCCAAGCAGGAGGTAAGTTAGAATATAACGGATAAATATAGATTACACTAAATAAACCAACCTGCGCGAGCTGCAGCGAGTCCGACTGCAGCTGGAACAGGCCAACGAGTTCAAGAGCAAGATCATGGAGTCACAGGCGCAGCTGCAGCGAGATCTGCAGAGGGCCAAGCAGAAGGTGAGTTAGATTATAACGGATAAATATAGATTACACTAGATAAACTAACCTGGATCATAGAGGCCTTAAACAGAAAGTTAAACAGTGGAAGGAGGGATGCCTTTGCTTATTTTTTCGGTGGGACAATAATGACTGAAAAAAATAAACTAGATAAGCATATATTGAAATAGATATATCTAGTTAAACTGGATTAAACTAGATGCATCTAGCTTAAAAAAGATAAAACTAAAAAAAATCTAGATTAAACTAGATAAATACATATTAATCTAGATAACTAACTGTTACTGCGTGTTTAATGTTAAATAAATAAAATAAATACAAAAATAGTTCTAGGGTATTTTAGATTAAATAAGATAAATGTAGATTAAATTAAATATAAGTTATTTAAGATTTGCTACAGGTAGGCTTTGAAATCTTTTTCAGCAGCTTCTAACACCAGAATAATATAGCTATAGTTAAACTTATTGATTTTATTAATTAATTAATAACGTAAACGTAGATTAATCAACGTAAACTAAACTTTTACCGTAGATACCTATATCTATAGGCTTTAGTAGATTAAAACTGTCTATTTCTAGGTCCGTGAAGCCCAAGAAGCTTTAGAGGCGCACACAGAAGAAACAGCCGAATTGGCAGAAGCGGCAGAAATGGCAGCATTGGATAAGGAAATGGCAGAGGAAAGGGCAGAAGCTCTGATGATGGAGTTGGAACAGTGTCGGGAGAAGTTGGAAGAGTCCACTTTAGATTTACAGCTGATGAGGGCGGAAATGGAAGCGGGCGGTAACGTACGTGAGTGTATTTGATGTATAAATACTGCCAGTGTTTGCAAATAGCCAGTGATGGAAAAGAGATGCTTTTTTACCCGACTGCCAAGGAAGGGTTATGTTTTGTATGTATGTAATTTTGTTTGTTCCCTTGTATCTTCAAAACGGCTGGACCTGGGCTGGACGGATGTTGACATTTAACGTATCGTTGGATTCGTCTCAATAACCCGAGTGTTCTTAGATAGGTAATAAAAAAAATGACGGTTTTTTGGCGCTAAAGTAAGTCGTTAATAAATTTTTGTTATTAAAAAAAATAATTATTTATATATGTAAATGGAAAATTGACAAAAACTGATTTTATTTAAAAAGCAAGATAAAAAGTATGGAATTCTTCGAAATCACTTAAGATATTTTGGATAAATTTTGTAAAGTTGTACAAAACGTCGAAAAAAAAATAGTTTATTTAACTTGATGTATTATTATTATTGTCTTGTTTTTAATAATTTAAAATTAATTATTGAAAAACATACAAAGACTCGCACAACCACATGCAAATATGTTTTATAATTTTTTATAGAATTGTGTTTTTAAATGTTTATTTTATATTTATTTGCATTTATAGAATTACAAGCACAGCCTAAAATTGTACGTACATAATTTGGTTGCGATAAAATTTCACTGTTTTTTTATCATTTCAGTCGCTCAATTTTTATTTATTTAATTTACATTTACTTATTTTTGTTTATTGTTACTTATAGCATGCACTTGGCACGTTCACTGCTTTCAATTTAATCTTCAAAAAGAAAAAAAAAACGAGAAAAAGATGGATGGATGTCTGTAGCCCTTTAAGCCTTAACTACTGAACGAATTTAGCTCAAATTTAATATAGATTTAGATATATTTCGGCACAATTTGGCTTAAACTTTTTTTTAATCTTCAAAAAGGGCTTTATGGCTAATGCGATTATGACGTATTGTTAAATTTATCAAAAAAATTACCTTGAATACCTAAATGAAAATGGCTTAAACTTTATAATCTGCTATTCATCGGCATTTTGGCAATAAAAAAACGTGGATTACTAACTTACCTGCCGACTTGTTTATTATTATTACTTATTATTTTATACACAGCAAAATAACGAAATTCAAAATTACAGAAATATAAAAAATTCAGTGAATGCGTCTTTGTATATTTTGTATATTGCATGTTTTATTTATTATTATTTTGTGTTTTCGTCTCCCTCGACATTGACGACTATGTCAAAACCGACCAATTATGACCATTTTGTTTGACGTTATGGAAGCTTTTCAAAGATTGTTTTCAGGATAATAGAGATTGAATTGTAAAAAAGCCGATGACACGGAGCGAGTTTACAAGCAACTAGCGAACTCGCTGGCTTGTAATAAGCTCTGGGTCATCAAAGCTTTACCAGCCTACAGCGGAGTGTATAGAACGCTCATGGGATAGCGACTTCCTTTTGTTTCTTGCTGTCGATGTAGGTCGCTCTATTGCATCTTCTCCCAAAGCCATTCAATTCAATTCAATCATTTATTGGCCAAAATGTTACATTGCATAACTCTGGTAAGTCAAAATGTTTTTATACAGTTTGAAATAAGTACAGACAGCGTCAGAGATAAGTATCCTTCTTGCACAAGACACCCAGCTATAAATCCTTTCAAAAAAAAGTAATACTTTAAATATTTTTTAGGCTTACATACGGTTATTCAAATATAATCTATTTTTTAAACGCAAAACTTCTCCATTCGCCGCGACGGTGATTTTAAAAGGATTTGAAGCTGGGTATTATAAGACAAGGGGGTTACTTATCTATGACGCTGTCTGTACATAAGCTTATAAAATATTTTCTGTCTATGTTCTTAAGTTAGACATCTTGTTCTAAGCAGTGGGTAAGGTAACAAGGAAAAACTCAAACTATGGTCTATAACATGGGTTATGGGCTACTTACTACTCATAATCAACAAACGTACAACACATAAATTCATTTATATGGTAAAATGGATGAGATTGAAAAAAGAGTTTAACTTTTGACCAAAACACTGATAACGGAAGCTTTGTTATTTCAAGCGGCAATTTGTTATACATGTTAATTTTTAAAGTGACACCTAATTTATGCATTCTTAGAAGTAACATTCATTTTTTTCTGAGCCATCTGATCCTCTATTTTCTAAGACTCATTCACTGAAGGAACTTTCTGGATGCGCGACAGTCTTCTGTTACTTGAGATTTGGTCGTTCTATTGTTCCCTTGGGTCTTACAGTTCCCAGCGGAGTGTCTGGAACGGTCTAGGTTAGCGACTGTCTTTTGTTTCTTGCTAAAGACGTAGGTCGCTCTATTGCGTCATATTCCAAAGCCATTCAGAAGTAGACAGACATTCTTTTGTTTCTCCGACTAAACCAGAGTTGTACTCGACTGTGACTGAGTTTTGGGAGGCGTGTGTGCATGCATCAGTCAGGTGATAAGGTGTGTGTGTTTGCGCATTGAATAGAGCACCCGTACCAAAGAATAAGTAAAATTATTTCATAAAGAAGCTGATCTCTTTTGAGCAAAGTTATATATTTTGAGTGCAATTGTCACGTTGCTAAAGTTCATATTGTTTTACTCGTCAGAAGCGCATCGGCTAACATAAAGGCAACCGCTCCCACCAACCGCACCTACCCCGCGGCTTCCCTCGAGAAATGTCACTTTACGTCAGGTGTACAGATAAGGGTGTGCGTACTTTTAACGTTCGAAGAAGAAGGCACATACACATAGACCTATAAAAGCTTTATAAAAGTATAAATGTATGTAGGTACATACATGGCATTTGTATTATTACCCATTACACATACCTACAATTTTATTAGATGCTTATTGATT
Organism: Lobophora halterata; assembly: GCA_932526365.1. Taxonomy (NCBI): domain Eukaryota; kingdom Metazoa; phylum Arthropoda; class Insecta; order Lepidoptera; family Geometridae; genus Lobophora; species Lobophora halterata. Next base: position 3,765,072 of record OW052028.1, on the reverse strand, counting down.
TTTTTAAAACTAGAGGATGGAGCTTGGGGCTGCTCATACATGGGTGTCTGTCTTTTGTTTCCTACGACTCTTGCACTGGAGGAACTTTCTAGATTCTCGACAGTCGTTCGTTTCTTGAGATTTGGTCGTTCTTTTGTTTCCTTGGGTCTTACAGTCTACAGCGGAGTGTCTGGAACGCTAACCCAGAGTTAGCGATTGTCTTTTGTTTTTTTGCTATTGATGTAGGTCGTTCTATTACGTCATCTTTCAAAGCCATTCAGAGTTCTTCAGAGACTATCATCATTTTGACATCTAGGACCCAAGGTGCTTCAGACGTGACGTATGATTTGACAGACACTTGACAGACTTTGGGGAGGCGTGTGTGCATGCATCAGTCAGGTGATAAGGTGTGTGTGGTTGCGCGTTGAATAGAGCACCCGTACGCAGCGAGCGGCGAGGGTGCTACTGGGTACGAGACGCGACAGCTGCAGCAGCAGAACCAGAGGATGAGAGATACGCTCGTCCGGCTACGGGACCTCACTGCTCATGATAAACATGAGATGCAGAAGTTGCATAAGGTAATATTATAGTAGGTTCTTATAGGATTTTATGATTAATTACTGCTGCCAACAGCGTTTCCAGCACATAAACTATACCCATGTCAAATCCTATGTGCTGTTCCAGCTCATAAACTATACCCATGTCAAATCGTATGTGTTGTTCAAGCTGATAAACTATACCAATGTCAAATCGTATATGCTGTTCCAGCTCATAAACTATACCCATGTCAAATTGTATGTGCTGTTCCAGCTCATAAACTATACCCATATCAAATCTTATGTGCTTTTCCAGCTCATAAACTATACCCATATCAAATCCTATGTGCTTTACCAGCTCATAAACTATACCCATATAAAATCGTATGTGCTGTTCCAGCTCATAAACTATACCCATGTCAAATCGTATGTGCTGTTGCTGTTCCAGCTCATAAACTATACCCATGTCAAATTGTATGTGCTGTTCCAGCTCATAAACAATACCCATATCAAATCATATGTGCTTTTCCAGCTCATAAACTATACCCATATCAAATCGTATGTGCTTTTCCAGCTTATAATTTTATTCTAGTTAGTGTATCTAAGCAGTGTTGATTCGACTTGTTTTCAAATTCATGAGAAGCACTGTTCTGATCATGGGCAAGCGTGATCTCCTACCACCAGGAGAGCACCTGACTCGTCTCGTCACATGTTTACCTAATGGATTAGCTGTTAACAATTAAAAAATATTTCAACAGGATCTCGATCAATATAAATCAGAGATTGCGGAGCTCTCTCGCACGAAAGAGAAGTTATCTTCCCGTGTTGAAGAGTTGGAAGCTCAAGTGGCTGATCTAAGAGAGCAGGTGGACGCTGCGCTCGGCGCTGAGGAGATGGTTGAACAACTCGCTGAGAAGAAAATGGGACTTGAGGATCAGGTAATCTAAAATAAATATTAAAATAAGTAGAATACTTTGAGCTCAATTCAGGATACTTTCGAGCTCCAAATCTCAGGAACTCTCTCCAGAGCTCATAGTATCTTGAACTTTGAGCTCAAAACAGGATAATTTGAGCTCAAGTTAGGATACCTCGAACTCCAAATCTCAAGGACTCTCTCGAGAGCTCAAAGTATCCTGTGGTTTGACCTCAAAAGAAGATAATATGAGCCCAAAACAGGATACTTTGAGTTCAAGTCAGGATACTTTGAGTTCAAGGCAGGATACCTTAGCTCAATTCAGGATACTTTAGCTCAAGTCACAATTATTAGAACTCAAGATAGGATACTTTGAGCTCAAGATAGGAAATTTTAACTCAAGACTGGATACTTTGAGCTCAAGAAAGACAAAATAAATTGAGCTCAATACAAGCCACTTTGAGCTCAGCTCATTAAATTTTGGGCTCAAACATACTCTACAATACACACTCGTATGTATTTCAGGTGGAACAACTGAAACAGGACGTATCAGAACTGGAAGCCCTTCAAGAGGTTCATGAACAGCTGGTTGAGTCCAACCGGGAGCTTGAGATGGACCTTCGAGAGGAGCTGGAGATGGCACACGCCGCCACCAGGGAGGTAATGACACTAGCTTCAACTGACACTGACTGACTGACTCACTGACCGACTCACTGACTGACTGACTGACTCACTGACTGACTGACTCACTAACTGACTCACTGACTGACTGAAACTGATGGAAGAAGCCGCCACCAGGGAGGTATGACACTAGCTGCGGCTTTCCGGTCTGCAACTGACGCTGACTGACTAACTCACTCACTGACTGACGGCACACGCCGCCACAAGGGAGGTATGACACTAGCTGCCGTTCGCTCTTCACCTGACACTGACTGACTGACGGACAGATTTATTGACACACTGAATGACTCACTGACTGACTCATTTGCGCACTGACTGACTGCCTATCTGACTGACTGACCATCTCACCGAATGACTAAATGAATCACTGATTGATTGACTGACTGACTCACTGACCGACTGACTCACCTCCTGTCCGGCAGTCACCTGACACTGACTGACTCACTCACTGATTGACTCACTCACTGATTGACTTACTCACTTACTGACTGACTGACTCACTGATCGACTGACTCACTGACTGACTGCATTCCAACAAACCAAGTTGTGGGTGTAAATAATTGTTCTTATTTTCAGTCGATCAGAGAGCGGGAGGCTGCGTTGGAAACCATCATGGACCGCGACGCGACCATTCAGAAGTTCAGAGATTTGGTCCAGAAGATGACTGAACAATACAACGAATTGAAGACACAGATCGACTCTAAGGGTGAGTGTGGGAGATGAAATAATTCAGGTGGCATTTTTTTTTTGACTCTATTAAAAAAATGATGAACGCCGGCTGCAGGCACGAAAACTTTGATGTCATTGTTATTTGATTATAACGGGTATTTATCGCGGTCACCTCGTATGTTTAATATATGTATGTTTTAACGACCAAAATGAGGGTAGTTCCCTCATTTCACCGCGACGGTAGCTCCAATACGCCAGTTCACCCGTGACCACGGCTGTTGCAATACAGTCGAAACGTCGGGACACAAAAACATACGAGGTGAGCGCGATAAATACCCGTTATAATCGCGAAAGTCTACGAAAAACTGTTGATGTCATTGTCCGGTAACGATCATTGTCCCGTTACGGTCCCGTAACGCGTGAGGTGTACGGCTCTAATTACTACGTGAAATGACAAGATGGTGTCTAGCGAGTAACTGGTTTATTGGAGAGCATTCATAGACTAAGATAGGACAGAGCAATACTTAACCTACAAATAGCTACACCACAACGCGCATTGTCCCGTTACGCTCGTAGTCACGTTAAACTATCGTCCGTAAACAACTTTACAGACAACCAATGTTTTTGTTTGAGAGACTACTTTTAGATTAAGGGGAATCCTCAAATCCGTTTTCCATACAAAAAAATTCGGACAAATTCTCAAAAAGTACGCCGTATTTTAGTAATTTCTTCATACTATTCGTTTCGTCCATGTTTTTTAATTTCGTCAACAAAAAAAGTGAAAGGTTTCATACTTTAATTTAGGTTTTATACGTGTTTTAAAATTAACCCTACTAACTTAAAAACACGTATAAAATCTAAATTAAAGTACGAAACGTATTAGCCTTAATCCCTTGGAAATTTCATGATAACTGGTTCAATACTTTAGTTTCTAAACGAAAATAACTGAAAAATATGTCGTCGAAGAGAGTTGCGTGTTTTGCTTCCCTGTGACTTTTCAGTGGTGTTTTCGGTTACTAGAAAAGTCCAATTGAAGTAGGTTGGTTGTAGGCTTTTGTACAACTTTGGATTTATCCCAAATGGTTATCGGTTCGTCGATGACCTGCCCATTGCATCTTCAGTTTGCTGATTCTGAAAACCTTGAATTAGAAAAAGGACTAAATGGATTTTAGGTATTATTGGATCCCTCTTGATAATAGGACAGTAAGAGGACGTGGTGGCCGAGTGGATGAGGCCCTTACCTTGCGATCTGATGGTCGCGGGTTCGAATCCCGGTGGCAGTCATGCGTAAATGGGCTTTTTCAGTCGAAAAAACTATGTACGCATCCCACGTTCTCGCAACGGTGAAGGAAAACATCGTGAGGAAACCGGCATGTCGTATAACCTAAAGTTCGAAAACATGTGTCGAGTGCACGAAAGGAGCCTCTTCGAGGCGCACTTGAAATCCTTTCACCACACTGGTTTGAAGGAACTAGTGACACGATAAGAAGAAGATAGGACAGTCGTGAGATAAAACGAAAGTGCCAAATTACAAAATGGCGACCATATTTCTGAGGCGTGTTTTGATTCTTAAAAACTTTATTCAACAAGCATTACATTATTTATAAACATGCACCTTATTTTCGAATCTTCGCGCTATGTACTTGATGATGTTGATTACGAATGTTGTTTTCCTTAGACACGTCAATCTCCGAACAAGACACGTCCAACAGCGAGGCTCGGGTGTCAGGCACAGTGGAGCTAGGGTCTCTAGTTGCCATGTCCCGCGCCTGCACCCGCTCCGTGGACCTGCAGCTGCGCGCCCTCGAGCTAACGCAGGCGAGGGCGCGCGCAGACATGCTGGCCGCCTGCCTGCCCGACCACTTCATGACCACTGCTGGTAGGTTGCAGACTATACATGTATACATGAGCGATTAGAGATGGGGTCTCTAGTTGCCATTTCCCGCGCCTGCTCCGTAGACAGCTGGTGAAGTTTTTTTTAATTAAAACATGTGACGAGACGAGCTAAGCGCTTACTTTTCGGCATACTGGACCATAATCAATTTAATATTCAATACCTATTGAGCATACTGGGACCATAACCAATTATACAATCAAAACACATGGGGCCATAACTAATTGTACAGACAGCGTCATAGATAAGTATCCCCCTTGTACAAGACACCCAGCTCCCAAATCGAATCCCTAAAAAAAATTTACAAAATTATGATTATTAGGCCTACATGGTTAAATAAATATTATTATTTTGAAGTCTAAGTTTATCCGTACACAGCAGCGGTGGCGTTTTAAAGGGATCTGAAGCTGGATGACTTGTGCAAGGGGGATACTTATGTATGACGCTGTCTGTACATTCAAAACCAATGATCATGCTGGATCCAAATTAATTGAACATTGAAGATTTATTGATTATTCTGGAACCATTATTGAACATTCAAGACTTCCTGATAATCAACAAATTATATAAATATATTTAGTAATAAATCCGCTTAATTTCTAAACAAAGGTTTTAATTAACTTAACTTTAGTTCAACTAAACCAAAGAGTCAACGAACAGAAAACCAAAGTTTAAAGATACGACACGTGTTTCGCCTCTACACGAGGCATCATCAGGAGGTGTGGACTCGCCGAAGTTCGAAACGAGAGTTCGAAGTTCGTGTCGTATCTTTAAACTTTGGTTTTCTGTTCGTTGACTCTTTGGTTTAGTTGAACTAAAGTTAAGTTAATTAAAACCTTTGTTTAGAAATTAAGCGGATTTATTACTAAATATATTTATATAATTTGTTGATATTTATGGATTTCCGCAAAGTAACGCCTGAATCAATCAATTATCTTCCTGATAATTTTGGGACCATAACCAATTGAATAATTAAGACCTAATTGAGCATACTGGGACCATTAACCAATTGAACCATTGCTAATTCTGGCCCAATTACATAATGGCGGGTCAAATAGTTTTTAATATTATTTATTATCATTTATATGTAATTCTGTTAGATTGTTGCCAAGTTGTACGCCCTGCCCCGCTACTTATATTTAAATCATCTCCAATGCCTGTTGGTTGCCTGGAAGAAATCGCTCTCAGCGATAAGGCCGCCAATTGTACCACTCATTAGTTTTAAGTCTTGTATTTGTTATTTTCCATGTGTACAATAAATAATTATCTATCTACCTATCTATTGTTTCAGGCGATCACGACGCAATCCTGTTGATTCTTCTGATGCAGCGTCTGAAAACAAAGTCTGATATTATACTTGGACAGATTCGAGAAAGGTACGTCTATTTCTAGTCAAAAAAGGTTCTTATGTAAATTTTGTTTACAATTAACTTGCTACGAGAATCTAGCCAAAGGATATGTTAATGCAAGGCGTACCCTTCTGTTGGCCATATAACCTTCTTGGCCATTCACGATAAATAAAACTATACGCTGTATTTGATAACTGTGTGCATATTTTAAGATGGTGGGCGAGATTATTATTAGAATATCGTGGTAACATTGAATGGCTGTCTCTGATTTTGAATTACGAAATGGGCGCTCATTTCAGTGTAAGTTTGTTTAATTTCCTCGGAATTTAAGTGAAAAATCTTGTGTTTACCTATACCCCGATTCAGAAACAAGATTTTTTTTTAACAAAGGAGCGACCACCCTAAAAAAATACTTATCAAAGTGACGGTTACTCAATTTTCCTAAATACTTATGGTACGGTTTATTTTATAGTCAATATCCATAGAATGGAAAATAGCAATGGTTTTGTACTGATTATTATAAGTTATTTAATTTTTTTCAGAAAGTTATAACACGATGAAAAAATATTAGCGAAAAATATTTTAAGACATTGGTATCATCGGAGTAAATCACAGAAGTTCGAAACAATTTTAGGATTTTGACCTAAACGTGTGTTTGTAAATTTTATTCGTCTCTTTTCCGTTTACGAAGTGAAATGCGTTCTTTTTTGGCTTCTCGTGTGCAATTGTGTGAATTAAATGAATATTTGTTAGGTGGGCGAATCAACTTTTTTACCCACACAATGGACTGGTCAGAAAAAATATTTTGAAAGAAAAAAACATTAATATTCCTTTATATTAATTTGATTAGGTCATAAGAAATATCATCTACTTTAATATCCTAGAAGGGCAGCGACGTTTATTCATATTTTAGACAGTTTTTATACAAAACAACAACACATACCCTCAAAAACTGTCACCTGAGTTACCTGCATTCAACATTACATAAATGATGAATGAAACGCGAAAACATTGCTCATTTTTATTTATTTACTCTTGCATGCATAATCAAGTATTTTGGCAAAATCAGTTTTCATATCATTCTCAAATTTAAGTAAAAAACTAACTGGCTTTGGTCTCTTAAATTACCTTTGTACAAAAAAAGGATAGTTATTTCTCAATAAAACCAAATATAGAAGAGTTACATATGGAAATGATTTTTTTATAGAAGCTCGCTAATTGTAAGAATAAAGTATACCGGTAATATAAAGGATAATAGAAATAAATTAGCAATTATGATTGGAAATACAATGTTTATATTGGGGACAATAGTAACTCCAGAGACAAATTTGGGTAACGCCTAAGACATACATTGGTATAACTAATGGACGACGCATGATATAAATAAACCTAACTCAATAACATATAACAAAAACTCAACAATGACATTCATTTCGGATATTCTTATAATTTTTTTGAAAATATCAATCAGGGTTTCAAATTTGTATTGCTCTTTTCCAAAAATAGCTGGAGTTGGTACGTTTCTTATAATGTCTTCATAACTGACAGGGCTCATTTCATTCGTATCAATTCCGAACATCTTTCATCTCGCTTTTTGTCAATTTGAGGCAGTGATTTCATGAATGCAACGGTTTTGTGAGCGTGACGGAGACGTGGCAAAGTCCCGACACTGTGACCAAAAATGAGATCAACTTCATTATGACGAATAAAAGGCATATAGGTATTAAGGGATGTCTCCGTGACCAACAGGTTCAATACCGGATCTGATAAGCAACTTGTCCAAGGCTCCCCGAGCTGATATCGATATTAAGCTCGATAGAAACAGTTTTGTAGAGTCCAAGCTCCGACCTAACCCACTCCAAATCATGGCGGGCTCTGAGAAGTTTCAGAAGCTTCACGGGGTAAGATTCATTGCATTGTAGCCCCCTGAGGATGTAGATGATCTTAGGTCTCGGGTCTTAGGGATGTCTTTGGTCTTAGTGATGAGGGCATTAAATTCTGCCAAATACAGCGTACAGTCAAGAAGTCTAAACTTTCGGATGAAACTCTTCGGCTGATGACAAAAAGATAGGAAAATACCAAGGCCACTTCGTCAGACAGGTGAGACTTGAACAAGCGGATTGAGAAGATGATACAGTGCTACCTTTGAAGCTTTAATACTTGCTAAATGAGTGGCAGGATCGCTTTTTCGAAGCCAGAGATTTTAACTAAGATCGAGGACTTCTTTGGTTGACTGTACACCGCACATGCCCCTCATACCCAACGTAACGACTACGATTCCAGAGCCTATCTGACACAACACTCCACTGACAAACTGCGTGACATCAGCCTAGACGAGATCGTATTAGTTCTAAGACACCTTAAGCTACACATGACAATGAATAACTACACAATGAGGTAGATTATACAGAAGTCTGAAGAGTATAATCGGCCTTTGTGCTTAGCTTTTGTGGACTATGAGAAGGCCTTTGACTCTGTTGAAACCTGCGCTATCCTGGAATCCCTGCAGCGATGTCAAGTAGCCTATCGTTATATCGAAGTGGCTAGATGCCTTATGATGCTGCCACCATGAGTGTCCAAGCACGGGACCAGCAGTCTAAATTCATCCAACTGTGCAGAGGAGTGAGACAGGGTGATCTCATATCCCCAAAACTGTTCACAATCGTATTGAAGGATTTGTTTCAGACGCTGGACTGAAAAAGTATGGGCATTAACATAAACGCCTCAGTGCATCTCACACTTGCGATATATCGCATACGGATATAGACTTAATGGTGGAGTCGCTGCGGGAGCTGCAACAGATGCTGGAAGGCCTAGCATCAGCCTCGTGACAGATAGGTTTCAGTATGAGTTTGGAAAAACTTAAGTCATGATCAATGCCACATTAATCCGGGACCTGTCGTCGTTAATGGCCACCTTCTTGAAATTATTTCGGAGTAGGTACACATAACTCGGCAAGAATCTGAGTTAGGTAGAAACAATTTTGAAGTATTTAATTAATTTGGAGTCGGTGCCAAACAAACAATCAACGATATTCAACGAAAAATGTAGTTGTCTACTTTTCAATCATCAAATCCAACTGATATACCTAATATAATAGGTAGGTAGGTACCGGGATAAGTATAAAGTTAGTAGGTTTTGACAATTTGTTGAAATAGAGTCAATTATACTTTATGCGCTACAAGCTTATCTCACTAAGTACGCGAATGTCTTAGGAGTTACCAAGAATGTCTCTGGAGTTACCGCCAATGTAACGCAGGATACTGGTAACTCAGCAGACAATCGGTGTATTTTCATGAAAAGAGCACAATATAATTTGATTGTGGACTAGGCGTAAACTTTAATCGAAAACATATGTTAAGTACTGCCAAAGTATCTGATTATATTAAATATACAATAATATTACATCGAGAAATCGTGGTCACTCAGCAGACGGCACAAAAAGGCACGCACTCCCTCCGAACGTTCTTTGCGACCTGGTGGCTAGACGGCGTTATGAAAGGACGCCCCCGCGCTATACCAGCGAAAGCAAACACAAATGTAGCTTCCTACAGCAAACAGTGGCATCTATGTGTTTCCTGGTGAAATTTACGAGCGTAACTCAGCATACGAAGGTTAAATCATTTCAGTAAGGGACAAATTTTCTAGATTTTTTTTTGGAAAAATGGTTTGGCCAATTTCTATTTTGTTATGTACACTATAATCTGTAACATACCGACTCGTTGTGTAATAAGAATTAACCGAAAGCGAAAAGTATAAGTTCATTTAAAATAAAGTTCACATGGTTAATGTGGTCTTCAGGACAGGGATATTTTGTATGGAGCGAAGTTTTTGTGTACTGAGTTACCATATTTTTTTATGGAAATTAAAGATTTTCGAGAACGCAATCAAGTTTTCCGTGGTGCCAAATTATCTGAGATACTAATCTAATAATCATTAAGAGTGTAACTATAACCAATTAGCGTATTTTGGTAAGAAATGGTCGGGGACAGCATAGTGTGGGTAAAAAAGTTGATTCACCCAGGTATCTGCTATGCATCTTGGCATTATTATGATTAATATCCCAGAAGTTTATATTCACAAATTTGATTTCCTATTCTACCTACTTTTCAGTGTTCTGAAGTACCTGAATAAGTTTGGTTAAGAATTATTTAGGTAAAATAGGAAACTATCGCACAAGAAAAACCGCGTGCCATTACTAGATTATGCACTAAGGGGATAAAGCAGTGTCTTATGTCGCGGGCGGCATATTGATCCCTGAGCTATCGAGGGACTCAGTTAACTCCTGAGCGAAGCGAGGGAGTTATGTAGAGTCCTAAGTGACGCGAGGGGTTCAAGCTGGCCAAGACGAAGACAGGCTTTATCCCAGAGGAGCATACTCTACTTTTCACACCTTCTGCGAGGCAATACAAAGCCAGGGCTCCAGCAGCGAACACCGTCTTTTGTTTCACAATCTGAAGTCGCGCCTTTTTTATGAGTGGCCAGTTCGATTTAAGAACAAACATTTTTACAATGAATAAGGTTGTACCGTCCATCCATTGTTGGTGTTTTACTTATATTTTGCCCACAGATTCCCAGCGGTGAACGATTGGGATCGCGAAGTGGTGACAAAATCCCACACCGCAGCGCAGTACAGTTTCAGGTGTCAACTGGAGTTCCAACTGAACATGATTCAGGTAACTTGACAAGGGATTTAAGATTCTATTTTATTACGTTTTTATGAAGTCACTTTCTTGTTTGTCTGTCTGTCTGTCATTCCGGGAAGAATCTTGCAACTCGAATTTGGAGCACTTTCCGATTAGCTATCTGGCTGAAACTGACAGGATAGCTCACAACTCGATGACAATTCCAAAGAGCTTCTATACTATGTATCTATACCCCGATTCAGAATTCAAGATTTTTTTGTAAACAAAGGTGTGACCACCCTAAAAAAATACTTATCAAAGTGAAGTTTACTCAATTCTCCTAAATACTTAGTACGGTTTATTTTCTAGTCAATATCGATAGAATGGAAAATAGCAATGGTTTTGTACTGATTATTATATTTTTATATTTTTTTTCAGAAAGTTATAACACGACGAAAAAATATTAGCGAAAAATATTTTAAAACATTGGTATCATCGGAGTAAATAACAGAAGTTCGAAACAATTTTTGGATTTTGACCTAAATGTGTGTTTGTAAATTTTATTCGTCTCTTGTCCGTTTACGAAGTCGAATGCGTTCTTTTTTCGCTTCTCGTGTGCAATTGTGTGAATCAAATGAATATTTGTTAGATATCTGCTATACACCTTGGCATTATTATGATTTATATCTCAGAAGTTTAGATTCACAAATTTTATTTCCTATTCTACCTACTTTTCAGTGTTCTGAAGTACCTGAATAAGTTTGGTTAAGAATTATTTAGGTAAAATAGGAAACTATCGCACAAGCAAAACCGCGCGCCATTACTAGTAATAGTGATCCGTGGTATAAACTCGTTTTTAACTCTGACCTGTCTCTGTTACAGTGACATATCATGACACTTCTTTGTTTACAAAAATAATCTTGAATTATAAATAGGGGTGTAGAGAGCTCAATCGCCATTTTGTTTTATTTAAGGATTAAGAATTCTGAACCTTATCATTTGGAAATAAAGTTCTTTTTTAATTAAATCTAAATATAAGAATTCATAATCCTTAATAGAGACCCCCTCGTTAAGGAGTGTGTCTCGTTCACACAGTTGCCAGCATACAATTAAAATTAACAAGGCCATAATTTTTAAATAAGTGGGACAATATTCGAAATTAGACGATTTGCTCTAAATATTATTCACATTCATTTGAAACGTTTAGTACAGTCGCTGTCATGTAGGTTAGGTACCTAACTGCCGAGAAAAATAATGACTGTTCGAAAGAAACGGTATTAAACCATTGATTCAGATATACCTCACTAGAATGCGGCGCACCGCCCTCTTTTATGTTGATATTTGAATGTATAATATAATGTTAAAACAATAATGCAAAGTATCGTATGTATATAACATTGCTATCTTATTGAGCAGATTGAATTTTCCCTTGGTTGCTTGTTTATGTCTCAATGAAATATCTAAGATCAAAAATTATGGTCGCCCTACAGAACGAGACACACTCCTTACTAGTTCCAGCTGTTTCGGCTCGCGGTTTTCGTGTGAGTCGGCATTCTAGATACATAGTATACAAGTTCTTTGGACAATGCATTCTAAAACAAACAAAAAGTGTATATCTTGTAAAAACGAGGTAGACAAAAATCCTAAAAACTCTGTTATTAGATTTTTAATCTATAAATAAGAAATGGTTCCCCATGGAATAGTTATTTTCAGTTATGTTTACTTAAATGCGTGTACATTTTTAGAAATGCTGAATTTTATAGTAAGGCATTTTAAAAAGTGGTTTATTATTATCTATCAGGACATAGCCGAACTGAATCAGTGCATTATCTCAAAGAAATCTGGACTTTATTCACCGGTATTACGTCTCAGACTACAAAGTAAACAACTGAATATTTTGCGATATTTTGCCAATTGATTTTGCACTCTATTTCTCAGTGTTACGTCTCAATATTTTCCAACACAAACCTATATCCCAGAGTTCAACTTCCAACGCAAAGTTAGCCACGTTTTCCCATAGTTGCCGACTGAATTTAGACTCTATTCATCAGTATTACTCTTCAATATTACCTAACGCACAATCAGCCGCATTTTCCAAACTTTTAACTTAGTATTGCCAATTGAATTTGAACCTTATCCCCCAGTGTTACGTGTCAATGTGGTCTAACGCACTCGACACGTGTACCCCCGAGTTACTAGTGCGTTGTGCCTCGGCCTTACCCGACGCGTTGCAACAAGAGAAGGCGTTGGACGCATGCGCGAGTCTACTGAAGACCAATGAACTGGATGAGAACTGCTCGCCAGAAGGTGAGTCCTTATGTACAGGGAATAAGGTTTCAAATCGCGTGTTAGTATGACTTCGTGAATGATAAGGGATATAGGACTTTAAATACACGGCGTAAGGCTGTATTTAAAAATTATATGCCTATTATATGTGTTATTTATATTTTATGTTATCATAAAAACTTTATAAAATAGTCTTAAGGCCAATCCTCAAATCCGAATTCCATACAAAATGATTCGGACAAATACTCAAAAAGTACGCCGTATATAGTAATTTAAATTTAACCCTACTAACTTAAAAACTCGTATAAAATCTAAATTAAAGTATGAAACCTTTCACTTTTTTTTTGTTGACGAAATCAAAAAACATGGACGAAACGAATAGTGTGAAGAAATTACTATAATACGGCGTACTTTTGGAGTATTTGTCCGAATCATTTTGTATGGCATTCGAATTTGAGGATTGGCCTTAAGTTCTAATAGTTCTAGAAATTGTGATAAATCGATATTTATGTTGGTATAGTTTTTTTCTTTTAATTTTTTTATGGGTTTTTAAACAACTCGTTCACGCCCGCCAGTCTTATAAAAAAATTGGTTGTCTGGTAAGTTGGTTTACGGACGATAGTTTAACGTGACTACCAGCGCATTGTCCGGTAACGCTAATTGTCTCGTTACGCTGGTAGTCACGTTAAACTATCGTCCGTGAACCAACTTACCAGACAACCAATTTTTTTATAATTAGGCTTTGAACTACATGTTCATGCAAGCCATTAATTTTTATTAAAAAAATTCAAAATTTATCTGCCCAGTGTATAACGCTATTTTGATTTTATAACCAAAGTACTGAACTGATTTTAATAAAATTTATATGAGACTTATCTGGAAGCATATCCTTTCAATTTAAAAATAACTGAAATAAGATGCTCCTTTTTTGAAGTAGGTTGAAAAAAAATGTAGTTGCATGTGTCGCAGCCAGTTTTTTTTACCATTAGTTTACAAACTTCTAACGTAAAAAGTAACTTAGGTACCTACTTAGTGTAAATTGCATGCTTGTTTTAAGTATCTAGGTAATAAGAAAAACCCCCGGTCTGCCTCCTACCATATTGTAATGCCCCAAATCACATGTGAATCAAAATATTGTAATTGTTACCATCTTACCAAACCTTTTTTACCAAATTGTAATGACAATTAATATAATTATTGAGTACTAGCTAGTGCCCGCGACTTCGTCTGCGCAGGTATCTTTATAATTTGTAGCCTATGTGCTATTCTGATGTATAAGCTATATTATTGTACAGTTTCATTAAAATCCATTCAGTAGTTTTTACGTGAAAGAGTAACAAACATCCATCCATCCATCCTTACAAACTTTCGCGTTTATAATATTAGTAGGATTGAGTATCAAACTTTCTTTTCTCATAGGACTTGAGCGCTGTTGGACCTATCTCTCCGCAATGTGGTCTGCCCTTAACCTGAGCACGCTGCTGGGTGCGCACACGTGTCGCGAGGCCGTGCTGTACGCGTGCTGTGCGCTGGACGGGCTCGCACGTGCGTTGCACGCCGATGCGCAAGCTCTCACGCATTTACTGCAGGTAACTGTCTTAATATCTTGTATTTATTTATTATATTACTTGGAAAAGCTGTGCAATCGAACTGCACAACTTTTCCAATTTTATGTTTTATCATGATATATGTCTTATAATGAAATGTTGTGCAGTTCGATTGCACAACTTGAACATTTCAAAATATTAACAATAATTTATGCATTCAAATGTTGAATGGTTGTGCAGTTCAATTGTACAACTTGTAAGTTACATTTCAAAATTATTTACAATATTTTATGCATTCAAATATTGAACGGTTGTGCAGTTCGATTGCACAAATTTCAGCCTATAAAGCTGTATTAAACCACAAACTAATTTTATGATGTAATATCGTGCAATTTGATTGCACAACATCCAGACAGCTGTATCTTTCATTCTTTAGAAGTTACATGGTATTTTTTATGTTTAGCAATCCGACCGCACAATGGTACTTGGCCAACTGCACGAGTCTATCAGCACGGCCAGTAATGCGCTGCAACAGCAACTGAAGGGAATCCGCCGTCGCCTGCCGCCCGGCGCGCTGCTGTCCGCCGCGCCGCTCGATCCGCAGGTACACACGATTGCACAACTGCATAACTGCACCACTGCACGACTGTATCAAAATTGCCAGCTCAAAACAAACTACTTAACGAGCACACTTGACGACACGATTGGTCGAGTGGCAAGTGTGTTGGATTGCCACGCCGGTGTCGCGGGCTCGATTACCGCATCAGGACTAACATTTGTGTGATGAACATCGGTGTTTGTCCTGAGTCTGGGTGTTTTCTATTAAACCAATGTATGTATTTAAAAGAAATATTTAAGTATTGTATCAGTTATCTGGTTCCCATAATACAAGCTCTGCTTAGTTTGGGGATAGATGGCGTTGTGTAAAATGTCCAAAATATTTATTTATTTATTTATTAGCACTTAATTGAAGTCGGTTGTTGAATGTTTATTTGTAAAACCTTAATTTTGCTTTTGACAAAGTATACACAGTGAAATTGCATTAGTGCGAGTACTTTGACAGTGCCGGCTTTCGTTGACCGATCAGTATAAAAATGTTATTGTTTGTCCGCAGTTGATAGAGCGTCTTCGCGGCGACAGCGCGAGCGCTCTCTGGCGCTGTTGTCGCTGCGTGTCGCTGGCGGCGCGCGGTGCCACGGCCTGCGCGTGCGCGGCCGGTGAGCGCGGCGAGGGAGCGCCGCTGGAGCACGACAAGTTGGACACCGTGTGGTGCGCTGCGGTGGATAAACTGTACCATCAGGTATTTATTGTTTATAGTTATAAACTATGATATGATAAAAATCATCTCGATTTTCGGCTCTTTTGTTGTGCAATCAGATTGCACCATTTCCGGTATCAAATTAATCAGCGCAATGTAACTAATGCGCTAGCTGTGTATCAAACGGTGCATGGCGCTATTATTGCCCAACGAAAGAGCTATAAATTCAGCTGGATCTATAGCTCTTTCTTTGTGCAATCAGACTGCACAACTTTGACATCTAGTACTTATACTATACAGTGAATTTCTTCCTTAAAGTTGTTAATTGATACATACAGCAGTGATTGACTAGGGTTGCATTGTGCGCCACTCAGCTGGATCTATGGATCTTTTGTTGTGCAATCAGACTGCACAACTTTTATCCTTTAAATATATTTTCGATAACCTTTAAAAAAAAACGTTTTTTCCTAGGACGGCCACGGCCCAGTGCGTACGATCAAGCATGCTCTGTCGGCGGTCAGCGGTGACGTCACCAAGCTGGCGTCGTTCACACATGACAACGAATACGACATGATGTCGAAGGACAACCAACCCGCTGAAAAGGTAACATATTTCAAAGACGTACATAATTTTATGTTTTTTGTTTATCAAAAAACAGGGCTAGTTTACAAGCTACAAGCCAGCGAATTTAAAAGCTAGCGAGTGAGCGAGTAAGCTTTCGGGAAGGATTGTCAGCTAGCAGATTGTAAAAAAGCCGATGACACGAGGTGAGTTTACGAGCTACAAGTTAACTCGCTGGCTTGTAGCTTGTAAACTAGCCATATGTCATCGACGCTTTATCTAAAAGTTTTGAGATAAGTTTTTCCTAGAATAAAATCTGAAGAAGTGTTCCAAAATATAAGTTTTTATTTGAGTTAAGTGCTCGCGTTTTTGACTGCGTTGTATCGGCACAAAACAGTCCTAGATCTGTACTGATCTATCTATCTATTCATCCTCACAAACTTTCGCCTTTATAATAATAGTAGGATATAAGAATTTAATTATTTATTTGTGAATTTTACAGCCAATTCCACCAGTGGTCCTTCGAGCACAACTCGTGAAGAAACAGCTGGAGGAGACGAAGAGCCTCACTATCCGGCTCGAAAACAAGGAAGCCGATATTAAAGAGCTTCGTAAAGCGTTCAAGGTGATCGTTCCTGGGTATTCTAGTACCTGGGGATTTTGGTTATGGGGATATAATTTTTAAAGGTTAAATCAGATATTTCGCTGTGCAATAAGATTGCACTACTTGTTAGTTATTTTTCAACCGACTTTAAAAAAAGAGGAGGTTATCAATTCGGCTTAATGTTTTTATTTTAATGTTTGTTACCTCTGAACTTTGTTGTTTATCAATCGATTTGAAAAAAAATATTTCATTTGGGAGGATATACTTTCAGATTGGTCTCACAGAAATTACATCAAAATCGGTTCAGTAGTTTAGTTTTAAATCAAAAATATGACGTCGAAGTAAACAAATTTGCGTATTCCTTCCCTGTGACTTGTCAGTGGTGCCTACGGTCACTGGAACAGTCCGATTGAAGTTGGTTGTTATGTTTTTGTGAAACCTTGATTATTATTTTCATTTACTTATACGTTATAGAAGTTACGTTCAGCAAGCTCAATAGTAACAAAATAAATACTATTCTTATGATTTCCACAGGCAAAACAAGAAGAACTGTCTGAGATGCAAATTCGTAGAGAATTAGGAGAGAGGAAACTGACTACAGCCGCTCGAGACTCCGAGCTGAGGGCGGAGCAACTGCAAAGGAAGTTGGAGGACGCACAGAATCAACTCAAACGGTAATCAACCTTATTGTGTAGTGGTTAAATTTGAAATAATAGAGATTAGATAAAATATAAGACCTTTCGTTGTGCAATTGGATTGCACAACTTTCACTAATTAGATAATCTACAGAAGAAGTTGGAGCATGCATAAAATTAGCTAAACGATAATCATTATCCTTATCGTGTAGCGCATAAAGTTCAAAATTATAACATATTTCGTTGTGTAATAGGATTGCACAACTGTCAACTAATTAAATAATCTACAGAAGAAGTTCTAGTATGTACAAAACTGTAATCAACCTTATTGTCTAGTACATAAAGTTAAAATCATAGGATCTTTTAACTTGCTTAAATGGTAATAATTAATCTCTTTCGGGTACTACAAAGCTATTATCAGCTGTGGAATTTTATTGCACAACTTCCATCTTATATGAAAAAAGATAAGGAAAGATCAAAACTGGCAGAATAACTTATGGCAGATATTATAAAGCTTAATTTAGTTGTGCAATCTGACTGCACAACTTTCAGCAATAACTAAACTACAGAAGAGAAAAAAGCCTTAGACGGCAAATTATGTTTTTTTTTGTAGGAAAGAAAAAGAGTTTGAAGAGACCATGGATCACTTACAGCAAGACATCGATTCACTCGAGAGCGAGCGTGGCGCGCTTCGTGACAAGCTGAAGTTATACGCGAAACGCGGCGGCTCTCACCACGGTATGTATCAATTTACATTCAGTATGTATTCTACACAGAAACAGATTTTGTTCAGGTTATTAATTTATTAATTTTATTTGTAAAATAATGTTTGTAGTTTGCAAATTACAATTATGTCACAATACCTATTAAAAAAAGATATTAAGATCCGGCTGATAAAACCATAAATTATATAATTATGAGCGATAGATTACCTGAGTTATACAAACACGCAATGAAGAAAATATACTTACGTAGGTACTTATTTATATTGGTTTATTTAATTAATAAAAAGTATTAATTACTTTTCCTAGATTTGGCGTTCATAAGTAAGTCTAGTTTGTGAATTCTCACCTCTCGTGTTTTTACTCTAACTTTCTCAGCGTGTTTTTTTTTTTAACTATAATTTATTAATATTTAGGTTAAATTAATAAGTATTAATATTTGATTACGAGCAGCGGTGGCGACCTCTACGACCGTCAGAGATTTGATATTATCACGTAAGAAAATTGCTTATACATAATGAATGTCTAACTATAATACCAGCATGGAAATTGGAAAAACTCAGTGTCTGAAAAACTTATCATTATAATATTTAGCTTTTGCTTGCGTTTTAATCCGCGTGTTTTCAAGATAAAATATTTCCTTTTCGGCTAAAGTAAATAATCATACTGTAGTACATAGAAACCACGCCGAAAAAAGTTGGCTAAATTTAACCAAATATTTTTATTTTTTTTCCTACGCTAAATTTAAAAGAAAATTAACGGGGCTAGAGAAATATTATATGTTAAAATATGGCTTTTTCATTGTTGATAAAACTCTATCGTAAAAAGTAACAAACATTGTTTGAAAATGGAGATATACGTATTTAATTTTCATTGGCGGGGTGTCTGGTTTTTTATAGCTCTTTTTTCCGACTCCATTTTTGTTTGATGCAGTCTATCTTAGTTTTGCTATAGCAACACCGTTATTCATCTATGAACTGAAGTAATTGAGCTGAAATATAGGGACAGTTTTATAGCTGGGAAAAAAAAACAGATTTTTTATCCTAAACAATTATTTAGTGAAAAACAGGCGTTTCTTGCTAAATATTCAAAATTTTGATAAGTCTTTCATTTATTGGGTATAAATAAAAAAAATCATTGCTTTTCTAATACTTTTGTAACAAAGAGTAATGTAACATTATTAATTTATTCAAATTTTTAGTGTGCTTTAAATGTTTATTTGCACTAGTTTTTAAGATTTATAATTTTATACAGGGTGGTAATTTGAGAAAAAGCAGCCATAGCGAATTCCTAACTAAATAAATATAAATTAAATTAACGAATTACCTAAAAAAAAATATGTTATCAAAATGACATATTCTTGTCTAAACTTAATTTACCACCCTGTATGCGTTTTATTTCAAATGTGTGATCATTACAAGCTATATTGATTATATTCTATGGTTCTTCTATTTTATAAATTTAAAAAATATCTGATTATGTATGTATAATTTGGATTTTTCATATGAATTTTCGTAGCGGCAGTGACACCAACGCCCGCGCCTAAAGAACGTAAGAGCACATTTTATAAACACCATGTATATGACTTTTGGATTATTTACCCTCAAATAAAAAGTATATTAATTATTTTATTAACTTTCGTAACTATCTGGTCGAGTTGATAGACCAGTATTTTTTTCAATTGACTTCAAAACAAAAGATTTTTTTTATTTCATTATTGTTATTTCTTTTCAATTCAAATGTTCACAAGCTTATCAACAGTAGGCCTATCATTATTTTTTTTAACAATCGTACTCGTATCGAATTCGTTACAGAGAAGTCAAAAGCATGACGAAAATTTTGTATGACTTTAAAAAAAACATACCAACTGTTGACTTCTCAGCGAAGGATTTTATACGAATGTGATTGTCAGAAATTTTCGTGTTAAATTGACCATAATTTGAGGGTAAATCCAAAAATCATAAAACATATTTTTGTCTGTCGGTGTCGCATGGTTATTTTTTGCGTACATTTATTACGTTCGTTCAAAGTCGTTTTGCAAAAAGAATCAAAAATAACCTGTTTTTATTAATTATAAAATAATTATAGTGAGTTTTTAAGTTTTAATGTCTTTTATATTTGGTATTGTATAACGTTGCCTAATATTATGACAAAATTCTTGAAATATTACTTCATTTTCTTGGCTATATTTTTGTATCGACAACACCTATTGCTATCCATATATTATTTTTTGAATATAATATATAATTTAATATAACTTTACAGCTAAAATACATAATGGTTGTGGATTGTAACTTATTATTAATCATTTTTTATGTCTTAGCCCTTAATAATGAACCGATTTTACCCTTGCAAAAGAAACACATTACCCTTCTTTTCGCAATGGGGTTAAATCTATAATTACATTTCCTTGTTAACTAACAGTAGCCCTATATCAAACTTTTTGACCAGCATATGCGTATCGAGACCGTTACAGACAATATAAATAATACAATTTGACACAATGTCATCTAGCCCCCCAAACTAAGCACAGCTTGTACCATGGGAACCAGATAACTGATACAATACTTATATACTTTTTTTGTAAATACATACATAGATAGAATACACCCAGACTCAGGAAAAACACCGATGTTCATCGCACAAATGTTCGTCCTGAATCGGGAATCGAACCCGCGACACCAGGTGGCAGTCCAACACACTTGCCACTCGACCATCCGTGTCATCAGAGATATTAATACGTTTGTCAAAAAGTTTAGTGATAGGTCCTGAAGATAAAGGTTTTTAGGGTATGGTTGCGCTGGATTATTCTCTAGGATAATATGAATGCAATTAGATATATTTTTAATTTTCCCCCAAATTTAACACAATGACACATGGAATGGAGACAAGGAAATTGACAAGGGTGTACTCGACTTACTGTGATTGTTCCTTGCATCCGATTCTCAGTGGCCACTGTATTCCAAAATCGATTCACCGCACAATTTTGAGTATTTTTGACAATCCACAAGCTCACAGATTTTCAGTCATTAAGACCAAGGACGCGTGCGCATTTTGCGATAGATAGCTCTCAACTCCGGAAGCTTTTTTTTCATTGGCGAGTGCAAATTGTTGGAGAGGGATAGCACATAAGATATGCACTTGAGGGTGAGGAGAGGGGTAGTATCATTGTGATAATATAATATTGGCGCAAACAGGGTACAATCGGTTTTTTAGGATAAATTTTAAGCATGGCTGTATAAATGTGTTTAACAATTTTTTTGTTTTATTGTAGACAGAAATTATTCCCTTTTGTCACCCTTTTCTGTTCTCTAATGGGGTCAAACGGGAATAAAATGTTCGTCATCTACGTTAGTTTGGTCCACTTCTCCATATTATTACTAGGTTTATACTAAATAATAAGTATTTATGCATTTTAACATCAAATAATAGTCTACGGAGTGTAGGGATAAGGGACCAAGATAACGTAGAAATACTATAAGTATGTTCTGCCTTCAGACATTGTCATGCTCTGCTTTCACATAAATTATTATATTATATGACTTATAATAATTTCAATTTGGTAGATAGGGTCACCCGAGGTAAATACGTCTAAGGGGCTATTGCGACTTTCAAAATTATAAAAACCTATTATTAAAAGTACAGCAAAGTCTGCCATCTGGTGCTGTAAATTTAGTGAAAATAAACAGCACCAGTGGGTTTTTTTTTGTTAGTAAATATTTTTTTTTTCATTTTCAATAGTCGGCCCATTGACGCATTTACGTCAATTGATTCTATATAATCGTCAACGTTACATAATGCTGATCGTGCTAACATTTCATAGCATTTATAGTTGACTTTAAAACTTGGCAACTCTAAATATTTGTATAACCGTAAAGTTATCTTACGGCTCTTACAATCTAAAGGGAAAGGATATTAACGATTAACGGTGACATATATATCTCACCTCCAAGTTGTCAACATGTATTGTCACAACTTTAGCCCCTTTCATCCAACTTTTTGACAATACATGTAGTTTGTATGACGTAAAGAAAAATTTTATACAAACTGATAACCATTCTTTGACGGCTTCAATACGAATAGTTTTGTCAAAATTCGCTATTTGACAACAGTTTGTAATTTTTATCACATTGACAAAAAAATCATACAAACTGATAAACCTTCCGTGGCTGACAACGGCTTCGATGCGAATAGTGTTGTCAAAAAGTTCGCTTTTTGACAACAGTTTATGACGTAAAGAAAAAAATCATACAAACTGTGACTGACAACGGCTTTGATGCGAATAGTCTTGTCAAAAGGTTCGCTATTTGACAACAGTTTGTATGACGTAAAGAAACAAATCATACAAACTGTGACTGACAACGGCTTTGATGCGAATAGTCTTGTCAAAAGGTTCGCTATTTGACAACAGTTTGTATGACGTAAAGAAAAAATCATACAAACTGTGACTGACAACGGCTTTGATGCGAATAGTCTTGTCAAAAGGTTCGCTATTTGACAACAGTTTGTACGACGTAAAGAAAAAAATCATATAAACTGTGACTGACACCGGCTTTGTTGCGAATAGTCTTGTCAAAAGTTCGCTTTTTTCAACAGTTTGTACGACGTAAAGAAAAAAATCATACAAACTGTGACTGACAACGGCTTTGTTGCGAATAGTCTTGTCAAAAAGTTCGATTTTTCAACAGTTTGTATGACGTAAAGAAAAAAATCATACAAACTGCGACTGACAACGGCTTTGTTGCGAATAGTCTTGTCAAAAAGTTTGGGTGATAGGACTACTGCACTTATGCTAAGTCGGGGTGTAAAATGAGGTTCGTTTGCAGAAGAAACTCCAGTGAAGATAACCCCAGGAGTCGGAGCCGGGGAGGTGAATGAAGCATTACAACAGCAGTTGAAGGTGCTAAGCTGGTGAGTGAACCCTATTTTCAACCGACTTCAAAAAAAGAGCGGGTTCTTAATTCGATTTTTTTATTAAATTTTGTTTTAGAATTCAGAAGTTTTCGAAAGTTTACGAGATATGGGTTTTTTAAGCGTTTAATTATAAGCTGTAAACTTGCTCTCAGTGCTTTCGTTTTCCCACAAATCTGTTTTTAAGGGGAATCCTCAAATCCGAATTCCATACAAAATGTATCGGACAAAAACAAAAAAAGTTTTAAAATTAACCCTACTAACTTAAAAACACGTATAAAATCTAAATTAAAGTATGAAACCTTTCACTTTTTTGGTTAACGAAATTAAAAAACATGGATGAAACTAAAAACTCAAAAATACGGCGTACTTTTTGAGTATTTGTCCGAAACATTTTGTATGGAATTCGGGTTTGAGGATTAGCTTTAAGTGAGTAGCTTTAATAAATGTAAGTACCTTTTTTATTTTTTGTTCTTGTTCAGCACGCCAACACCTTTCACTACCTCTAAGGTTGGCTGGTAGAAAATCATTTAACATTAAGCCCACCTTTTGTACAATAATATTTGTTTTTTGTGTTAATTGCACAAATTATCGTTTATTTGTGTATTCAATAAATAAAGAAATAAATAAACGATTAAAAACCACATATTGACATTACATTTGACAATTCACAATTATTTGTTTAAACAAATAAACGATCCTTAATCGCGATAAAGCTATAAGTAGTTATTCTGTACCTTCAAATCTTTGAGTTAAAAAATCACACTATAATAAGATAGGATTACAAAAAAAATCGTTATTGTGATATCATTCACAATCCACAGGACATTAGAACGCGAGCGTACAGCCCGAGTGACCGCATGTCGCCGCGCTGAGCTCGCCACCATCAGATCCCTGAGGCCCCTGGAGCGGAGCACGGCGGCCTCCGCAGTGGCCAGGCGACAAGCGCACGCCTCGCTCGAGAGACGCCTGCTGCAGCTGCAGTCTGTGAGTACACACTAGTGACCCACACCATCATACTAGCCACCATCAGGTCGCTGTGGCCTCTGGAGTGGAGCACGGCGGCCTCCACGGTGGCCAGGCGACAAGCGCACGTCTCGCTCGAGAGACGCCTGCTGCAGCTGCAGTCTGTGAGTACACACTAGCGACCCACACCATCATATTAGCCACCATCAGGTCGCTGTGGCCTCTGGAGTGGAGCACGGCGGCCTCCACGGTGGCCAGGCGACAAGCGCACGTCTCGCTCGAGAGACGCCTGCTGCAGCTGCAGTCTGTGAGTACACACTAGCGACCCACACCATCATACTAGCCACCATCAGGTCGCTGTGGCCTCTGGAGTGGAGCACGGCGGCCTCCACGGTGGCCAGGCGACAAGCGCACGTCTCGCTCGAGAGACGCCTGCTGCAGCTGCAGTCTGTGAGTACACACTAGCGACCCACACCATCATACTAGCCACCATCAGGTCGCTGTGGCCTCTGGAGCGGAGCACGGCGGCCTCCGCGGTGGCCAGGCGACAAGCGCACGTCTCGCTCGAGAGACGCCTGCTGCAGCTGCAGTCTGTGAGTACACACTAGCGACCCACACCATCATACTAGCCACCATCAGATCGCTGCGGCCTCTGGAGCGGAGCACGTCGGCCTCCGTAAAACATACAATTACACTAGTTAAATACAAATACACCAGCAATTTAAGAATAATAAAAAAAATTGTTTACACATATTAACATTCAAAAGAAAATAACACAGTAGAAAGAGGAGAGAAAAAGAAAAGTGTAATACAAAAAGGAAAGTCACTCATTTGCCTCAGAAGTACCCACTTCTGAGGCGCGCT
This sequence comes from Lobophora halterata, assembly GCA_932526365.1. Taxonomy (NCBI): domain Eukaryota; kingdom Metazoa; phylum Arthropoda; class Insecta; order Lepidoptera; family Geometridae; genus Lobophora; species Lobophora halterata. The sequence goes on along the minus strand of OW052028.1, from coordinate 3,740,072 downwards.
GGTTTTCTGAAAATCCTACTAATATTATAAACGCGAAAGTTTGTAAGGATGGATGGATGTTTGTTCCTCTTTCACGTAAAAACTACTGAATGGATTTTAATGAAACTTTACAATAATATAGCTTATACATCAGAATAACACATAGGCTACAATTTATAAAGATACCTGCGCAGACGAAGTCGCGTGCACCAGCTAGTATATATTATAGCTACGTGTGTGTGACGGGCTTTACACATATAACATTCAAAATGAAATAACATAGTAGAAAGAGGAGAGAAAAAGAAAAGTGTATATAAAAAGGGAAGTCAATCAGCATTTGCCTCAGAAGTACCCACTTTTGAGGCGCTGCCGCTGGTTTTCTGTGAATACACAATAATACCATTTAATACGCAACTGCACTATTAAAACAACTTTTTTTAACTAGTAACATAACTATTTATTTATTTATTTTTCTAAATTTTTCTAGCCTTATTTTTCTAAATACAACCTCATGACGATTCCTTCACTGTATATCTTCGAAACGGCTATGTTTGTTAAGAACAATCCAGATTTATTTAGCCGACTTTCGGATGTCGTAGTTCGCAATAGACGAGACCAGCACAAAGTCATAACCAAGAAAGCTAACACAGCATTAATGCATAAAAGCATATTCTGCACAGCTTCGTCTATATATAATCAATTGCCAAAGTCAATAAGAGAGCTGCCTTGTTTGCTGTTCCACAGAAAGCTGAGAGAGGTATTATTCACCAAATGTTACTACACGTTAAAAGAATTTAAAATTGACAAAAACTTCATAAAAACACTATAATTTAATTTAAACTCAAGATAGGTATATATTATTAATTTTTATTTAATTTTGTATTTTTTCGATTTTGTCTTTTAAGATTAATGTTATAAAGTGTTGTTGTACATATATAATAGGTATACTTTTTGTTTGTAAAAACAACATTGCACGCCCGAGACGGCAGAATATATTGATACCAATGTAAATATTTAAGATCTGTAAAAACATATATTTCATGCAATAAATTAACTTTGAACTTTGAACTATGTATGATTTCTAGGAATGGACTATGTTCGTAGCGCGTTCTGGACTAGTCCAGTTCCCGAATGAACCGTCCAAGTACGCGCGAGCGCTCAAACAACATAAGGAGAAACAGAGAGAAATCAAGAGACAGTTAGAGGTAATGTACTTTTCACACCACCTGCTCGACAATGTCCAATTACATATCATGCTATCATCAAGGTAAAGCAAAGCATTACCTCTCTAGGGAGGTAATGTTGTATGAAACTCCCAAGGGTTGTAATGTGATTTGAATTTGGAACGTCAAATTCGTGTGGAAACTCGTGGAAAACTCTAAGTAAAATAACGCCCATATGCCATTGTAAAAAGGTTGGTTCGAAAATCAAACTGGCCACTCATAAAAAAAAGAAAAAAGACGCGACTTCAAAGATAGTGAAACAAAAGACGGTGCATATTCGCTGCTGGAGCCCTGGCTTTGTATTGCCTCGCAGAAGGTGTGAAAAGTAGAGTATGCTCCTCTGGTATAAAGCCTGTCTTCGTCTTGGGCAGCTTGAACCCCTCGCGTCACTCAGGACTCTACATAACTCCCTCGCTTCGCTCAGGAGTTAACTGAGTCCCTCGTTAGCTCAGGGTTCAATATGCCACCCGCGACATAAGACACTGCTTTATCCCCTTAGTGCATAATCTAATATTACCACAGAAGTATTAAAGTATAGAAACACAATGTAGTAGGTACATTGAAAATGCGACCAATAAAAGAAGCCACACACGAAAAAGAGAAGTAACAGGGCTAGATAAATATTATATGTTAAAACTACTAGGCTTTTGAATTGTTAATAAAACTACATAGTGAAAAGTAACAAACATTAGTTGAAATTAGAGATATGTCTGTAAATGTTCTGTCTGTTACTTCTTTAGCTGAAGAACTGGTATTATTTGGTGGATTTTGCTATAAATAGATGTTTTATACCAAATAACACATTTTAATAAAAATAATATGCAGTTAAAATTTTGATGTGACAAAGCACAGAGCCGAACAACTTAATCGTCTATGCACAGGAACGTAGGTAGGTTGCTACGCTCGGAGATGGTGTATTAGCAGGCGCTTCAACACTGTCCTGTATTCCGCATCGTTTTTCGCATTTTGGTTTGATACTGTCTATCTTGGTGTTCTATAGGAACACCGTTATTCATCTATGGATTAAACGTCCATCCGAGAAAAAAAAAGGAATTTTACAGTATGTTTGTTTACCCACAGGCGCGTCTGAACGAGTTACAAGCGGAAGCGAAACGCGAGCTCCTCACACATCGGCCGTGGCGATGCGTCGAGGCGGACTTTGCGCAGTTCCCCGCGCCCGAGCTGGCGGCCGTGAGTACCTATGAATGAATGAAATGAATGAAATGAATGAAATTTATTATATTAATGAAACTAATGAAACGGGCGAAATGAATGAATGAAATCGTTTATTGCATGAAGTATGGTGTACAGTTCTTAAGGCTAATCCTCAAATCCAATTCCATACAAAATGTTTTGAACAAATACTCAAAAAGTACGCCGTATTATAGTAATTTCTTCACACTATTCGTTTTGTCCATGTTTTCCGATTGTGTTAACAAAAACTAGTAAGGTTTCATACTTTAATTTGGATTTTATACGTGTTTTTAAGTTAGTAGGGTTAATTTTAAAACACGTATAAAATCTAAATTAAAGTATGAAACCTTACTAGTTTTTGTTGACAAAATCGGAAAACATGGACAAAACGAATAGTGTGAAGAAATTACTATAATACGGCGTACCTTTTGAGTATTTGTCCGAAACATTTTGTATGGAAATTTGCCTTGAGGATTCCCCTTAATTATAATTATTTGGTTTAACATACTCCACCGTGTGACGGTTACACACTGTAGTCTAGTGCAACGACAATTATATCGTGTCATTAGTTCTTTCGAACCAGTGTGGTGAAAGGATTTCAAGTGCGCCTTTAAGAGGCTCCTTTCGTGCACTTGACACATGTTTTGAAAGAAACCGTCAATATATTGTACAGGCGCTGACAAACTCGTCAGTAGAATTGGGCACCATCCAGTATCCGGCACCCGCGCACGCGAGACATGACGACACCATTTACGTCACTCCCGCACAACTCGCCAGGTGAATATATAAATATGTCATGAATTTATTATTACATATTGAATTGTGTGTTAATTATCAATATTATTAATATTTCTTCAGAATCTTTCTTAGTACATATTGAATTGTGTGTTAATTATCAATATTATTAATATTTCTTCAGAATCTTTCTTAGTTCAAAATTTCTTTCAAACTCTGTCTAATTTGGATCACACTAAATATATAAAAAAAAATATAAATAACCGAGTCGGTCGTTGTCTCCACCAGAAGACAACTCTCTCTTAAGACTCTGTCTTAGTTCAAAATTAATCAATTCAATATTTTTTCAATCTCTCTTAGTTCAAAATTAATCAATTCAATATTTATATTTTAGCTCTCTTAGTTCAAAATGAATCAATTTAATATTTATAGTTTAGCTCTCTTAGTTCAAAATTAATCAATTTAATATTTATATTTTAGCTCTCTTAGTTCAAAATTAATCAATTAAAACAAATATAGACTCTTTCTTAGTTAAAACTAATTTTAGACTATTACTTATTCCAAAATTAGATGCCCTTCAATATTTTATTCATATATTTTTTTTTAATTTTTCGTTAACATGAGCTCGTGTCGCTCTCCTGATGGTAAAGGATCAAGCCTAGAACAGTGCTACAGACCCTTAAAGTCAAATGTTAAACCATACAAACAGGAACAACACTCCTGTAATATTAAAGTGCTTGATCACATTAAGACATATTGATGGTCATGTATCTTGGATACCGTTACACAGTAATGCTGACTCATTCCCTTTCTCCAGCATTCGCGAGTTGGTAGCCGAATTGAAGACTGATGACATCAAATTGGAATTAACGCCTCTTCAGAACACCGTTTGTGCAGCTTAATGCTATACACTGGAAATAACTGTGTCTTTCAAACCGGAACACAGTAATGCTTGCATGTTACTGCGTGACAGCAGAATAATTTGGCAGCGGATTCCTGTATTGTATGAATATAATTATTATATTAATTTAATCTAATTTAATATTGATATAAGCTTAGGGCAAGGTGCTTCTGCGTTTATAAAATTTAAGTTTTCTCATTATATTAATGTACTTAAAGTTATTTAATCTACGCATACAGGGTGGTAGTAAAAATAAAAAGACAATAGATTAAATAAATAGTATGGTTTTTTTTTTTGCAAATTTTAATTATTGACATAAACTAACTGTTTGTTTGTTTTTAAAAGTTCTTTATTCAACATAATAACAATACAATAAGATGATACAAAACACTGTTCAGCTCACTTAAAACTAAAGTTGGAATCCATTCAGTGACCTACACCACAAAACCAAAATCAATATTAATTTCAACAAATTATATAAATATATTTAGTAATAAATCCGCTTGATTTCTAAACAAAGGTTTTAATTAAGACTCTCTCGTTTCTCGTTTCGAACTTCGGCGAGTCCACACCTCCTGATGATGCCTCGTGTAGAGGCGAAACACGTGTCGTATCTTTAAACTTTGGTTTTCTGTTCGTTGACTCTTTGGTTTATAATATAGTAATATGTACTATAGTTCTAAACTAAAGTTAAGTTAATTAAAACCTTTGTTTTTTTAACTTAACTTTTTGCGGATTTATTACTAAATATATTTATATAATTTGTTGATATTTATGGATTTCCGCAAAGTAACGCCTGAATCAATCAATTATCAGTATTAATTTGTCAAAAGTAGTCAGTTTGACTTGGTTCTAAAAATATAAGGCACAGAACGGAGACCTGGTGACTCGATAGGCTGTGGCACCTCTTAAGAGTCTAGACAAAATAATAATTTATGTACATTTAACATAAATTAACTATAACTACATTCTATATTTCAAATTGTGATATAGTTTGGATTGAGTACTTACTTTATTATTCATTTTCAACGGTTAAATTTCGTAATAATGTTTAATTTCTCTCTGATTTTACTATATTTTCCTTTTTTCTATTAAATATGTGAAGTGAAATAGAAAAAAACGAAGTTATCTCAGGAAATCCAATTTTTTTTGCTTTGAAATTCGAACCGTAAAAAAGTTATTTACATAACTATTAGATTACGACCACCCTGTTTAACAAAACTCACGCTTAAAATCTTCTTTCTACAAATGTATACCTATTATAGTATACATGAAAATTAAATAAATTCCATACATTTCTTAAGCATAGTAAATTAAGTTTAAATGAAGTATTATGATATTTTGAAATATCTTATTACACATTTCTGTTTCCCTTATAATTTAGTTGGAATGTAAAAAAATGCTTAGTATGAAATATCGATAAATTATATAAATATATTTAGTAATAAATCCGCTCAATTTCCAAACAAAGGCTTTAATTAACTCAACTTTAGTTCAACTAAACCAAAGAGTCAAAGAACAGAAAACCAAAGTTTAAAGATACGACACGTGTTTCGACTCTACACGAGGCATCATCAGGAGGTGTGGACTCGCCGAAGTTTGAAACGAGAGTGAATAAACATTTTTTTTTTTTCGGATGGACGTTTAATGCAGTTAGCCGCAGATGGCTGTTACTGCGTCGCCGGACTCTCGGCGAGCGCAGATGGCGCTCTACCTTAAAATTTAGGTTGGGGCAAACAGCACAAGGGTACCTAACGGTGGGTCGAACCTTGGCTTGGACTGTTGCCAGGGGGATGATTGGACTATTGACCCAAGGCACCGTTAGGAATCGAACCTAACGATGTAGACCTGTAAGAGAGATTCCGACCACGCCGGCGCGGTCGATAAGCGAATTGTGGAGTGTTACGTCTGTCGCGAGATGACTGCATTTCCGCCACCGGATTGGCGGCGGTGATGTCGTCATCTGGATCGCCTAGAATATGTTTAGGCCTACGGAGGGATTTGACTACTGGCGGGTCTTTAGGATAGTCGGGGCCGTTCGAAATGAGAGGATTCGGATGGTGGGGCGCGAGGTCATAATGCCGCCGGGCGGCGCGCTTCATGAAGTGAACAATGGACTCGAGATCGAAATCGCGGTGGAGGTCTATATTTCGCATATAGCCTGGGGCTCCGGAAATTCTGCGCAAAAACATGCTTTGCACAGCTTGTAAGCGAACAACGTGACGCGTATGACAAAACACCACAGTATGTCAGTATAGGACGAATGCAAGCTTTGTAAAGGGTCAACTTATTTCTAAGTGACATTTTACTCTTCTTGCATATGAGGTAGTTGAGGCGACCCATGATAAATTTAGCACGGTTCACATTTCGGATGTGAGGCTGGAAGGTTAAGCGTTGATCGAGCGTCACGCCAAGGTACTTGGCGGCCGCTACCCATGGAATGGGTTGATCAAACAGCGTAAGCGGTTGGGATTGGCATCTTCGGCCCTTCCTAGAAAAGTACACTGCTGCACTCTTCGTTGGATTGACCTCAATACGCCATTTGCGGAACCAAGCGCCAAGCGCCAACCTTTCCGACCCCGCTGGCTCTCGTAGGAGCCATTGCCAAAAACCTCCCGATCCCGGCGGCTCTCCAAGTCGCCACCACTGCTGCACTCGAATTTATGCCTTTTTCTATTGCTACAAGGCTTAGGTTAGTAAGTACTAAATACATTTGACAAGTCCGTGAAGTTAGCTACAGAATACTCAAAGGTCATTGGACCAATTCAGTTTGAAGTGACGGTTTTTTGAGTGAGAAGTGACGGAGTGCGTGTGGACAGTTTTTGAAGGATTTCTCGTTTAAGGGCGGCTCGGAGTCGAATGCATGTGAATAAACAACGTTGCCCGGCCCGTATTTATACCCGTTGTGGCGATGAGTCAAACACGTGTCGTGTCGTGTGTGTGTGTGTGAATGAAACACGTGTCGTATCTTTAAACTTTGGTTTTCTGTACTTTGACTCTTTGGTTTAGTTGAACTAAAGTTGAGTTAATTAAAGCCTTTGTTTGGAAATTGAGCGGATTTATTACTAAATATATTTATATAATTTGTTGATATTTATGGATTTCCGCAAAGTAACGCCTGTATCAATCAATTAGCTAAGTATGAAATATTCTGTATATTAGCTTATTTAAATATTGTATCGTTGAGTATCTAGACACAAATAAAGTTTAATTTATTGAATATTGAATTGTATTATTATTTATTAAGAATTATTAAACGATCATAGTATGAAACCAGAAATGTAGATGAAAAATCTAATAATCAAGGTTATACAAGAACATAGTAGGTTAAGTACAGTCAGCATCAAAAGTCGATGACCACATTCAGATTTTCAAAATCGCTTTACACAATTTATAATACCTGAATCGCTTAACATGACAAGCGCTAGTAGCTTAAGGCTAATCCTCAAATCCAAATACTCAAAAAGTACGCTGTTTATAGTAATTTCTTCACACTATTCATACTTTAAAGTCTAAGTGAAAGGTTTCATAAGTTTTTAAGTAAGTAGGGTTAATTTTAAAACACGTATAAAATCTAAATTAAAGTATGAAACCTTTCACTTTTTTTTGTTGACGAAATCAAAAAACATGGACGAACGTGGGATACATACATAGATCGATAAAACCCATTTACGCATGACTGCACCGGGATTCGAACCCACGACTATTTACTGTAGGTATATTTGTCAAAAATAAAAATGGTGTGTATAGAGATTTTGAAAATCTGAATGTGGTCATCGACTTTTGATGCTGACCGTACAACCGACTTCAATTGGACTGTTCTAGTGACAATAAACACCACTGAAAAGTCACAGGGAAGCAAAATAGGAACCTACGCAATTTGGTTCACTCCAATTACTTTTTTTCAGTTTTTATGATTTCAAAACTAAATTACTGAACCGATTTTCATGAAATTCCTATGGGATCAATCTGGAAGTATATATTTTCAAATAAAAAAGAATTTTTCAAATCGGTTTTTATACAACAAAGTTTTGAGTTAATTAAAAAAAAAAAATTGGGTCTAATTTTAAGGGAGGTTTAACATTATTGTAATCGATTAGGAAACATAATTTGAATAAAAATACGTTTGAAAAAAATGTTATCATTTATATGTTTTTAATAAAATAGATAGAAAACAACATTAAAACCAATTTGATTAATATTTTACCTACTCTTGCGTGACGTCATACATATCACAAAATAATAAATATGAACGTAATATAAAAACTACAGAAATAGCCAATTCATCCATTATTAAAATTGATCGCTAAGACAGACACGAATGTAAACAGGTTTCGTTTAAATACATTGCGAGGTTTTCTACCCGACTGCGAAGGAGGGTTATGGATTTTAAGTAGGCATCTAGTTCCCATTTATTTATTATTATTTATTTAATTAATTATAATGGTTTTACACCACTTACACATACTAATATTATATTATACATTACAGAACAATTCATTACATAGATAGATAGTATAGAGTCACACATAAAATTAAAACCATTTAAAGAATAAAACATTCATGGCAGTAATTGATAAAAAAAGTCAAAAAGAAAATGACAGTGAAAAAAATAATTAGAGAAATTGAATAAAAAGATAAGTATCAATATATAAAATTACTTTCATTCATCCATAGCGCGCCCTGTAGACTAAACGACTAGTAATTTGGCCATATGAGGACTGGATTCGTCGAGATCAAACAGATTACCGATTAAGATTTATAAAAATCTATTTCCCGAGCAGAGAATCAAACCAGTTAATTTTTAAAAAAATACAGTATTTTTTCAGCGTTTTTGATATCCCATACTTTAGGATTTAGAGCCAGACTGAAAACCCAACTAGTTTTAGTTTCCATTAAAATCAGCCCAGATAGTTCTTTTAGAATTTTTGCATCTCCCATATTTTATGATTTGGCCATCAAAGAATAGTTGTAAAATTACCTAACTCTGTACATAGGTACCTATACTTACTAGATAAGTAGGATATTGTTTTGAAGAACCTAAGTTCTTCGGTTTTGGCTTCACATCAAAGGTATATAGCCAGTGTCAAGTAATTGGACAGATTATTTTGTCATAAGTCAGAGTCGATAAGTCAAGTCATGCCCCTGTAAAGTAGTGGTGGTTGCGACTTTACTAGAGGCTTCTATGGAGTTTTGGAGGCAACACGAAAAGTCACGTTTTACAGCATTACACTATTCACCAACACTAATACACGTTCACGAGCACTTAATGGATAAAAAACCACCGTTTATACACTTAAACACTCAAAGTTATACAAGTTTTGTCAATTAATTTAATACCGCCAATGCGCCATTTTTCATGTTCCCGCCAAAACTCCATAAGTAGGATAAATAGGTTGAAATGAAACCATAGATGAACAACGGTGTTCCTGTAGTCCATCTTGTAGTATAAAGAAACAACAAGCCAAAATGGTTGTAGAATACAGAACAGAAAATGTTCAGACACCCTGTCAATAAAAATGAAATGGAGATATTTCATTTTTATTGACAAATTATATTGTTACTTTTTACGATGGAACTTGATTTATAATGAAAAAACCTAGTAGTTTTAACATATAATATTAATCTAGCTATGTTACTTCTGTTATTCGAAATTTAGCATCGGACAAAAATGTGCTAGAAGTTAGACAATGTGGCTCCCTTTTATGTGACGCATTTTCAAAGTAGGTACTACATTGTGGTTGAAATACACTATTTTATTCGTATACGGCACTGACACATCGCTCAGTGATACTGTACTATGCGTTTTTTTTAATCGTTGCGTACACGGTTCGAGGCCAATCTTCTTTATGTGTTAGGTATTCTACCTAGATACCTAAGTACCTACATATATTGAGAAAATACCTGTTTTAGACCAAGTTACAATAATACTGTATCTTGTCTTGTGTTGTGCGCTCGTGGGACGAGGTTTATTTATTTGAAATGTATTTATTAATCATTTGTTTACTCGGTGAGTACCAAGAATGCTATTAGTTAAGTATTTCAGATTCATTTTCCTTGATAAAGACTTTTGGTTTTAAAGTAAGTTTTTATTCCAAAATGTTATGTTATTCTCACTTTAATCCTGCTGCCCCTACGATTTTTTTATGGGAAGTTTCTTTTAATTTTTGATTTTCCTTTTATATAAAAGTCGATGTCCCAACCCAGATTCTGAACTAAGTACATTTATACCAAATTTTGACATAAGTTCAGTTGGCTTATTCCCCGGAGCTCTACAAGTTCATTGTTCTCAAAAAAATTAGGTTCATACTTTGATAGCCAACGGCTCCACGGCTTTGAAAATAAATTAATATTCCTTTACCAACTGCTCTATGGAATTGCTTGGTACAGTTAGTCAAAATTAGGAAGGTAGTTAAGTAGGTAGTACCTACTTATTTATAAAAAAACATTTTTTTGTAGCTGCATCAGTCTCATCGCAAAACCAGAACTTTGCTGCACGAAACGTGTAAGTACCTAACTACCTGATACCTACCAGTTACCTTCTTGTTACCCTGTTACCTACTCAGGTAATGTTAAGGTCAAAATACAGCATAAGATTGGGTTGAATGACTTTATGATCGACATTCTTGACAACAAGGATGGTCGAGTGGCAAGTGCCACCATCCATGTCGCGGGTTCGATTCCCGCTTCAGGACAAACATTTGTGTGATGAACATCGGTGTTTGTCCTGAGTCTGACTGTTGTCTATGTATTCTATGTATTTAAAAAAAAAAAAAAAAATTATATATAATTTTTTTATTAGGTATATGTTTTAATATGTATTTACAAAAAAAGCATACGAAAATATCTCGTGTTAAATGCTAGTATTCTGTACGTAAACTAAAAATGTGTAAATTTAGGCATTTGAGACTTTTCTGGCCATAGTATATCGAAGAACAGTTAGCTGCACAGATTGATACTCTTATTTTTGCGAATAAAACTGCACGCAAATATTTTCAAATTAATGTAGTCATCTTACCTAGGTACTTATCAGAAGAAGCATGTATTTGCAAAATTATGAGTGAAATAAATGTAAAAATCTTGGGAGTGTATACATGTCTGTGCAGCTGACTGTACCTAGTCATCTTACATGTCAGAAGAAGAATGTCTTTTGCAAAATTAAGAGTAAAATATAAATGTGAAAGCTTGGGAGTGTATTCACATCTGTGCAGCTGACTGTACCTACGCACTTTTTTAATCATGGGCATGATTAATAACTATAATTTCTAGCTCCTCAAACATCTGCGTGCTGCCCCCATACCCAAAACATGGCACCTACAAGCTATACCCAACTGATTTGCCCGACGCATCGCCCGGGCAAGCCTACCCACATGTGGAGCTGTATGTAACGTGCCAGCGCGGGTACGACCCGGTAGATACCTTCGTCACCTGCTCGAGTGGACTCTGGATGGGAAGCGCACCGAAATGTGTTCGTAAGTATCAAATCTATCAATGAATAAGCCTTGCAATACAAAAAGGCAATGCAGTATCCTCGGCTCGTCGCCATCGGGCATCGAGTTGGAGCAGTTGAGCTACCTATAGATCGTTTGCAACGGTCTATGGGTGGCCCAATTGTTGCATTTTATAAATTTTGTAATATAACTAGATTGTAGAAATGTGTTCGTAAGTGTCATACCTAGAACGCCGTTATATATAAAGACGTGTTGGCCGAGTGGAAGGTGCCTCTACTTTCGATCCGAAGGTCGTGGGTTCGAACCTGGTCGTATACAATAGATTTTTCTGTTCAAAAAATCTATGTGTGCATTTAATTATGTGCTTAACGGTGAAGGAAAACATCGTGAAGGAACCGGCATGTCATTGTATTTATTGTATTGTATTTATTTATTTAAAAAGATAGAAGTTTACAGTTCTCAACCAAAACACTTACTACCTTAAACTAAAACTTAAAAAAACTAATAAATCCTGGATAATATTTGGGGATATTTAAACTTTTAGGTTTATGACAATTAGAAAGGTTCGAAAGACACATTTATATCATACTCTTAATTTTGCAAAGAAATTTTCAGCTGACAAGAATTCTGACCAGTTAGATGACTACCTTAATTTGAAAATACGTACACTTTTATTTGCAAAATTAAGCGTAAATAAATGTTAAAGCTTAGAAGTGTATACAGTTTGTGCAGCTGTCTGTACAGACAGCGTCAGAGATAAATATCCCCCTTGCAAAAGACACCCAGCTTCAATCCCTTATGAAATTTTATTAAAATTATAATTAGGTTTTCATGGTTATACAAATAAAATCTATTTTTCAAAGTCAAAACTTCTCCATACGCCCGGCGGTGATTTGAAGCGATTTGAAGCTGGGTATCTTAGGCGTTGTCCTGATAGAACGCGATGCCAATCGGGACGCCTATTTGACGTTAGTACGTTTGATCGCGGATTCGCGCGACGGTCGCATCGCTTGCTCGCGCGACGATCGCGTGATCGCGTTCTATTAGGACAACGCCTTATGCATAGGGAATACTTATCTATGACGCTGTCCATAGATAAATAGATTATTAATCAACAATTTGTAACAGGCGAGTGTGCACTGGATCCTCATCCGTCAGTGTCCTACCGCTGTCTGGACCGCGGCTATGACGGATATCGGTCCTGCAAGCGGCAGGAACCGTCGGGCGCACTCGTTAGCCCGCAGTGCCGGACCAACTACTACTCCACTAGTCTACTCGCCTTCATGAGGTGCACCGATGGCTATTGGAACTACATCGCGAGATGCACGCTAGGTTTGGAAAATTTCTTCTTCTTTCCGTGGTCGTACTGTTTCCTGGACCGCGTCGATGGCGGATATTGGTCCAGCAAGCGGCAGGAGCCGTCGGGCGCACTAGTCAGCCCGCAGTGCCGGACCAACTACTACTCCACTAGTCTACTCGCCTTCATGCGGTGCACCGATGGCTATTGGAACTAAATCGCGAGATGCACGCTGGGTGATCGAGGTTAGCAATGTATACATTAATTGCAGCGCAAATAGCCCTTCACTTACTTTGGACACTGTAATGCGGAATAGGGAGCAAGTTCCCTTGTTATGCCTTAAACGTCGCTACACACGTCGAGGCTAGTTTACACGCTACAAGCCGGCGAGTTAAAAGCGAGTGAGCGAGTTAGCTTTCGGGAAGGATTGTCAACAAGCCTATTGTAAAAAAGCCAATGACAATGGGCGAGTTTTAAGCTACAAGTGAACTTGCTAGCTTGTAGCTTGTAAAAAAGCCGTTTCATCGACGCTATCAAGATAGGTACGTCTGTCAGGATTTTTTTTGCCTTGGAATTTTCCTTGTATGATGAACTATAAAGTGCGTATATTTTTTGGGATCTACGAACTTTTGTAACTTTTTAAGGTTTGCGAAACCTCAATATCTATTAAATTGGAATTATTTATGTCTGCAGTAACATTGTACTTTTAAATAGAAAGGGTCTTCAATTTATATTTTTTCAATCACCTAGAGTAACCTTCATTTATCTGACTCTAGAATGTGGCAGAGTGACTCCAGAAGAGGTCCCGTTCTTCGGCGAGTGGCGGAAGCGAGGCGAGCTGCCGTGGCACGCCGGGATCTACAACAAGCAGGACTCTTACACGCAGATGTGTGCGGGTTCGCTCATCAGCAAAGACATCGTTATATCAGGTACCTATGTCACAGAACTGACTAACCTGAACTGAAAAATTTTCGATCACATTCACATATATACATAACGCTTTCCTGATCGAGGTATTTTCAAGACTAAATTGAAAGCGTAAAAATATGCAGCTCGCTTCGCTCGCCGCGATCTGGTTCTTGGTATTGGATGATTTTAGGTCCCAATAAAGTGATATTTCCTAATCCGATTACCAAAAAAATTGGAACTCGCTGAGCTCGCCGCTATTGTGTGCTGTTGCATATTTTAGTATCATAATAGAGTGGTTATATCTTCTATCTATCTATCTACACATATAATAAAGCAGAAGACCCCGAATTTCTGTACATATGTTTTTTTTGACGTAAACGCGTTCAGACGATATTAATAAACATGCCCCAAATTTTTTTTTGATTGGTTGACTTTGTTTGTTTGTTTGTGGGTTTGTGTGTTCGTCCATCACGTAAAAACTACCGAACGGTTTTAACTGAAACTTTACAATATCATAGCTACAAAGCCTGAAATGGTTATAGGCTATATAATATTACGCTAAATCTCTTCAGAGGGTAGATATAGAAGTTAAAAGTTTGTATGGAAACAGTTTTTTTTATGAGTGTATCTATCTCAAACTTTGGAATTATGTTCTTCAAAACAAATAATAAGATACGGGTTTCATCGATTTTCAAATTTAAAGTTAAGAGATGTGAAAGTACGGAATGAAGGAGTTATTGGACCTAAAGTTGAATGAGCCTGTCTCCTCAAGTATACACAATATCTCATTGAAAGTTGCATTTTTATGATTTCCGAAAATAAATACCGCCATGTTTTCCAGTTATCTACTAAATTCAATGTTTGAGTGGGTAAAAAGAGGGATGGAAAATGTGCAAGTATTGATTGACTTGCTTAGTACTGACACTTTGCTATTCCGTGACATTTCTTCCGCGGGTGATAGAAACAAAATCGACAAAATAAACAACTCTTCCACGGGTGACGAAGTCGCACGCGGGTACAGCTAGTACTACATAAAGGTGGTGATTGATAAATGCTCATTCTTCTTTCACGGTCTTTCAGCTGCCCACTGCTTCTGGAGCGAAGCAGAGAACCAGCTGCTGCCAGCTTCGCGCTTCGCTGTGGCCGTCGGCAAACTCTCCATGTCGTGGGATAGCACAGTGGATGATGTTCAGAAGGCTGATGTAAGTTAAGTAACTATAGATGAATAACGGTGTTCATATAGAAAACCAAACCAAAATGCGGAATACAGGACAGAAAAATTTCAGACACCTCGTCAATAAAAATTAAATATCTTCGTTACAAAATGACCAATGAATGCCCGGCGCGCCCCGGCGGGCGATTTTGTACGCCGCCGGTCGCTGTGATTGATCCGTGTCATGCTACTTGTCGCCATTCACTATTTAATTTGTATTGTATCGGAAATAACAATAACAGTCAGTCAGTAGTGTGCTGACTGTGAGTGGGAATGATTGCGATACGTCGCATCATGCGAGAATTACTTTAACAATATGACACTAGCTGACGCCGGCAACTTCGTTTGCGTTGCAAACTATCAAAATTCCTTTATAAGTCACTTTAGTTTATTAGTTCACTTGCCTCTACGTCCACTGGTTTAGCCTGTAGGCTGTCTGTCAATCAGAACCAAGCCTTTTATTGATATTGATAGATAGATGTTACCCGATAGATACATGTAATCTTTATTGCACACCATAAAATAAAAATACATGAAGAAGAAAAAGTGTTATAATGGGCGGCCTTATCACTAAGAGCAATTTCTTCCCAAATGGACACGAAATATTTGAACAAAATAGGACGGCGGCGTACAAATGCCATTCAATCAATGATATTGATTAGTCACATTAGACTATCACTGATGAAAAATAACAGTATGTTACGAAATCACCGGTTATAGAGCTGTTACAAAATAATATCACCATGTGACAATTAAATAGAAGTAGTAATCATTTAAGAACCTGCAGCTCATCATTCAGGGTAAAATCCAAGACAAAAGAAGACCCGGCAGACGCCGAATGTCTTAGCTCAAAAATTCACTTGACTCGCCAAATAATTCACATGACTCCGATAATACTAATTCAATACCAATTTAATTTCAAGCTATACTATTTAATTTAATATTTATGACTAATTATGTGAAATTTTTAATTTGTTACTAACCTTAGGATAAGCCTTGTACTACGTACAGACGAGTCCTCGAGGATCGGGGGTGTGAAAGTGAGACTGGAGTTTTTCCATCTAGTTTGAGTTTCGGAACTAACCAATAAAATAACTTTTATATTAACTATGCTACTTTTAGCTTAACAAGCCATTAACAAAATATGGTGTAATACCGAAATAAAAGATTTGATTTGATTTGATTTGAAAAACTTACGACAGTGGTATAACAAGAGTACCTACCTACTCGCTCTCTATTCCCGCTGCAGTATCCGAGGTGCAGATAGCACCGAAAGAAGAAGAAGTAATCATTTCCATACCTATTACAGGTCAAAGAAATCCAAGTGCACCGAGGCTTCCAAGGCGGGAATGCAAACAATATAGCCGTGCTGATAGTAGCACGCGCATTTGAGTTCAATACCTTCGTGCGACCCGTGTGCCTCGACTTCGATGCTGCCTTCGAAAAACGACAGTTGAGAACCGGCGTCAAAGGCAGGGTAAGGAAATAATAAGGAATAAAAAAGAAATACATTTATTTCTAAGAGAAAAAGCTTAGAGTTTATAAAAAATTAAAACCCGACTGCGAAATTATTATACATTGTTAACATTTACTTATAACATAATTCTGTTATCGTTTGGTGAACAAAAACTTACTATTTAGCGCCAAAAATCCGCCATTTTAATATATTTTTTTAAAACAACATAGGGCATTGAGACAATTCTAACGTTATCTTAACTGCCAAAATCCATCCAGCCGTTTGGAAGATACGAGGTAAAAAATTAATTTCCATACATACATACAAGATACGCGCGAAAAACATAACCCTTTCTTGGCAGTCGGGTAAAAATAGCACTGTTACTTTTTTCCTCCGTGGCACTGTTTCGGCCATTTGCTCGGCACGTGTGATCAAGGCATTACTGTGTGTTTCCACCTGGATGCAGACAGGCGGCTGGCGGTTCACCACGCAGAATGCATCCGCAGCACTGCAAATGGCAGAGCTGCCTTCGCTGGAGGTAGCCACCTGCGTCGCCAACTCACCACCTGACTTCAAAGATTACGTCACTAGTGACAAAATATGCGCTGGAAGTCTACAGAGTAAGTTATTTGACACTAGTTCTTTCGAACCAGTGTGGTGAAAGGATTTCAAGTGCGCCTCAAAGAGGCTCCTCTCGTGCACTTGACACATGCTTACGAACTTTTTAGGTTCTGTGATACGTGTTAAGCACGTGTTTTAATGTACATATAGATTTTTTGAACAGAAAAATCCATTGGTGTTCGACCGGGTTCGAACCCATGACCTTCGGATCGAAAGTCGAGGCACCTCCCACTCGGCCAACACGGCTATATCTAGCTAGTTACTAGATGGAAATCTAAGCCGTGTTGGCTTTATCTAGCTAGTTACTAGATGGAAATCTAAGCCGTGTTGGCTATATCTAGCTAGTTACTAGATGGAAATCTAAGCCGTGTTGGCTATATCTAGCTAGTTACTAGATGGAAATCTAAGCCGTGTTGGCTATATCTAGCTAGTTACTAGATGGAAATCTAAGCCGTGTTGGCTATATCTAGCTAGTTACTAGATGGAAATCTAAGCCGTGTTGGCTATATCTAGCTAGTTACTAGATGGAAATCTAAGCCGTGTTGGCTTTATCTAGCTAGTTACTAGATGGAAATCTAAGCCGTGTTGGCTATATCTAGCTAGTTACTAGATGGAAATCTAAGCCGTGTTGGCTATATCTAGCTAGTTACTAGATGGAAATCTAAGCCGTGTTGGCTATATCTAGCTAGTTACTAGATGGAAATCTAAGCCGTGTTGGCTATATCTAGCTAGTTACTAGATGGAAATCTAAGCCGTGTTGGCTATATCTAGCTAGTTACTAGATGGAAATCTAAGCCGTGTTGGCTTTATCTAGCTAGTTACTAGATGGAAATCTAAGCCGTGTTGGCTATATCTAGCTAGTTACTAGATGGAAATCTAAGCCGTGTTGGCTATATCTAGCTAGTTACTAGATGGAAATCTAAGCCGTGTTGGCTATATCTAGCTAGTTACTAGATGGAAATCTAAGCCGTGTTGGCTTTATCTAGCTAGTTACTAGATGGAAATCTAAGCCGTGTTGGCTATATCTAGCTAGTTACTAGATGGAAATCTAAGCCGTGTTGGCTATATCTAGCTAGTTACTAGATGGAAATCTAAGCCGTGTTGGCTATATCTAGCTAGTTACTAGATGGAAATCTAAGCCGTGTTGGCTATATCTAGCTAGTTACTAGATGGAAATCTAAGCCGTGTTGGCTATATCTAGCTAGTTACTAGATTTCCATCTAGTAACTAGCAAGATATAGCCGTGTTGGCCGAGTGGGACCTCATCAAAACTCTCTCATAAATTCATTTATGACCGACTGTTCCCACAAGAGACAGACGTATCTATAGCTGGACCTGCCATTTATATCTTTCTATCAAGAATTCCCGACTTAGAAGAACTCTAATTAAGTTATCTTTGAATGAATGAATGATAATATAGTAATTCAAAGTTAAGCAAGCAACATCCCACTATCCCACTAATATCATAAACGCGAAAGTTTGTAAGGATGGATAGATATTTGTTACTCTTTCACGTAAAAACTACTGAGTGGATTTTAATGAAACTTTACAATAATATAGCTTATACATTAGAATAACACATAGGCTACAATTTATAAAGATATCTGCGCAGACGAAGTCGCGGGCACCAGCTAGTATATAATATGTATGTAGCCACCTATGTTTATGGAAATTAATATAAATATTTCCATAAATATATGTATTATTTTTGTCTCCATAAGTATACTCCTCTGGGATAAAGCCTGCCTTCGTATTGGGTAGCTTGAACCCCTCGCGTCACTCAGGACTCTACATAACTCCCTGAGTCCCTCGTTAGCTCAGGGTTCAATATGACATAAGACACTGTTTTATAATTAAAATAAAATATATATTTGAAAAATTAGAAAATAATTTATTACTTAAACTTCTACAGACATTTTACAATAGGTGGGAAAACCCCTACTTGACACATCATATATTGACACTGACATAACACCTCCCTTTTCAGAAGGTTATCCAACCAAAATAAAAGCAATATACCTATTCACATAAAAATCATCATATACCTATTCACACAAAAATAACATATAAGAACTACACAGTACTATTCAAAAACTAATCAGATTACCCTACTTACAAATCTAGTCGTTGCGGCATCTTAACAAGTCTGCCACTTCTAGTCACATTGGGTGGTCTTGTGATCTCATTAGGTGGTCTACTAGCATCAGTATCAAGGGGGCTGGTTTGCTGTAACGGTTCAAGGCCTTGCTGTTGAAACTCCAAATCCCAGTCCCTTTTAATAACATTGTTCTCACCACTAAATGACTTTTTCAAGTGACAACTAGTCCTTCTTAATTTTTGATTTGACCCCTTGTCTACTATCCAATATGATCTTGGTTGCTTACATTTCTTTACTATAATACCCTGTTTCCAGTATTTATCTTTGTCAGTTTTATGCACAATATTTTCCCCTGTTTGAAATTTTATTTCTTTTTTTCTAACATTAAGTTCAGATTTTTGTTTTGCAATAGATTTTTTTAGCTCTAACAATTTATGCACATCTACTTGTATTTTTGGTTTCAACAGCTCAGGTCGTACAGGCACTCTAGTTCTAACTTGCCTACTATTCAATATTTGTGAGGGAGAAACTTCCATCCCTGACAGTGGTGTGTTATTATAACACATTACAAAATCTCTGTAATCCACATTATCCTCTTTTGCTTTTTTTAAAATATTTTTGCCTATATGAACAGCTTTTTCAGCCATACCATTGCTTCTTGGATAATGAGGACTACTGGTTATCAGTGTTATATCTTTATCTTTAAAATACTTTAGACACTCTCTGGAGTTGAACGGATTATTATCAGCAATTATCTCTACAGGATATCCAAACCTCATGAACACTTCTTGAAATGCATTTATTACAGATTTAGATGTTTTATCTGACATTTTTAAGAGTTCTATCCAGTGTGATAAGTAGTCCACCACAACCAAATAATATCTCCCTTCAAACTCCAAAATATCTGTTCCTACTTTTGAAAATCTTAAATTTGGTACTTTGTGGGGTAAGAGTGGTTCATGAGCATTGGCTGGTCGATACTTTTCACAAGTTCTACATTTCATAACAAACTCATACACATCAGTGGAAAGTTTTGGCCAATAAAATAGAAGTCTTGCTTTTTTTATACATTTTCCCACTCCTGGATGACCTTCATGTATCAAATTGAGCACATATGACCTCAAATTTTTAGGTACAATTATTTTATTTCCAAAGAATGCTAACCCAGCTTCAAAATAAATGTTATCTTTAAGAGCATAATAATCTTTGCACTCTTTGGATATTTTACTTTCTTCAGGCCACCCATTATAATAGAATTGGCAAATTAGGCTCAGTACAGGATCATTACTAGTTTCTATTCTAAAAATAGACTTTCTTTCAGGTGACATTGGTAGATGCAAAGATGCTGAATGTACTAGGTGCACTGATTCCTTCTCTTCCTCTGTGTGCTTTAAACTATTCCTAGACAGCATGTCTGCAAAGTGCACCAATTTCCCCGGAACATAATGTACATTTAAGCTATACATAAGCAATTTTAGCCTTAGTCTTCTCAGCCTTGGTGACCCTATTTTTACAATATGTTTTTCCATAATTGCTACAATTGGTTTATGATCTGTTTGGACCAAGATTTCAGAACCATAGATGTAACGGTGAAACTTTTTTACTGCATAGCAAATTGCTAACATCTCCTTTTCGGTTTGACTATAATTGAGTTCCGTATCAGTCATGGTTTTGGAAGCACAAGTCACCAGCCTAAGAATGGCTTCTGAATCTTTTTGAAAAAGGCAGCAGCCCAAACCATTTTTTGAAGCATCACATTGCAAAATTATTTGTTTATGCACATCAAATGGAGTTAGTGCGGGGGCACTGCTAATTCTTTGCTTCATTTCATTGAATGCTTTGGTGTGAGCTGGTAGCCATGTAAATTCACAATCTTTTTTCAATAGTTTACATAATGGTGACATCAAATTTGCCATTTCGGGTACATAACGTCTTACATAGTTGAATGCCCCTAAAATTTGTCTCAATCCATCTCTATCCTTTGGTTCTTTTAAATTTATTAGTGATTCAGCCCTGTCACTATCCAGTGACATGCCATGTTCGTTAAAAATTTGTCCTACATATTTAACCTCTTTCTGTCTAAATTGAAATTTATCTTTGTTGAAAACTATTCCCAACTGACTAGCTTTTTCCATAACACTTGCTAAAGCTGCATCATGCTCCTCCATAGAGTTTCCCATCACCAGAATATCATCAGCCCATATAATTACATTTCTTATACATCCAAAATGACTTTCAAGGACATCCTGGAATAATTCAGGCCCGTTCATTACGCCATAAGGGAGAACCAAGTACCTCCAGACTCCAAAAGGAGTGGCAAAGCAACACTTCCAAGATGAGGCTTCAGATAATCTGAGATGATGAAAACCTTCTGTGAGGTCTAAGACGGAGAAGACTTTTTTCCCTTTTAATTTTAAAGCAAGGTCATCCAATGTAGGTAACATTTTGGGTTTTTTAACAATCACTTTATTAAGATCAGATGGATCTAGACATAGTCTTACCTTGCCATTGGGTTTTTCCACAATAACAACTCGGTTTACATGTGCATTTGCATTTATATTTTTGACCTTGGCTATTGCGTTTCTATCTTCTAACCTTTGTAATTCAATTTTCAATGGTTCATACATGCAATGTGGAATTCTTTGAGCAGGATGACATATCTGTTCTACCATATCTCTGGTAGGAATTTCCACCGCTTCTGGCAATCTACCAACTCCTTCAAAAACATTTTGATGTTGTTCTATGAATTTATTTTTTTCAATACTTGACTCCACTGCATGCACTCGTTTAACTAGATTTAGTGAAACACACCCTGGTAAACCCAATAGCATGGTATTTGAATTAACCACAATGAAATCTTCATAACATTCTACATTTTTAAATTTGCACAATAAGTTTGTGATTCCTACAGGTTTAACTTTGTCTCCTGCAAACGACTCAACATTTAAATTAGTGTTCCTCAATTTCAAATTTAGATTTTTATTCACCTTCTCAAATATTTTTAGAGGCATAATACTCACATCGGCCCCAGTGTCCAACTTGCACTTCACCATTTGTTCTTCAATTAGAATATTTTCAACCCAGTCAGATTTACTTACACTTGAACTGACTGCACCACAATAATAATCACTGTCGTCAGACTGTCCATCCTCACATTTCACATCACATTTCACTTCCTGCACTTTACGATTCTTTACACGACAGCTCACAGCAAAATGATTTTCTATACCGCAGTTTGAACACTTCTTTCCAAATGCAGGACATTCCTTGGCTCCGTGAAATTGCTGGCATCTCCGGCAGTTAAACTTCTTTGTATTGTATTTATTTCTTTTTGCTGCATCAATTTCAACTGTTGGGTTCATCTCTTTGGCCTGGCCTTTGCTTATTTCACTAGCTCTGCATGTTCTGGCGACTGCTTGTAGAGTTAATGTGTCTTTTCTCAAAAGACTCTCCTGCACTGACTTGTCGCTTATCCCTTGTACAATCCTATCTCTGAGCAACTGGTCTTCCAGTGACTCATCACTGTTTTCATTTTGGTAGTTACAGGTGCTTATTAATTGCCTAAGCGAAGTATAAAAATTTTCGAAGGATTCACCTTCCTCTTGTTTCCTCTCGTTAAATTTGTATCTCTCGAAAACTTCATTGATTTTAGGATTTACGTATTCGTCAATAGCTTTAACTACTTTTTCGTAACATCCAATTTCTTCTTTGGTCAACTTCAGAGTTAGAAGTACCATTGCAGACTCTGGCCCCATCATATTCCTCAGTAGGGCTAGTTTAACTTTATCAGATTCCGTGTCTTTTTTGCTTCCAATCAAGAAGTCTTCAAAAAGACATTTCCAAAGTTTCCAGTCAGACGCCGCTGATGGTGATCTGATATCGAAATTCGGTGGCATTTTTACCGTCTGCGCCATGTTTTATAATTAAAATAAAATATATATTTGAAAAATTAGAAAAGAATTTATTACTTAAACTTCTACAGACATTTTACAATAGGTGGGAAAACCCCTACTTGACACATCATATATTGACACTGACATAACAGACACTGCTTTATCCCCTTAGTGCATAATCTAATTCCACACGAATTAGACGTTCCAAATTCAAATCAACTACCCTTGGGAGTTTCATACAACATTACCTCCCTTGGTAGCTAATGCTTTGCTTTACCTTGATGATAGCATGACATGTAATTAGACATTGTCGAGCAGGTGGTGTGAAATAGTAGATTATGCACTAAGGGGATAAAGCAGTGTCTTATGTCGCGGGTGGCATATTGAACCCTGAGCTAACGAGGGACTCAGTTAACTCCTGAGCGAAGCGAGGGAGTTATGTAGAGTCCTGAGTGACGCGAGGGGTTCAAGCTGCCCAAGACGAAGACAGGCTTTATCCCAGAGGAGCATACTCTACTTTTCACACCTTCTGCGAGGCAATAAAAATCTAAGGCTCCGAACTCAGCAGCCAACACCGTCTTTTATTTCACAATCGTTGAAGTCGGCCTTTTTTCTTTTTTTTATGAGTGGCCAGTTCGATTTTAGAACAAACCTTTTTACAATGCCATATGGGCGTTCTTTTACTTAGCGTTTTCCACGAGTTTCCACACGAATTTGACGTTCCAAATTCAAATCACATTACAACCCTTGGGAGTTTCATACAACATTACTTACCTTGGGAGATAATGCTTTGCTTTACCTTGATGATAGCATGACATGTAATTAGACATTGTCGAGGAGGTGGTGTGAAAATAAATGTATCTTTGAATCCAGGGGACTATACATTCTGTGACGGCGACAGTGGCGGTGGATTAGCGTTCCCTGAAAGAGATGACGGCACTCTGAGGTACTACTTACGAGGAGTTCTGACACCGCCGACCCGAGGCTGCACGGACACCTACGCCATCTTCACAAGAGTCCTCAACCACGGGAACTTCATAGAACAATGGACTGATAATCCAGGTACCATGGACTTCTTAATTCTTTTTATCGTGTCACTAGTCCTATGACCCAGTGTGGTGAAAGAATTTCAAGCGCGCCTCGAAGGCTCCTTTCGTCCATCCTTTCGACCATAAACCACGAGCACCAGCATGTCGATATAATATGTATTTAATGATAAAATTAGAAATATTATCCAGTTATTAGTTTTTTTTAAGTTTTAGTCTAAGGTAGTAAGTGTTTTGGTTAAGGCTAATCCTCAAATCCGAATTCCATACAAAATGTTTCGGACAAATACTCAAAAAGTACGCCGTATTATAGTAATTTCTTCACACTATTCGTTATGTCCATGTTTTTTGATTTCGTGAACAAAAAAAGTGAAAGGTTTCATACTTTAATTTAGATTTTATACGTGTTTTTAAGTTAGTAGGGTTAATTTTAAAACATGTATAAAATCTAAATTAAAATATGAAAGATAAAAGAGTCAGATGTTACGCATCATAATAATTATGCGACTACACTCGATTTTTGACGTGACTACGTCTAAGGATTCGATGAACGCCGGCGCGCCGGCTGCATGCACGAAAACGTTGACGTCATTGTCCGGTAACGCTCATTGTCTCGTTACGCTAGTAGTCACGTTAGACTATTGTCCGTAAAACCAACTTAACATACAACCAATTTTTTTTTCAGATGCTTCGCCGTCATCTTCATCAGTAAAGTGAGTGTCTAATCAGCAATGTCAAGGATTGTTCTACGTAGAAACATCGACATCGTGCTTCTTGAATTTCTTAGAAAATGATAAAATAATTGCGCTGTATAAAATTATATATATAACTAAAGAAACATTATGCTCATGCTGAACATTATGCTCATGCTGAACATTATGCTCATGCTGAACATTATGCTCATGCTAAACATTATGCTCATGCTAAACATTATGCTCAAGCTAAAAATTTGCTCATGCAAACATTCAATAATAATAATAATAATAATGTTTGGACATTCCACACAACGCCATCTAGCCCTAAACTAAGTAAGCTTGTATTATGGGAACCAGATAACTGATATAATACTTCTATATTTTTTTTGTCAATACAGTCATACATATAATAATACATAGAAAACACCCAGACTCAGGACAAACACCGATAATCATCACACAAATATTTGTCCTGAGCGGGAATCGACCCGCGACACCGGGCGTGGCAGACTAACACACTTGCCACTCGACCATCCGTGTCGTCAACATTATGCTCATGCTGAACATTATGCTCATGATAAACATTATGCTAATACTCAACATTATGCTCATGCTTAACATTATGCTCATGCTAAACATTACGCTCATACTAAACATTACGCTCCTACTAAACATTATGCTCATACTATACATTACGCTTTTGCTAAACATTACGCTGATGCTAAAAATTATGCTCATTCTAAACATTATGCTCAATATAATATATAAGTATATAATATTATTGTATAAAATATATATTTCATAAAAAAATATTGTATGTAATATATATATATATATATATAATATTATATATAATAGTATATTATATATATATATATATATATATATATATATATATATATAAATTATATATTTTTTTATAAGTCGTGTTTGTAATATGAATGATATATATAATACTATATATACTATTTGTTAATATTTATGGATTTCCGCAAAGTAACGCATGAATCAATCAATTATTATGGTCAAGCTAAACATTATGCTCATCCTCCGAATGATCCAACTGATCTTCAATCTAGATCAACAGGCACCTGCATTCTACCGCCATACCCCGAGCATGGTACTTACGTAACGGACGCGTCCGGCGCAAAGCCCGGTCAGGGTTTCGACCAACTCACTGTAAACGTGACTTGCGACCGTGGGTACGGCGTTTTCGGATACAGCTCGGCGTACTGTCGGCGTGGAGTGTGGCAGGAGAGCTTTCCGAAATGTGTCCGTGAGTGTTTCCTTGATCACTATTCAACTGAAAAATTTGTAAAACTTTGAAATTTATTGTAGAGGTACATTAGAAAAGTCATAATGTGTGGTACAAATTCCATAAGATTGACGCTTACCGTTTACATTTTATACCGTTTTAAAAGTTTCAACTCAGTATTTAACAGGGTTCCGTAGGTGCTAGAATCGGTGCAAATTAGGTGGTGACTCCTGGTGGTATCCTCTATCGATAACGCAACATTCTACAAATGTACGTATCATGTTAAATCTTTTTCGGATTTTAACTAGCTTTATACACCATATTATATCTAAATCATTCCACACGACAAGCGACAGTTAACGTGACCTGCAACCGTGAGTACGGCATCTTCTGGTACAGCTCGGCGTACTATCGGCGTGGAGTGTGGCAGGAGAGCTTTCCGAAATGTGTACGTGAGTAATTTTTTTAGCATTATTAGATCGACAGGCGTGACCTGCGACCGAGGGTACGGCGTCTTCGGGTACAGCTCGGCGTACTATCGGCGTGGAGTGTGGCAGAAGCGCTTTCCGAAATGTGTACGTGAGTGATTTTTTTAGCATTATTAGATCGACAGGCGTGACCTGCGACCGAGGGTACGGCGTCTTCGGGTACAGCTCGGCGTACTATCGGCGTGGAGTGTGGCAGAAGCGCTTTCCGAAATGTGTACGTGAGTGATTTTTTTAGCATTATTAGATCGACAGGCGTGACCTGCGACCGAGGGTACGGCGTCTTCGGGTACAGCTCGGCGTACTGTCGGCGTGGAGTATGGCAGGAGAGCTTACCGAAATGTGTCCGTGAGTGTTGCCTTGATCATAGACATAGACCGCGTGTTGGCCGAGTGAGAGGTTCAACTTTCGATCCGAAGGTCTTTGATTCGAACCCGGTCAGGTGTGTGTGTGCTTAACGGTGAACGAAAACATCGTGAGGAAACCAGCATGTCAGGCTCACCAGCCGACGTAAGTGCGATTACATATGGGAAGCAGGCTACCAGCGCCGATCTACCAGCGCTTATCGGAACCTCGCGTCGCGCGCAGGTAGTCAGCGCAGGCAATCTCTATATATTGTGGCGAACCCGCACCGATAAGAACCGAACGTCGCCGGCAAGTTCCAACCAGCTCCACCATTATTTTTGACGTCTGACGTACAAGGAGACGTACTGAAGACAGTCAGCTCCTGCTTATACCCGCTTGCTTTAGCGGTTATCTGAGCGAACCCGTACCGATAAGCCTTGGTAGATCGACGCTGGAAGCCTGCTTCCTACGTGTATACGCCCTTAGACGCCACTGACATTTCCTGCATGAGGCAGGACTGACTGTGTCAGCTAAGCCCGCACCATTCCGTGGAGTACCGCTGCCTGATATTTTGTAAAACCTTGATTATTGTTATCATTTCCTGTATCAGGACTGTGCCAGCTCAGTCCTCACCATTCCGTGGAGTACCGCTGCCTGATCCCCGGCACTGAAGACAGCCACCGCCCCTGCAGACGACAGGAACCTTCAGGGACCATCGTCAGCCCGCACTGCCGCACTCCCAATTACTACTCCACGACCTCGCTGTCATTCATGCGGTGCATCGACGGGTATTGGAACTACATCGCGAGGTGCAACCTAGGTTCGTATCGGTTATATTTATTTTCTTGGTTTGACAGCTTGACCATACATATAAGTATACGAGAATACAACCTAGTTTGACCATACATTTTAACCAACATAGCAGGTTTTTTTTATATAAGTAATAAGTAAGAGATCACACCTGCCCATGAACCGAACATACTCGCACTGCCGCACTCCCAACTATTACTCCATGATCTCGCTGTCATTCATGCGGTGCATCGACGGGTATTGGAACTACATCGCGAGGTGTGTCTACATCTAGGTTCGTATTCAATCAATCAATCAATCAATCAAAATTGTTTATTTCAGTTCTATGACACCATATTTGGATTTAACCGTTTGACCATTCATATTTACGAAATGTAATCTAGGTTTGATAGCCCTATCATTCATAAATACGAGAATACAATCTAGTTTGACCAAACATTTTAACCGACATAGCAATTTTTTTATATGAGCAAGTAAGAGATCACACCTGCCCATGAACATAAAATACTCGTACACGTCATGACATTGATTCACAAAGGCACTAGGCAGGTTGCTTTATACTATCGTCAGCCCGCATTGCCGCACTCCCAATTACTACTCCATGACCTCGCTGTCGTTCATGCGGTGTATCGACGGGTATTGGGACTACATCGCGAAGTGCAATCTAGGTATGACAGCTTGTATTTTTTTATCATTTTGTATTGCGGATTTGAAGACCCCGTGTGTTGACGGTCTATGTACACTTTGACCTGTGCGGTTAAGGTTCCTCATCAAACCCTGCCGCTATGATGAACTGCAGGTTTTTTTTGTAAGAAAGCTCAACTAATTCGTCAGGGCTTAATATCGTATATGTTTCCCCAGATAAATACTGCGCATATGTAACGGTCCACAAAACCTCTGAAAATGATGTGTTAACAAAAGTATCAATGGATTTACCTTCATCAGTTAGAGTGTCGTAAGATTAAAATAATATACCTACAAAATGGCAGCAGTACGTATTTCTGTGTATTGTAGGTGAGTTAACATTTTGAGAACATTATGCTTGTTGTAGAGTGTGGTAGAGTAACCCCTGAAGAAGTCCAGTTCTCCAATAAGCGTATGAGACGCGGCGAGCTGCCGTGGCATGCCGAGATCTACAGGAACGGGGAGGAGAACGGGTACAAGCTGGTCTGTGGCGGCTCACTCATCAGCAACGACATCCTTATTACAGGTACTCACCTTATAAATCACTCTATTTATGTATTTATTGTAGAGTAATTTCGAAGAAGTCCTGTTCTCGACAAGCGTATGAGACGCGGTGATGCCGTGGCATGCCGAGATCTACAGGAACGGGGAGGAGAACGGGTACAAGCTGGTCTGCGGCGGCTCACTCATTAGTAACGACATCCTTATTACAGGTACTCACCTTATAAATCACTCTATTTATGTATTTATGGTAGAGTAATTTCGAAGAAGTCCTGTTCTCGACAAGCGTATGAGACGCGGAGATGCCGTGGCATGCCGAGATCTACAGGAACGGGGAGGAGAACGGGTACAAGCTGGTCTGCGGCGGCTCACTCATTAGTAACGACATCCTTATTACAGGTACTCACCTTATAAATCACTCTATTTATGTATTTATGGTAGAGTAATTTCGAAGAAGTCCTGTTCTCGACAAGCGTATGAGACGCGGTGATGCCGTGGCATGCCGAGATCTACAGGAACGGGGAGGAGAACGGGTACAAGCTGGTCTGTGGCGGCTCACTCATCAGCAACGACATCCTTATTACAGGTACTCACCTTATAAATCACTCTATTTATGTATTTATGGTAGAGTAATTTCGAAGAAGTCCTGTTCTCGACAAGCGTATGAGACGCGGTGATGCCGTGGCATGCCGAGATCTACAGGAACGGGGAGGAGAACGGGTACAAGCTGGTCTGCGGCGGCTCACTCATTAGTAACGACATCCTTATTACAGGTACTCATCTTATTTATATAGAGTGTGGTAGAAGAAGTCCAGTTCTCGACAAACGTATGTGACGCGGAGATGCCGTAGCTTGCCGAGATCAACAGGAACGGGGAGGAGAACGGGTACAAGCTGGTCTGTAGTTACTCGCTCATTAGCAACGACATCCTTCTTACAGGTACTCATCTTATTTATATAGAGTGTGGTAGAAGAAGTCCAGTTCTCGACAAACGTATGTGACGCGGAGATGCCGTAGCTTGCCGAGATCAACAGGAACGGGGAGGAGAACGGGTACAAGCTGGTCTGTAGTTACTCGCTCATTAGCAACGACATCCTTATTACAGGTAGGTACTCATGTTATTAATAGAGTGTGGTAGAGTAACTCCCGATGAAGTCCAGTTCTCCAACAAGAGGATGAGACGCGGCGAGCTACCGTGGCATGACGAGATCTACAGGAATGGAGAGGAGAACGGGTACAAGCTGGTGTGTGGTGGCTCACTCATCAGCAACGACATCCTTATTACAGGTAATCATATTATCAATAGAGTGTGGTAGAGTTATTTTGAAGATGTCCTGTTCTCCAACAAGCGCATGAGACGCGGCGAGCTGTCGTGGTATGCCGAGATCTATAGGAATGGAGAGGAGAAAGGGTACAAGCTGGTCTGTGGCGGCTCGCTCATCAGCAACGACATCCTTATTACAGGTACTCATTTAAATAGAGTGTGGTAGAGTAATTTCGAAGAAGTCCAGTTCTCGATAAGCGTATGAGACGTGGAGATGCCGTGGCATGCCAAGATCTACAGGAACGGGGAGGAGAACGGGTACAAGCTGGTCTGTGGCGGCTCACTCATCAGCAACGACATCCTTATTACAGGTACTCACCTTATAAATCACTCTATTTATGTATTTATGGTAGAGTAATTTCGAAGAAGTCCTGTTCTCGACAAGCGTATGAGACGCGGTGATGCCGTGGCATGCCGAGATCTACAGGAACGGGGAGGAGAACGGGTACAAGCTGGTCTGTGGCGGCTCACTCATCAGCAACGACATCCTTATTACAGGTACTCACCTTATAAATCACTCTATTTATGTATTTATGGTAGAGTAATTTCGAAGAAGTCCTGTTCTCGACAAGCGTATGAGACGCGGTGATGCCGTGGCATGCCGAGATCTACAGGAACGGGGAGGAGAACGGGTACAAGCTGGTCTGTGGCGGCTCACTCATCAGCAACGACATCCTTATTACAGGTACTCACCTTATAAATCACTCTATTTATGTATTTATGGTAGAGTAATTTCGAAGAAGTCCTGTTCTCGACAAGCGTATGAGACGCGGTGATGCCGTGGCATGCCGAGATCTACAGGAACGGGGAGGAGAACGGGTACAAGCTGGTCTGCGGCGGCTCACTCATTAGTAACGACATCCTTATTACAGGTACTCATCTTATTTATATAGAGTGTGGTAGAAGAAGTCCAGTTCTCGACAAACGTATGTGACGCGGAGATGCCGTAGCTTGCCGAGATCAACAGGAACGGGGAGGAGAACGGGTACAAGCTGGTCTGTAGTTACTCGCTCATTAGCAACGACATCCTTATTACAGGTACTCATCTTATTTATATAGAGTGTGGTAGAAGAAGTCCAGTTCTCGACAAACGTATGTGACGCGGAGATGCCGTAGCTTGCCGAGATCAACAGGAACGGGGAGGAGAACGGGTACAAGCTGGTCTGTAGTTACTCGCTCATTAGCAACGACATCCTTATTACAGGTACTCATTTAAATAGAGTGTGGTAGAGTAATTTCGAAGAAGTCCAGTTCTCGATAAGCGTATGAGACGTGGAGATGCCGTGGCATGCCGAGATCTACAGTAACGGGGAGAATAAGCTGGTATCAATAAATAAATTTTCTCATTAGTAAATATTTTTTTATTACAGGTAAGTCTTCATTATGTCAGCCTTTGGACGTCCACAGCTGGGACAAATGAATATGACATGCCTGCATGCACGTGTTTTAATGCACACATAGATTTTATGAACAGAAAAATCCATTGGTGTATGACCGGGTTCGAACCCACGACCTCCCGAAACGAACTACTCGGCCAACACGGCTTTTTGAATACTTCTGTTAATGATCCTCTTTCAGCTGCGCAATGTTTCTGGGGCCCCGATGGATTGCTGCCAGTGACGCGGTTCGCAGTGGCAGTTGGAAAACTATTTCGAGCTTGGAACAGCAAGGCTGATGAGGTCCAGAAAGCTGATGTGAGTTTAACTCTGTAAATCTGGCTTGAAATAAAATAGTATAAACAGTTTATTAATAATTTGTTCAATTATAAGGCAAAAAATATAGTAAATGAACTTGAATTACATAATAGTACATTATTGCAAAGGCAGCGAAATAGGCAATTGCAGGTCGAGTATGAGTTTGAAGGCCGAGCCGCAGGCGAGAACTTCAATAATACGAGACAGGTAATTGCCATTTCGGCCGAGGCATATATAGTGCTTTTCTTAAAAAAATGCAAGGAAATAAAAAAGGGCCTTTTAAATAATGTTCAATACCGTTTTTAATATGAACTGTACATTTCAGCATGGAATAAATCGCTCATAATGTAGATGGCTTTTTAGTTTTAGCAATTTCATTGAAGTATGCCAAAAACACTATATTTTTCTTTAGATTTAGCTGGAAGCAGGTTTTCCATCGCTAATTTAGCTTCCGATCTCAAATCTGGTGGAGTGCAGTCAATGCCCATTTCATTTTCACTTTCAGAATCATCGGAACTCATTTTATTTTTATTTTACAGTTTGTGCCGAAAAAGGTTAAACGCATCTGTGGCTATACAGCCACGAATACGCAATGTGTACGATAGATGAAAGAGTTCTAAATTCAAACAGCACACCGTTTCATACAACATTGCCGGCGCGCTTTTCGTTCCAAATTCAAACAGCATACCGTTTCATACAACATTGCCGGCGCGCTTTTCGTTCCAAATTCAAACAGCACACCGTTTCATACAACATTGCCGGCGCGCTCTTCGTTCCAAATTCAAAGAACACGCCGGTCTACGTAAATATGATACTTCGCGTGTTCTTTATTTAAAAGTAATGGCAATTTATTTGACGACACCGATGGTAGAATGGCAAGTGTATTGGACTGCCACGCCTGGTGTAGCGGGTTCGATTCCCGCTTCAGGACAAACATTTGTGTGATGAACATTGGTGTTTGTCCTGAGTCTGGGTGTTTTCTATGTATTATATGTATGTATTTACAAAAAAAAAAAAAAAAAAAAGTATATAAGTATTGTATCAGTTATCTAGTTCCCATAGTACAAGTTCTGCTTAGTTTGGGGATAGATGACGTTGTGTGAAATGTCCAAAATATTTATTTTATTTATTTTATTATTTAATATTTCCGCGCATGTTTAAGAAAACTCAATTAAATTAATACAAAATTATAAATGTTCCAGCAGAATGTAATAAGTATTCCCATCACCATATTAACTTCAACACTAATAAATCAAGGTTTTACAAAAATATACCTACTACATCCGACTTCAATTGGACTGTACTAGTGACCGTAAACACCAATGAATAGTCACAAGGGAATTAAATACGAAATTTCGTTTACTTAGATGTCATCATGTTTTGACGTGACTACTTACGTCTAATAAATCGATGAACGCCGCCGCGCCGGCGCCGCCCCGGCTGCATGCACGAAAACGTTGACGTAATGTCCGGTAACGCTCATTGTCCCGTTACGCTGGTAGACACGTTAAACTATCGTCCGTAAACCAACTTTACAGACAACCAATTTTTTTTGTATCGGCTTATAGACAAAAACGTTCTGCGGTAACAAAAATCATAACTCTTTTTTTTAAGTCTGTCGAAAAACTGTTCATGTTTTGTGTTGCTAATGCAATTATGGTTTTCAGGTGCGAGAAATCCAAGTGCCTTTAACATACCAAGGTGCAAGGACGAACTACCAGGCGGACATAGCCGTGGTGGTAGTAGCAAGAGCGTTCGAGTTCAACACCTTCGTGCGACCCGTGTGCCTCGACTTCGACCGACGGGAGCCGAGCTTTGGTACCAAAGGCAGAGTAAGTTTCATCAAGAGATTTGTCAATCCAAGTGTCTACAAGGTACCAGGGTGCACAGACGAGATATAAGTACCAGGCAGTTATAGCCGTGGTGGTAGTAGCAAGAGCGTTCGAGTTCAACACCTTCGTGCGGCCCGTGTGCCTCGACTTTGAGCGACGGGAGCCGAGCTTTGGTACCAAAGGCAGAGTAAGTTTCATCAAGAGATTTGTCAATCCAAGTGCCTACAAGGTACCACGGTGCAAGGGCGAAATACCAGGCAGACATAGCCGTGTTTATAAGAGCACGAGCGTTTTAGTTTAACACCTTCGTGCGACCCGTGTGCCTCGACTTCGAGCGACAGAACTCGAGCTTTGGTACCAAAGGCAGGGTAAGTTTCATCAAGAGATTTGTCAATCCAAGTGTCTACAAGGTATCAAGGTGCAAGGATGAACTACCAGGCAGACATAGCCGTGTTTATAGTAGCACGAGCGTTTTAGTTCAATACCTTCGTGCGGCCCGTGTGCCTCGACTTCGAGCGACAGAACTCGAGCTTTGGTACCAAAGGCAGAGTAAGTTTCATCAAGAGATTTGTCAATCCAAGTGTCTACAAGGTATCAAGGTGCAAGGATGAACTACCAGGCAGACATAGCCGTGTTTATAGTAGCACGAGCATTTTAGTTCAATACCTTCGTGCGGCCCGTGTGCCTCGACTTCGAGCGACAGAACTCGAGCTTTGGTACCAAAGGCAGAGTAAGTTTCATCAAGAGATTTGTCAATCCAAGTGCCTACAAGGTACCACGGTGCAAGGGCGAAATACCAGGCAGACATAGCCGTGTTTATAGTAACACGAGCGTTTTAGTTCAATACCTTCGTGCGACCCGTGTGCCTCGACTTCGAGCGACAGAACTCGAGCTTTGGTACCAAAGGCAGGGTAAGTTTCATCAAGAGATTTATCAATCCAAGTGCCTACAAGGTATCAAGGTGCAAGGATGAACTACCAGGCAGACATAGCCCTGTTTATAGTAACACGAGCGTTTTAGTTCAATACCTTCGTGCGGCCCGTGTGCCTCGACTTCGAGCGACGGGAGCCGAGCTTTGGTACCAAAGGCAGGGTAAGAGCAAGGGGGCAAGATGTTTGTCAAAAAAAATAGTCTATCGGGATTAAGGGCGCCTTCAAATTGAGGCGTGTGGAATCGCCACTGTGGCGCCTCTTGTGTAAATAAATAAATAATATTTGGACATTCCACACAACGCCATCTAGCCCCAAACTAAGCAAGATTGTACTATGGGAAGTATGGGAACCAGTTATCTGATAGATAGAATACTTACATACTTTTTTGTAAATAGATAGATAGGTAGGTACAGTCGTAGATAGAAAACACCCAGACTCAGGATAAACACCGATGTTCGTAGCACAAATGTTTGTCCGGGAATCGAACTTGCGACTCTCGGCGTTGCGAACCAACGCACTTGCCTCTCGACCATCTGTGTCGTTAAATTTAAATTAAATTTCCCGCCAGGTAGCCGTGTGGAGGCCTACTGAAAATGCTTCCGTAGCCCTGCAAGCCCTGGACCTTCCTTACCTGGAAACCTCCGCCTGCATACGAGACGTGCCCATGAAGTACAGATCCTTCATCACTGGTGATAAGATCTGCGCTGGAGATCTATCATGTAAGTTGTGAGGACTTGGAGATTTTTTTGTAAAAATCTGAAGAGACGAACATTACGTTTTCCTGATGTAGGTACAGTCAGCTGCACCTACATGTATACACTCCCAAGCGTTTATATTTATATTTTACTCTTAATTTAACAAAGACATTCTTCTTTTGACAAGAATTCTGACAAGATACCTACTATATTGATTTGAAAATTCTTGCGTGCACTTTTCCGAAATTAAGAGTTACATACAAATTGTAAATGTGAAAACATGTCTGTGCAGCTGACTGTACCTAAATACATTTTTCACTATATTATTCTAAAAATAAAACATTTAAATTAAACCAATTATATCAAATTAAAAACATACCTACAAACTAAATGTAAAAATTATATAACAAGCTCAAACTGAAAACCCGACTGCAATATTATCGGCATATTGGATTTCTAACACTTTATTCTTGTTCTATGACAGTTTCATGACAATAAACAAGTAAGTTGACAATAAACATATGACTTATAAATATATATTTTGTAATCTCCATATAATTTCCTTCATTTTAATACCCTACTCGATAGGTTTGGTAAACAAAAATTTATTAACGACTTACTATTTATTTGGCGCCAAAAATCTGCCATTTTGATAACTTTTTTTTAAACTATCATAAGGACACTCGGGTTATTTAGATGGATCTAACGATATTATCTGTCAAAATCCAGCATTGGAGTTAACTGAGTCCCTCGTTAGCTCAGGGTTCAATATGCCACCCGCGACATAAGACACTGCTTTATCCCCTTAGTGCATAATCTACTATTACATACCTACCATAGACTTTTTTCATTTCATTCAACAAGACGGAGTGCTATCTAACATTACAAAGCACTCTAAATAAAGAGGTAAAAGAGTTGGGCCGATGAGTTTGGAGCTAAGATTTTACGGAACTTCGGCATTCAGATCTACGGAAAAATAAATAAGTGAAATGCTTTATTCTATTAGAAAGTTATTTGATTACTTTTTATGTTTTATTCTCTTTATGAATTCACAATTACAGAGTAAACTATCCATCGATATTAAATCGTATAAAACTATGTAATATCGATGAAACTGTCACGTTTTTTTTCAATAGAACTTGAAGATAAGTACCTACTTGTTATTCAATTAAGCCTTCTTCTATTTGGAACAACCAGGCCCTACACCATATAGTACTCTTATGATACAAACAAATCAAAGTTACGGAAATCCCCTATAGTAGTCCAACATTGCCCATCTCTGGTATTATGTTCAGCACCAACTTTGACAGATATTCGGCTGCTTCGCGGCGACAATGGCTATTTGCAGGCGTTGTTTCCGGTGCTTTCTTACTTCTGTGATACTTACCTACATACATTATTTTTTATGGGCATTTATTTTTATTACTATTTTGTGTCATGTATTGTATATGTATTAACTAACTATAATACGTGTTTATACTGTAAATTAAATATTGCATGCCCGCGATGGTAGAATACATTGAAACTCAATAATTTTTTTCTTCCTCATGTACAAACAGCGTCAGAGATAAGTATCCCCCTTACACAAGACACCCAGCTATAAATACTATCAAAAAATTGTAATATTTAAAATTATTTTTAGGCTTACGTAAGGTTATACAAATAGAATTTATTTTTTAAAGGCAAAACTTCTCCATTCGCCGCGACGACACGGTGATTTAAAGGGATTTGAAGCTGGGTCTTATAATGAAAGGGGGATACTTATCTATGACGCTGACTGTACGTACATGTAGTTCACGCAATAAATAAATACTTTACTTTACTGTACTTTACATACATACCCTACAAGATACACGCGAAAAAACCCTTCCTTGGCAGTCGGGAAAAAAATCGTTTAAAATTTTCTTTTCAGCCAAGTTTCCATTCTGCGAGGGAGACATCGGCGGAGGTCTCGCGTTCCCAGAAACAGAAGACGGAACCGAGCGGTACTACCTTCGAGGAGTTCTGTCAGCGCCGAGCGTCGAAGGCTGCTCCGACACCGCCGTGCATCTCTTCACGCACATACACACCCACGACTCCTTTGTCCGACAGTGGACTGTCAATGAAGGTAAAGCATAAATGTCTCTCAACGAAAGCTGGCGCTGTCAAAGTACTCACACTTGTGCTTATTCACTACATTTTGGCATAATCTGGAGGCACGGCAGTGCCTCCGAAGCCGAAACGAGCAGCACGCCCGTAACCACCTTTTCTCGAAGCAACTCGAGGCACTTTTCAGCTTCTTAAATATCTGTTAATGACTATGGTTAAAATCTTGAAAGTTATGTTACAAAGAGAACATTGTTTATACAAGTAAACTTCACTTAATGCAATGAAATTATAATAAAACTTGTTTGACATTATTTAAATATTATTAATTATCAATCATTTACAATTATTTAGAAATTTATATTATGATATTTTTTATTAATTTAATTATTGTTTTTTACTGTGTGCAACTGCATATATGTGCTATTATATATTATTTTTGGAAATGACTTGTAACAAATAGTTGCCAATAAAAAAACTATGAACTATGAACTTCCAAAAAATACGTTTCTAGCCATAAAACTTTCCTAAATACCCATCTCCAAAGTTCCACTGCTTTGTCACACATTCACTCACTCACGTATAGGTAATCAAAAGTCTGAGCCAAATCTAGAAGGGCTAGAAACCAAAGTTATCAAATTCCCGCATGGTAGCCAAATGAGGAAGCGATAATGAATAACCAAAGCCTCACGTATTTTCGCGGTAGTAAGAGCTCGTTTTGGCTTTGTTTTTACATTAGAAAGGTTTTTGTTTGGATACTATTTTCCCTAGCTGCGTGTGCATCAATTTATGTCTTACGTATTCTATTTCTTATTATTTTCAGGAGCCTTACTAGTTTCGACAGACAGGTAAGTTGAATTTTCTAGACTTATACTTTAGAAAACGCTGGCCGCAATGCGTTTGTTTGCGTGTAACAAATGTAATATAGACGGCCACCGTTAGCTGTGGTCGGTGGCTCGTTTGCGCTAGCCGCAAACGAGCCGCAAAACGATTTGCACTAGATTACCTACCTAACCTATTATTAAAATGAAAAATATTGGGTATCACTGGCACATCGCACACTAATCTCACACTCAGTTTATAAATCCTCTCTTTGGCCTCTTTCTACTCGTACCTACTATATCTTTTAACCATAGAAGTATTAAAGTTTAGAATCACACTGTAGAACATTGAAAATGCGACCAAGAAAAGGGAGCCACATTGGCTAACTTCATACATTGTGTTTCTATACATTAATACTTCTGTGTTTTAACATATTAATACAATAAACATTCTACTCGAAATAAACTCATCTTCCCAATGTGCTTGAGGTCTTCCCCTTCCCACTTGCATTGCGGGCCCTATAAAGAAGTCACCTCTTTGGTCCATCTCTGGACTTTTTTTTATACGAGCATAAAACACAATTAGGGAGCACCCTAACCCTAACCCTAAGTAATGTGTTTGCAACGTAGCATAGCACATCTCTGGTGGAAAAGCATTTCCACCAGAGATGTGCTATGCTACGTTGCTATGGATGCGTTTGATATCCACCAATCATATTCATTGGTGCACATAGCTTAGTACTCGTGGAAACGGATTCAACTAAGATGGAATATATGGAAGGATGTGTGCTATGAATGCGTGCTATGCCGCTTCCCTACTATCGAGACATCGCATAGCTCGAGCTGCGCATCTTTTTCGCGCAGCTACTTAGCGGCAGCGCATCTTCATAGCGCATCTTCATAGCGCATCTTCCTCGCACAGCTACATATCTTAGTATTGGTGGAAACGGTCACATATTTTCGTAGCGTAGAATTCACATCTTCGCAGCATAGCTGCATAGCACATCTCTGGTGGAAAGGCACCCTAAACACTGATCATCACACAAAATTTTGTCCTGATGCAAGAATCAAATTAGATGATAATATTATTACCACAGTGAACAAATGAGCCCCAAATGCGTGCTACCACCGTACCCTGAACACGGCACTTACAAATCCAACGTGCCTGGTGGACAGCCGGGTCAGGAGGCTGCTCTGCTCACTGTCAACGTGACCTGCCAGCCAGGACATGCCGTCCTTGGCGCCAGCTTCGTATACTGCGTGCAGGGCACCTGGTCTGAGGCACTGCCTAAATGCGTCTGTGAGTATTACACATGTAAATGATTGCTTCTTCTATTTCATTGTCACATGGTGATGTTATTTTAATTTGTAACAGCTTTATAACCGGTGATTTTGTAACACCCTGTTATTTTTCTCACTTTTTTACTCTCTGAGACCAAATCTGTTAGAAAATAACCGGTGATATTCGCTCGGCGCGCCCCGGCAGGCGATTTTATACACCGCCGGTCGCAGTGATTGATTCATGTCATGATACTTGTTGCCAACTACTCGTTTGGGTGTTACTGGATGGGATCTCATAAATAACAATAACAGTCAGAATTAAAGTATACTGATATTGAATTAT
This sequence comes from Lobophora halterata, assembly GCA_932526365.1. Classification (NCBI taxonomy): domain Eukaryota; kingdom Metazoa; phylum Arthropoda; class Insecta; order Lepidoptera; family Geometridae; genus Lobophora; species Lobophora halterata. Next base: position 3,700,274 of record OW052028.1, on the reverse strand, counting down.
CTAAAATTTCCTTTTTTTTCGCATTTATTCCTAGGGTGCCAATAACAGGTTGGTTTACTCTACCTATTTCACTGATGGAGGCCACTGATGAAATATAACAGTGTTACAAAATCACCGGTTATAGAGCTGTTACAAAATGAAATAATATACCATGAGGACTCGCTATTCTGGGCGCCACTTTACTAAAAATTCATGAATTTCAGCCGTATGCGAGTTAGTGCCGCATCCGTCGGTGGAATACCTCTGTCAGTTGGAGGGAACGGATGACAGCTACCGACCCTGCAGGGAACAGGAGCTGCACGGCACCAAGGTACCGATCCACACTACGACAAACTAAACCCCTAAATAAATAAATAAATGAAAATAAAAATTATTTATTTCGGACAACTAGATCCATACAAAAAATACAAAACATTAAACATTAAAAAGACATAACATAATTTTAAACCTATCATTATAATCACAAAATTTAAATTTAAATTAAACTATTTACACAACTAACTAATAACAGAGAAGAATAATAAATAACACTAAATATAAAAAAAATAAAACTATAAATTTTTCGGTTTAACATTTTTTTGACGTGGTTACGTCTAATTAATCGACGCCGGCTGCATGTACGAAAACGTTGACGTCAATGTCCGATAGCGCTGTCATTGTCCCGTTACACTGGTAGTCACGTTAAACTATCGTCCGTGAACCAACTTTATAGACAACCAATTTATTGCAGTTGATCATTTTTTATTTACACAAGTAACTAATAACAGAGACGAATAATAAATAACACTAAATATAAAAAAAATAAACTATAAATAACCTAGTCGGTCGTTGTCACCACCAAACGGCAACGTGCCCAGAACGCTGGCGGCATTGCCACGTTGAATGGCGATGCTTATACGCTGTGCAAAGTAGAAACCAGCATTCTGGTCACGTGTAGACTCTTTTAGCCTATCAGCCAGAACTTTGTAGATTTTGTGTGCCCCTGGTCCCCAAGGGCCTAATGTTTCTACCCCAAACGGCCAAACATGTATCCATTATCTAGAAGTGCATATTTGCGCCGTTTGAGGGAAATTTGAATTTCAATTTAACCATATTAAATTGAAATTGAAATCGAAATAAATAAAGTCAAATACAAAGTTCGGGATGAGCACCTACAATCGAGCTAAATACTAAATGTAGAGACAATCTTGTTTGCCAAGAAATGAATGGTTGGTCTGTTTTCTCGATACGACGCGGGTGAAGCTGCGGGCTATTAAGTTTTTTTTTTTATTTCATAAATGAATTGGCAATCAATGTTTAATATTATAGCAGTCAGGTTTTTCAATATTTTTTTATGTGACTACGTCTAATAAATTGATGAACGCCGCCGCGCCGCGCCGGCTGCAAGCACTAAAACGTTACGTCATTGTCCGGTAACGCTCATTGTCCCGTTACGAACTATCGTCCGTAAACCAACATTACAGACAACCATTTTTTCAGTTTCAGGTTTTCAGCATGTATATTTTATACATATATTATTATAATTGTTTTTAAACAGGTAAAGCCCGATTGCCGAAGACCGAACTACTACTCAGCGACCAACCTCATCCTCATGCGGTGCAAGGACGGACATTGGAACTACATCGCGCGGTGTACGCCAGGTAACTTAAAAATAACATACCTAAACTTAAACTAAACTTCTAATACCTACTATATTCTAATATCTAGTAGGTATACCTAACTAAACTTGTGCAGTCAGCATCAAAAGTCGATGATCACATTCTGATTTTCAAATTCACTTTACACCATTTATTATGCTTTAAGGGTAATCCTCAAATCCGAGTTCCATACAAAAATGTTTCGGAAAAATACTCAAAAAGTGCGCCGTATTATAGTAATTTCTTCACACTATCCGTTTCGTCCATGTTTTTTTGATTATGTGAACAGAAAAAGTGAAAGGTTTCATACTTTAATTTAGATTTTATACGTGTTTTTAAGTTAGTAGTGTTAATTTTAAAACACGTATAAAATGATGCCCCTTAATCGCTCAACATGACAAGCGCCAATACTGAATGAACATCATATAATTTAATATAATATAATAGAATATAATTTATAATAACAATTTTGAAAATCTTAATGTGGTCATCGAATTTTGATGCTGATTGTACTTGCTTCTTAACTTGTTTATATTTCTGTAAGTTTGTACCAAACATAGGTTAATAACGGTGTTCCTATAGAACACCAAGATGGACAAGTATCAAATTAAAATCGAGTCGTAACACAGGACCAAATCATTTCAGAAACCCTGTCAATAAATATGAAATAACTCTTTTTTCAAATATTTTTTGTTACATTTAACGATGTAGTTTGATGTTTGTTAATAAAAATCAACAATGAAAAAGCCCAGTAGTTTTAACATAATATATTTAATCTAGCCCAGATACTTCTCTTCTTCTAAATTTTGCCTCGGACAAAAATGTACTTGAAGTTAGCCAATTGAAATCCCTTTTTTAGCGCATTTTCAATGTACAGACAGCGTCAGAGATAAGTATCCCCCTTGCACAAGGCACCCAGCTATAAATCCTTTCAAAAAAAATTAATACTTAAAATTATTTTTAGGATTACATACTGTTATACAAATATAATTTATTTTTTAAAGACAAAACTTCTCCATTCGCCGCGACGGTGATTTAAAGGGATTTGAAGCTGGGTATTATAATGCAAGGGGGATACTTATCTATGACACTGTCTGTACCTACTACAGTGTGGTTCTTTACTTTAGTATTTCTGTGCAAATATCTTATAAGGAGTATTCATTCATTTATTCATTTCAAGACAGCTGTAGTGTTCTACTCTATGATTTAAAATCATATGTATATGAACTCGTAATATCAAGAGTTTTAATTTAGCATTCAGACTCATATTTGTTTGCAAATGATTATTTTGTCAATATTTTTTTAGATCAATAAAAACAAGCAAAACATTTTTGAATGTGACGAATGATGACGATCAATGGAATCTTCTTGGTCATAGGACTCCTCAGAAAAAATGGAGTACTAAAAGCATTTTTGTGTGCATTTTTGTGTTCTTGAGTGGAGACCACGTCTAGGCAAACGCAGTGTAGGACGACCTTTGGCCAGTTGGAGCGATGATCTGCGCGCTATAGCTGGCAGAAAGTGGATGAGGAGAGCCGAAGAACGGGCTCAGTGGCGCGCCTTACACTTATATACACGGTAAATTTTTAATCTCTAGAAAAAAAAATACACATGGTCAGTTACCGTTACTGAACACAGATATGGCAAAGAAGCTTGAAAAAATGAAGTCGAATTTTCGTCAATTTTTAAAAAAATTAAAAATGGATAACTGCTACCGTTAGTTAGTAGTCCGTTTCCTATGAATTCGCATCAGGCAGTACCCTTTATTATTAATAATTTAAGTTTTATTCATCAATTGGCAAACCCGGGTACCTAGCTCGAGTCAGCTCGCCGCTGCTCGGTTCGGGCGCCGCACTCGCGCCGCTGTCACTCGCACATTTTGTAGAAATTCAAAATTCTGACTGCATAGATACAACGTAGTACCCTGTCTACATTGCTCATTATTTTTTTTTTGATAATATAAAATTGGTGGTGTATAGTATATTATTCTTTTACGTCTATCCACATCCTCAGAATGCGGCAGAGTGACGCCAGATGGGGCTGAACTGGTGGTGGGCGGGGTCCGGGCCAAGAGGGGCGAGATCCCCTGGCACGCGGGGATCTACCGCAAGAAGGTGGCGCACAGACCTTCGTATGACCAGGTCTGCGGGGGATCGCTGATCAGCAACACCATCGTCATTTCTGGTAACAATCGTCATTTATGGTAACCATCGTCATTTTTGGTAACCATCATAATTTCAGGTAACACTCGTCATTTCTAGTAACTATCGTAATCTCTGGTAACAGTCGACTTTTCGAGTAGCAATCGTCATTTCTGGTAACCATTGTCAATTCTGGAAACTATCATAATTTCTAGTTACATTGTCAACAATGGTTATCATCGTCAACTCTGGTAACAATCGTCATTTCTAGTAACATTGTCAACTCTGGTAACAATCTCCATTTCTAGTATTATTGTCAACTCTGGTAACAATCGTCAATTCTGGTAACTATCGTCATTCCTAGTAACTATAGTAATTTCAGGTAACGTGGTTTTTCGAATTTTAATCCACATCTCTTGTTTATATAACGGTTTGACCGTTTCAGCCGCGCACTGTTTCTGGACTGATGTGGAGAAACAGCTCCCAGCGTCGCTGTTCGCGGTGGCCGCAGGGAAGATCTACCGAGCTTGGAACCATCCAGAAGATGAGGCGCAGAAGTCTGAAGTAAGCTTTGATAAACTAGCAATTTGCCCAATTTTTTCACCTCACGTGCCTAAACTCCTTAACCAATTTAGCTCATCTACGAATCCGAGATTTATAAAAAAATATTTTAGGCAGTTTTTTTGTTATACCAGGAAGTTTTAAATATTATATCTGGAAGTTTTATGTTATACCAGGTAGATTTATGTTATAGGTACCAGGAAGTTGTATGTTATACCAGGTAGATTTATGTTATAGGTACCAGGAAGTTGTATGTTATACCAGGTAGATTTATGTTATAGGTACCAGGAAGTTGTATGTTACCTATACCAGGTAGATTTATGTTATAGGTACCAGGAAGTTGTATGTTATACCAGGTAGATTTATGTTATAGGTACCAGGAAGTTGTATGTTATACCAGGTAGATTTATGTTATAGGTACCAGGAAGTTGTATGTTACCTATACCAGGTAGATTTATGTTATAGGTACCAGGAAGTTGTATGTTATACCAGGTAGATTTATGTTATAGGTAACAGGAAGTTGTATGTTATACCAGGTAGATTTATGCTACAGGTACCAGGAAGTTTTATGTTATACCAGGAAGTTTTATGTTAGGTATACCAGGAGGTTTTATGTTATTTCTGAACGATTTCTTCCATTCTAAAACAGAAGGGCGATTTCCTAAGCCTGACAGCAGTTATCGAATGGTACGTCAAATCTGACAGAAAATGGCCGACCTCTCGAAGCCCGATAGCAACAGAAATCCTCGGGTGACGTCATTTTTTTCCCCCTCTTGACCATTCAATCCGATAACGAGAACTAATGACGGCTTAGCAAATAGCCCCGCTGCTGCAGACACGAATGGCCGAGTGACAAGTTAATAAAAGTTAAAAGCCAAAGTAATCTATCTATCTATCAGTTATCTGGTTCCCATAAAACGGGCTCAGCTTAGTTTGGAGCTAGATGGAATTGTGAAATATCCAAAATATTGATTATTTATTTATTTAACAGGTGAAAGAAATAAGAATGCCCCCTCGTTTCCAAGGCGCCGCGTCCAACTTCCAGGACGACCTGGCCGTGGTTATAGTGGCCCGCGCCTTCGAGTACAAGACCTTCATCAGGCCCGTGTGTCTCAGCTTCGACGTCGACATCGAGAGGCTGCAGTTGGCAGGGGAGACGAAGGGGAAGGTACAAAAATACAAAATATTTATAAAATAAAATAAAAGTATAAATATAAAAAAAATAGGATTTAAAAAATATTTTATCGCACAAGGTTAAAAACAATTAAAGCTGGAATAAACGATGGAACCGACAGAATCTGTAAATAGATTAAAGTTCCTTAAAAAACAGAATTTAAAAAAGGTATTCAGGCGAACTTAATGATATAGTTATAATTAGTTTAAAGTTAGCATTCTCCTCGAGAAGACATGGTGGCCAAGTGGATGAGGCCCTTGCCTTGCTATCTGATGGTCGCTGGTTCGAATCCCGGTGGCAGTCATGCTTAAATGGGTTTTTTCGGTTGAATAAATCTATGTATGCATCCCACGTTCTCGCAACGGTGAAGAAAAACATCATGAGGAAACCGGCATGTCAAAGGACAGAAAAAAAATATGTTATATGGCATGTGACATCCACTAATCCGCATTGGGTCCGCGTTTCGCTCTCCTGCCGAGAGTAGGCCTGAGTCCCAGCTGTGAGAACATTATAGGCTAATTTGATTATGCTATATATATTCTCTTCTAGCTAACCTCTATGTATAATGGAAATGTGGTAGTGCCAGATATTTTGATTTAAAACTAAACTACTGAACCGATTTTGATGAAACTTTTGATATTAGATTTTTTCAAATCGGTTTATAAACAACAAGGTTAACTGAGTTAACAAAAAAAATCAACCGAAAAGAGAACTTCCTTTTTTGAAGTCAGTTGAAAGTACATTATCAGCAAAAAGGCTTTCATTGGTCCCATCATAGACTATATAAAACTTCGAGAATCCAGCAAAAGGAGGGGTTATATGTCAGAATCTGCGAACATAATTTTCTGCCATTTTTGACGGGGGACGAGGTAAACACGCATTGCACACGCGCCTAACAAAACTTATTCATGTATTCACGCACAATATAATAATCTCGCACACCATCTTAAAATATGCACACAAATATCAAATACAGCGTAAGTAGGTATAGTTTTATGTAACGTGAATGGCCAAGAAGGTTATATGGCCAGCAGAGAGGTACGCCTTGCATTAACATCTCCTTTGGCTAGATTCTCGAAGATATGAACTAGGCATGGAGAGTATACCGAGTAACATGTTATTTATAATGGTATAAAACTGATCACACATAACACTTGTTACTTTCTGAGACCAAGTCTGTTAGAAAATCACCGGTTATATCCGCCCGGCGCACCCCAGCAGGCGATTTTGTACGCTGTGATGGATACTTGTCACCAATCACAATTGTATTCGTAAACTAGCTGTACCCGCGTGCGACTTCGTCACCCGTGGAAGAATTGTTTATTGTCGATGTCGGTCGTTTGTACCGCCCCCGCGGAAGAAATGTCACAGAATAACAATGTGTCAGTACTAAGCCAGTCTATCAAAATTTGCACATTTTCAAACCCTCGTTTTAACCACTCACATATTGAATTTAGTAGAAAACGGAAAAACATGGCGGTATTTATCTTTGGAAATTATAAAAATACAACTTTCAATTAAATATGGTGTTTACCTGAGGAGACAGGTTTATTCAACTTTTGGTCTAATAACACCTTCCATCCGTACTTTTACATATTTTAACTTTAATTTTGAAAATCTATGAAACCCGTATCTAATTATTTGTCTTGTAGAACGTAATCTCAAAGTTTGAGATAGATACATTCATAAAGAAAACTGTTTCCATACAAACTTTAAACTTCTATATGTACCCGTTGAAGAGATGTATCGTAATATTATATAGCCTATAACCTTTTCGGGCTTAGAAGTTATGATATCGTAAAGTTTCAGTCAAATCCGTTCAGTAGTTTTTACGTGATGGACGAACAAACAAACAAACAAAGTCTTCCAACGAAAAATATTTTTTGGGGCACGTTAAAAAAACCCGTCTGAACACGATTACCATATGCCATCAATCTCACTATTATTATGATTGCGAAAGTTTATTAATATGGATGGATGTTTGTTGCTCAATCACGGTAAAACACTGAATATATTTGGATAAAATAAATTCTTTACTCTTTCACCGACGAGTGAATATACGTATGAGACGTATGAGAATTTCTACATAATTATAATCCCTTTGATTTTTTTATTTTTTTACAGTTACCTTAATCTTCTAAATTTTCAGTAGGTAAAAAAAACATATGTACAAGAATTTGGGGTCTCTTGATTTATTATAACTATGTATAGATAACAATAACAGACAGTGTTTGCGATGGCGATGATTCTTGCAATTTTCTGGTGACGAGTCCAACTCATGATTCCCAGGTAGCCGGCTGGGGACTGACAGCCCAGAACGGCGTGGAGTCCCCGACGCTGCAGGTGATCGAACTACCCTACGTGGAAGTGGCTACCTGCCTCGCCAACCTGCCCTTCAGCTTCCGCGAGTACATCACCAGCGACAAGATCTGCGCTGGCATCAAAGAAGGTAGCAGGGGCGTACTCAGGGCGGGGGCAGGTCGGCTGCACCCCCCCCCCCCCATACTCCTTGGAAGTCTAAAACACTGTGTCTTATGCCTAAATCACACGTACTGAGTATTCGGTACGTATAAACATAGCGCCGAGTGCTTGGCTGAGCGAGTGATGTAAGATTTTGCTGTCTCGGCCGAGTGATCTAGGCATTATGCCTAGACGTACCGAGTACTCGGCTCTAGGCTAGGGCTAGGTCGAGCGAATTTCAGATGAGAATAATATATATTTTTGTTTCTTGTTATTCGTTATTGTACACACAAACACGTAAATTATAAATCATAAAAGAAAAGACTTGTACAAAGGCGAGCTTAACCCTAATAACAGTTTGTTTCATACTTTTTAGAGCGTATTTTTTAGTACATAGTCTGTTTTTAATTTCTGATCTCTTTTCATCTTGGTTCATGATGTTCCAGCCGGGTCAGGGCTGTGCCGAGGCGACAGCGGCGGGGGGCTAGCATTCCCCGTCACAGACAGGGGCACTCTGCGGTACTACTTGCACGGCGTTGTGTCCACGGCACCCAATGATGATAGCGTCAAGTGTAATACAGCGACATATACCGCGTTTACTTATATTATGAAGCATGGCAACTTTATAAACGAGTTTTTGACAGATTTATAGAATGTAGGATTTTAGAATAAAGTATGTTTAATTATAATTAATAAGCTATTTAGGTTAGGTTAGTTAAGTATTATTAAATAATGATCTATCTCATCTTACGAAACATGTTGACGTGACTACGTCTAATAAATCGATGAACGCCGGCTGCATGCACGAAAACTTTGACGTCATTGTCCCGTTACGCTGTCAAAAGTATGCAACCATTTCATCAATGTTTTGTTAGGCAGTGTCCTAATAGAACGCGATCACGCGATCGTCGCGCGAGCAAGCGATGCGACCGTCGCGCGAACTTGCGATGGTCGCGTCATCGCGTTCTATTAGGATACTGCCTTATGACGTAGTCACGTTAAACTATCGTCCGTAAAGCAACTTTACAGACAACTTTTTTTTTTAATCGTTCCGCTCTTAGTTAAAAACATGCCAAATGTCGGTCCAATTTGTACAATAGTTTGATTATGCTAAAAAAATATTTATGCACCCATCCTTACTACACCCCAGACGTAATAGGTGCCCATTTTCAATAAACCTTACTTTCGAAAAACAAATGAAAGTACATACCTAATAATAAGTAAATATTTAATCATAATTTATAATGATCCATACCTAATTTACCTTTTATTACTTTCATTTGATTTTCGAAATTAGGTAACTTATCATATTGATATATAGCGTATATTTTACATAGTTAAAAAAAACTTTTTGAACATTTCACACAACGCCATCTAGCCCCAATCTAAGCAGTGCTTGTACTATGGGAACCAGATAGGATACAATAGATATTCTGTACTTTTTTTTGTAAATACATACTTAGAATACATAGAAAACACCCCGACTCAGAACAAACACCGAAAATTATCACACAAGTGCTTGTCCTGAAGCGCGAATCGAACACGCGACCCTGGCATAGCAGTCCAACACACTTGCCACTTGACCAACCGTGTCGTCAACATTATATTTTATCATTTAATTTTCAAAAGTAAGTTAATTTTTTATGAAAAGGGGCACCTATCCTTCTGGGTCATCTAACTCAATTTTACTCTAACGTAAATGTAATCGTCTTTTATGCATTTAACTACTTAAATTGTGATAAAAATACCCATTTAATTGATAATTCTATTCTTTAAGACCTACATTCATAAGAATTTTCGTAATTACTAGTAAAGAAATATTTTCTTACACAAAATACATAAAATGAATTAAAAAAAAATATGAAAGAAATGACTAGTTTCATTTAATAAAGTGTGACTAACTGAATGTAAACAGTATCGGTTATAATCTAGAGATAAGTCGATAATGTTGCCAATCCGAGGGAGGGAAAGGCCAACAAAGGATATAAATCTGTCTCTTGTAGCACAGTGTCGGACTTAGGTAATAAGAGCTATTTAATTATGTGAGTATACAAAAGTTTTCGTATGTTCTTCTTGTTATCGTGTCACTAGTTCTTTCGAACCAGGGTAGTGAAGGGATTTCAAGCGCGCCTCGAACAGGCTCCTTTCGTCCACCTGACACATATTTTTCGAACTTTTAAGGTATTTTTCTATGTCATGCCGTTTTCCTTACGATGTTTTTTTTTTACCATTAAGCGCACAGCCTCTTCGAGGTGCACTTAAAATCCTTTCACTTTCACCACACTGGTTCGAAAGAACTAGTGACAAGATAAGAAGAAGAAGCACACATAATTTTTTCGAACAGATATATCCATTGGTGTACGATCTACGGTTTCGTATGTTAAAAATACCGAAATGTCGAGAGAGAAAAAAGGTTTATATCGAAGTGTTGAAGTGTTTAATAAATAAATAAACATGTGTGTGTGAAGAAATGAATAAAAATTCAGTTTTATTTCATGATATATTATTTTTATTTAAGATAATGTTGGTATGGTAATGGTGGTGGTGGTAAAATTTAAATCATATAAAGATAATCTAATGGCAAAAAACAATTCAAAATAAAAGTAAGACCAAGACAACATATGCAAGACCAAGTTCTGGTCGCAATGCACAACGCACTCTTCAACAAGAAGCCAGTGCGGCCCGAATAAAAAATTACCCCCAAATGTCTCCTCCCTCAGTCCGGCCCTGCGCCCCCGGAATGTTCGCTATTTAAATGAATCCGTGAGCGCGTGTCCCCTACACGCTCCACTTGATACGACTCTGAAACTTTTATATTTAAAATGGTCTTTTGTTCCATACAATGTTTTGCCGCTGATGCCATCAATCTCACTATTATTATGATTGCGAAAGTTTATCAATATGGATGGATGTTTGTTGCTCAATCATGCTAAAACACTGAATATATTTGGATAAAATAAGTTCTTTACTCTTTCACTTACGAGTAAATATCTGAACGTATGAGAATTTCTACATAATTATAATCACTTCGATTTTATTTATTTTTTACAGTTACCTTAATCATTATATTTCAGTAGGTAAATGAATCTAACAGATATAAAAGGCTCTATTCTAACAGACTGACAGAAAAACCACAGCTCAAACCACTGAATGTAGGTACAGACAGCGTTATAGATAAGTATCTCCCTTGCATTATAATACCCAGCTTCAAATCCCTTTAAATCAACGTCGCGGTGGATGGAGAAGTTTTGACTTTAAAAAATTGATTAATATTTTTGTACAACCGTATGTAAGCCTAAAAATAATTTTAAGTATTACAATTTTTTGAAAGGATTTATAGCTGGGTCTCTTGTGCACTTATCTCTGACGCTCTCTGTACCTAAAGACTTGAAACGAAGATATGTATGTTCGCCAAGAAGTGAAATTACCTAAGAAAATCTTTTGAAGAATAAATTCATCACGCAAATGAAGTTGTAGATGACAAGTTCCTAGTTAGGTACCTAGGTATTAGGTATATTATCTTATAGTACCCATATTCAGTTGAGATATTTTAATGAATAGTTAGTAATTTTTTTTCAAAAGCTGAATATCATTGAGCCGTTAAAAGAACAGACTCACAAACATACATACAATCGCAAAACATTAAACTCTTCACATTCGGGTAACAAGCAAGTGCAAAAGTACGCGTGACAAGCAAAATCGAAAGATCATCGACAATGAAAAAGACCCTTCAGTTTTTTTTTTATATAAAACTCGGCGGCTGCAGGTGGCTGTATTCATCCACCCTTCGGTTATTGTAATTTTATTGTTATTTGTACGTCAAGGGATCCACAGCAATATGTTTGCTAATAAATTGATCTCGTGTTATGCTTTGATGCTTTTTACAAGCTTTTATTTGAATATTTTGACTTTTAAAGAGATGTTTTACTGTAGTAGTCTCTACATGTTACAAATTCAAATTATTTATTTGCAGAAACAAGTGTAACAATTCAGTCCGGAAAACGAATAAGTACCTAATATCAATTAATTTGAACTAAACTCATGCGGCTGTACCTAAGTATTACAGAATTTAATAAATTTACATAACATTTTTACCCATTTAAAAATAATTAATTTCAATCGATTCAGTGAATTAAACTATAAAAATAAAAAGCAAAATAAAAAATGAATAAATACAACACTTTTAAATTATCGTGTTAAATAAAATTTTCATGTAGATATGTAGTGGTAGATAACCATAAAATTAATGAAAATTTTATTAGACAGTATATTTACTTTCCTACAAACAGTATAAATATAGCTCCAACTACGTACACGTAGATAAAACTAAAGTACCTAGGTACTTAAAAAAAAGTTTGGAGGTGCACGACTTTCAAAATTATACCCAAAAGATTTATAAAAAGTTTCTATAGGTACCGATGATAGATACCTACTGTATTTAATGCATTGAACCTAACTCTATGTAGAGAATTTCAAATATTAAGAAAATTAACGTGTGACTACCAAATCTCAGCTCAATTTGTTGTAGAAGAAATTCTAAAAAACTTTTTGTAAAAGTCTTTATTAAATTACCTGCCTTTCTACGTCATACCTGAAAAACAAAAAACAAAAGGAATTTAGAAATTGAAATTAATTTCCAACCAGAGTTTGAGCTACAGCGATATCGAAGCGTTTAATCACATAGTTATTGAAGTTAACATCAAACGGCTCGAAATTATTTCATAAAGTGGTCTCCTTTGATCCCGTTCATAATAAAAATATTCAATAAAACCGAGGGTGCGGCCGGTGTTGCCAGTATGAAAAAAAATTACAATATAATATTTATTTTACCTGTGTAAAAATGGGATAAAATTTTTGTTCTATCTATGTGAGGTGGTTTAGGTAAAGTGCGCGCAAAATAACTCTGCGCGCGACAGGTGGCGTACTAAATGTAATGTAGCATATGGTAGAAGTTTCTCCGCAGCTAAGACACCGTAGATATTGGCTTATGTTGCATACAAACTTCTACTCTCTATTTTATCCCCCTAGGGAATTCATTCAATTATTTTTTTCTTATTGCTCACTATACTACGCGCGCAGAGTTACTTTGCGCGCACTCTAGGTATGCCCTAATGGTATAATCCTAATTGTGGGACAAAATAAATTAAGTTTAAAAACTTATAATCTCAGGCATCTCAAAAATAGGCTAATTTTTTTTTACATTACTTCTCATCGGTTGCAAAATTTTTAGCACTTTAATATGTATAAACCATAGATTAATTATGGCGACATACTGTCTATAGATACACAATGGCCATAGCGACTTCTTCCTAAATATGAGACCTACATTTGACAGAAGGAACGGTTTGCGTGTTGCAAGTCGAATAAAATTTCCCTACGCTTAAGTTAAGATCTTGATCAATAAACCGTCAAACAATTTAACTTACTAAATGCAACCGTAAATTAAGAAATTATGTTTTAGCATTTAGTTAGTAGTCCCTTATTATTTAGTTGGTACCTAGTTACTTGTGTAAATAAATAATTATAAAATAAAAAATGTAATTAAGTAAATAACAAGTTAGTTAGATCCACCAAATTGGAGGCCTTAGATTGGTATGAAAACACATGACATGAGACTAGATGAATTAATAGATATTTCCATATTTTTTCTTTTTATAAAATTATTAAATACAAATTCTCAGCTGTGGCAACACTGGCGCCCGGCAAAGCGCGGGTAATTATAACATTCCGCGGCAACCGCCGTATTCACTCGCAATATGATTTGTTATGAATATCCGAGGTACGAACCGTGAAATATTACTTTGTCTTGTTTCTCGCCTAATGGATTTTGTTTGGGCTAGGTATAACCATAGATAAAAAGAGAAAGAGAAGTAGATGTAGGTAAGTGTTACATAATTTTGTCGACTAGGATTATTTCTTTTTAAGTTTTATTGATATTTCTGTCATTTCTGATGAAAAGTCTTTAGAGAAAAGATTAAAATTTCAGTATAATTGTTTTAATAATGAAGAAGGTACCTAACTAGTTTTATTTTTTGGCTCGAATGTTTTTTTAGTTGGCATTTACAAATAAATCAATATAATATAAAAGGACACCGTACCTACAGGCTAAACCGCTGAACGTAGTACTTGAAACTTGGAGGGTAAGTATATTCTTGCTGCTCTCAACGCCCTCCTGGCGATCAACCCGGACTGCGATCTGTTTGCGGATGGATGGAAATAGTAGATTATGCACTAAGGGGATAAAGCAGTGCCTTATGTCGCGGGTGGCATATTGAACCCTGAGCTAACGAGGGACTCAGTTAACTCCTGAGCGAAGCGCGAGGGAGTTATGTAGAGTCCTGAGTGACGCGAGGGGTTCAAGCTACCCAAGACGAAGACAGGCTTTATCCCAGAGGAGCATACTCTACTTTTCACACCTACTGCGAGGCATTAAAAATCCAGGGCTCCGAGCTAAGCAGCCAACACCGTCTTTTGTTTCACAATCTTTGAAGTCGCACCTTTTTTCTTTTTTTTTATGAGTGGCCAGTTCGATTTTAGAACAAACCTTTTTACAATGCCATATGGGCGTTCTTTTACTTAGAGTTTTCCGCGAGTTTTCACACGAATTTGACGTTCCAAATTTAAATCACATTACTACCCTTGGGAGTTTCATACAACATTACCTCCCTAGGTAAGTAATGCTTTGCTTTACCTTGATGATAGCATGATATGTAATTGGATATTGTCGAGCAGGTGGTGTGAAAAAGATTTTATTTATGTGTCTACAGTTCTGCGAGGACGTTTATGAAACTTTAATAACTAATTTAAACTAATTTTTAATTCAATTAATTATTTTTATTTTTAATATTTATTGGTTATTAAGATGACTTTTATGTGTTAAACATGTACCTTATCGTTTGACAAATGTCTAATATTTAATTAAATTTATTTTGAACTTTTAATATTTATTGATTACATATATATGGCTTTTATGTTTTGAATAATGTAATGTTCTGACAAATGTATAATCTTTAATTAGTATAATTGGTGTAAGCCGTTCTAGTTAAAGTAAAATAAATAAATACAAAATACAAATACACTTCTTCAAAAAGTGAAGGCGCGTAAAAATTAAAATTAAAATACTAAAAAAGTAATTTTGTTAGTATCAACATACCTAGGTATTAATTATCTTAGAACTTTCTAACTTATGCATAAGCTAATGCTTAATGTGCCACATCCATCGCTTTTTACCTTCTTCGCCCTCATTTACTGGCACCTAGCGTATTCGGTTTCCCGCCATTAATTACAACGTTGTTTTCAGACTAATAACGCCACTTTCATACTAATAACGCCACTTTCATACTAATAACGCCATTTTGAAACGTTATTTGTTTAGATTCGACCTTTATTAATGACGCTTTGTCTACGGTTTTTGTTGTAGACATTTTAAAATATTTCTTATATTTATGTTCCTTTATGTAGGTAGGTACCTATACTTAAATAAAATACCTTACTTGAAGCTGCATTCACATAATCGGCACTCAAAATGGTAATAAACATTAAATAGGACTTAAAAAAACTTAAATTAGGTATAGGTAGGTATGTGACAAGTCAAACGCTCTTTATAAGTATTTACGAGTATATACTTACTAACTAGTACAAATAATATAGGCAACTACTAAAAAGTAAAAAAAGTTTCTTCTTTGGCTTGGTAACTCTCCCAATTTTTATTAAAAACTAGTTTTAATAATATCTGATACATTACTTTATATCTACTTATTTTTTTTGGAAATAAGTACCTACATACATAGAATACATAGAAAACATCCAGACTCAGGACAAACACCGATGTTCATCACACAAATATTTGTCCTGAGCGGGAATCGAACCCACGACACCGACACTGCAGTCTAACACACTTTAAAATTAGATAAATAAACAACTTACATCAATAAAAACAAACGCGCTAAAAAGCGCAATCGCTCTTCCAAATTCAAATAACTGTCATCTTTATCAGAGACCAGAGACAATATTTAATTGTTTTTCCGCCGCGTGCCAGCACTTGAACAACATGTTATTATGCCGAGGCGAGGGGACGGGGGCGGGGCGAGGGCGGGGTGAAGGGGGGGCGCACAATGGATGACAAATTGGCGGACGACAAAGGAATCAGGTTTATTGGGCGACGTTATGAGGGTACTTTGCGAGCTTTGGGCACAGGAGTGCTGTGGAGTCGAGTTATTATAATTATTTCTTTTAATATTTTTTTAACTGAAAACTTAATTAGGCGTACGATATTTCATGGGGAGTAAATAGGACTGAGCTACTGTACCACTACTTCGGGTAAAGTCGGCTGGTATAATATTATGAAGTTAAGATGGACATGTGCTACTGTCTTTTCTTTTACCTGAACAACATCAAATAATGGTAGCGTAGCATTTTAATACTACACTCACTGTCAAATTGGAAAAAATAGGTGTATATCGTATTATTAACCTCTCCTTTGAAGAAGTTTTAACTGCTGTCGGGTGGCACACAACTTTTTTTTTGCTTGCTTTACACTTGACAGATAAATAAAATACTTTCACTTGGAACGATTTAGGTAGTGAAACAATAAAACATTCTTCTCTTTATATATTTAATTTAGTGATTTATGGTGTGTGACACTATTTTTAAAATTTAAAAATTTTAACAGAGCTAATTCGTACGAGAGATTTTTTTATGGATTTTAATCGCGCTTTAAAAATCTCTCTTGTGAATTACAGTAGAATAATGATGAAGTCTCCATCGCTTTTCTGTCCAGCATGATTCAGTAGGTCCGGCACATAATGAGATAGTGAGCTATGAGGCAATGGATTATGCACCAGCCAGCTCGTCTGCGGAATATGTGGCTGTAATTCACATAGAATAATAGTAATTTATACACCTCACATTTTTAATTACCAAAAAAACTTAAATGGGCAATGCAGAAGGGGTACTACGTTGTATATGTGCAGTCAGAATTTTTTGTTGCTACAAAATGACAGAGTGACAGCGGCGCGAGTGCGGCGCCCGAGCCGAGCTGCGGCGAGCTGATTTCCCCATGTAAAAAAAAGGTACCCGGGTTTGACAAACGAGATGAAACGTAAATAATTTATCAATGATGCGTTCCGATTGACGCCAGGCCAAAACGGTTAACGGTAACAGTATGTCCAATTTTTTTCACACCACCTGCTCGACAATATCCAATAACATATCATGCTATCATCAAGGTAAAGCAAAGCATTACCTACCAAGGGAGGTAATGTTGAATGAAACTCCCAAGGGTAATAATGTGATTTAAATTTGGAACGTCAAATTCGTGTGGAAACTCGTGGAAAACTCTAAGTAAAAGAACGCCAATATGGCATTGTAAAAAGGTTTGTTATAAAATCGAACTGGCCACTCATAAAAAAAGAAAAACGGCGCGACTTCAGAGACTGTGAAACAAAAGACGGTGTTGGCTGCTGAGTTCGGAGCCCTGGATTTTAATGCCTCGCAGAAGGTGTGAAAAGTAGAGTATGCTCCTCTGGGATAAAGCCTGTCTTCGTCTTGGGTAGCTTGAACCCCTCGCGTCACTCAGGACTCTATATAACTCCCTCGTTAGCTCAGGGTTCAATATGCCACCCGCGACATAAGACACTGCTTTATCTACTAATATATATACTATAGTGCATAATCTACTATTACATACCTACTTACATATTTGTGTTCAGTAACGGTAACCGAATTAACGTATTTTTTTTCTGGTAATTAAAACTTATGGTTTATATTTTTAAATAATAAACTTCAAAACTTCAGACTTTCAAAAAAGGAGGATGTCATCAATTCGGTTGAATATCTTTTTTTTCTTTGTTACCTCGGAACTTTTTTGTTTATAATTTTTGTCTCAAAAATCATTGGTCCGATAGAAGTTTCATCAAAATCGGCTTAGTAGTTTATATATTAAAATAATAAAAAAAAATCGTCGAAGTAAACGAAATTGCGTATTTAACTTCCCTGTGACTTGTCAGTGGTGCCTACGGTCACTAAAACAGTCCAATTGAAGTCGGTTGTCTATGTTTTTGTAAAACCTGGATTATTTTTGTTACTATATTATAATGCTCCTTCTTCGCAGTCGGGTAAGCAGGTGCACCCGGATGCATCAGCTAGTCACAATAGGTACTCAATAAAGGGGATGTCAGTAACGCCGATTAGCGCACTTAATGTATGATCCTTGATATTAGAAGCTGGAATTTTAATCACCGACCAGCCCTGGGTTGACAACAAACGAGCTAGGGGTGGCACGCAAGTCACGCAAATAAAAAAATCCGCTTTTTAATATTTACAAAAATATGTAAATTAAAGGTCTGGCAAATCAATTATTATAATTCATTCATTTATTCTCAGATAATACATCATCCATTTACTAAAAAACATGTAAAATAATTTGAAAAAAATTATAAAAGAACATAAGCACTAAAAATAAATGTCGAAATGAAATGAATAATGAATAAATAGGAATTGAATAATTCATAATAATAAGGGTTAAATAATTATATAATACTTACAATATTAAAAAAAATATATGAATTCATAATTCTTCGACCTTAAATATCAATATTTTTGTAATTATTAAAAATAGGTAAGAAAAAAAACAGAAAAAAAAGATCAATGTATAAAAAAGTCTTTATGATTAATAACAAGATTAACAAGTGACAATTGACTGAGAGACAGGCATAGGCCAAACCACAAAATTTAAACGGTATGATAGTGTTAGTCCAAAACCTAGTAAAAAATGAAACATCTGTAATACGCATTATATAAACAATAAACTATGACTATGAGACAGCCCTAACCCAACAGGGGTGGCACGCATCAAAAGCGCATCATCTGATTGTGGCCCCTTCTTTCAATTTTATCCTCCTACCCCCGGTCCTGGTTTTATTACAACCTGCGAGGGGTCGGGATTCGGGATGTCACTGTTGTCGGAACTCGGGATTAACGGGATTAGCTGAGTTGAGAATTCAAATGCTACAGGTACTTAATTGTTTATTTATATGTACTTTAGGGTAATTATTTACCGGACTGTCTAAAAATGAGATTTTTTTATCGTATATTGTATACGAATTTGTAAGTCACTGATGTCTGTTTGTCACCATTAAAATGGGTAATAATTAAAATAAGAATTTTTAATACGAAATTAAATGTTATGAGACTGCTACGACCTTGCTATGAGATTGATGTGCAATGCTACATGACTGCTACGCAGTAGAATACAATAGAATATAATAATTTTTTATTTTGTACCAAATCACACATTTCACAGTTCATGTTACAACAAGTAACATAGGATATTACAATAATTGATACAAAAATGGTATCCACTGAGCATTATGCTACAGCAGCCAGCATGGAATGCTGCTGAGCGCTGGTTTTCTGTGGAACCGAGTTTGAGTGTGTACAGATAAACCAGAGAAAACATTACCTACTAAACATCCACAACCTGGTGATAAGAAACATAATTAATTTATCAAGCCAACAAAAAATTACTTATTATGAACATGAAAGTGACTTAAAACGAGCAATATCAGCATCGAGTAGGCATGGGTGATTATTTAAGTAAAACCAATTACATTTTAATTTAAAAAAAAAACACAAAACTCCAATTAGAAAAACAAAGTACCTACTAATAACACTCAACTTTATGCTCAGACCACAGACAGCCTGTATCTGTGCCTTCGACACTGCACTCGTGCTACGCTATGACACTGCTACGTGATGCTACAAGATTGCTACGTGATGGCTACGTAATACTATGTAGGTTTACCTCATGCCACAGATCCTGCTTCGAGATTGCTACGCAATACTACAACATTGCTACGTGATGCTACAAGATTGCTACGTGATGGCTACGTAATACTATGTAGGTTTACCTCATGCCACAGATCCTGCTTCGAGATTGCTACGCAATACTACAACATTGCTACGTGATGCTACAAGATTGCTACGTGATGGCTACATAATACTATGTAGGTTTACCTCATGCCACAGATCCTGCTTCGAGATTGCTACGCAATACTACAACATTGCTACGTGATGCTACAAGATTGCTACGTGATGGCTACATAATACTATGTAGGTTTACCTCATGCCACAGATCCTGCTTCGAGATTGCTACGCAATACTACAACATTGCTACGTGATGCTACAAGATTGCTACGTGATGGCTACGTAATACTATGTAGGTTTACCTCATGCCACAGATCCTGCTTCGAGATTGCTACGCAATACTACAACATTGCTACGTGATGCTACAAGATTGCTACGTGATGGCTACGTAATACTATGTAGGTTTACCTCATGCCACAGATCCTGCTTCGAGATTGCTACGCAATACTACAACATTGCTACGTGATGCTACAAGATTGCTATGTGATGGCTACGTAATACTATGTAGGTTTACCTCATGCCACAGATCCTGCTTCGAGATTGCTACGCAATACTACAACATTGCTACGTGATGCTACAAGATTGCTACGTGATGGCTACGTAATACTATGTAGGTTTACCTCATGCCACAGATCCTGCTTCGAGATTGCTACGCAATACTACAACATTGCTACGTGATGCTACAAGATTGCTACGTGATGGCTACGTAATACTATGTAGGTTTACCTCATGCCACAGATCCTGCTTCGAGATTGCTACGCAATACTACAACATTGCTACGTGATGCTACAAGATTGCTACGTGATGGCTACGTAATACTATGTAGGTTTACCTCATGCCACAGATCCTGCTTCGAGATTGCTACGCAATACTACAACATTGCTACGTGATGCTACAAGATTGCTACGTGATGGCTACGTAATACTATGTAGGTTTACCTCATGCCACAGATCCTGCTTCGAGATTGCTACGCAATACTACAACATTGCTACGTGATGCTACAAGATTGCTACGTGATGGCTACATAATACTATGTAGGTTTACCTCATGCCACAGATCCTGCTTCGAGATTGCTACGCAATACTACAACATTGCTACGTGATGCTACAAGATTGCTACGTGATGGCTACGTAATACTATGTAGGTTTACCTCATGCCACAGATCCTGCTTCGAGATTGCTACGCAATACTACAACATTGCTACGTGATGCTACAAGATTGCTACGTGATGGCTACATAATACTATGTGGGTGCCTTATGCCACCGATCCTGCTTCGAGATTGCTACGCAATACTACAACATTGCTACGCGATGCTACAAGATTGCTACGTGATGGCTACGCACTGCTATGAGACTCTACTTTTTGCTACAATAATGCACCTTTGTACTACGAAACGCTGACCTATAGTACGTTATTTCTACGCAAACTTATGGGACTCTACTGGGGCTACGACACTGCTGTTTTATGCTACGAGACTGCTACGCAATGCTAAGAGACTGCTACGCTATGCTACGAGACTGCTACGCAATGATATGAGACTGCTACGCAATGTTACAAAACTCTAGCTGTAAATGAGAAATGAATGCACCAAAAAACGCTTACAACTCCTTGGAAACGTTTTATTTCATAAACCAATCAATTTCATAAATCAACTGAAATTATTGTGTAAAAAATATACAAGAATCGTGTTAAGGCTAACATCAACATAAAATAAGTAAGGTTTCATACTTTAATTTAGATTTTATACGTGTTTTTAAGTTAGTAGGGTTAATTTTAAAACACGTATTAAATCTAAATTAAAGTGAACCTTACTTATTTTATGTTGACACAATCGGAAAACATAGACGAAACGAATAGAATGAAGAAATTACTATAATACGGCGTACTTTTTGAGTATTTGTCCGAAACATTTTGTATGGAAATTTGCCTTGAGGAGTCCCCTTAAACCAGGTAAAAGGTAAGTAAAGGCTCATCCAAACATTTTTCACTCGACGTTACAAGTAGGTACTGGGCGTAGATTATGATATTAAATTGTTCCACGAGAGGGGTGGAGGGAGGGCTACAGGGACGGATTCAGGATTATTACTTATTACACAAGTCTGCCAAAACTGTGTTAAATACTATTTTACTAAATAAAAAACGAGATCAACTTAGCGTCTTTCTCATGGTAGATCACATCTGCCCATGAACAGAACAATGTTACACAGGAATTTATTTACCTACATAAGCCGCCAGAAGAATGGTGCGAGCCGATCATCAGAGAAAAGCTAAAAATAATGGTATCGTCAATTGAAAATAACTAAGCTTTATTGAGGTATAGATGGATATAGTAACGATAACAAAATAAGAGCAATTAATATGAAAAAAAGCATTGCAGAACATCTTTTTATAGTCATACTTTAGAAAAGCCCACCGAACATGCCGTAAATTTACGCAAAAATAATCTTATTTCCAGTCCACCCCTGCGTCAATCAAAGGCTTTCGCCGACCGCAAATCACAGCGCCACCACACCCCCTAACCTGACTCCGCCCACCCCGCGCATGCGTACCACCCACCAATCACAGCCCTCCAAACCACCCCTCCCTTCAGTCCATCCCCGGAACCAAGTCCCATCATTTTACGAGCCGATAACCTTGTGTGTATAGCAGAGAGTCGAAAGTAGCTTGAAAGCAATTTAACTTTATAATGAACGGTCTAGAACCTCCATTCTAATATCATGCACCCCCAATTGACCGTTTCGTATGTCATTTTTTCGCGCCAAACCGATCGGATGACGTCTAGCCACGCCTTCGAAATTTGAATCGCGAAATCATAACCGCAAATTCGTCTCGACGGCCAGTGCTCTCCGACATAGCTAATAAACCTTGTAATGAGGTTGTAGTCAAATATAGTGAAGTGTATTTGTTACGTTTGTTACAAAGTGTACAATGATATTAATGAAATTGGTGTCCTATAAAGTGAATTAAAGCGGTAACCATGATGGAACAGCGGCAGAACATTTATCCAGCGAATCTGACCGATTTGCTGGCAGTTTCTTATCAGCAAAATGTCGAACGCCTCGCCCTGTCCGAGGACGAAAAATACCAGGATTATACAGAAAACCGTTTCAAAGAACGATTCGTCGAGAATACAGAGCGATTCGGAGTGGAGAACTACAATGATCGATCGTCATCTCCGGTGTCAACTCTAGACGATTGTGACAGTAGTAATTACGGTGTAGATTTGACAGGAAAAGGCACTAATTTAGCGGGAAAATCTTTCACGATAGCGGCCATTTTGGGATTGACGAATGAAGATGATGTGATGAATTTAAGCGTACAGGAGAGGTTGCAGAACCAGAGACAGATTCAGAACTACCTGTATGCAGGTCACGATGTGCAGAGGTTGAATGAAGGCTTTAGAGGGATGGTTGCAGTACCGACGGGGCTTAGACAAGGTGAGTGACATAGAGATTTTCGCGACCGACTCTCCTTCACACTGCTCTATCACACGGTGTTACGGTTAGGAAATAATTTTAATAACCACATTAGTGTGTAAGATAAAACTACACTTTCCTCACCTTCATGCCTAGATCTCACGTACCGAGTACCTACTCGGGCGAGACAGTAAAATGTTACTCGGCCGAGACAGTGAAAGCTTCCGTCATTCGGACAGCCGAGCACTCGGCGCTATGTTTATACGTACAGACAGCGTCAGAGATAAGTATCCTCCTTGCACAAGACACCCAGCTATAAATCCTTTCAAAAAATTGTAATACTTAAAATTATTTTTTGAGCTTACATACGGTTATACATATATAATCAATTTTTTAAAGGCAAAACTTCTCCATACGTCGCGGCGGTGATTTGAAGGGATTTGAAGCTGGGTATTATAATGCAAGGGGGATACTTATCTATGACACTGTCTGTACCTACCGAGTACTCGGCCTTTTTTTCGTTATGCCTAGACCGAGTAGGTTCTCGGTCTAGGCACTTTCACACACTTTCGGAAAAAAAAAACAATTGCCGTTACTGAACACAGATATATAGAAAAAAAAATTAAATAATTAAGTCAATTTTTTGTCAAAATTGTATAACGGTTACCGTTAGTCGTTTTCCTATAGTTGTGTCAGGCTGTACTAGGGTTGCCAACCGTACTATTATATATAGTATTGTACTGTACTTCGGGACTCCGTACTATATACTGTTGAAGAAATATATAGTACCCAAAAATACTATATTTCAGTACCTACACTACCAACAATAGATTGACTGCGATATAACTTATGCCATTTTTATGAGAGACAAAAAAATGTTAAAGAATGCAAGTGAAGATTTATAATAAAAAAATGAGTAAAAAATATAATGGTCTATTTTTTATTCTTCCCCACTAAAATACTATATTTTTTGAAGCTTACTATATTTTTATAGCTTATTTTGGAAAAATACTATGTTAAGACCAAAAAATGTTGGCAACCCGAGGAGGTACCCTTTATTGAACCTAGCTCGAGCCAGCTCGCCGCAGCTCGGCTCGGGCGCCGCACTCGCGCCGCTGCCACTCGCACATCTTGTAAAAACCCAAAATTCTGACTGCACAGATACAACTTAGTACCTCGTCTGCATTGTCCATTTAAGTTTTTTGGTATTCAAAAATTTGTGGTGTTAGTATAAGATAAGATAAGATAATCATTTATTTGCTAGAATGTAGGTACATAATAGGTTGCTACATGTCAATCAAGCGGTCCTATACATTCTGCCTACATTCGGGGCGTGCAAAAATATATTTTAACTAAAAACTATAGAATACATTCAGTCTCGGGACAAACACCGATGATCATCACACAAGTGCTTGTCCTGAAGCGGGAATCAAACCCGCGACCCCGGCGTGGCAGTCCAACACACTTGCCACTCAACCATCCGTGTCGTTGCTATTGAGGTTGATAGGTTATTGACATTGACCTCATTAAAAAAAAAATTAATTGACATTAGAATTAACAATATTTAAAAGTTGACATCACTCAAACAAAAATACAAATCACCTAACTAATGCCTAAAAAAACACCTTAATAATATCAATTCTTTGTAATACATAATTAATTTGACTAAGAATGAAATAAACATAAATGAATTACATAGATGCCTACCGAGCAAAAAATTAATTTAAGGATAATCCTCAAATCCGAATTCCATACAAAATGTTTCGGACAAATACTCAAAAAGTACGCCGTATTATAGTAATTTCTTCACACTATTCGTTTCGTCCATGTTTATTGATTTCGTTAACAAAAAAAGTGAAAGGTTTCATACCTTAATTTAGATTTTATACGTGTTTTTAAGTTAGTAGGGTTAATTTTAAAACACGTATAAAATCTAAATTAAAACGAGTAGTGTGAAGAAATCACTATATTACGGCGTACTTTTTGAGTATTTGTCCGAATCATTTTGTATGGAATTCGGATTTGAGGATTGGCCTTAAAGTTGTTGCACCCTTACAGGGTTCATGTTTAAGTTTCACATTAAGTTATATAACCTGTATGCAAATGAAACAATAAATATGTGAATATGAATCTAAAAAAGTCAGGTAAATTTTCTTTAATCCAATTAGAGAAATAATAAGCCTAAAGTTTATTTTAACAAAGTTAGAATAATGTCGGGTTCAACCCTTATTTGGCTATTTAATGGTCACTCAGCCGGTAAGTGACAAGTAGTTATATCACAAAACTTTTTGACAGACGTCGCTACCTATTCGGATCAATTCCGTCACAGAGAATCAGCTTGAATGAGGTATTGAATATTTCAAACAAACTGGGGCATAATTCGCTAAGCTGTCATCGGCTCTCGTTATCGAATGAAATGAAATATTGTTTATTTGCTAGAACATATGTGTTTACAATGATGAGTGACAGGGGACCAATTCATTGAGATGTCATCGAATCTCGTTATTGAATTATAGATAAATTTTTGCAGAAAATAGGAGACGAAAATATCAAAACATTCGATAACGAGAGTTGATGACAGCTTAGCGAATTAAGCCCCTGGTCGGTCAACGAAAGCTGGCGCTGACAAAGTACTCACACTAATGCTATTTCACTACACTTTGTCAAAAATGTAGGATGATAATTTTGACATGTCACAATAGGGCCCCAGCACCGCGCTCTTCTTCTTCTTATCGTGTCACTGGTTCTTTCGAACCAAGTGTGGTGAAAGGATTTCAAGTGCACCTCAAAGAGGTTCCTTTCGTGTTCCTGCCGCGCTCTTATTTATAGACACTACACAAGTGCACGTGTAAATGTGTTGTTCATGCCAGCTTTTGAAAATACTTGTACGTTAATTTTGGCACAAATATGCTGAAATTGACGTACAATTCGATAACGAGAGCCGATGACATCTTAATGAATTTAATTTAATTTCATTTCATTTATTTATTCAATCACAATTTCACAATCGTATATAAATGTCTTATAGTACACACAAAGCAAAAATAAAAATAAAATAAACACAGAAAAACTAGAATAAAATATTATAACCCTTATAACCTTTCTGTGACGGCTACGATACGAATACGCTTGTCAAAAAGTTTGGTGATAGGGCTACAGGCTACAGGGACATTATCAGGGTTTATAACCCTTTAGGGCGATTTAATTAAAACAGGGGCTATTTTCATCATTAGCTTAGTAACGGTTATATAACATAAGTAAATAATAACTTTTAGGCATAAGCATGAATAGGTAAATCCCGATTTAAAGAGAGTAAAAAAAAGCCGCTAGAATCTACTAGCCCATACAATTCTATCTATGTACAGACAGCGTCATAGATAAGTATCCCCCTTAAACGAGACACCCAGCTTTAAATCACTTCAAAAATTCCGCTGCGTTGCACAAAGACGTTTTGCCTTAAAAATAAATCATATTTTATATAATCATATAATATAATATAAGCCTAATCATAATTTTATACTATTTGAAGGTACATATTTGAAGCTGGGTGTCTTTTGCAAAGAGGATACTTATCTATGACGCTGTCTGTATATACAATACCTATGTACATTAGGAAAGTGAATAAATAAATAAACATTTGTCTTAGAAAGTTTTTTACCACTAAGTAATTCATTACCAGAAAAAAATGCTAAGGTAATCGTTTGGCGTTACTGAATACGATATCAGATTATTTTTTTTCAAATTAAAAATCTCGCTAGCTCATCTGTACATTTTTGAAGATATAAATTTAAAAATTTAATCGGTCATTTTGTTAAGTACAACCTTACGAACCTCCTTCGCTCCTTTCCTAGGTTTTTATACTCAGTCAATCTAATGCCCCCTTGCACCAAACTGTCATAGCTCCTAAGCAGTTACTTTTCTTGCTTGCCATTTCTTAACGGTCCAAATTCAGACTGTTAAGAACTGTCATGCGAGTTAAGTAATTGCTTAAGAACGTTGATAGTTTGGTGCAAGTCAGCATAAGTCAATCTTCAAAATTGTACAAATCTGCAAACGAGTTATCAGCATGTTGGATTCTGTGCCTTAAGGGGCATCCTCAAATCCGAATTCCATACAAAAATGTTTCTTCTACTTTAATTTAGATTTTATACGTGTTTTAAAATAAACCCTACTAACTTAAAAACACGTATAAAATCTAATTTAAAGTATGAAACCTTTCACTTTTTTTGTTCACGAAATCAAAAAACATAGAGGAAACGAATAGTGTGTAGAAATTACTATAATACGGCGTACTTTTTGAGTATTTCTCCAAAACATTTTTGTATGGAACTCGGATTTGAGGATTACCCTTAAAATTTGATCCATTGATACAAAAGTGGCTTTATAATAAACCTAATAATAACTATTTATTTCAAGAAACTTAATATTACAGAAAAGCAATAGGCAATAGAAATATATACCTAACTTATAGACTTAGGTATATATTTCTATGGAGAATGGGCAGGCCCTTGGTGTGGGACGCTACATGCGTAGACACTTTGGCACCTTCTCATTTACCAGGGACGCAAGTTAGGGCTGGTGCGGCGGCAAACTCTGCTGAAGATCTCAAGCGGCGTAAATATGTAGGTCTTGATAGGTCGTACATGTTTGAGCCCTTTGGGGTCGAGACCCTAGGTCCATGGGGAATGGGAGCCTTCCGCGTTTTTAAAATTATGTCAGAGCGTCTGGTTGAAGCGACGCGTGATCAGAGGGCTGGCAGCTATCTGGGCCAAAGAATAAGCCTTGCTATACAAAGAGGCAATGCAGCCAGTATCCTCGGCACGCTGCCATCGGGTATCGAGTTGGAGCAGTTGAGCTACCTATAGATCGTTTGCAACGGTCTATGGGTGGCCCAATTGTTTCCTTTTGTAAATTTTGTAATATACCTATAAATAGATTGTAGTAGTTAGCTTATGCTGTAATAAAAAAACTTATAGACTTAACATATATACAATAAACATTTATTATAGCATAGTTAGGATTTTTCCTTCGTTGACGCCATCTTGTAGCGACGGAACACGACCCCGGCAGGCCAGAAGTCAGGTGCGAGGAACGTCTCCTTGTGCTTATCTGGTACCATAGATGAATAGCGGTTTTCTTATAGAACACCGTTAGAGGACGTGGTGGCCGAGTGGATAAAGCTCTTACCTTGCGATCTGATGAGTCGCGGGTTCGAATCCCGTTTTTCCGAATTTTCGGTCGAAAAAATCTATGTACGCATCCCACGTTCTCGCAACGGTGAAGGAAAACATCGTGAGGAAACCGGCATGTCGTAGAACCTAAAGTTCGAAAACATGTGTCGAGTGCACGAAAGGAGCCTCCTCGAGGCGCACTTGAAATCCTTTCACCACACTGGTTCGAAGGAACTAGTGACACGATAAGAAGAATAGAACACCAAGATGGACAGTAGCAAAGCAAAATGGAGTTGTAAGACAGGACCAAAAAAATTCTGACACCTTGTCAATAAATATGAAATATATCTAGGTAGAAAATGTTATTAGGAGCATACACCACAATACTTTGCGAAAGGCTACACCAAGTAGATTTCAAAAAGATTTTAAGTAAAGTAATCTTATCTTATCTTAAGGATTACAAGGGGTTTCCCTCCAGGGCCCATTGATTTTTTCCACCCTGTATAGGACAGCAAATTTTCAGGCACCCTGTCAATAAAAATGCAATATCTCTATTTTCAAATAATGTTTGTTACTTTTCACGATGTAGTTTTATTAACAATGAAAAACCCTAGTAGTTTTAACAAATAATATTTATCTAGCCCTGTTACTTCTCTTTCTTGAAAAGCCTCGGACCGAAAAGTACTAGATTTTAGCCAATGTGGCTTCTTTTACTGGTCGAATTTTCGATATTCTATACTACTCGGGCGATATAACATGACACCTGACTCGAATGACGTTTGTGCAAAGTACAGCGTGGAATTGGATAATCTTGATAGAGAAGAGGTTCTGTGATACTTGGTATAGTTCGAGGACGTGGTGGCCGAGTGGATGAGGCCCTTGCCTTGCGATCTGATGGCCGCAGGTTCGTATCCCGGTGGCAGTAATGCGTAAATGGGTTTTTTTCGGTCGAAAAAATCTATGTATGCATCCCACGTTCTCGCAACGGTGAAGGAAAACATCGTGAGGAAACCGGCATGTCGTAGAACCTAAAGTTCGAAAACATGTGTCGAGTGCACGAAAGGAGCCTCTTCGAGGCGCATTTGAAATCCTTTCACCACACTGGTTCGAAGGAACTAGTGACACGATAAGAAGAAGACTTGGTAATGATAAGGCTTCGCAATTAGAGGAAGAATACACACGTACGGAGGGCGCCGCCCGGGGGGCGGGGGACGCAGCAAGTGCCGAGCGAGAGTGGCAGCCAGGTGGCATGTTCATTCGCCCGAGTAGTAGGTACTGTGTTTCTGTACTTTAATACTTCTGAGGCTGGTACCTCCACCATGAAGGACTTGAAGTTCATAGTCCTTATGAATAAGACGCGTATTTGTTGCAGACAGTCCTCGGTCGGAGATGAGGCCGCAAATAGGCCATATCAAGCCTAGGAGCCATTCCATGTCGTGTTCAAATAGGTAAGTTACGTGTTCAAATTATTAAATAGGGTACACCAACCTATTATTGGCACCCAGCCTTTTATTGGAACCCTAGAGTTTAGTTAGAAAAAACAAGGAAATTGTAGATTATTCAATTTCAGTATGCTTTTAAAAGTAATATAAGTGTTGGTTTACCCTAGGTATTTTTTACCTACCTCAGAACTTTGTTTATAAACCGATCTGAATATTTTTTTTTCATTTGAGAGGTTATACTTTCAGATTGGTCCCATAGAAATTTTATCAAAATCGGTACAGTAGTTTCGGTTTAAAATCAAAATAACTGAAAAAAAGTCGTTGAAGTGTCAAAATTGCCTATTTTGCTTCCCTGTGACTTTTCAATGGGGCCTACGGTCGCTAGGAATAACAAGACACATAGAGAATAAGAGGGGGCTCTTCTAACACAGGTTTATCAAACTTGAGAGAGTGTGCAAAAACGTTTCTTATGGCACCTTACCTATTCCTGTCATATGGGCAAAAAACTATTAAGCTATAAAGATAGGTTGCTTCATTTTGGCATTGCTTCACTTGAGGATCGCAGACGCATGCTCGACACCGTGTTCTTGTCCAAACTGGTGAATGGTCTCCTTGATGCTCCTGATCTGCTAGCTTTGGTATCCTTTTCTGCTCCTTGTAGGCTACCCAGAGTTTCAAAATTTAACCTATTATCTCTAGTTGGATCTAGATCTAAGTTGGGACACGACGCACCTTTAACACGAATTGCCAGGCAGTATAATGCCCTCTCTAAGTCTGAGTCAATAGATCTGTTTGCTGACAATGTAACTAAGCTAAAATCTTATTTTAAATGTGACAAACTGTACCCTAATCCTAATACTGATATAATTTTATTTTAATTTTAATTTACGAATTTAATGATTATTATTTTATTTATTTTTTAGTTAAGAAATTGTTATTTTTAAGACTGACCTAGTTATTGTGAATATTGTCTAACTATTTTTTGTGTTCTAACTATAAATAAATAATAATAATATAATTGTGTTAATTTTGTTTTGATTTGTAACTAACATTCTGCTCAAAGTTTTATATAATTTGTAATATTAATTTTATTTCACCAAGTTACTCGCTCAATTACCTCTTGCATGTCGTCTTCACCTATAATTGCAGTGGCACTTGGCCTGAGCTATGTATCATGTAACCAAAAAAATGTATTAGTGTATACTGTGTTGGTGATCAATAAATAAAATAAACTTACCAGAAGAGTCTCCAAACTTTGTAAAAAAACAACATGTTGATTATGAATAAAATAAAACAAAAAAAAAAGGAAATATAAGACTAGGACAATCCGATTGAAGTTGGTTATTGTATGTTTTTGTAAAACCTTGATTATATTATAAATACTACATACTGCTATTTATACTTACTATATTGCTCTCCTAAAAAAATTATGTGCATTGATTTTACAGCCCTTAAAGTTTAGTGTTTTTATTCTAAAAACAGCTCGGGCAGAAGTAAAAGGATAAGAACGATCTTCACACCAGAACAACTAGAGAGACTCGAGGCAGAGTTTGAGAGACAGCAGTACATGGTGGGCCCCGAGAGACTCTATCTGGCACACGCTCTACAGCTGACTGAAGCACAGGTAAGCTCTTTATTTTAACCTGTTTATCCATAACAGGTAAAGTAAGTAATAGTAGATTATGCACTAAGGGGATAAAGCAGTCTTATGTCGCGGGTGGCATATTGAACCCTGAGCTAACGGAGTTATGTAGTCCTGAGTGACGCGTGGTTCAAGCTACCCAAGACGAAGACAGGCTTTATCCCAGAGGAGCATACTCTACTTTTCACACCTACTGTGAGGCAATAAAAATCCAGGGCTCCGAACTCAATAGCCAACACCGTCTTTGGTTTCACAATCTTTGAAGTCGCGCCTTTTTTCTTTTTTTTATCTTTTTTTTATGAGTGGCCAGTTCGATTTTAGAACAAACCTTTTTACAATGCCATATGGGCGTTCTTTTACTTAGAGTTTTCCACGAGTTTCCACTCGAATTTAACGTTCTAAATTCAAATCACATTACCACCCTTGGTAGGTAATGCTTTGCTTTTTGTCGAGCAGGTGGTGTGAAAAGACAATTACAGAGCCGACTGTACCATAACGAGAATCGATGACAGCTTAGCAAATAAGGCTCTCGTTTCGAACTTCGGCGAGTCCACACCTCCTGATGATGCCTCGTGTAGAGGCGAAACACGTGTCGTATCTTTAAACTTTGGTTTTCTGTTCGTTGACTCTTTGGTTTATAATATAGTAATATGTACTAAAGTTCTAAACTAAAGTTAAGTTAATTAAAACCTTTGTTTAGAAATCAAGCGGATTTATTACTAAATATATTTATATAATTGGTTGATATTTATGGATTTCCGCAAAGTAACGCCTGAATCAATCAATTATCAATCAATAAGGCTACTGTTTTAACCTATTTATCCTACAACAGGTGAAGGTGTGGTTTCAAAACCGGCGCATAAAATGGCGGAAACACCATCTAGAGGTCACGCAGCAAAGGCTGGCAGTGTTGCAGAGACACTCGCATGACACGCACGAGGAGATCTGACTTCGGGGAACTATGTATACACATTAACTATACACAAAGTATACACTTTAACGCGCAATGAAGTAATAATGCCCGAGATACACAAAGGAGTCCGATGAGTTTTTTTTTAAAGCAAATCCTCAAATCAAATTCCATACAAAATGTTTTATACGTGTTTTAAAACTAACCCTACTAACTTAAAAACACGTATAAAATCTAAATTAAAGTATGAAACCTTTCACTTTCACAAAACATTTTATATGGAATTCGGATTTGAGGATTTACCCTTAATTATATCCCTTTAATTTTTAGTTAACTTGAAATCGGTTGGTTTTTTTAAGTTCTTGTTTTGTTATCGAGTCTTATGCCTACTTGCACCAAACTGTCAAAGCTCCTAAGCAATTACTTTCCTTGCTTGCCAGTTCTTAACGTCCAAATTCAGACCGTTAAGAACTGTCCACCGAGTTAAGTAATTGCTTAAAAACTTTGATAGTTTGGTGCAAGTAGGCATTAAAATCGTTGTAGATACGAGTAGAGAAGTAAGAACTACTACTTAAGTCTCATATCCTTGTTGTAATACTAAACTTAAGAACATAATTACGTATTTTACTTAAGTAACTAACTGTAAATGGTCTAGTCATTAATAATATTAATACGTGTACTCACTTACTTAATAAAATCGGTTTTAAATACTTAATTACTGTTTTTTTCTTATATAGAAAAGCCGTGTTGGCCGAGTGGTTCGAAGCCGGTCTTACACCAATGGGTTTACAGTTCAAAAAATCTATGTGTGCATTGAAACACGTGCTTAGCGGTGAAGGAAAACATTGTGAGGAAATCGGCATGTCATAGAATCTAAAAAGTTCGAAAACATGTGTCAAATTCACGAAAGGAGTCTCTTCGAGGCGCACTTGAAATCCTTTCACCACACTGGTTCGATAGACTAGTGACACGATAAGAATACCGGGTTCGAACCCACGACCTTCGGATCGCAAGTCGAGGAACCTCCCACTCGGCTAACATGGCTTTTTCGCCGAGCTAAAACCTCTTAACATAAATCCTTGAAACTAACGTTGTTTTTTTTTTAAGTAAACATGTGATGAGACGAGCTAAGCGCTCTCCTGATGGTAAGAGATCACGCCTGCTCATAACCAGAACAGTGCTATACAGGACACTGATTCACAAAGGTCAATGCAGCACTGCTACGACGCTCGTCCACATTGAGACATTTTGATGGTCAGTCTCGAAAGCCCAGTAATTTCACTAGCCACAGTGCTCTTCCAAACTGGAACACAGTAATGCTTAGCTAACTTATATCTACAATTTTGTTATTTGTACTTGTTATTCCTTTGCAAAGTCAGCTAACGCCTGATCAATTTTAAAAGCAATTTTCTTATTTCAATGTTACGTAAAATTACAGGCGCTTAAAGTTTTGCGTTTATTTTACAGTTATTTACGTGCCTGCCTGTGTCTTTTCCTGCGTCGTATTAAGATATAAAAATTGTCTATGCTCTCTTTCAGTTCATGAACTACATCCATAGCAAATTTCAGCTCGATTGGTTCCGTAGTTTTAGCGTGATTGAGGCTTGCTGTGTTACATTCTTACTCAGTAACGGTACAGGTTACAAACTTGATGTTAATACAGTGATTACTTGAGGATATAATCTAAATAAATGTATGACAGAAACAAGATTAGTGGAACTTTTCTTAATAATTTAATCCAAAAAAAAACAATAATTTTTGTGAAAATTATTGGCAAGCTCTCAATCATATGAACTTATCTAGTATTGATTTTCATAAGAACAATCAGCTTTACGAAAACTTAACAAGTTCATTGTTAATGCAAGGCTTGAATCATTAAAACACGTTATGAAGCGCTTTTGAACTTGCACAGAGCTCTATATTTCAATAATTTTTCATAAGATTGAGAGCTTGCCAATAATTTCACAAAATTTTTTTTTTTAGGCTTTTATCTATTTTTTACAAGATATTTTTTTAAAACTTATGTGACGTGTTGCGGTTTGTTCACAGAATTTCAAATTCAACTAATAATTTCTGCGAACATAAAACTCATTTAATTATAGGTTTCGCTGTTTATTCCTTTTTGCAGGTTTTTTTGAGTTAGGCAATAAACTACTTGTTTATTATCGATGCAATATTTGGACGAATGGACAACCATTCTCCATCAGGCACTTCCAGGCTTCAGGCGCGATCCAGGAGTTGACACATTTAGCAGCGCCATCTAGTTATAAAATCGTCAAACTTTCTAGTTAGCCGAGAAATTAAATACCTACTAACGTAACTATTGAAGTTGTTTCCGTACATTGTGGCTGTAAAACACAATTATTTATTACATTGTATGAAAAGTACATAATTACAAAGTTATTGAGGAGTATTGTATAAAAACCGCATCAATGTTGGCTAGGAATTAATTGTGAAGAGTATGTACGACTCACACTTAACCGATTTTATAATAATTCCTTGGTAGTCATACAATGCACAACCTGCATACCAATTTTCACCGGCTTATATCTCCGGATCCATTCAAGCTACGTTACTGAATTTTGGCAGGCTTAATAAGGACCCGTATTAGATTGTATATGCTAAATTTCACAAATTATCTCAATAAGAACTAGGGTTACGGAGTGGGTCAAAATGGCTCGCAGCGTTTCGTGTAAATAGTGCCCAGTGCGCTGCAGGCGTTTTCTTTGAGACCTTGCCTGTGCGCTCCTGCGCACTTTGATAAAAGCATATTTTTTTTATAAATTCAATACTTTTGAAGCAATACGTTCTGTGTTGTTGTTCTATCATTTGTCGCTTACGTGAGTTACTTTTGAGCGACAAAAGTCTATATCTAACATCTTCCCTCGGGGTAAGGTGTGTACTTGCGCTATCACTGGTCATTTCTAACAGTTTTACATATCCTCTTAATCGCTAATCTGAAACCGAACTAGAGCTAATATTACCCACACATATCCTATCGCACGTAAGTACAGTGCGCGACCTTGGATAATGCATCATTAGTTACAATTAATTACGAGCGCAGTGTGTTGCACTATAAAGGCCGAGTCAATGTGCAATACCTATGTATTTATTTTTTATCTTCCGCCTTTTGTGCTATTCTGAGAACAAAGTACCTGAATCAATATAATAAAAATAAATATTTTGGATATTTCACACAACGCCATCTAGCCCCAAACTAAGCAGAGCTTGTACTATGTGTACTTTGGGAACTAGATAACTGATACAATACTTAAGGGTAATCCTGAAATCCGAATTCCATACAAAATGTTTCGGACAAATACTCAAAAAGTACGCCGTATTATACATACATAATAGTAGGTATACCTACATAGAACTCAGGACAAACACCGATGTTCATCACACAAGTTCTAGTCCTGAATGGAATCCGCGACACCGTCGTGTGTGAATTGATATCTACTTAGGTCGGTACTTACCTATTTTACTATTTTATAAATAGTAAGTAAATGTTTAACATTTCAAATCATAATATTATTACGAAATAGGATAAATAGGTAAACTGCAGCGCTACGAATTATGTATCTAGCTTGTATAAACAAAACAGAACCTAACCTACATATACATACATACATAATACATAACCTACATATAGTGGATAGGAGGTACAGACAGCGTCAGAGATAAGGGGGGCATCCATTAATTACGTGAGGTAATTTTAGCGATTTTTCGACCCCCCCTCCCCCCTTGGTGAGATTTCGTGAGATTTTGCTCGACCCCCTTACCCTCCTCTAATCTCACGTGAGATTTTTCGAAATACATATTTTTAATTTAAATAAGTTAATCTGTGCTTAATTACAATGCGGAAAAAAAAATATGTGAGATTTGCCGAGACCAACCCCTTTCCCACGTGAGATTGGGTGAGGTTTGACTCGACCCCCTCCCCCTCCTAAGAGCCTCACGTAATTAATGGATGCCCCATAATTACCCCCCTTGAACAAGACGCCCAGCTAAAAATCCTTTAAAAATTGACATACTTGAAATTATTTTTAGGTTTACATACGGTTTTATAAATATAATCTATTTTATAAAGGCAAAACTTCTCCATACGCCGCGGGGGGGTGATTTGAAGGGATTTGAAGCTGGGTATTATAAAGCAAGGGGGATACTTATCTATGATGCTGTCTGTACCTACAGATAGAGGTCGTAAGGATAGGTTCAATTATTATTAGGTAAGTATACAGTTTACTTTATAGTAGAAGTAGTGTTCAAAGAACTTGTATACTATATATGACCATCTGTTTCGTCAAAAATTGCGAAATCTAATTGATTTTTCACCTTTCCTGACCATTCGCGCCATCATGCAACTGACATACGCAATATGTTACCTAAGCATAAGATGCAAGCGCCCATCCATTATCTAACATGGCCTGGGTTGCAGAATAGGCCAGAAACACGTACCTTACTTTGTTAGTGCTGTACCGCTATCGATAATAAGTACATCGATATTACGATGAAAACTATCGAAAGTTTTTGACGTGACTACGTCTAATAAATCGATAAACGCAGACTGCATGCACGAAAACCTTGACGTCATTGTCCGGTAACGCTGTCATTGTCCGGTAACACTCATTGTCCCGTTACGCTGGTAGTCACGTTGAACTATCGTCTGTAAACTTTACAAACAACCAATATATTTTTTGTGTAAGTGGAACATCTTTCCTATCGTATTCTGTCAATTTGTAGGAGTCATTACGTGTGAATGGGATGGAAGTGTGTAACAGGGATGGCCGTCAGATGGTACCAACTTCAGCAAAATAATCTTCTTATCGTGTCACTAGTTTTTTCGAACCAGTATGGTGAAAGGATTTCAAGTGCGCCTCGAAGAGGCTCCTTTCGTGCACTTGACACAATATGTTTTCAAACTTTTTAGGTTTTATGACATATGCCGGTTCCTCACGATTTTTTCCTTCACCATTAAGCAAGTGTTTAAATGCACACATATTTTTTTAACACAAAAAACCATTCGGTACGACCGGGTTCTAATCGAACCCACGACCTTCGACTACCTACTTAGGGACTACTTAGGGACATTTAAAAAAAAATCGTTGATCATTATTTTTTATGCCATTCTTGCTCAGCCGTGTGAACGTGGAATGTAAGAAAAATTAAGCATTTACTGGAGTGAACATTCATTTGAGTGAACTGTCTGCTAGTCACGCCTAACTTACTAAACTAATTGGTCTGAAATTTGGTAAATGTAGTGTAAGAGCTGGAATTCTAGAATTATGAAATTTTGAGTCTTATTATTTCTCGATACCACACGAGTGAATCCGTAGACACAGCTATACTTATTTATCGATAACAAGGGTCGATAGCTAGACTATTTGCCCTCCGTTGTTGAAGCCAGTGACACTCTACGTATCACAACTAGTGTTGTGTGGTATCGATGAGTCATAAGGTTATCGACACGTACGGTATCTGAATGCATCATTATTGGTTTATCGATCCGCGGCGTAATGACGTCATCAAGGGAAATAAAATATCTCTATTTCCAGAATAGTATAACATTTTTATTGACAGGGCAGTGGAACTATATTTTTCGTTTTATTTGCGATAAGGTGCAATATTTTATGGGTTGAGAATACTATAAACTGGATTGGAACATATTTCAAAGGCTTTTTTCGACTGATAAGCTCGAATGCGATTACTTTTTTTTACTTACCTACTTAAATAAAAGAATAAGAAAACTTTTTTTATACTTATATAAATATAAATGCATGATTTATTGATTATAAGAAAAATATACCCTAGGGACAACAGCATATTTTTTAGTACAAATAAAATTATATTAGATTAGATTAAAACTCTTTTTTGTTCACCCCGGAGAAACATACACATTGAAACAAAAACTTATGCTTAACAACCAAAAATAAAAGAAGTTACAATAATAAATTAGTTTGCGACCTTGACACTAGTATCTTGTTTTTTTAAGTACTATAATGCCTGAATTGAATTCCGTTCAAATAATTTAAATAAATGGCAATCCCTATTTTCAGTTTTTCCAGCTAAATTATTCAAATTGGTAAACCGCAAATCATTAATTATCGGTTAAACTCAAAACATTTAATTATCGACCAATTAATTATCTAGTAGGTACTGCTACATCACTAGCAATCACACCACCAATCAGAACGTCGCAAATACCCGCGCTGCAGCACGCGTAGTTTGTTTACATTCTGCTACACTGTCGACTACTTTGTTTTAAATTTTTATTTTTAAAACAAGTTTAGTGCACCAATGCAATGCACGCGTATTAGTTTCGTGACAATAAATTAATGTTTATTTTTAAAATTGCTTTGTGTTACGATGGATATTATTAAATGCATTGGTAAGTCATAAAATTATTAGTAGGTACCTACCTACCTACCTACATAGTTTTATTCTGCAATACAAAGAGCATTTATAAATGCAGCCAAATTGATAAAATTAAATGAATTCGATAAATTAGCAGAGTTGCCTCAATTAAAACCAAAGCTCTACCCATTTTTTACTCATGGTACAGACAGCGTCTTAGATAAGTATCCCCCTTGCATTATAAAACCCAGCTTCAAATCCCTTTAAATCACCGCCGCGGCGAATGGAGAAGTTTTGCCTTTATAAAATAGATTATATTTATAAAACCGTATGTAAACCTAAAATAATTTTAAGTATTACAATTTTTTTAAAGGATTTATAGCTGGGTGTCTCGTGCAAGGGGGATACTTATCTCTGACGCTGTCTGTACCTTTATAAGTTTATTAACCTCTTTACGTACACTACACTTATCTACTAATTTATTCAAATAAAATCATAATTATATTTATTTTTCAACCGACCTCAGAAATGGATGAGGTTGGTTATTAATTTGGTTGAATGTTTTTTTTTAATATTTACTACCTCAAAACTTTGTTGTTTATTCCGATTTAAAAAAAAACAAATTGTTTGGGAGGTGGAGAACTTTGAGATAGGTTCCAAATAATTAAATGAAAATTCTGTACTTTTGTTTTGAAATTAGAATAACTAAAAAAATGACGGTACCGAAGTTAACGAAATATCGTAATTCGCTTCCCTGTGAATTTGATTCAGTGGTAACGGTCACTAGAACAGTCACTTTGAAGTCGTTCGTAGTCTTTGTATGTTAAGTACTTACTTTACGGACTCTACTTTATTCAAACAAAATATCATTTTATTTCAATTTTTTTTGAGAATTTGAGAATTTAATTTATGAGTAATATATTACAGTATTTTACACACGGTTTTTCTACACGCTTGTAGCGTGTTATGTCGCCCAGTGTCATCGGCGTTTACAATCTGCTTGTTGATAATCCTTCCCGAAAGCTAACACGCTCACACGCTAGCGTTTAAACGCCAGCAATCAGCGTGTAAAAAACCCCTGTGTCATTGACGCTTTAGTAAGAAGCAAAAATGCACGGCCCTTTAGGGGGCGTCCATAAATTACGTGAGGTGTTTAAAGGGGGGGAGGGGGTCGAGTCAAATCTCATCTAATCTTACGTTGGAGAGAAGGGGGGTCTCGGCAAATATCACGCAATTTTTGTTTCTGATTGAAACAAAAAAAGACCTACATGCTTAAGATTTAATCTTAAGCGCAATCGTAATACGATTAAGATCATTCACTAATTCGTTCGAAAGTACCAAAATAGTTTCATTCATACTTCGACGTTATACAGCAATATTGATTTTTCTTTTTAAAATAACAAGCCAACGCGTTTACCTACGTAAGAAACCCACATTTTGAAAAATCTCACGTGAGATTGGGCGATGGGGGAGGGGGTTGAATAAAATCTCACGACATCTCACCAGGGGGGGAGGGAGGGACAGAAAATTAAAAAAAACACCTCACGTAATTTACGGACGCCCCCTTACCTACATAATAATATATCCGCCTCTACAATAATCTACCTCTCACTTTGAAACCATTTGATAGTATACACAAATTTAAGAATAATTTGAAGCAGTTCTTGTTGAAGAAGAGTTATTACTCCATAGACGAATTTTGTGATGATAAACTGACAAACTTTAAGTGATATTTTTATAGATGGTACATTTGTTTTGGTATGACATGGCAACATTATATTTAGTAATAATCTGACATTCATGCTGTTTTGACTTTTGTATTTGTTTTATTTTTGTTTGAGCTGAAATTTATTTAAATGTTTATTCTATGTATTGATTAAATAGTGTAAATTAATGTAAGTACTATTTACAAATTCGCTTAGTTTTAGAAATTCCGACACAATGTTAAAATTGTTTGTGAATAAATGAAATGAATGAAATGAATAGGTATCGCCGTCATACCAAATTCCCTAGCTGATCGTGTGAGTGGATCGTGCATTTTTAAATTGAAAAGTCTCTACTTATGTTTTCCGTGCTTAACTCTGAACTCTAGCTGTTCCTAGGTATGATTACGGTCGGTTTTTTTTTTACTCATTTTTTGTTTTCAGATTCGTCTCAAAATGTGACCTCCTTGGACGAAGTTTATACGGACTTCGACCAATGGGTGATAAGTTTTAAAAGAATCTATACCAAAAGGTAACTTTCCTATACTTACATATTGAACTAGTTATATGAGAAACAAAGATTCTATTTTTTATTTCTCCTCATTTTACAACCAACTTTAAAAAATGAGGAGGTAATTCGGTTCTCAATTCGGTTTTTTTTTTATTTGTTAAAGATTTTTTGGTTTGAGAGAAATACTTTCAGATTGGTCTCATATAAATTTTATCAAAATCGGTTCAGTAGTTTCGTTTTTAAATCAAAATAAATGAAAAAAAAAAGCTTTGATGTGAACAAAATTGCGTATTTTGCTGTGACTTTTCAGTGGTGCCTACGGTCACTAGAACAGTCCAATTGAAGTAGGTTGTTGTATGTTTTTGTAAAACCTCGATTATTATTAACTTGTTCTAACTAGGTACCAGAAATCTTAATACTTTACCATTTTATTTTCAGGTCACAAAATCGAGAACAAAACGTAGAAAATCCTACATTGAGTTGGCAACACTTGTTCGTGCACGGAATTCAAATACAACACAAATCGAACAAAATCCATTTTAAATTATTTTCAAATTCTGATTTGCAAGAATTATGTTCAAATGACAGTATTAATTTTGATCAAGTGATTTTAGAACTCATCAAAAAAGGGAAAATTAATTATTATACGAAATCCAAGCTTTAGTTTTTTTTTTAATTAACCCTTCTACCTTAGATGAAAAACGGTTTTTATATGGAATCGAGTTATGGAGGAATACAGGACAGAAAATATTCAGCCACCCTGTCAATAAAAAAGAAAAAACTCTTTTTTCAAATAATGTTTGTTACTTTTTACGATGTAGTTTTATTAATAATGAAAAAGCCTAGTAGTTTTAAAATATAATATATAGCCCTGTTACTTCTCTTTTTCGAAAATTAGCATCGGACCAAAATGTAGGTATCTACTAGAATTTAGCCAAAGTGGCTCCCTTTTATTGGTCGCATTTTCAATGTACTTCAGTGTGATTCTATACTTTACTGACTTTACTTACTTCCACAATGTACCTGTATTACGCAAATAAAGATTCATTCATTCATTCATTCATCCATTCCTTCTATGCCTACTAGCTACATAGAAGTATTAGGTAAAATAAAGAATCATACTGTAAGTACTATATTGTAAACGCGCCAAAAAAAATGACAATTTAACTTATTAGTAGGTATCTACTAGGTATCTACACATAGGTATTTTCGTCCAATGCTGATATGTAAAAGCGCTAGTGATAATAACCTATTAAGTTAAAAATAATCAGGCTTTTTCATTATAAATAAAACTTGATCGTTGAATAAATTATTTTTATTTTTTTCATTGATTATTTTTCCGTCTCTATCTTGCTTTGATACCAGGTATTTGGTGTATTAATTAAAGGCAACTTTTTTTTCAAACGAATAAGTGGATTTTAAAAAACGTATTATTGGATTAACCTACACGATTAGGTCACGAGAGAGGCAGGCCTTAAAATGTCTACCTAAATAGCGGCTGTAAATCACTAAACATGTTTAAAAATGACAAAAAACGACCTAAACTTGATGGAATTCGGTCAACAAGCTTAAAGTTTAAAAAACTTAAAACCCGACAAGTAAAGGGATTTTACACCCAACTTAAAACTACCTTAGCTTAATACTATATTTTGCTCATAAAGGTATTTAATTAATAACAGTAAGTATCATGATCCTCTCATAATATATACAGGGCGTCCCACGGCTATGCCACATGGAGGGAAAGTCCCTTGAATATTTTAGATGGAACATTAATAAATAAATTGTAAAATAAAACGCCCTGGATAATATAGCTAAGATAACTAGGTACTATAATTGCACTTCAACTTAAATTAAATTTAAATACCTATTTAATATTGTTCAGTTTGAGTTACACATATTTATCTGCTATATAGTAACATTTTTGTATAAGTAGAGCTTTAAATTTTGCATAAAATACAGTATCAGAACAGGTTCTATTTTTATATTAGGTATCTGCTAGGTACTTTGTTGTAAATTTTTATTGACATGAAGTGTGCACTTCTTTTATAATATATTATAAAGTTATAATATATTTCTAGTTTCGGTTCAGGCGGTATTTTTTTGTTTTGTCTTCGCGGATTTGTATTATATTCATAGATATTGTAACAACTTGTATTAGTTGCATTACTTTGAGTGTTTAAGTGTAAAAACGATGGTTTTTTATCCATTAAGTGCTCGTGAACGTGTATGAGTGTTGGTGAAGAGTGTATTGCTGTAAAACGTGACTTTTCGTGTTGCCTCCAAAACTCCATAGAAGCCTCTAGTAAAGTCGCAACCACCACTACTTTACAGGGGCATGACTTGACTTATCGACTCTGACTGATGACAAATCCAGAAGACTTGAGCTTTTTTCATTCATTAGTGTATTTTGTATAATATCATAAGTACCTATTTTGTTACCTATATTATTTTCTTTCACCACACATCTAGCACTACCACATCTCCATAATACGCAGAGGTTAGCTGGAAGAGAATGCTAACTAGCATAATATAGTCTGTGTACTTGTTTTTTACTTTATACAATAAAGCATTTTCTTTCTAGGTGTCTATTGTTTGTAGTGATTATTAGTTTACTGGGTCTGCTAGGGCCTAGGTTTAAACTGGCCTTTGATCTCACATTATCTAGCAGCTAGCTAGTTCAATATGGCGGTAAGCAGATAACATTTACCACAAAAGTATTAAAGTATAGAATCACAATGTAGTACATTGAAAGTACGCCAAAAAAAAGGGAGCCACATTGGCTAACTTCTAGTACATTTTGGCCACTGCTTATTTTCGAAAAAGAAGTAAGTAACAGATAATTATTATAAAAGAAAAATAAAATATAATTATAGAGTAGGTAAGTAAACTTATTAGGTAGGTACTTAGACACATATAGGAACTTGCAATCTCTAACTCAAACTAAGTACCTACCTACATCATTACTATTAGATAATGTAGGACCTAATAGATGAA
This sequence comes from Lobophora halterata, assembly GCA_932526365.1. NCBI lineage: Eukaryota > Metazoa > Arthropoda > Insecta > Lepidoptera > Geometridae > Lobophora > Lobophora halterata. The sequence goes on along the minus strand of OW052028.1, from coordinate 3,656,232 downwards.
TAACGTTGTTCCTTTATCGCCAAGACAGACAAATATCGAAACAAAATGGATGCGGAATACAAAAAAAACTCTATTTTCAAATAATGTTTGTTACTTTTTACGATGTAGTTTTATTACTAGTAGTTTTCATATATAATATTTATCTTGTTATCCCCTGTTACTTCTTTTTTTCCAAAATTAGCTTGAGACCAAAATGTACCTACTACAAGTTAGCCAAGATGGCTCCCTTTTTTTAGCGCATATTCAATAAACTACATTGTGGTTCTATACTTTAATACTCATGTGCTTACTAATAAAAACTTGTCTACCAGTCGATCTTTATCACTATCAGTGACATACAAGATAGATTATTTTTGCTCATAGATATCATAAAAACTTAATAGGCATTAACGTATCATCAGTCGTCACTCTTCACATAACTCGGATTTAAACGTAAAGTATTCTCAGACAAGAATGTAACACTGAGTGACCGCGTCGTTAGCAACACATTACCAAACTATTCATCCAAAAAGGTGCTTGAATAAATAAAAACAATGCCAAAGAAAGTGAAGGAATGGAACGTAAAGGCTCCTTGGGGCAAAATAGCAAGTAAGTAGGTAATAAATATCTGGTTGTGGTGTTGATTCAGGAAACAAATTTTAATAAATAATTTACTAAAGGTTAAAGTCCAAGGTAAACAAAGGCTGCTCTACCAACAAACTCTACATTAAGTTTAGGTATGTATGGCAATAATATTGAAGGGTGCTATGGTTACTTATCGATATTTTTATCGTAAGCACTCAGCTGTTTTTACGCAAAAAAGAAGATCTAGACACATAATGTAGTGTAGTACAGACTCTACCTACTTTTTGAAGCATGCCTACCTTTTTGTTTTGTACCATATTTATAATCTATGTTTGTAAAATTGAATAGTGATGCGCTCACGATTTATGAAAGATTGAGAATGATTTGTTCACTTCACTGTACGATCCATTGATCTGACACAAATGTTTTATTTCATTTCAGTGATTTCATGGGGAAATCCAAGCAATCCTCCTATATTGATGCTACATGGATATATGGATACAGCAGCTACATTTATCCCATTAGTAGAAAAATTGCCTGACGATTATTATTTCGTTGGGTTTGATATGCCAGGTACCTAAACTAATCTAACCTTAATAGGTAAACAAACGTTTAAATAGTAGTTTTATTTTTAAAATGTTGATTTCAGGCCATGGAAAATCAGATCCATTTCCTTCAGGCCTTATTGTATCTCAAATAAATATGGTGGAGGCACTGAGACGAGTAGTCGAACATATGCATTGGAAGCAGTTTATTTTCATGGCACACTCTATGGGATGCATCATAGGTAAGCAATTAAGTGTTTGTTTTAAATTAGTACCTTTAAAATAAAATTTTAGTTAATTCAATAAAAAAACTATTCTTTCATTTCAGGTATATATTATCACAATGTGTTTCCTGGCAAAATTAAGAAAATGATTTTTCTTGACCCTTTGCCGCCGATTTCTACCTATTTTTATGTTCATTACAAAAAACCGTTTTGGTATCAATACATTTACGGCGAATACTATGATAATTTTCAAAAGTGAGTTGTTATTTTGACCTACTAAAATTTGTATTTTTATTTTCAATGTGAAGCTAATAACTTGTCTTGCAACTATTGCTATAATACAGTTTTTTTTTTATTTCAGGTGGACCTCAAGAAAACCTAGGTTATACACATACGATGATGCTATTAGATTAGTGGTTCGTAATAGAAGTTTGACTGAAGAACAGGCTGAAATAATACTTTCTAGGTCACTCATACCCATGGGCATTGATACTTATAAGTAAGTTGCATTAAAAATACCGTAGGAATCCTTGCCTATAAAATTTAACTAACTTCTGATATCTTTGTAGATTGTCATGGGAACCACGAATGAAAAAGATTACTACACTTGACATTCCTGAAGAAACTCTTTATACTCTGATGACAACAAACATGCCTCCAACTCTTTTTATAAATGCATCTGAATATAATTCAACGAAAGCAAGAGAATTTGCTGAGAACTTGGTACAGAAATGCGATGAAACTTTAATCCATTTCCACCGAGTGACTGTGTCTGGGGGTCACGATGTACATATCACACATCCTGAATTACTGGCGCAGCCTATTGAGAGATTATTGAAAACAAGATTTGAAAAAATGAGTAGTTTTGTGAAATGTAAATTGTGATAAGACCTATGTAATTTAGTATTTTGTAAAAAAAATAGGTAATGGTAAATAATGGTCAGCATGCACAATGCACAATGCACCCTTCAACGGGAAGCCAGTGCAGACCACTTTTTAGAATTAGAATGGTCAGTATTTTAATTTTAGTATGTCACTCTTACAACTATCTAGTACCTACTGTAATTTCACACCATGATTATAGTTTGTATATCTATCTAGATGCATAAAAGTAAACTAGGTAGGTATATTGTATAGAATTGATGATTCATTGTTTTCTTTTAAACACCCTCATGCTAACGCAAATTTTTCATTTACCTATCATCAATCAGTGAAATTGCTACTTATCACAGAGGTAACAATCAATATCCCATCACAAAATGATTTTCACTAAGTCACTGGACTGACTGAATGATTTAGTGAACAATTTTTATATCAGAAAAGTCACACAACACTAGTTTTAAGTCGCCGGTTGTGTTTCAGTATATTTTTCAGATTTTAAGCCTACCTTTGATGATTTTGATCGATTCATTCACTCTCATGCTAAATATACCATAATTTTTGTGGATCAATATAAAACTGTCAAAATCAGCTGTTTGATTCCTGTCTGTATTTCGGAAAGTACTCTGTGCACTATTTGTTTTGATTTTACCAAAAGCTGAACTTTGATACCAATAAAGCTAAATTATTACGTTATCTACTCACAAAACTCGTGTAAAATGAGATCGTTTTCTAAAGAGTGGTTTATCACAGTACCCTGGGGAAAAATCGCATGTAAGTGTTATAAAAAATAAATAAGTTAATAAGTTTATAGTCCAATTAGCCATTTCGATAGTACCTACTACTACCAAGCAGGTGCTCTTTCGATTTCGCCTGCTCCGTTGCTCACAAACCTATTAATATTTACCTATTAGTCCGCTCCGGTCGAAGACCTCTCGCGCGTTCAGTCTCCTAAACCGATTTAGCTAACGAATTTGCTTTATACGAACTAAAAAATTGTTTAGAACATAGGTATCTACCTACCTGCCAAATTTCATAAGGATCGGATGAGCGATTCAAGAGTTATCGTTGGACAAACATACACACTTACAGATACCGCCAATTCGCCTACTAAGTATCTAATTACAAGACTTAATTCTTAAAATTTTCAACCGTTATCAGACTAGACTCTGACTGAAAAGACTAAGAAATATTTTTTATGAATAATACGGATAACACCTAGTTTTTATGTTATTATATTTACCATCAGAGAGTAAAAATCTCTGATGGTGTTATTCATAGAAAATATCTCTTAATTTTTTCAGTCAGAGTCAGCGGCGTGGCCGCCAAGCTCAAAATCTAAATAAAAACTGGAATGGTAGTATGGTTTTTTTGATGTCCTCAACTTAATGACAATAAAATTCAAACCACTATTTTCCTAATTGCCCCGTTTTTCTCTGACCCTGACATCCTCACATTACATGACTTCATCAGCCAAACCATTTTGACCCTTACAGTGGTATCTTGGGGCAAGCCGGACGGAGATCCGGTTCTGCTGGTCCATGGTCGTCAAGACAGTGCGGCTACCTTCCTCCCGCTGGCTGCCTACCTTCCTGATAGCTTCCACTATGTAGCTGTCGATATGCCTGGAAATGGGAGGTCGGATCCGTTTCCTATTGGTGAGTTGACGCATTATTCCCATTTGTCCCTATGTCCTACTTCCCTAGGGGGACAAGCCTACCTTTTTTTTAATGTTTGTTACACCTCAGAACATTTGTTGTATATCAACCGTTTTGAAAAAAAACTTTTTTTGTTTGAGAGTCTATACTTTCAGATTGGTCCCATAGAAACATCGAAATAGTTTAATATCAAAATAACTGAAAAAAATTATGCCATCCAAGTAAACTAAATAGCGTATTTTGCTTCCCTGTGGCTATTCACTGGTGTTTACGGTCACTACGGTTGTAATATAGTTTTGTAAAACCTTAAATTATTGACTTATGCTGACTTGCACCAAACTTTCAAAGTTCCTAAGCAACAACTTAACTCGCTTGACAGTTCTTAACGGTCAGAATCTGTACTGTCAAGAACTACCAAACGAGTAAAGTAATTGCTCAGGCACTTTGACAGTTTGGTGCAAGTATTAGTGCAGCAGCATGTAGGTAGGTATTAGGGCATAGTACCGGGAAATCCCGGAACCGAAAATCCCGGGAAATCCCGGGATTTTCGGCTGTGTCCAGTACCGGGACTAGAAAAATTCAGAACCGGGATGGTACTTTCGGGATTACTTAAATGTTTGTCCATAAGAGCTTTTTTAGGGCTTAAATCTTTAAAACTATAGCTAAAAAGTGCATTCTGTTAGTACAAAGAAAAAAGGATAGTAACTCCTCTACTCGCTGGATCCTACCCGCCCATCTTACTAATTTTCGAAGGTGCTGTTGATGTACAAACTTAGGAAATGTTGCAATATCAACTTATTGTTTGTATCGTTCGTCCCAATGCATTTATTTAAAGAATGACATGGGCTTTGGGGTTCTTTGTACTGACGTGACGGTCTTTCCACAACCTAATCATTTTATTATGAGCCTGAAATGAGCCTGCAGAGCAAATGCCGCCCTTCCTTCTTTCCACTCTTTTCTGTCAAGGGCATCTGTCTTCCAGTCTTCCAAGTAGGAGTCTAGCTCGTCTCTCCATCTTCTCCGATGTTGTCATCAACAGTCTAATAGCCTACTATTAATAAGAAATAATGAATAATGATTCCGTTTTCTGCAATGCGACTGTGCTTTATGTTGATTAAAACCAGCTGACTATGGATATACGGATTTATAAGCTTTGTTAATGACATTAATTCCCTATTATCTCAAACTCCAAGCGTAGCTTGTTTCATAGTGTATTTTTTCGTCTTTTATCTAGATATATCTAGCAGAACAGTGAGTGTTCACGCCTCGGGTGAGTATTTCATTATGGGTAGGACGCACTGGTTAAAAAGTAACGGGTCGTGTCGAAGATACAACCGTAAATTATAAGTGAATACTTCTTTACCTTACGTCTTTGACAAATATTGAAATTGACACGTATACTTATCGACAGTTTATCACAGAGGAAATTAACAAAATTGGCTCTTTTTCATTTTAACATTCTTATGAGGCCGATCATTGACATTGACATGATCATTGAGCATTGATTTGTAAAGATTAATAACAAATAATATACGATTAAAATATATTTTTTTTATCAGAAATCAAATCAACCTTCGTTTAACGCATGTGACGTCCTAACTTTTGAACTGTAATCTTATACAATCCTGCAAACAAAGAAATATTCACTTCAAAACTTTCGTTATAAGCCATTTATGCTTAAAATATTACTTAAAAATTAAGACTGCATTGTTAATGCATTATTCAATTAGTTACGCGTATTTTCTCACTTACAAATCATGCTTGCAGTATTTTACATAAATGTAAAATATAACTTTTAACTTTTCGTTATTTTTCGCTCAATTTTTCTTTGTTTTATCGTTTTCTGAATAGTTTTCTGTTTGACAAAATAAAAGGCTACTAATTATTTTCGGGAATACCGAAAATCCCGGTACTCCCGGTTCCGGTCGGGTGCCGGTACCGAAATCCCGGTACTGGAAAAAGGAACCGGTACTGGAGGCCCTAGTAGGTATATATCACGATTTTTGTTACTTATTTGTCCTGTGACCTGTAACAAATGTTTTTAATAAATGCTTGTATCTTGTATAAACTAAAAGTAGTCTTAAGTATTTTTGATATTTCTTGGAGAGGAGAGATTTTTTAGGTAAGTAGGTAAGATTCAAGATTCATGATTTTTATTCGCCAGAACATAGTATACATAGTATGTTGTTAAAGAATATTATTAGTGCCTTATGTTCTACCATTTATGTGTGTGTGAGGGTGTGTGTAAGTTAAGAGGAATCCTGAAATCCTCAAATCCGAATTCCATACAAAAATGTTTAATCTACTTTAATTTAGATTTTATACGTGTTTTAAAATTAACCCTACTAACTTAAAAACACGTATAAAATCTAAATTAAAGTATGAAACCTTTCACTTTTTTTGTTGACAAAATCAAAAAACATGGACGAAACGAATAGTGTGAAGAAATTACTATAATACGGCGTACTTTTTGAGTATTTGTCCGAAACATCTTGTATGGAATTCGGATTTGAGGATTCCCCTTAAGGTAGGCAAGTTTAACACGGCTCTTGCCTACCTTAGCTCCACTTTGTAACGCCGTTTACCTATCTAATGTTTGTGTAAAATGAATAAATAAATAATGTACCTACAAAATTTTTTTGCAGGTGTAAAATTGACGCGGTACCATTTCATAGCAGCGGTTGAGGCCGTCATAAAACACCTCAACTGGGACCAGTTCGTGTATATTGGACATTCTATGGGGTGCGAACAAGGTATGAACAGTCAGATGCACCAACATGTACCTATACACTCTCAAGCTTCATACTCTCAAGATCAACCTACATAATGTGCCTTCTTAAATGAGACTTTTTTAGTTTTTTTGGTATTTAAATACTTGTAGTGTACCTATGAATGATAAAATTGCTTGATGAATTTAAGCATTATGCTCGTCACACACGTAGCTATAATATCTGGTTCCCCGACTCAGGCCCAGAGCCTAGTGTGGGGCCATAGTTATATAGACCTTTGTATAGATGTATAATATGAATAAATAAATGAAATTAAATATATATTAATATAAATTATAGCAAGGCATATTAAGATATATTTTCTATACGAAAATTCAAGTCATAGAAATATATATTATAGCTGCGTGTGCGGTCACTTGAACATTCATATAGAAAATATATCGTCGTCTGCGCAGGTATCTTTATAAATTGTAGCCTATGTGTTATTCTGATGTATAAGCTATATTATTGTAAAGTTTCATTAAAATGCATTCAGTAGTTTTTACGTGAAAGAGTAACAAACATCCATCCATCCATCCATCCTTACAAACTTTCGCGTATATAATATTAGTAGGATAGTAGCATATATTATAGCTACGTGTGTGAGGGGCTTTATTTTGTCTAAAATCTTAATAATGGAAATGACTGTGGTTCCAGGTCTATTCTTCAACGTAGTGCACCCGCATCGCATAAAAAAATTAATCCTGCTAGACTTCGGGCCATCACTACAAAGACTACAAGTTCACAATTTAGAAGAGTATTACAATACATTTTACAGGTTAGTTAGTTACCCGACTGCAAAGAAAGGGTAATGTTTTTTTTTTTTTTTTTTTTTTTTTTTTTTATTGGTCTACCAACAATTGTTACAATAAAACGTAGATACTTATAGACTAATTTTTGCTTTACAAAAGTATTTTTCTTGCTAATTGCACAATCACTTAAAGGTAAACACAGCATGTATAAAAACGAATATAAAGAGTAGCATAATTTTAATAAAATATATGTAATATATATATATATATATATATGTAGATTTTTTTATTTTTTTAAACACAATATTTAGAGATATATAACTTAAAAATTTACAGGGAAAAAAAAAACAACAAGATAATATATAATTATTTTAGGATCTAATTTGATAAATTCTCGACCAGGTGGCGGTGGAACTTATCTAATTTAAAATGAAATATATCAATGCGCTTACAATTATTAAAAGCTCTGCATAACCTAGGCACTGGAGAGCTTTTACCTAGTACTGTTCTTCGGAGAGGCGGGACGAGCGGGGAGATCGGATAGCGAGGTATTCTAAATGGAACTTTAAGGTTAAATTGACTTAAAAGCTTTGGACAATCAGTTAAGTTGTTAAAAACTTTATACAAGAACATTAAGTCAAGTTGCGCCCTACGTTTTTCCAAGGTCGACATTTTGAAAAACTGCAGTCTTTCAGCGTAAGAAACTTTGCTTCTGGCGATTCTAGCTCCATAAGATAAATGCCAAATGAACCGTTTTTGAATTCTTTCTATTCTTAGGATATGCGTGGCATAGTGAGGCCTCCATACAACCGGACAGTATTCCAAAATGCTTCGGACCAATGTATTGTACAAAAGTATCTTTGTTTTGTATTTTTTTAATTGTTTGCTATTCCTTATTACAAATCCTAGCATTTTGGAAGCTTTCTTAATGATGTTGTCCGTGTGAGGTACATAAGTTAGCTTTGTGTCAAGCGTAATGCCCAGATCCTTGATATTATCTACTTTGAGGATTGGTGTGCCTCCGATATGATAACTTGAATTGAATACATTGATCTTCCTGCTAAACTTGATAAAAAAACATTTGTCTACATTAAGTTTCATGTCATTAACGCAACACCATTCGTAAAGCCTGTTTAAGTCCTCCTGTAATAGATTAATGTCGTGAGTAGTTGTAATTGTACGGGAAATTTTTAAATCATCTGCAAATAAAAAAGGGGTCGAATAATTAAAGCAATTTGGAATGTCGTTGATAAAAATATTGAATAAAATAGGTCCCAGATGAGAGCCCTGAGGAACGCCTGACCCAATCCCAAACACATCTGAGTGATATCCGTTTGCGACAACGTAAAAAGCTCGGCTGCTCAGGTAAGATTTCAGCCAGTTTATGAAATTACCAGCAAAGCCGTACACAGCAAGCTTATTCATTAATAATGAATGTGACACTTTGTCGAAGGCTTTGCTGAAGTCCGTGTAAATAACGTCAACTTCTTGACGATTATCGATAGCCTCAGAGAGACCCTCGACAAAAGTTACTAAATTAGTTGCTGTAGAGCGCGATTTAATAAAAACATGTTGATGCTCAGAGATGTACTGTTGAAAATGATTCTGAATAAGTGGGCAGACAAGAGATTCGAAGATTTTACCCAAGGTCGAGAGAATGGAAATTGGTCTGTAATTCATTACAGTATTTTTATCACCTGATTTATAGATAGGTACAACCTTGGCCGATTTCCATTCGCAGGGGAAGGTTCCTGAACTTAAAGACTGATTGAAGATGAGAGACAGAGGCGACGCTAAATTTTCAGAACATTTTTTGAAAAATACTGGTGGGATTCCATCTGGCCCTGCACCTTTTGAAACGTTTAGATGTTTTAATTTCTCCTCTACTCGATTCCTAGAGATGTGTACGTTAGCGAAACAAGTACTGCCTTGGTTAATAGCATCAAGATATAAGGAAGTTGGACTATTCATAGCGCTGGTTGTTGGGGATGAGTCATTGTTATAAACTTTAAAAAATGTCGATCCAAATAGATTACAAATGTCGCTGCCATCAGTTGCGTTCGTTTTTCCGTCAGTCATTGTGCTGGGGTACGTATTTGTTCCACCTTTTTTTGACTTAATATATGACCAAAAATACTTAGGATTTTTACATATTATATTTTCAACTTCCTCTATATAACTATTGTAGCGGATCGTGGCTATTTTTTCACATCGCTCACTTTGTCTACGATATATCAATTCGTCCATAGGATTTTTGTACTTTTTGTACCTTGTTCTTAGATTATGTTTTTCGCGTAATAGTTTGATTAAGGATTTGTCAAACCATGGGGGGTACTTATTCGTATGATTTTTAACAAACGGCACAAACTTTTTTATTAAATCTCGAAGAATTGTGTAGAACTTATCTGTCATAACATTAACATCCTTACATTCATTGAAACGTAGACTCCAATCGATTTGGGAGAGGTTTTCATTAATTGCATCATAGTTTGCCTTAAAGAAGTTCAATTTAACAGTGTCTGGGTTAGTTTGTAGATACCTAACATTGTTGAACGAAATGTCTATATCTAAGGGAGGGTGAAAAGGATCAATAGGACATAGGATGCCAACAGAAGATGTGACATTGCAAATTTCGGGCAAATCTACCAGCACGAGGTCAAGAACTTTATGCCTGTGGTTTAAAACCTGGTTACACTGTTTGAGGTTGGCAACATAACTGAAATCAACGAGAATCTGATTCAATGAAGAAGTTTGAATGTTTGATGAACCTTTGTTTATGGTATCCCAGTTGATGCTGCTTAAGTTAAAATCACCAATCAAACAAGTGTGACCATCGTGGTTTTCCAGAACCAAGTTACAGTGTTCGATATAATGCTCCAATACAGAACTATGAACAGGTGGAGGGAGATAAACAGCGCTGATAGCTAGTTTTGTGAGTACTCCTGAAAGCATAAAGCTGATTTCTACCCAGAGGTCCTCACACATGCTTTCCCATTCAGTAACACGTCTGGCAGATAGTCTTTTTGTAATAGCAATCAATACTCCACCGCCCTCTTTACAACTATGAAACCCAGAGGTATGTCTATCTCTTCTGAAAACAAGATATCGATCATCGAATAACTCTGTATCAGCGATGCTCTCATTTAACCACGTTTCGGTTAATACGATAATATCATAGTTGTTAATTGCTAAGTTTTTATAAAAGGTGTACGTACGGTTTTCGAGTGTATTAGGCAGTGTCCTAATAGAACGCGATGAACGCGACCATCGCAAGTTCGCGCGCGTTCTATTAGGACAACGCCTTAAGTTGTACGGGATATTGGGATTAAAAGTAGCCTATTTCGTTTTCTAGTATATAAACTATGTTCATACAAAATTTTAGCCTATTAGATTCTGTAGATTCGGCGTGATTGAGGCACAAACATCCATCCATCTGTCCAGTGTCCATTCACACAATCTTTTACTTTTTTAGTATTAAAATCACTTACTAATTATTTATTATAATACTTATGTAGATATTTATTTAATAAATAATTTATGTATTTATTTAATGGTAGGAAACTGTAGGTAAGTGTTATAACAAAAAAATATTCTTAGTGTTCTACTTACTCCTTAAAACATACCTTTTTCTGTGTGTTTTCTAATATATGTATAGAAAAAAAAAGTATTTTACTATAGGTAATTTATCAGTTATCTGGTATCTAGATGGCGTTGTGTGAAATTGAAATGTCCAAACATTATTTATTCTATTTATTTAAATCCTATAAATACCTATATTAATTAGTATTCTAAATGCTTACAGAGCTTACTACGAAAATTACAATCAAGATAACTATGAAACGAAGCTCTACACACTGCGTGACGCCGAGCGAGCCGTCATGAAGGCACGGGGACTGAATGAGGCACAGGCTCGCCTCATACTGTCCCGGAATATGATAGATATGGGTCACGGGAAATATAGGTGAGACATACACACTAATATTGCAGTAGGAATAACTATAAAACAAAGCTTTATACACTGCGTGACGCCGAGCGAGCCTTCATGAAGGCAAGGGGACTGAGCGAGGCACAGGCTCGCCTCATACTGTCCCGGAATATGATAGATATGGGCCACGGGAAATATAGGTTAGACATACACACTTAATTGCAGTAGGAATAACTATAAAACAAAGCTTTATACACTGCGTGACGCCGAGCGAGCCTTCGTGAAGGCAAGGGGACTGAGCGAGGCACAGGCTCGCCTCATACTGTCCCGGAATATGATAGATATGGGCCACGGGAAATATAGGTGAGACATACACACTAATATTGCAGTAGGAATAACTATAAAACAAAGCTTTATACACTGCGTGACGCCGAGCGAGCCTTCATGAAGGCACGGGGACTGAGCGAGGCACAGGCTCGCCTCATACTGTCCCGGAATATGATAGATATGGGCCACGGGAAATATAGGTTAGTCATACACACTTAATTGTAGTAGGAATAACTATAAAACAAAGCTTTATACACTGCGTGACGCCGAGCGAGCCTCCATGAAGGCAAGGGGACTGAGCGAGGCATAGGCTCGCCTCATACTGACCCGGAATATGATAGATATGGGCCACGGGAAATATAGGTTAGACATACACACTAAATTGCAGTAGGAATAACTATAAAACAAAGCTTTATACACTGCGTGACGCCGAGCGAGCCTTCATGAAGGCAAGGGGACTGAGCGAGGCACAGGCTCGCCTCATACTGTCCCGGAATATGATAGATATGGGCCACGGGAAATATAGGTGAGACATACACACTAATATTGCAGTAGGAATAACTATAAAACAAAGCTTTATCATGAAGGCAAGGGTGAAACTGAGCGACTGAGCGAGGCACAAACTTACGTCATACTATCCAAGACTATGGTGGAAATATAGATAGATAACATGAAAATATTTGTAAAATTATTGTAGGTACTTATTGTGGAAATATAGATAAGACATTGACACTAACTAATATTGCATTCGAGTTAACTATGAAATAAAATATAATTTTCTTAGTTTATTCTTTATGTGCTACATAACTTTAATTTAAAAAATCATATTTAAGCGACACTCCAAAACACTGAAACATTGATGGTGCTTGATTTATGAAATACTAGCTGGTGCCCGCGACTTCGTCTCAGGCATCGATTTAAGATACTTGAGACCTATTTACATCAGATATCTTTATAAATTGTAGCCTATGTGTTACTCTGAAGTATAAGCTATATTATTGTAAAGTTTCATTAAAATCCATTCAGTAGTTTTTACGTGAAAGAGTAACAAACAACCATCCATCCATCCATCCTTACAAACTTTCGCGTTTATAATATTAGTAGGAAGTAGCAAGGCAAGACGCTTTTCCTGATGGTAAAAGATCACGTCTGCTAGCACTCGCTAGCTTGTAAACTCGCCGTGTCATTGAGGCTTTTCTAAAACTAACTACATATTCTGTTACAGATTATCCTGGGACAAAAGACTGAAATACCCCGCTCCGCAAAATTACCCCCCAGAATATTACTACAAACTTTTCTCACAGAATGCACCCCCAACGATACTTATTTCAGCTACAAATGTGACATCCAACCCTTATTCTAAAGGCAAAGAAGCTACAACCCTAATTTTAAACATGCTTGAGGAAAATGTTGAGCAATTTAAAGTGTTCACAGTTAATGGCGGCCATGATGTTCATTTTACTCATCCGGAACGACTGGCTGGAATTGTAGTTGAGTTTTTATGTAAGGAGGTTGGGACTAAGTCTAAATTATAGGTAGGTTACTGGTAGCGGTTTGTGACTTTTTGGTATCAGTATAAAAAATAGTTTTATGTGGTTTTACCATAGATGTATAGGTACGTAATCAATTATTGTAGTAATAATATAGGGTATACCAACCTATTATTGGCACCCTAGTTTAATGCGAAAAATCAAGGAAATTATAAATTATTAAATTTTAGTATGCTTATAAAAGTAATAAAAATACTGAAATTAAATAATTTATAATTTCCTTATTTTTTCGCACTAAACTCTTGGGTGCCAATAATAGGTTGGTTTACCCTAATTAAATGCTTTTTGTATGAATGCATATTATGCATATAACTTGATTGATTACCACAAATGAGCTGTAAACGAGTTGTTTGAATCATAAGATTGAACTATTATATCGAAAATCAATAAAAGCAGCAGTATTTTTTTGCAGTTGTGTTTTCAATCTGAAATAATATGTTTGTTGTTAATTAAAAGATGAAAATAAGAGTAAGTCTTTTTATTTTACAGGTAACAAATCTCCCCAGTTACAAGACCGAGCACATCTGTATGTAGTTTGGTCGTATTTAGACTTAGCGAATATAACCTCCTCTAATTCACCTTTAGAGGTACACAGTTTACAAATTGTGTGTCCGGAACGTACTATCGGTGCCCTTACTATTCTAGGCCACTGTGGATCATCTTGGGGTCTTACACCTTTCCTTAAAATAACGTACGAGAATAGCTCAGCCGATATTTCTATTTTCGATGGGTAAGGTAACGATTCATACTTCATTAGGAAGTTGCAAGGCGTTTGGTGTTCCATATACCTCGGGCATACATTATCATTTGGGCATGGAGAAAATGCGTAACCTTTACTGCTGCCTTCTAAGTTTAAGACAAATTCTCTAGCTTCATTTACAATTTGAAATCCGGCATTTGTACCATGTTCTACAACTATTAGAAAGTCTTCAGTCTTATTCCAAAGTTTCTGTACGGTTTCTAGTCTTGACTTCATATCAGGTAGTTCAAATAACGAGTAGGCAGATAATACTATGCTGTATTTCAGATCAGATGAGGCGGGAAGAAACTGTCGTTGAAAATATCCCTTCAACGGCATTTCTAGATTATCTCGACCACGACAGAGGATCAATCTGGCCAAATCATGCATGATTTGAGAAGTGTCAACGCAAAAGTATTCAAATATGTCCTTTTTCCAATATGCATTTACTGCCCATGTTCCTGTGCCAACACCGGAGCCAAAATCAAAGAAGCTTCGAGGCTTATATTCTGGTAGAACCTTGTTTATTTCGTCAAGTATTCTGATTAATACTGCGTATTCCGGCGCCGCTCTTGCAGCCAAATACTGCAAACTTGTAGCTTTATCGTAGTCTATACTTCCCCAGCGATATACGGTATTCTTTAACGCGCCAAAAACTTTATTTTTGATTTTTAAATCATATTCTTCTACTTCCCTTTCGCTTAAACTGGTCACTTTTGATAGCACCTTCTTTGAAATCTTTTGATGGAACTTTGCGGCTTTTAGGTCGATCTCGTTCTCTTCTGGTGGAAGCAGCCTTGAGCGTAGGTAGTTGTTGAGTTTAAGGCTCTCTTCGTGCAAAGCTTTCGCTCCTGAATCGTGTATTATTATTTTTATAGCACTTTGAATGTCAGGTGGGATTGTAGCGATTTTGACACGGTTTGTGCCGGGATGGCTGCGTGGTTTGTACTGTTTGGACTCGAACTGTTCTTTCAGACTGGCATCTATTGCAACTCGTGTCGTGTAATTCGCGTAAATTGACGAAAAATAAGTAATTTTCAGTTTTCTGAACATTTTTACTTCACACAAACAACAAACAACTTAACCTCAAAATATAGTGACATAATGACATTGACATACGTACGTTACTACATTGACACAAGATTAAACGGTAGATGCTCAGAAGAACGAAGTAAATAGAATCCCTCCTAAATTTGACAAATTCGCTATCTTCTCTGCGCATACCACTTTTTGCACTAGATAAAACGAGACAAAACATGCATTTGTCGTACGTCATAATATAGGGGGCATCTGTCACACGTTGAGCCACAGAGATGTCCAAGTCATAAAATATCGATATCGATATTAAGAGTTCGATGATCCGATACCGATATCGATATATCAATCCTAACAACTTAAAGTCCGTGACTATGATAACGTTATCTAGATTTACTCTGGATTAAAGGAACCTTGAACTTTGTAAAAACCACGAATTAAGACGACATTTTTTTATTAGATAAAATAATATACAACTTAAACAGGTAAATGAGTACATTACAAAATTTATACTAAACAAAAGTTAACATTTGAGCTTAATACTTTTTTCAGCTAAACCTTGTTCTGCCTGCCCCCTACCTATAGATTAGTGCCCCGAAAGGGCTTACATGCGATTCTACCACCTTGTTGGTTTTTTGTAAGTATTTTACTATGTGAAGACAATACATTTATTGAGTATTGAGTACTTTTCCCGTCATTGGGGTAAGCATAACGTTGACGATCACATATTGATGGTAGAAGTGTTAATTTATCAAATCTTTTTAACTCAATGCTATACGCATGTGGCGAAGACTCTTTTGCTAAATATATTTCTATTAATTTATTTTCCTTAACTTTATTTATAATTATTATATTTTCTTGGCATACTTTAGCAGTACTTTTTTTTCAAGGCTTTTCGTACGCTGTCTGAAACAGTTAATTTTTAGCAAACTGGAGTAGGCTAGATTTTTATCGACCATCTCACACTGCACATTCTGTACATTCTACGCTAGTGTTCTTCGGTGGTACGTCTGAAAACACTGATGAACTTATTTCTGTAATATCCGAAGGTCCTGGCTTAGGTACGTTGATGAAAGCGATATCCTGAAACACATTATATTTTTAATTTATAGTTCATGTAATTATAATATACAGGGTGTCCGCTGGCAGATTTGACACTTTGAACTGAGCTCACGGCGTGTGGGAAGGCGGCAGCGGGGAGAGCGGGGCGTCTCTCGACGCGGGAGTGCTGCGGGTTATTTAGTAGCCATGAGTCAGTGGACGGGCGCGCACCGCGCTTTTGCAGTTGAGGCGTATTTTGCGAACAATAATTCGATCAATGCAGCAAGGCGTCGGTTTTGTTCTAACTTTGATATCCGACGATTGAAGGATGGCCCGTCAAACCAATTGATATGGGCGTGGGTACAGAAGTTTAGAGAAACCGGATCAGTCGGAAATGAACCTCGGCCTGGACCTTCAACGACTGTAACTACTCCTGAAAACGTAGAACTTGTGAGAAGGGAAATCTTACAAAATCCGCGTAAGTCTGTACGAAAGATTGCAGCATCAACAGGTGTGAAAAAGACTTCAGTTCACAAAATTATCCGAAAAAAATTGAAGTTCCATCCATACAAGCTCCAAATCATCCAGCAATTGAAAGAAGATGACTACATAAAAAGGCTGAATTATGCTAGAGTCGTTCTGGAACGATTTTCTACCCCTACGCGTTTATGTAACATTTTTTTTAGCGACGAGGCGCATTTTCACATTGGGGGGTACGTTAACAAACAGAATATGCGTTATTGGAGTGCGAGCAACCCAAAAGAAGTCCATGAAAAGCCTCTCCACAGCCCGAAGACTACAGTTTGGTGCGCCGTTTCTGGAAATGGCATAATTGGACCTTATTTTTTTGGCAGAGGTGAAACAGTCAACGGTACAACGGTACCGCGCGATGCTGGACAATTTTTTTATTCCGGAGCTGCATCGTCATGTTGGTTACAATAACAGAACACATTTTCAGCAGGATGGAGCCACGGCACACACTGCTAGGGACTCAATGGCTAAAGTGCGAGAGCTTTTTCCTGGAAAATTGATGAGTCGCTTCGGCGACATAGCCTGGCCGCCTAGATCACCCGATCTAACCCCTTGTGATTTTTTCTTATGGGGATATCTCAAATCTCGTGTATACACTAATTCACCATCAACAATAAAGGCCCTACAAGAAAATATCCGACGAGAGATCGCAGCTATCAGTCCAGAACTTTGCAAGCGAGTTTTCGCCAACATGAGGGAAAGATTGCAAGAATGTTTGCGGTTTGAAGGACGCCATTTGAGTGGAGTGATTTTTAAAAACTAAAATCCGCATTATTATTATGTAAGATAACAAATAAATAACTTTGATTGTACTCATATTTTTATTTTATTTTATTTTTTGAAGTATAAAATCTGCCGGCGGACACCCTGTACCTATAACACGCAATTTTAAGTACAGTACTGACCGTTAGCTTCACGAGCATTGCATTTGGTTCAAGTTGAAGAATAGCCGGAAGAACATTTTAACTCTTGCCGATCGTTATTGGACGCCAAAGAGACACCCTGAAATATTAATAGTGTAAACGTAATATTTTCCGTGATTATTTTGAAGCTCTCTTTTTTGTATATTACACTATCATGGTTGAACACATAGATATTGTGTTTAACCATGATACAGTAGGCAGGACGGCAAATATATAATATTAATAAATAAAATATGAATCGAACAAAATACAAAGAGTGTGAGTGTGTTTAATTGAGATGGGTCAGCTACGGGATTCCTCAATGGCTCACTTTATTCGAAAAATCTTACTAGGTATACTCGACGTGTCTGCATAGCCTTATCGACAAATCTTTTTACGTTTTATGACATCCCTAGTTAGTATATCATAGCCTCGATTTATTCATGATTTTAGCATGAAAAACGCCGATTCTTCATATTTCTATACTTATTGGACGTTATTCAATGTATCTACGTAATAATTATGTGTTTAGTATGGGTTATTAATGAGTAAATACACAAATAGATACTTACCGGTGAAAATTCAGGTTCTCTTGATTTTTCATGATACTTGCGGAGGCCTGGCATAATACGAGGACACAATTCGACATTTCACATATTTATATCACTATTTACAATAGTTCAATACGTTTTAAACAATATAAAACATCCAAAACCCCGTTGAAAAATAAACAAAAACAATGACATTTTATGACACTATATTTGAAAGATAGTCAATGTAGATGGAAAGCGACAGAACCTTTTTACAATACACTTGGTTGGATAATTAAGTCCCTCATGACATTTGTGTGACTTACTTTGAAGTTTCCTATGATTGCCTCTATTATAGTATATCCAACCTCTTTGGGTAGATGCGTACTCTGACTAATCTGTGACCACAGAGAGAGCCGCCGAGTACAAAGAGAATATAACCAATATGGCCGAGTATGGGTGAGGCCCTTGAGGCAAGGCAAACCTAAAAAAATGGTTTCGCTTCTACGCAATAGTAATTATAACTCTTTAGTCTACGCATAGAATAGGTAGTGATAGTATTATTTTATAAATAGTATTAGAATAGCTTGTAACAGCTGGGACTTTAACTACTTTCGTTTTATCTAGGTAGCAGACTTCGCATTAAATCAATAATTGAAAATAATAGGTGGTACAGTTATACAACAATCATACACAAAAAAACTTCAGATAAAAAAATAACTATTTTATTGAAAAATTCAAGAAATAAATTATAATTTAGGCTAAGATTTTGCTCTTGTTGCGAAGCGCTGTGTATGCGATGATCACTGAGAGTAGAGTAGCCAACACCTCGGAGTTAATCCAGGGACCGGAGTAGCCTGGAAATAGAACACTTTTTGAGCTCAAACTTCTACCACAGCGGGACTTGAACCTGCAACCTGGATTGTCTTTAAACAGTAAGGCTAGTCAAAAACAAACTATTTTTTTAAAATTTATAATAAATAATAATAGACAAGTAGACATTGGTGTTGTGGGCCGAACCTGGACCGAGCAGAATGGTAAGAGCCGAGTGGCCAATACCCAGCTATGGCATGGAAGAAGAATTTCAGTAAATCAATGTATTGTGCTGTGTAGCAAATCATGTCTGAATTGAGTGTTTTTAGGAACAACCCTCCACTTGCCTACCTTATTGAAATAAGAAGGAATGGCAAGTGTGGCCATATTAAATACACAACACCCCCAAAAAACGATTAACCCTGTCCCAGCTAGCCCAACACCTTGAAATAACGAAGCAGGATACTGGGTTGACAGCACCATTCCAGGAAAGTGCTACTTCTAACTTACTAATTTGGGGAAGGGGTTACATATGGTCTGCACTGACGTCCCGCTATGAGGTGTATTGTGTATTGACCCCTTTTTGCACTAACTCTACCCCAGCCAGCCCAGCTCCCCAAAATAGTGGAGCAGGACCCTGGGTTGATGGATGGTGTGTTCCAGTTTCCTGGTGCTACTTACTGCCAGGGTGGTTCAATTGGATAGCCAACAACGGTGCAACCGAGGCAGCAGCATCAGCCCTTCGAGCGCGGCGGAGGGATGCCCAGCCTTCCTCATCCAGGATGTGGATCTCATGGATTCCAGAGCGGGCTTTCGCTGGCTCTTCAGTCCAGGATACCTATAATACAAAAATAATATTAATTTATTGTAAAAACATGAAATTCTTATCCAAAAATCATTTAAAAATTATTAAATTACTAATACTTGCGGCCAAATTTAGATAGACACCCTGGTAGATATTACTCTCCTACTCATACATTTTGTGTACAAAATAGGTTTTAAGCGCCTACTCGATGAACATAGTGATCCTGCAGCAGGATTTAGACTATAAGGACATTTTTAATTTGTTATAACTTGCTTGGCTCTAATAAGATGGTAAGAGATGACGCCGGCCCATAACCAAATCAGTGCTGCACAGGACTTTGAATCACAAAGGCTGGTGCATTACTGGCAATAGTGTGAAAGGTATTGAGATGATTAACGAAATTAAATTCATTTCAGATTTATATATACTGGCTTTTTAGTAAGTATGGTCGATTACCCCGACACAGCAAAAATAGGTCTGGTACAAAATAAGGCGCTAAGATTTTTTTTAGGAAGGTTACCTGGTATTTGTTTTCTCCAACTCGCGCCGCAGTCACAGGCTTGCCGGCAACCTCAGCATAAAGTGCGTAGTTCTCAGGTAAGGGATTATCACATTTCAGCGTAAATTCGGTGATGTAGGCTATTTGAGTAACCACCGTAGCATCTAAACTTGTGAAAAATGATGCCTCGGCTTTTGGGTTTTGGCAGCTCTCAGCCAAACAACCACTCACTAAACCTAGCACGAAAAGCGAGGCAACAACTTTTGTGACCATTTTGATGTGACTTCACGTCTAGAACTACAAATTTAATTCAAAATTTCAATCTTATTTTCGCACTTCGTAATCGTAGTAGCCTCGGGATCCACGTATTGGCTTTTGTTCGGAAACTAGATTTCATGCAATGAATTAGACTGGCATAAAATATTGAGTAGTGTTCTAGCGTTCTAGGTTAATACATGTATTCGATTAGCTTTTTGGCTATAACTATTATATTTTAAAAATACAATAATCGAATATTGTGGGTATTTATGCCTCATAATGATGTTAATGTGGTCAGTCATATATTTTTGGATCTCGAAAAAATCATTTCGTGAAATATGTGGGATTTGAATTTTAGAATCTGAATGCTTTTTTTAAACGTCACTGGTGACGTGCAAACAGCAACTTTCAAGTTAAAAATGCGTTCAAGAATTTACAGGAATTTATAAAGAGTTTAATAAATAAAAGATGAACTTTTTATCAGTAAAAGCTAAAGTTGTTTTATAAATTCAAAATATTCTGTTAGTTCTACAGTTTGATGAAGTAGGTACTTAATATCTCGATGCAGCGGGGTTACAGAATGAATGTCGCGTACAGATGGCGTTTTTAAGAAACAAATACAACTTATTTCGTTCCGCTACTTGACACTAGATGTAGTTGTAGTACGACATCTGTGAATAAGTCATTTTTAGGGTTCCGAGTTCATACGGAACTGTTTTAGTTTCCCTATATCTTTTGTCTTGGTCCTGGCTGGACAATGGATACGGTCAAATAGTTAATTATTAGAGAATTGCCTGGCAGCAAATGTTTTGGGTATCTTATCTAGCCCGCTCCTTGTGCAATTCGTAAATTTTAGGTCGTAATGACGTGGAACCCTACCACATTTAGTGATATAACTCGCACTTAGCCGTATTATTTCGTCAAGAAAACAGGGATTGTTTGACACTGGCACTTTTGACAGCAGTTGACAGGATCTACTTTTATTTATTTATTCTACAAATAGTCACCGTACTAGTTGTCCTCTCCCAAACAAATATATTATCAAATAAAATGGTGGTAGCCTCAGATATGGAAGATCCAAGCAACAACGAGGTAGTTGCAATGGAAGAACCTAAATACGTGTGCAGTATTTGCGCGGCCACCGATGTTAGAATGCACAACATCGGGAATACAAGACTACAAGCATTATACGAGTTACTAGCAGACGCACAGGTACCTAAAGCCGCAACAGACCCGATGGACGGTTGCCTTTTGCGGCATTGGATAGAGAGGCACACTCACATAGTGCCTAGTTTTTAAGATACCTACCGTATATGAATCTATGGTCTGAAATAAATTATATTTATTTTATTTATAGGTATAAAAGAGGACATAATACTAACTGCTGCCTAGGGTTATTCCCGCATGATCCGAGGATAAAAACTAGCCTATGTCCATTTCTAGCTCATAATCTATACTGAAATCGATTTTCAGCCTAATGGGTTCTGTGGTTTCGGCATGGTTGAGGGACAGACATTGCATAGGTGCACACCTCTAGTATACCTATTTAGTTAGAAGTTTAACCTATTGGCTTAATTGAGTATCAAAACACCATACACCCTTAAAAACTAGGTCATCATCATTGCCTGGTCCTATTACCACTTACGTATGGTCGGCACTACACGTCTTCTTCTTCCATTCGTCTCTATCAGCCGTCATCTTTGTATTTACAACTGTTTTATTCATATCATCTTTCACACAGTCCATCCATCTTTCTATGGCCTTCCTCTACTCATAAATCCATCCAATACGTATTTATTTAGTAAAATATATTAAATAAAGTATGTTGTGGTGCTTTTCATATTGATAGATATGTAAATGAAGTATTTACAAATGTCCATCAATCCACACAAACTTTTGTATTTATGAAAAAAGAAGTTATGTGATAACGGTAAAGGTACTTATTTTTACTTTTTTAGCATGATGAAGATGATGGAAGTCCGAAGGTGGTCTGTTACATGTGCTACCCATTGTTGGTGAAGTGCGGAAAATTCTCGGATATGATCAATGTATCGGAGAGGCTCCACAATAATATTAACGGCATTGAGGTAATACTACTCAACGTATTTATTTAGTTTTTTACACCCATATTCTTAGATGATATTTTCACTCAAACTCAAACTCACCATAAGTAGTAAAATGGCCGCCGCTTTACTAAAGGTTTTGCCTATCACCTGTCTAATTTCAAATGTAAGTATTTCCATAAGTGAAAAAATAGTCTTACACCCGTATTCTAAGTCGATATTTGCACTCAAGTGAATACTTACGTGAGTGATAAAATGGCCGCCGCTTTACTGAAGGTTCGGCTGTCACCTATCAAATTTCAAATGTAAGTATTCACTTGAGAGAAAAAAATCGACTTACAATATGGGTGTTAGAATACGGGTGTTAGTCACTGTTACTCAATGTAAACGTTGAAAAAGATTTCTCTTTAAAGGTCCCATAGAATATTAATTAACATCAGTTTAAAAAAGTTGTTAATAAATTAAATAACTTTTTCAGACAAAAGACATAAAACCAACACCCTTACTCGACAACTTATCAAGATCAGAAGTTAAATTTATGGTTATTGACACCAAAATTAAACCGCCAAAGCCTACCTTAAAAGATTTGATTGTATTTGAAGATTCTGATACAGATGATGAAAACGATGCAACCGTGAAGGAGGAAATCACCATTGATGATGAACGGTTGATCGGTAAAGAGGTTAATGCAAGTGACTTGATAGATTTACCAGATGATGATGATGAGGTGAAGATGGAACAAGAGGATGAAGAAGAAGAAGAAGAAGAAGATGAAGATAGTGATGGTTTGCTAACAGATTTTAACGAAATGGAGGGTTAATAAGATTTAATGACTTTTGATTAAAAAATAATTAATTAGGTACTAACATGTTATTTCTGTTTTTTATGAAAACATCATAGTAGATTAGATTCTAATTATCAAAACTGTTTATTTCGGTTCTATGACACCATATTTTGTTAGTACATAAGGCTTATTCTATTATTCTAAGGTTAGTATTCTAAATTAAAACCAGCTTAAAGTTAAAAAAAAATCGAAAACCCGACTGCAAAATAATTAATTATAATTATGTTCATTGTCAATTCATATAATTTAATAATTAACGGACATTGTCTGAAATAAATAATTTGAATTATTCCAAATTAAATTTAACATAATAACATAAATGTGTTTAAAATTTTCTCATTTTGATACCCCACTAAATAGGTTTGGTAAACAAAAAATTATTAACACCTTACTAAGCTCCAAATATCCGCCATTTTTTTTTTAACTCATCTAAGAACACTGGTGATTGAGACGAATATTCAAACCATCCAGCCGTTAAGAAGATTGGGTAAAAAGACTCAGAAAAAAAGAGAAGAAGAATGTGTAGAATACACAAACAATTTATTACATATACAAAAATATTCTTACAAAATAAAATACCCTTATCATAATTAAATTAACAAGTTAGAAAGCTAGTTTCTTCATTAGTAAATACATATGTTGGTCAATTTCGAAGCCATGTAAATTGTTAGCGTCGCCTTGTAAGCGCATCAGTAGGCCTCCGAATGAGACGTAGGCTGCCAGTCGTGATGCAGGCTCCATCGCTCCCTCATCACCTTCTATCCTGGAAATGGTACCAGCTACAGATTGATGTTTATAGAAAGGTGGAGGCAACAGTTAACATTTTGTACATACATACATAGAAAACACTCTGACTTAAGACAAATACTGATGTTCTTGAAATAAATGTTCGTCCTGAAGCGGGAATCGAACCCGCGATACCGCCGTGGCAGTCCAATACACTTGCCATTCGACCATCTGTGTCGTCAAGGAAAGGTACAATTTATTATTCATTAGGTAAATAGGTAATTATTAATAGACAAGCAGCTTTCGATGATGTGTCTATGTCTGTATGTGGTGGTTACGGTCACTAGAATCCCAATTTAAGGACTGTTATAATTACTATTATTTGCTAAAATTTATTTTCTATTTGGTAAACATTATACTAACCTATAAACTTTTCCCGACATCACGTATTCGAAGCTGTCTGCCCGGTTTCCTTCCGTCTCCAGAGGGTTCCATTCACCGCCGTCAGGATACCCGTTCTCTCTGAGTGTCGTAGCCAGCACCAATCTGAATTTATCACCCAACTCCATTGGATAGATCCAGGAGTTGATGTCCAGAATAAGGTCCATTTTGAAGGATTCTGATTCGCAATGAAGCCGGCTACATCGGTCGAACTTCTTGCCTTCTGGGTCCATGTCTTTTACGTTGAATATGTCCTCAAATAATACGCCTGCCATTGTATTTTCGTAATATTTTGAAGTGAAAAGAAACCCTGTTTACAATATGGAGATTAAACGTAGTAGTGGTTATATTCTCTTTGGTGGAGATGGAGACAATAATGCACGACATGATAATGCACAAGGCAGGAATGTTCGACCTCGGAACTGGAATGTACACCACGGAATCCAAGTCGTAGGTTTTCTATTCTAGTGTTTGCCATTCCTAGTCCTAGATCGCACACGCGCGTTCCTGTCCGTACAAATTTTATACAGGGTCGAAATGCGCGTCCCAGGAATAGCCGACTCGGGAATAGGAAGCTTTGGTACCTATGAAATCGATGTTTCTGATCGAATCAGATCGATTGCATAGTTAAGTATAATTATAAAATAGGTGTCTTCATGGTTTAATAACGCTCAGCGAAAGTGGAGGGGAACTCTGCGCATGTGAGGTGAGGTGAGAAGGTGGCCAAGCGAGCAATAGACGAAGGCGGGTGCCCCGGTCACCTTCCCTGTCGCATAGCACCCCACCCGCCAAACACATCTAAAAATCTACTTCTGCGCATTCAAGGTCAACGCTATTATTAACCGTGAGGATGCCTGTAAAGTAGGTAGTTGAGTAGTAATCGAGCGAGTGCTTATCATACTAGGTATTAACTTTTTTTTTTGCCAGAGGCGTAGAGTAGCAGTATTATGTACGGTGACGCTCCGCATCCAAGTCCAGTTGAAAAATTCATCCTGTATTGGTTTTTATTTTCATAATTCTTTAATTTCTTTATTACGTAGGTATAGCCACCATGTATATTCCTTTCATTAGCATTTATTTTATAAGTGTGAAATAATACTATCTACCTAGTTACAGTACATATTGTATTCAGTTATTTCGCTTTTATTAGCAAAGTAATGTGATATTTTAGGACAATATATTACAAGACATTTTCGTTAATTTTCTTAAGATAACTATCTATGAAGTATGATTCGATCTATGAAGGTTTTATCGTGTGCCATGCCTCACGAAAAAAATCAAATGGCGTTATTTAGGGGCTGTACATTTCAGGGCCGTACAATACCATGTCGTGCTTTCGCATGCACGACACGGTACTAGGTAATGAATGTTTTTTTTTTTTTTTTCGAAGAACGTAAATGCTTCGGTTTCGCTTCACATCAAAGGTATATAGCCAGTGTCAAGTAATTGGAGAGATTATGTCAAGTCATGCCCCTGTAAAGTAGTGGTGGTTGCGACTTTACTAGAGGCTTCTATGGAGTTTTGGAGGCAATACAAAAAGTCATGTTTTACAGCATTACACTATTCACCAACACTCATACACGTTCACGAGCACTTAACGGATAAAAAACCACCGTTTTTACACTTAAACACTCAAGTTATACAAGTTTTGTCAATTAATTTAATGCCGCCAATGCGCCATTTTTCATGTTCCCGCCAAAACTCCCGTAATGAATGTTAAACGTAGTGGTTATACTCTTTGATGTAAAAAGTAAACGACGCGCATTTGGACGCGCACGTAGTGGTTTCTAAAGTTTCTATTCTCTTTGGTTAAAAGCAACTCTGACCAAAGAGAATATAACCACTACGATTAAGAGACGGGACTTAACAAAAATAATAAAAAACTGATCATTTGACGTCTACGTCAATGTCAAACCGAGGAAAAATCGCCATTACCAACATGATAACAAAATAATCGTCAGGAGCCTTACCAACATGAAGAAAAAACTAGTGACGTCCTGCCAAAATTATCGATAGCTTTCATATCGATGCCTGTTGTAATTTAATTGAATCAGTAGCGAACTAGCGATTTGAATATAAAATAACATGCTCAATAAAATGCGAGGTTTCTAGCGTTTTATTGATCATAATATTTTATGTTAAAATAATCATTGTGGCTTTAAATCAGATTTGCTACTGATTCATAGGTACTTTTGTCTGAAATCTACCACTAAAATAAAACCAGTAACAAATCGGATATATCAGTAGTTATTATAAGTTCTCCTGCTGCTTCGACAGCCAGTCCAGGGCCACGTTCCAACGTCCCTTCGCATATTTCAACGTTCTGTATCCTGCAATTTAAAATATATCAATTGGACTGTTGGCCTCAAAATTCTAGTAATAATTAAATTTAATTGTGCTTACTACAAGTTTCTTGTCAGACTTGGAACCCTGTAAACAATTATGTTGTGTAACAATTTATGAAGCTTGCACCTGCACATTACAACAATAAATATTTTTGTATCGATATCGATATATCGGTATTTTAATTTGAAGCACTATTTCCAACCAAAATAAACATGCCACGAATAAAATGTAAATAATATGATGTGGTATAAACATTGTTTATCATTGTATCATTTTACTTGTGTTGTACTGACCGAGCTTCATCATTTCTAGGGAATCTTGCCATGATATACCTTCCTTCGCAATCTTTTCTTTCCGATTTGAAACCACATATCTCACACTTTCGGTACTTCATAGTCACATTCCACAGTCATAACAATCAATAATGTCATAAAATTATGTAAAACTGAAAGTATTTTGTAAGAAAACCACCAAAAATATATCACTTAGAAAATTTAGAAACAAACAAAGCGAAGTGATCGGATTGGCGCTAATGAATGACGTGAGGCAGAAGAGCGAGAGGTTGAAAATGTGAGTGAAATGTATATAAAGCTGCCATTAAAATTTTGCTTCGGTCCATACAAAGTTTTTCTAGTTCGTAGTTGCGACAGCCTGACTCTGACTGATCTGTGGTTAAAAGTTCTTTGGTTATTTTATTGTTGCAAGGCCGTTTTTCTCATGAAATCAGAAAATTTTAAGTACAAGTGTTAACGATAATCATAGTAAATAAATCAAAGCAAACATGACCTACAATAAAGTTAACTCGTAGTAGTCAGGATAATCGAGTCAGTAAATAATTTTAAACCCCCATCGCCCCTCAAATTAAGGTTAATTTAGACTAGTTTTCAGCTGATTACTTCAAACTTGTGAAGTCGAAATATTTTATGTAGGTAGGTAAATTCTATTTAGTAAATAAAACACTAATGAAAAGTTTAAAATAGTTTTATTTTCAAATTGAGATTTATTTTATCGCTTACAAAAACTATAAAATATTCCTAAAGTTTGGAATGACCGAAGCTCATCCGTAGCTGTGGTACATTTTGTTGCATTTTTAAATTCGGGTCTTTCCCGTTCGGATTTTTCGCGCGTTTTCTTGACAGACTTGGGGTTTGACATGGACATGTCAAGTTCGCTTTGTTGGCAAAACTGCAAGGGATATTCAATTCGGAATTTTTTTGAATCGAATTTCCCTTACAGTGTTCATTCTGAATAAGAATTTTAATATACTACAGTTATTTTACCGATTTCAAAATCTACTAATTTTCTGATGGAGTGTTCTAAATAAATATCCGATCTAATTAGAACACCATCCATTAGTTTTAGAATGGTGGCTACACAATTATATACAATGAGTCCCTGGAATGCATGACATGGTAATGTACACCACGGTAATGCCTGACATCGGAATGTAAGTTTTCTAAGCTTTCTATTCCCATGCATACTACAATTTATTGTCGTACAATCCCGTGCCGTGCATTCCTGCCCGTACTTTATAGAGGGGTGGAATACGCGACAAGGGAATTGATGGATAAAAAGGAATACCTTGTTATCCATATCTATATCATATTATATATATATTCATATTATCTGGGCTGTGCAATAGCACAGCCCAGGAATAGAAAGCCGTAGGACATGAATTCCCAGGCTGTACATTCCAGGTCCGTACATTACCATGTCGTGCATTCCGGAGTTTCAGTGTTGCCATGCACCAAAAAGTGATCTAAAAAGTTCCCACCACCAACAACAAACCAAACAAGCCCAAAAATCCTAACCTCAATTCCGCGAACCGCACGTGTTGTTTCTAATGCGCATTTTATTATTCTAATTTACAAACAGTGCTCATTTCTGGGGCACTGTCCCAATTAAATAATCAGTATCAAAGTGCATTCAAAGAGTTTATAAGACAAAACTGATAGCGCGTGTAAAATGACGGAACTCGACCCCGGCAACGATGTGGTTTCTGAGAAAAAGAAGAAGAAAAATAAGAATGGAGTCAGTCTCGGAGCCTTCCAGAAGATCGGCGATTTCAAGATCGAGCCGTCCGAGAGCGTAACGAAGCTGGACACGGTTTATTGGCCATTATTGTTGAAGAATTTCGATCGTCTAAACGTGCGCACTAACCATTACACGCCGCTTCCATTCGGTAACTCGCCTCTGCAGCGTCCTATTGTCGACTACATTAAATCTGGATTCATCAACGTCGATAAGCCGAGTAACCCGAGCTCCCACGAGGTTGTATCATGGATCAAACGCATTTTGAAAGTGGAAAAGACGGGGCACTCTGGCACTTTGGATCCCAAAGTAACTGGCTGCTTGATCGTGTGTATAGACCGTGCTACTCGACTCGTGAAATCTCAACAGAACGCAGGAAAAGAGTATGTAGCTGTATTCAGTTTGCACAGTGCGGTTGAGAGCATTAAAAACGTCACTCAAGGACTGGAGAAACTGCGAGGTGCATTATTCCAGCGGCCTCCTCTCATATCAGCCGTCAAACGGCAGCTTCGAGTCCGTTCCGTATACGATAGCAAACTGTTGGATTTCGACTCGGAACGGAACGTAGGAGTATTCTGGGTCAGCTGCGAAGCTGGATCGTACATTCGTACCATGTGTGTCCATTTAGGCTTGATGCTAGGAGTAGGAGGTCAAATGATTGAGCTGCGAAGAGTTCGTTCCGGCATTCAGGGAGAAAAAGAAGGGATGGTGACGATGCATGATATATTAGACGCGCAATGGGCGTACGAAAATCACAAAGATGAAACATATATTCGAAGAGTGATCAAACCGTTGGAAGGACTATTGATAGCGCACAAGAGGATCTTTATCAAAGACAGTGCAGTGAATGCGGTTTGTTACGGAGCTAAAGTTCTATTACCTGGAGTTTTGAGGTGAGACTATTACAACAGTTGGTCAGAGGGTTGCAAACAGTGCACTAAGGAAAATTATATTTTTTTGTCAAGGCTGTGCAAGCTCGGCTCGCTTGAGTGTGGAGGCAAAAAAAACCACATGTTCTTTATTTTGTAATAGCTAGGTGTTGCTTGTGTGGTACACAATAACACAAGACCAGGGTCTGATGAACCACATCTATAGCAAAATTTAATCTATTCATTCAGTAGTTTTGGCATAACATTTAATAACGAACATAATTATTCCAACCATAGTACTTCTGAAAAGAAAAACCAAAAATTCAGACCATGATTTTGAAATTATGTAGCTTGGAATTATGGTAAACAAAATTATTTTCAGCTGAATTTTTGGCATATTATAACGAATATCAAAATGTAAAAGAAGGTTATAATCTATTACCTTTATAATATTAGCATAGTTGTATGTATGTATCAGGGTTCGAGGATATATAACAATGGATATATATCAAGATATACGTATATCCAATTTTTTTTTTTTATAAAACATTGCAATTCAAAAATGGTTTAAAAAAATCATATTATTAAGTAATTTTTAGCGTTTGTTACTGTATTTCTACTTCCCAAATGTAGATGGCATGGAAGTAGAGTAAAAACATACTCTCTAACCGTTGAAGCGCTTTAAAACAAAAAAAAATGAGTATTGACTGATAATAATTAAGAAAAAAAAATATTTTAGTTTTTTTAATAATTTTAATATGTTTTTGTAACACATATGCAAATAGTATTCATAAATACAATAAAGTAATAGTATGGCTTTCATACAAAATTGATATATATCAAACTTGATATATATCATAAATATCCGATATTTTGATATTTATAATAAATATCGGATATTTCCGGAATTGGACTCGTTAATCGATCCAAAGGTTTGGTGTCCAGGACTATGCGAGCAGCTGATTCTTCTTATTAGCATAGTTTAGAAACAAAACACCAATTAAATTTAATCATAATTAATATCATTTTGTATACAGGTACGAAGACGGCATTGAAATCGGCCAAGAGATTGTCATTGTCACAACAAAGGGTGAAGCGGTAGCGTTAGCCATAGCTCTGATGACCACGTCTACGATGGCATCCTGTGACCACGGAGTGGCTGCTAAACTGAAGAGAGTGATTATGGAGAGAGACACATACCCTAGGAAATGGGGACTCGGTCCCAAAGCGTCACAGAAGAAACAACTCATTTCACAAGGTAATTTCACCATGTTATATATTTTTTAAGCTGGATATGAAATGAAATGAAATGAAATGAAATGATATTTATTTGCCAGAAGTATGGTCATTACAAGGTCTTATATTAATAGTATAGTGTCACATATTTCGTCGGTAGTCGACATGCAAATTTTGACTTAAAATAATTTTCTAACTTTTTTAACAGGTTATAATATAGTAGTGGTTATAACAAAAGATAATAGTATATTAATAGAGTAGATTTTAGATAATATTTATAACACATTAGGATAAAAATTCATTCAGATTATAAAAGCATTTCTCAAGTAACCATTTGTAAAGTTTAGTTTTAAATTGTTTAATAGGTAGTTCTCTTATAGTTTTAGGAATTTGATTAAATATTTTTACAGTCATGTTGTAACTATTTTTACTACTAAGAGCTGTCATGTGAGCTGGTACCACTAGCCTGGTTGGGTCTCTAAGTTTTACCCTAGAGTTTAGCTGATCCTCGTATTTATCAAATATATTAATTATTATGTATTATTTTTAAATATTTTAGCATAAGATAATGCTATTATCAGGAGTCTGGCAGAGAGATTTATACATACATCTACTTATAGACCTTGGGAGTGTATTGCCACCTAACACGATAAAGAAACAAAAACATTGTTTTTTGTTTTATTTGTATTTGTACTTTGTTTTTAATTTAATTTAATGTTAATCTAATTTTTTTAGGCTATGGATCATGTGTCTGCAATAAAGATATATTATTTAAGTATTACTCTAATCTTAGTACTCTGGTATTACATTACTAACGAAATAAATATGGAGTCTAAAAACCTAAATATTTTTTCGATTCGAAATGATTTCACTAACATTTGGTTTTTATTCACTTGATATTATTTTTTGTTATGAATGGAACACACGCGCAAAACATCAAAAAAAATATATCAAAATTGCAAATATGATAAAATTCACATCAATCAAATTGACAAACATACCGTCGAAACGAAATTTCGAGTGTCATCATAGCCACTTTAGTTTTCAGTGGTTTTGTCTGTGCATTGTCTGTCAGTCAGTCAGTCAGTCAGTCAGTCAGTCAGTCAGTCAGTCATTCACCCTTTAAGAAAAAAATAATACAAAAATTATAAGAAAATTAATTTGCTGTTAAAGAATGCGTTTTTTTTTTCGTGTTTTTTAATCATAAAACCAATCTAAATACAGGTAAACTCGACAAACACGGCAAACCCAACGAAAACACACCTAAAGAGTGGATAAACAGCTACGTAGACTACAGGAAGACCGCTGCCACAGCCGAGACAGCGGAGAATGGAGAAGCGGAGGGCAGCAGAAAGAGAACCGCCAGTGCTGCCAATGACGAAGCGAACGACAGCGTTGAAGTGAAGTCGGAGAAGAAGAAGAAGAAAAAGAAGAGGGACAGTGAAGCAGCGTAAGTATTTTGAAAGATACTTGAAAATGAGGAGATAATTGACTTTAAGGGTTATATATGTTATGTATGGTGACTCCGTTTTCCGCAATTGGACTTGTTAGGCGGTCCTTTTTGCGTGAGAATGTTACCTGCTGGCTACGGAACAGCCTACCTGACGAAGCATAGCTTCCTAAAAATTACTGCAGTAAGTACCTTAGTTACTGCACTAATTATTACGAAAATTACTTAATGCGTCAATCATTACAGACCATAAAATCTAAATTGAGTGAGGTTGTAATCTTAGGTGCAGTAACTACATAGTTACTACAGTATTGACTAGGACTTTTCTTAGTTGAAAACTGTTTTTAAAATAGTATCTAGTTGAATTTTACAGTAATTACTGCAAATTTGTCTCTTATTTCTTAATAGAACCTAATAATATTTATTATGTGTGGGGGAGGTCGTTTGTAATGTAATGTAAATGACTCCATTTTCCGCAATTGGTCCTTTTTGCGTGAGAATGTTACCTGCTGGCTACGGATGTAGCCACCCTAACTCCGTCCAGAAGCGCAGAAGATTCCTGGGCTCTTCACAGGCTTCGCGGAGCGACCTCGGTTGCCCGAGGGTTTCGTGTTGTTGTGCTGTTACTCCCACGCATTCCAGGACTACGTGGGCAGCTGATTCTTCTTCTGTTAAGCAGCCTCTGCAGAGTGGGCTGTCAGTGTTACCAGTGTTGTAATAGTAGATTATGCACTAAGGGGATAAAGCAGTGTCTTATGTCGCGGGTGGCATATTGAACCCTGAGCTAACGAGGGACTCAGTTAACTCCTGAGCGAAGCGAGGGAGTTATGTAGAGTCCTGAGTGACGCGAGGGGTTCAAGCTGCCCAAGACGAAGACAGGCTTTATCCCAGAGGAGCATACTCTACTTTTCACACCTTCTGCGAGGCAATAAAAAGCAAGGGCTCCGAACTCAGCAGCCAACACCGTCTTTTGTTTCACAAACTTTGAAGTCGCGCCTTCTTTCTTTTTTATTATGAGTGGCCAGTTCGATTTTAGAACAAACCTTTTTACAACGCCATAATGGGCGTTCTTTTACTCAGAGTTTTCCACGAGTTTCCACACGAATTTGACGTTCCAAATTCAAATCATATTACTACCCTTGGGAGTTTCATACAACATTACCTCCCTTGGTAGGTAATGCTTTGCTTTACCTTGATGATAGCATGATATGTAATTGGATATTGTCGAGCAGGTGGTGTGAAAAGATGTTTGTTCAGAAGGCAGTGTCCTGTGATCGTTCCCACGATCACGCGTAAGTCTACCCTTTTTAGGTTTATCAGACGACGTGTCAGTCTCGGTGTTATGGTTGGCAAGGCCATGCTCGATTGTCGACAGTCCGCGGTGTTAGTCCAGCGGTCGTTGTGTTGTTTATGGGTGATTTTTCTTATCCACGCTCGCATCTGAGAAAAGTGTAGGGGTAGGAAGGGGTGAGGCCCCGCCCTGGTGGTCTCGGATACCCTTCTGGCTAGCTCATCTACGGCGTCGTTTCCTAGTGATATACTGTGTCCTTTTATCCATTGTAGAGCCACCTCGTTTACTACCGATATGGCCTCTAGGGACAGATGACATTCATGTACAAGCCTCGAGTTACATGTGTAGCTTTCTAAGGCTAAGGCTTTCTAAGACTTAAAGGGTTATCATCAAGGCAAATTTCCATACTAAATGTTTCGGACAAATACTCAAAAAGTACGCCGTATCATAGTAATTTCTTCACACTATTCGTTTCGTCCATGTTTTCCGATTGTGTCAACAAAAATTAGTAAGGTAACATACTTTAATGTAGATTTTATACGTGTTTTTAAGTTAGTAGGGTTAATTTTAAAACATGTATAAAATCTAAATGTCCGAAACATTTTGTATGGAAATTTGTCTTGACGATTACCCTTAAAGTCTATAAAAACTAAAACCCGACTGCAAAAATATTATACATTGATTGCCAATTCATTATTCCAAATTAAATTCAGACATATTGTGACATACATATTTTTGAAATCTCGTTTTAATTTCCTTCATTTTGATACCTTACTCGATAGGTTTTTTAAAACCTATCTAAGGACACTGAGGTTATTGAGACGAATCTAATGCCTAGATCACACGTACCAAGTACTCGGCCGAGACGGTAAAATGTTACTCGGCCGAGACAATGAAAGCTTCGTCACTCGCTCAGCCAAGTACTCGGGTAATTTACATACATACAAGACACGGGCGAAAAACATAACCCTTCCTTGGCAGTCGGGTAAAAAGCCGATGACACTGGGCGAGTTTACAAGCTACAAGCGAACTAGCTGGCTTGTAGCGAGCGTGTGAGAAAGCCGTGTGTCATCGACGCCTTACCGCCTAATTCTGAAAAAACGTGAATTTTCTTATAATAACCATTCTTCAATTTCTAGTGAGGCGGAGACAACGCAAGCAGACTCGACGATGGAACAAGCTGAGGGGGATGTCTCCGTCAAGAAGGACAAGAAAAAGAAGAAGAAGAAGGACAAAGAGTTAGAGAGAGAGGGAGATGAATGATGTTATAGATTATACTTATGTTAAGCGTAATTATGAGTTTTTTTTAATTCACCCTATTCCTATTATATGGCCTGCGCACATTTGCGTGTAGTGGGTTCGATTCGCGCTTCAGGACAAACATTTGTGTGATGAACTTTGTGTTATACAAAAAAAAAGTATTTAAGGCTAATCCTCAAATCAGAATTTCATAAAATTAACCCTGCTAAGTTAAAAACATGTATAAAATCTAAATTAAAGTATGAAACCTTTCACTTTTTTGTTGACGAAATCAAAAAACATGGACGATTAGTGTGAAGAAATAACTATAATACGGCGTACTTTTTGTGTATTTGTCCGAAACATTTTGTATGGAATTCGGATTTGAGGATTCCCCTTAAGTATTCTATCAGCCATCTGGTTCCCATAGTACAAGCTCTGCTTAAGAGATACCAACTTCGATCGGACTGTTCTAGTTACCGTAGGCACCACTGAAAAGTCACAGGGAATATTTCGCAATTATGTTCACTTCAACGACTTTTTTTTCAGTGATTTAAGAACTAAACTACTGAAAAGATTTTGATAAAAAAATTATATGGGCCCCAATCTGAAAGTACGACCTGTCAAACAAAAAAAATATCTTTCAAATCGGTTTACGAACAACAAAGTTCAGAGATAACAAACCGAAAAGAGAACCTTGATTCATAAAAATAAAAGATTAGGTACGGGCCCAATTCCTATTGTTTTAATTAAAATGAGTACCTACCTACCCTAGATAAACACCGAGGTAGACAGTATCAGAATGGTTCCTATCATTCAGACTCCTTTTAAGTCGATTCCTGCCACGTCGAGTCGTTTAACGCATAGCGCAGTCGATTACCGGCACGTCGACTACGCTTCAAATCTTGGGTATGAGTTCTCCGACGTCGAGTTTCTTGATAGCGAGCTTCATAACGTCGAGCGCACTCCAGTCTCTTGTCGTCAAGTTTCTTAGGCGCCATCTCCACGAGCGAGATAATCGCGGCGATATTATAGTCGTGCCACGTATTTCTATAAACACTATGAACGCGTCTCCACGAACGAGTGGCAATGTGCGAGCGTAACGTCATCGCATCGCCGCTGCTGGTGGCGCGCCCGCCGCACAACGTGGAGTGCGGTGGGTGCGCTGTCAAACGAAGCGTCATTTCGTCAAGAAAATGCGGCGATTCCGGCACGAGTCGTGCGTGACGACACGCTGGCGGAATAATCGCTCGTTCGTGGAGATTACCCGACGACGATAGAAACGCGGACTCGTCACGATTGTATATCTGTGGTTATGAGGATATAGAACTAATGTAAAAAAAACTAATAAAGTACTAGAAAACATAAGATTTTTATTGAGATTAATTATACATACTTATAAACTATCTGAATATTAATGCCCCTATAAGGCTGAAAGGGGGATATTCCCCACGTCCAGGCGAACAACGTTTGTTCTCCAACTTTTGAAATTTCAAAGTTTTTGATTCACGTATTTTTGAAAACCAAAAACTAAAAACCAAAATTTTAGTTTATGTTTTCAGGTTTGCAAACCTCACAAACGATTTGTCTTGAATAAGTGTACCCCTTTAGGAAACCCCTAAAAAGTGTTATTTTTGCTCTATCTCGCTTCCTTTACCAGATACAGCGGTTTTTATGTATTTTTTTGGTTAAGTTGACATTGCATGGTAATAAATAGATTTAGAATGCAGTATCATTAAGTTATGAGCTACCCTGAAAGTTGCAGCAAGATCGCCAATCGGGAAGTGCTCGAAATTTGTGTTGCAAGATTCAACCCGCAAAGAAAGACACAAAAATGAAAGGGACTTACTAAAAATCCTACAGCACCGAACACTTCAGTAATAATCATAATAAAACAAGGAGTTCTTATAATATAATTTATTAAAAGGACCTCTTCTCTATCAACATTATCCAATTCCACGCTGTACTTTGCACAAACGCCATTCGAGCCAAGTGTCATGTTTATTCGCCCGACTAGTAACGATAACTCGACATAAAACGCGCTGTTCCGCCTCGCGTTAGAAAGACGTCGACGAAACGAGAATCGACGTGGCAAGAATCGACTTCAAAGGAGTCTGAATAATAGGAAACATATTTAGAAAGACGCCGTCGAAACGAGAATCGACGTTGCAAGAATCGACTTCAAAGGAATCTGAATAATAGGAAACATATTTAGAAAGACGCCGACGAAACGAGAATCGACGTGGCAAGAATCGACTTCAAAGGAGTCTGAATAATAGGAAACATATTTAGAAAGACGCCGTCGAAACGAGAATCGACGTTGCAAGAATCGACTTCAAAGGAATCTGAATAATAGGAAACATATTTAGAAAGACGCCGACGAAACGAGAATCGACGTGGCAAGAATCGACTTCAAAGGAGTCTGAATAATAGGAAACATATTTAGAAAGACGCCGTCGAAACGAGAATCGACGTTGCAAGAATCGACTTCAAAGGAATCTGAATAATAGGAAACATATTTAGAAAGACGCCGACGAAACGAGAATCGACGTGGCAAGAATCGACTTCAAAGGAGTCTGAATAATAGGAAACATATTTAGAAAGACGCCGACAAAACGAGAATCGACGTGGCAAGAATCGACTTCAAAGGAGTCTGAATAATAGGAAACATATTTAGAAAGACGCCGTCGAAACGAGAATCGACGTTGCAAGAATCGACTTCAAAGGAGTCTGAATAATAGGAAACATATTTAGAAAGACGCCGTCGAAACGAGAATCGACGTGGCAAGAATCGACTTCAAAGGAGTCTGAATAATAGGAAACATATTTAGAAAGACGCCGTCGAAACGAGAATCGACGTTGCAAGAATCGACTTCAAAGGAGTCTGAATAATAGGAAACATATTTAGAAAGACGCCGTCGAAACGAGAATCGACGTGGCAAGAATCGACTTCAAAGGAGTCTGAATAATAGGAAACATATTTAGAAAGACGCCGACAAAACGAGAATCGACGTGGCAAGAATCGACTTCAAAGGAGTCTGAATAATAGGAAACATATTTAGAAAGACGCCGTCGAAACGAGAATCGACGTTGCAAGAATCGACTTCAAAGGAGTCTGAATAATAGGAAACATATATTTCTAGCCGTTACTTCTCTTTTTCAAAAATAAGTATCAGTCTAAAATAACATAAAACATACAACAGCCGACTTCAATCGAACTTTTCTAGTGACCACCACCTTAATTTGGCCTGCACCTGCGCCGCCTTAATTTAGATTTTATACGTGTTTTAAAATTAACCCTACTAACTTAAAAACACGTATAAAATCTAAATTAAAGTATGAAACCTTTCACTTTTTTTGTTCACGAAATCAAAAAACATGGACGAAACGAATAGTGTGAAGAAATTACTATAATACGGCGTACTTTTTGAGTATTTGTCCAAAACATTTTGTATGGAATTCGGATTTGAGGATTCCCCTTAAATCAAAATAACTGAAAAAAAGTCATTGAAGAGAACAAAATTGCGTATTTCGCTTCCCTGTGACTTGTCAGTGGTGTTTACGGTCACTAGAACAGTCCGGTTGAAGTCGGTTCTTGTATGTTTTTGTAAAACCTTGATTATTGAAGTCTTTTGAAAATACGCTCAGGTAATTCGCTAATCTGAAACGACACTAATGCCTAGATAACACGTACCAAGTACTCGGTACGTATAAACATAGCGGAATGCTCGGCTGAGCGAGTGACGTAAGTTTTCACTGTCTCGGCCGAGTAACATTTTACTGTCTCAGCCGAGTACTCGGTACGTGTGATCTAGGCATCACTGTCTCGACCGAGTAACATTTTACTGTATCGGCCGAGTACTTGGTACGTGTGATCAAGGCATGACTGTTAAATTAAACCATAAATATAGCGCCATCTGTGTTTTCAATCAAAACTTTCTTAACAAAATCAGCCTTATTACTATTATCATTAGGTTCATTTTCAGTTGACATCTTCGCGCCTTCTTGTGTCAGTTTCCCGTGTTTGGCCAAGAGATGGCGCCTCAAGCCGCGATGTCTCGAGTAGGTGGCGCCACAGTCGCCGCAGCTGTGAATGAATGAATGAATGAATTATTTATCTCAAGTATGGTTACAGACGGGTCTTATGACTGTATAAAGTACAGTCGCAAACTTCACTGAAGAATACAGTATACATTTTTTTATTACTAGGTTTATCAATTGAAATTCTTCTGATCGTGTCACTAGGTCTTTCGAACCAGAGTGGTGAAAGAATTTTAGGTGCGCCTCGAAGAGGCTTCTTTCAAGCACTTGACACATGTTTTCGAACTATGTAGGTTCTATGACATGTCGGTTTCCTCACGATGTTTTCCTTCACCGTTAAGCACGTGTTTTTAATGCACACATAGATTTTTTGAAGTGAAAAATCTATTGGTATACGACCGGGTTCGAACCCACGACCTTCGGATCGAAAGTCGAGACATCCCACTAGGCCAACATGGCTTTTTTTTAAATCCACCAATTGAAATAATCAAGTAGAACATACATTTAATTGACCCAATTTATTTTTTTAAGGGGAATCCTCAAATCCGAATTCCATACAAAATGTTTCGGACAAATACTCAAAAATTACGCCGTATTATAGTAATTTCTTCACACTATTCGTTTCGTCCATGTTTTTTGATTTCGTCAACAAAAAAAGTGAAGATTTCATACTTTATTTAGTTTAGATTTTATACGTGTTTTTAAGTTAGTAGGGTTAGTAGTTTTTCGTAGACTTTCGCGATTATCACACATAGTTCTTTGATTATAACGGGTATTTATCGCGCTCACCTCAGCTCAGCTGTGGCCGTTCATACGTCGGTCAAACTAAACGTACGATAGCCGAGGGTCAAGGAATACATAGTCGCAGTCAAAATCGCCAGAAAAATTGACGACACCGTGGCTTAGTTGGTAGTGACCCTGCCTACGAAGCTTGGTGTTCCGGGTTCGATCCCCGGCCGGGGCAAATATTTGTGACGAATACAAATGTATGAATGTTTGTTTGTTTGTTTGTTGTTCTCGGGTCTTGGATGTTGTGATGTGTTGTATGTGTCCATGCCACCTGCGACACAGGGAATCCTAGTGCAGGGGTGTGAGTGTGTGAATGTTTGTTTGTTTGTTAAATAAATCAGCGTTAGCGGAGCATTTGGTAGACTCAGGACCTAAACACTGGATCGAACTGCATGATCCAAAAGTTCTCGCCCATGAACGTTATTTCCACAAGAGGATGGTCCGGGAAGCGATTGAAATAAAGAAGAATCCAAATTTCAATCGTGAAGACGGATACAGACTCTCAACGTCATGGAACCCAGTGATTGCTAAGTGCACGCGGAACGCTTTTAAAACACCGCTTAAGTGTCCGGATGTCGTCAGTGTGGTGTGCCGACCGAACATTTTTAACGACCAAAATGAGGGTAGTTCTCTCATTTCACCGCGACGGTAACTCCAATACGCCAGTTCACCCGTGACCACGGCTGTTGCAATACAGTCGAAACGTCGGGACACAAAAACATACGAGGTGAGCGCGATAAATACCCGTTATAATCAAATAACTATTAGTAGGGTTAATTTTAATATTTAATGGTTATTTTTTTAGTATGGAATTCGGATTTAAGGATTGGCCTTAACTTTTAATTAGTATGTCATAAGTTTCTCTTATTCTCGATCCATGTGTCTAAAAAAATACATAAAATTTGAGTTACCTAAATTAAAATGTCCAATTAAATAATCATATGCAATATAAAACTTAATATAAACTCAATACTTATACCTAGGAATTACCTGTGTAGTTCGGATCGCTCGTGCGTCGAGGAGATGTGTTCTTCTAAACTCTTTTTGTAGCCAAACTTTTTATCACATAGTTTGCACTGTAACAAGAAAATGCCTATGATATAGATCTACACCACCAAATTTAATTATCAAAAAAAAAAATGAGCAATGCAGATAGGGTACTACGTTGTATCTGTGCAGTCAGAATTTTGGATTTCTACAAAATGGCGGAGTGACAGCGGAGCGAGTGCGGCGCCCGAGCCGAGGTTTTACGAGCTGGCTCGAGCTAGGTACCCGGGTTTGCCAAACGATGAATTAAACTTAAATTATTATCAATAAAGGGTTCCGCCTGACGCAAATCCATAGGAAAACGAATAACATGAAACAGTTCTCTGACTTTGATAAAATTTATTTTGCCAAAAAATCAACTTAATTTTTTCAAGATTTTTGCCATATCTGTGTAACGGCAACTGAATATGCGTATTTTTTTTTCTGGTGATTAAAAAGTGAAAATAAATATATATAGTATGATAATGTTAAAGAAAATAAATATAGTCTAATAATGTTACTAGATAGTGAGTTAGTTTTTTTTTTTAATATTTATTATATTTATAAATTTGGGTATAAAATCCCTTTGCATACATTGCATAGGGCAAAGCAATTTCGCTGCATTGGCTGCAGCAAAATTGCTTTGCCCTATACATACAGGGTGTAGGTATATTGTATAAATATAGATTGGAATACTTAAGGTATACTGAATACACCGACACCGTGGCTTAGTTGGTAGTGACCCTGCCTACGAAGCTTGGTGTTCCGGGTTCGATCCCCGGCCGGGGCAAATATTTGTGACGAACACAAATGTTTGTTCTCGGGTCTTGGATGTTGTGATGTGTTGTATGTGTCCATGCCGCCTGCGACACAGGGAATCCTAGTGCAGGGGTGTGAGTGTGTGAATGTTTGAATGGTTGAATACTGAAAAATTTACGGTGTATATTACTTACAGCAAACTGCTTGATACCGAGATGTCGTCTCATATGCGCCAGGA
The DNA here is from genome assembly GCA_932526365.1 of Lobophora halterata. Classification (NCBI taxonomy): domain Eukaryota; kingdom Metazoa; phylum Arthropoda; class Insecta; order Lepidoptera; family Geometridae; genus Lobophora; species Lobophora halterata. Next base: position 3,614,498 of record OW052028.1, on the reverse strand, counting down.
GGTTGGATTTGTTGACACACCGCTGCGGACACAGTTCGCAGCGGTATGGCCTTTCTCCCGTGTGTTTCCTGCGACAAACATAGATTTAATTATATGTAAGTAATTACCTACAGGGTGTAAGTATAATCAAGGTTTTACAAAAACATGCAACAACCGACTTCAATCCGACTGTTCTAGTGACCGTAGGCACCACTGAATAGTCACAGAAAGCAAAATACGCAATTTCGCATACTTCAACGGCTTTTTTTCAGTTATTTTATTTTGAAACTAAACTACTGAACCGATTTTGATAAAATTTCTATGGGACCAATATGGCGCCGGATTCCAACCTGTCAAAAAAAATTGTTACGCAACAAAGTTACGAAGTAACAAACATAAAAACAAAAATAAGGCTCCTTTTTTGAAGTCGGTTTAAAATCGTAGTTAGCTTCAATGTACAGACAGCGTCAGAGATAAGTATCCCCCTTGCATAAGACACCCAGCTATAAATCCTTTCAAAAAATTGTAATACTTAAACTTATTTTTAGGCTTACATATGGTAATACAAATATAATCTATTTGTTAAAAGAAATACTTCTCCATTCGCCGCGACTGTGATTTAAAGGGATTTGAAGCTGGGTATTATAATGCAAGAGAGATACTTATCTATGACGCTGTCTGTACCCAATAAAATTGTCCATTACTTTAAGTTTTATTGCAAAGACACTTCACCTAATATGAACATTGAGCGATGACTTCTGCGTAGCTCTGAAGTCACAATGCGGGCAGGCATGCTGCTTGATGCCGGCGTGCATCAGCTTGTGTTTGTAGAGGTAGTCCCGTCTCAGGAATACACGACCACACGTCTGGAACATGCAGACAGCCAGTTTATTTATGATCTTCACATGTCATGGTGTTTATGTCATTACAGGTCACTGTGGTATCAACCACCATCTAGTTAAGATACAAGCCACAGTTATTGACTATTGAGGTTGCCTTTGAGACCCGAAGACCGTGGAGCATGTGATCATCCACTGTCAAGCCACAGATGAGAGTAGGGTTAGGACAGGCTCGTCACTCTGCAAAGCCAGCAAAAAACCCTGGAAAATGTATGTGCTTCAGTGCAGAAATAACGGGAAAAGGAATACATTTACTAGCTGACGCCTGTAACTTAGTTTGCGTTGTGAATATCCAGAATTCCATTCTTAGTACGCACTTTCAGCTATTCACAAACACAACCTCAGAGATTCAAGTCTTTATATTCCTTGGTTTAGACTATGGGTTGTTTGTCAGTCAATCAGTCAAGAATAAACTAAGCCTTTTGTAGTACTTATGTGAAAAAAAAATATTTAAGGGGAATCCTCAAATCCAAATTCATACAAATTTTTTTCGGACAAATACTCAAAATGTACGCCGTATTATAGTAATTTCTTCACACTATTCGTTTCGTCCATGTTTATTGATTTCGTCAACAAAAAAGTTAAAGGTTTCATACTTTAATTTAGATTTTATACATGTTTTTAAGTTAGCAGGGTTAATTTTAAGATATAATCATTTTGTATGGAATTCGGATTTGAGGATTAGCCTTAATATGATTCTTTGGGATTTGTAATACTAATATTTAAAAGTACTCACATCACAGACCCAATTTTTTTTATCTTTTTCATGTGTTGTCATGTGTTCATTTAACTGTTCCATGCTTGCAAAATTAATTATACATTTCTTACATTTAAATAATTCTTTCGACCAAGCATCATGTTTATTATCTCTATGATTTCTCAAATGATTTTCATAAATCCCCCGTTTTGGAAGAAATATACCACATTTGATACATTGGTAACCGTTTTTCAAAGCTATACATGACTCCGTTTCATGACGAAGTCGCTTTGTCCGTTTTAAGAATGCTTTTTCGCATCCGAAACATTTAAATGTACCATTCTCTGTATTGATGCCGTGATATTCTGAATTATGCTTCGAAAATTCATCTTTGGATACCAAATCGCTTCTACAAGAGTAGCAGTAAGTGTCTGTTCTGTTTTTTTTTCGTTTTGTTAGCTTAGGAATTACTTTTGGTAGCGATTCTATCGTGCCATCGGATTTGTAATCTTCAAATAGATATGTGTCTGTGAGTTCTAGCTCACATCTTTCACTAGTTTCATACTTTTCTATGAAATCTTTGTTATCTTCTGTTTTCTGAGGACCGGTTTGCAAGATATTATATAATTTCTTTTCATTTTCATGGCAAAATCTTCTGAATTCGCTAAGGTTTTTAACTTCATTGTAGCATTTAGAACAGATCTTTGAAGGATGCGAGGTGATGGTTAGATCAATGCCGACACATTCGAATATTTTTTCTGCTAATGTAACACTGGGTTCATCTTCAGATAGAGAAGTTATCTCGTTTTCCGCGTTCTGGCCCCAACAAATCCTGCATACGTATTCCGTAAAGAAATACTCGTACGTGTAAGTTTCACTGTCTGGTGATAAGCTTTTCCAGGACATTGTGGTCTCGACTAAGTACCTAAACCAGTGAAATCTTGATACACTGGGTAGTTTTGAAGAAAATTGCAAAAATTTACAAATACACAAAGCTATCGAAGTGTAAACAAAAACAATCAATTTGTAGAGTTCCGCAGTGAAATTAATAAAGCCACGGGTAGGAATTTACTCATGGAGAGAAAATTATTGCAAATAAATATCAGATTTTCACGGATTTTTACGACAAAATGACGAAGCAAGTTTTATGATTTAGCGAAAAACTTAGTTTACTGCTAAAATAAATCACTCCGCATCCCAAATGCCTCATGTTTATATACCCTTCATCGCAAAATTTATACGGAATTCTTCTTTAAAAACTACGACACACGCGTGGCCGTAAAATAATTGATAATGACATAAACAAACTACATTCACGTCAAGTTATTTGGCCAATCACGAGATTTTTATTCAATTAGTTTGTTGGAGTGATATCTAGCGGCGAGTAGCAGTAGCAGTAGTATTGTGTATACTGCCATCTATGTAATTTAATTAAAACTATAGCAATTAGCGCCCTCTGTACAAAATTAAGGTAACTAAAATAGTTACAAACATGCACACTAGATGGCGCTACCAGTTCCTAATTTGCAAGTCCATCTATTCGTTGCAACTCAAACTGCAATGAATGAAAATTCTATACTAGATATGTATTTTTAAAGCTTGCTATTTTAAAAGATAGGAAACGGCTGTACTTACGAAGCTCTACTTATGTGTATTGAATGTTTTTATTTCAATATAAATAAGTTGTTATTTGCCTCCCCGACTCGGCAGGGCTCATTTTAATGGCTGCCACACGCTCGCTTTGTTTTGTGAGATATTCCCAGACTGGCGCTGTGAGGTGTGAGAAACGCCGCGGGCGAATTTTATGTCAATTTAAATGCAGTCTATTCGGTGGCCAACTTTGGTGTCGCAGCCTTCAGGCCGCCTGCAGGACTTTCTTACTTTATATACCTAGTTAAAATAGCAGTTATGTTAACTAGCATTACTGTGTTCCGATTTGAAGGGCAGTGTAGCTAGAAAAAATACTGGCCTTTCAAGACTGACCATCAAAATGTCTCAATGTGTACGAGCGCTTTAGCAGTGTTGCGCCGGCCTTTGTGAATCAGAGTCCTGTGTAGCACTGCTGGTCATGAACAGGCGTGATCTCTTACCATCAGAAGAGCGCTTAGCTCGTCTCGTCACATAAAAAAAGAATCTTCTACAATGTGGAATCGAAATAAAAAGTACCTACCTATTCCAGCGCATATAATTCATTAAAATAGGTTCAGTAGTTTTAGCGTGATTGAGCAACATACATCTATTCAAGTCATTCTATCCTCACGAATTTACAAAATACATTAATTAATATTGGTAATTTTCACACAACGCTATCTAGCCCCAAACTACCTATACTTACATATATACTTTACGTCTAACCGTTTTATAAAATAATAACCGAGACCAATTTTACAGAAACCAATCGTTGAAGTAAAACAAAAATCCAAATCGTTTGATAAATAAAGTTCTGAGGTAACAAAATAAAAAAATACCACCTCATTTTTTTGAAGTTAGCTGAAAACAATAAACTAATAACAATGCCAGCATAAAGGCGGGTCCACACCGCGCGCCACACGCCGCGCGCCGCCACGTGCCGCCGCTAACGAGCGCGCGTCGACGCGCACTGTTTTAAATTGGCGCCAAACCAAAGCCAAACGTCGGATTGTGTTCAAGTCACTCGGAAAAACTGCGGCAATAATGAAAAAAAAAAACGTTTTAACAAAAACTAACCAACCGACTCCAAATTAACCTGAAATGGGTATCTGTAATATTTATAGTGACCGTAACAACCAATTATAAATCAAAGTTTGACTATAAAATGCTATAACAGACTTCACTTTATTTTTTATGAATAATAAATTCAAATTCAATCGTCATATTTTTTGATTACCAATAATTTCGATAAAATTTCTATAAGACCAATAATATAAAATAGAATATGATGAATAAAAATAAAACGTTCTGTTCCGGCGACGCAGTTTTGATCTTTCTTCATAGAAGAACAGTCGTCACTGCGTAAACAGTATAAACTTCGTAGCACATGCGTAGCGTCGCGTAGGCCTTTCGTAGACGCTACGCAAGTGTCCCTTGACGCAGAGGCTTTGTAGCACATTCGTAGCGTTTCCTAGACTCGCGTAGGCCTCTCATTGACGCTGCGTAGATTTTACTTGATCTATAATATTCTACGTCCGTCGCACCGTCTCACCTTTACGTGACTACAGGCGTTTATGAGATGTCTACGTTCTCTACGAAAGTGCACAACGACCGTAGTAATAAATACTACAGAAAATACAGTAACTTAAATCTGTGCTACGATGAATAATATAATAAACATTACTAACTTACTCATTTTCAACCGACGTCAAAACAGGAGGAGGTTAATTCGGTTATTTTTTTTATCTTTGTTAGGTACCTAAGTGTAGTCTAAAAAATGTTTTCCAAATCGCTTAATAATATGAAAGAGTAGGTAGTCATATTATTAAGCGATTTGGAAAACATTTTTTTTAAGAAATTCTTTCAGTTTGGATCTGATATACATTTAATTAAAATCGGTTTAGTTTTATAGTTTTTAAATCAACAAAACTGAAAAATAAATAAGTCGTTGAAGTCAATGAAATTGCGTATTTCGCTTCCCTATGACTATTCAGTGGTGTTTACGGTCACTAGAACAGTCTAGATTCTATTGAAGTCGGTTTGTAGTATGTTTTTGTAAAACCTTGATTATTTCTTGTTAAAACAGCATCGTAAAATGTAACGAAAAGTATACTTTAATATTTTATTTTTAAAAATGTCGTCGCAAAATAGCTTTTTTTTAGATTTTTGTAGTGTGAGTCTTACCAAAATAAATATAGGTAAGTACCTAAGCTATAACTTTATTTAATCATTTGCATATCTAGCTAGATTAATAACGGTTCATATAGAACACATAGAACATAGATTGACAGTATCAAAGCAAGATGAAAGCGGAAAACAGAACAAAAAAATTCAGACAAGACACCCCCCCCCCCCCCCGTCAATAAATATGAAATATCTCCGTTCTCATACATTTTTTGTTACATTCATGGAATTTTATTAACAATGACCAACACTAGTAATTTTAACTTTATTGTATCTCTTACCCTGTCACTTCTCTTTTTCGAAAATCATCGCACCAAAATGTACTAAAACTTAAATCTTGACAACTACTTTTTACATTTAGACAACTTTTTTTGACGCGTCTTCAATACAATATTCTATACTATTATACATCTATAATGATATGAATATATAGTATAGGTATATACCTACCTATAGATACATACCTATAGAAAAGGCTCATTATACTCATTTGCAGTAATAATTACTGAGTCGTTAGCGCGCGCCATTTTGCTACAAATTGAACTAATTTGTCTCCCTATCCGACCCCCCTTGTCCCCCGTTGTCCCCCCGCTGTCTCCCACCGTGTCGGGGAGACATTATGCAAAACCTTTGTTTCATTCATACCATGATAATCTGCTTACCTTTATTTTATAATAAGATTTTATTAAACAAATCAATGTATGTAATTAGTATAGGTAGTTAGGTATTTTTTTAAGTAATGCAGAATTATTATAACTAGCAGCTAATATTTTTAGCTGAAAAAAATATACCTACTTAAGTTAAGTATCTAGTATCTACCTCTACCTACCTAAATTATCTAAGTAATATTTAAAATCCACATAATAGTATGAAATCTTATCGTAGTGCATTGGAAACGCGCCAATAAGTTGGAATATTTTGCTAACTTCTACTAGAACATCAATTTCGAAATGCTAAATACCGATGCAAAATTTTGAAAGAGAGAATTAGGTAACTTCACTTCTAAAATTAAATTTATTATTTAATTACTAGGTTTTTTCATTGCTAATAAAACTCCAGCGTAAAAAGTAAAAATACCTACTTTAAAACTGAAACATTGGAGATTTTTCATTTTTGTTGACAGTACCTACTTAAAGGCGAAAGATTGTGAGGAAGGAGGGATGGTTGTTTGTTCCTCAATCAAGCCAAAACAACCGAACCGTTGCAGTTGAATTTCTTTTGATCCCAATATCTCACGAGCAAAGCCACGAGCATTAGCTAAAGAAATTAAACGCTAGTGATTGACCTACTCTCATTTATCAAAGCAAAAATAATGAATTCCCTGAAAAATTCGAAAACTTCACATTTGAATTTAAAACGTCGACCTTTGCATCTATTGGCTGAGCTCCGGCCAATCGGCGCGCGCCATTCTACGGAGGCGGGAAGAGGCAAACGTCAGATGCAAATGAGTTCTTTTTTTAAAAACCGGTTCTGTTCTTTTGTTTGCTAATGGCCAGTTGTAAAGGTTATTATATTTTGAGTTACGGCGAGAGGCGCACCTTTATGATGGCGTGGAAAATGGTTTGCTGGAAATTCGAGGTTTAAGTTGTTATAAAAAATATTTAACGGTAGAGCTGAAGGTAAAGCAAAATATACTGTATTTTTTTGACTTCAGTTATTTTTAAACAAAATATTATGTTGCTCTTAGCTACTCTATGATATTCTCAAAAGCTAAAGTTAGGTTACAAGTATGATTTAATAAGAAATTGTTAATGTTTTGTTAAAGGGATCTATTTATTACCTTGATACCTTTCTTATATTGTAAGTAATTTTGTACGAACTTTTGATAGTTTTCTAACTACGTATCTACTACGTAGCTATAGCTACCATCTAGTTTCCGTCTGATTGTAGGTACCAAAGCACAAAGTTCAATTTCTTACAAACACCTTTCTAATTAAGTAGCTATTAATAGAGTACCTAGGTATTTAAAATTCTAGAGCTGGCTAGAGATATATAGATATTTCATATATCTGTGAAATATCAAATAAGCACTTATCTAAAAATATACCTGTAATCAATATCCTTATTTAAAGTGTACCTACGAATAATACAAAAAATTATAGTATATTCTTTATTGCGTTTTGAGTACCTACCTAGTCTACCTACTTAAACATACATATACATTACCTACGTACCTACTTAATGAGCCTGTTACGTTCCCACTACAGGGACTAGATCCCGGCTTGATTTAAAATGTATGGACATTTTAAATTAAGCTCTAATTAACTAATGTAGGTAGTTTTTATACAAAACTTGTCACTTAGTAATAAGTACCTTTCATAATATAATATTAATACAAATACGTACCGACTGGATTAGGGAACCTACTCTTTTTATTACGTTGGTAAAAAACGCGTCCTGCGTTTATGCACCCGTGTCAAAGTTGAGCGTTCCCGCTCACCTCCCGAGCCACCCCTCCCGGCGAGAGGGACCGATCCGTCAGTCTTCAGTCAGGCAACCGCCGACGCTGACATTCCACTCCACACATTCATCCAATCATTAAAAATATTGGACGAATGACAATGATACTCCTTTGCCAGTGATTGTCGCGTTAGAAAATAAAGCTGTTCTTAATTTGAAAAATTATTATGCAGCTCTCATTCTTTATTTGAAAATTAATAAAATTGCGGTTTTTAAAACATGGCTGTGACTATTTTTTGCTAACGGCCAGTGCTATCTGTAGCCAATTTTTTATTTATTTATTATCGACAAAGGTGATAGTGTTGTGAAAATAGCTGAGTGATGTGAAAGTTGAGACGGTGTTGAGAATGTACCGTAATGCATTTTGTATGTGATATCGAGCTTATCGAGTTGGATTCTTGTAAGGTAGGCCTTTTCGAATAAGTTCATCGACCTTTACGTGCATGACCTTCCTTTACCTAGGTAGACAGGTAGGTACCTATTAAGATACCTTAGTAAAATTGCATCTAAGTTGATAGGTAGGCACTAAGGTATAAGTACTTTAGTAAAATTGTATACCTAGTAATTAAGTATAGAAATCAATTCATTCATTCAAAATGACTTTTCAAAAATATGGGTGCTATTTTTCATTTATTTAATAACCCAAGTGGAATTAAATTCTCTAAAAATATTTAAGATAGGTTAAGTTATGCACCATGTCTGGAAGACTTTAACCCCCACGTTACGACTACGTTTATCCTTATTTTTTATTAGGTACTATTTTTTATTATTATAATATAATAGTTTAGTTTCCTATAGTCTAGTTTTCCTATAATAAAATTATTTCTTATCTTTTATTAAGTTTAAAGTAAGTATCTCAGATTTTGTATTTACCTGCTTAGGTAGCAGGTAAATACAAAATCTGAGTTTAATATTATTAGGGGAGCGCGATAATAATAAAGAAATACCTATATTTATATTATTTATAGTAAGTAGTAATATTTCAGGTCTTATACTTCTCACATTCATCAAGCATTATCTATACGTACATATATTTATATTTAATATGTATTAGTTTATTATAGGTTATTTATGTATTAGGATTTTATAAAACATAGTATTCTTTGTTTGTTTTGAATCAGTTGTACGCCCTGCCCCGCTACTTATATTTAAATCATCTCCAATGCCTGTTGGTTGCCTGGAAGAAATCGCTCTCAGCGATAAGGCCGCCAATTGTACCACTCATTAGTTTTAAGTCTTGTATTTGTTATTTTCCATGTGTACAATAAAGAATTATCTATCTATCTATATTTATTTCATATTGCTGATAATTCCGGTTAAATACTCATTAGTAGTCATACACACTCAGGTATTATCATAAAAATATCTATCTACTTCTATTTATTTACACAACTAACTGTTAACTTAAGCGAACAACTGGCTGTAATATTCAACGCCTCCCTTGCTTGAAACATATTTTAGTCCGACGGAATTTGAAAGAACAAAATTATTTGTATAAAATGCCTGCGTAATCTTGCATTTTAAGATTAAAAAAATGTAAGTACCTACTTACCTACCCAAAGGTAAGTAAGTAAGGGTATTTAGTAATATTTTTTTTTATAAATATTAATAACTCATGTTCCTACCTTCAAATTAGTAATACCTGATAATTATCTTAAATAAGTCGGGGTATTAACGTACTGCATAACCAAATAGGTTATTGATCCACCTAAAAAATAGATGGATTTGATTGAGATTGATAAAAGAGGACTCTACATTAAGAGTAGAGTAATACCTCCTTTTCACATCTCATGCTCGTAAAGTTCAATTTCTTTCATAAAAATGGCTTATTTCAGGCCCTTGGTGTACAAATAAATATATTTAAATAAATCGAGCATTTAGTACTGCATGACAAAAAAGGTAAAAAATCTAACACATAATCAGATGGCTATATAGGAAAGAGGACTCTACATAAAGGCTTAGAATAACTAAAACCTCCTTGTTTTGTCCTGCAGTAGTTTTAAAAAAGTTTGTTAAGCATTGAAATGGCTAGTGCTGGCCAGCACTTGAAAACAATATTCATATGAAGACCATAAAGTGAAACAGCTGAATTTTATTATTGACATTGGTCACGGCGCGGGCGCGCGACAAAAATAAATATTGCACAGCGTAGAGCTTTCCGCTCCGGCTTTTTACCTACCAATTAAGATTAGTTGAGTTTTGTCACATGAATTACAAGAAATTTCGTGGGCACCTACCTATTTTGTCGTCAAAAAGTGGAGGCGCCTACTGAGAAAGGATTTTGGATATTCGCAATGCATACAAAGTTGCGGGTATCAACCAGAAATATAACTACCTACCTACATATATTTTATTTTTATGATTCGGCCGAAATATCTGTAGATACTATTTTTACAGATGCAATTATGTTATGAAATGATATAAAATTTAATATTATATTAAACGTTTGGTTATCGTTATCTATCGGCTTTTTGAAGACCTACAGTTATTTCCGACTTTTCTCTTTCAATACAATTTTCCCATCTCTACCGTAGCCAGCGCACCACGTCAAAACAGTTTCGAATATCGAACGTAAAAAATAAAAACAAAGCTTTGTTCCCGGTTGTCGGCCCCGATCCTGAATTCCAATTTTGAAATATCGCTTTTGTTCTTTGTTTTAAAATTGTAACCGTTAATTCAAACGGTTTTCATTTTACTACGAGTATTGATTTCTTTATTTCAAATATAACAAAAAAAAAGGTGTTTTGAAGCAATAACGCAAATCAGCTTTTAGTAGGTACCTAATTTAATGACCTACTAAGTTAGAATTATATTTTTTATTGTAACCTGTTATATTTATGTGCTGGTTTTAATTATGATAAGGTATAATTAAAATATTTTACTAAACTTTGGCATACCTGGTGAACATAAAAATTTTGAATTGGATTTTATGTATTTTTCTATAGAGAGGAAATTAATGTAATCGGTAAATCCCATTTTATTTAGGTTTATTAAAAAAAATACAAAATAAAATAAGTTACTGCAAAGAAAAAGGCGGGTGGTTTTTTTTAAATTTCCCCTACGTTTTTCTTTTCAGTAGGTGCAAGCAATCTAGTAAAAAGGGAGTATACATTAATGCCTAAAATCCATAATCTAGCCGCTATTATAGCACCTCCTTTTACGACATCAAAGCACCTCAATTTTACGAGCACCTATCGCTAAAAACACTTAAAACACCCGATACAAGTCTAAAAAATATCGAGGGTGCTTAAAATCAATTAAAATGACAAACAAGCCGCGCAAACATGTATAGAGCGGGGTGCCGGGAACTGATAGAGCACGTCCCGAGACGCGCGCTGATTGGTCGCCGGCTGAGCCCGCCACCCCCGGCGCGACCAATCAGGTGCAAGCGAATACACCCCCGGCCAATCCGGCTACCGGCCATGCCACCGGGCGGTTCTAGTTGTTCTGATTTTGAATTGACAGTTTTGGAATGTCATTGTTTGAATTTATACTCTTTTTCCCGCGGCTTAAAATGCGAGATATTGAGATAAAAAATATTCTATTCCTCTTTGCCAGGTTCCGATCTACAGCAGTAATGTGTAAGCATTACTGTGTTCCGGTTGGAAGGGTACTGTAGCTAGTGAAATTACTGGGCGTTCGTGACAGAACAACAAAATATCTCAACGTAGACGAGCGCTAAAGCAGGTAGTTACAAATTAACAAATAGTATAAATATACTACACATTTACACGACCTACTACTAGTAATAGTAGTTACAAAAAAATAAAGTTAGTGGTTAGTAACCTAGTACTAGTAGTTACAAAACCTGAGTTTTACAAATTCGGGGTGCGCGAATGATATTTATTTTCATATTGCTTGATTGCATATAATACCGTTGGGAGGCGTCCCCTGCAGGATGCCGTCTAGATGGGTACCAACACTGTGCCAGATATTCTGCCGCAGTAATGTGTAAGCATTACTGTGTCCCGGTTTGAAGGAAACTTTAGTAATAAAGGTTTCCCTCTATAATATTTTTGTAGTAATTTTAACTCTTAAATACAAATAGGTACCTGATACCTGCCTAAGAAAACCGTTAAATATTTTGGTGGCACAGAACTCTCCGCACGCGACTCTATCTCAGACTTGGCCATTACTTTTGAACTATAGGAAACATTTATAGGCACCTTTGGTTTGGGTATAATAAATCCAAAAAAACAATAATTATTGTAAAAATTATTGGCAAGCTCTCAATCTTATGAAAAATTATTGAAATATAGAGCTCTGTGCAAGTTCAAAAGCGCTTCATAACGTGTTTTAATGATTCAAGCCTTGCATTAACAATGAACTTGTTAAGTTTTCGTAAAGCTGATTGTTCTTATGAAAATCAATACTAGATCAGTTCATTGTTAATGCAAGGCTTGCATCATTAAAACACGTTATGAAGCGCTTTTGAACTTGCACAGAGCTCAATATTTCAATATTTTTTCATAAGATTGAGAGCTTGCCAATAATTTTTACAATATTTTTTTTTTTTTTTGGATTTCATCTATTTTTTACAAGATATCTTTTTAAAACTTATGTGACGTGTTGTGATTTGTTCATAGAAGTCAAACTTTCTGGTTAGCTAAGAAATTAAATACCTACTAACGTAACTATTGAAGTTGTTTCCGTACATTGTGGCTGTAAAACACAATTATTTATTACATTGTATGAAAAGTACATTATTACAGAGTTATTGAGGAGTATTGTATAGAAACCGCATCAATGTTGGCTAGGAATTAATTGTGAAGAGTACGACTCACACTTGACCGATTTTATAATTATTCCTTGGTAGTCATACAACTCACTACCTGCATACCAAATTTCATGGTGCTGGGACCAGTGGAAGTGGCCGGCAGAGGTTTTGATGATCTGTCAGTAGATGAGTGAATCAGTGAATCAGTGCCAATTTTAAGCATTTTCACCGGCTTATATCTCCGGATCCATTCAAGCTAAGTTACTGAAATTTGGCAGGCTTAATAAGGACCTGTATTAAATTGTATATGCTAAATTTCACAAATTTATCTCAATAAAAACTAGGGTTATGGAGTGGGTCAAAATGGCTCGCAGCGTTTCGTGTAAATAGTGCCCAGTGCGCTGCAGGCGTTTTCTTTGAGACCTTGCCTGTGCGCTCCTGCGCACTTTGATGGTGTACAGCGATTTTGAAAATCTAAATGTGGTCATCGACTTTTGTTGCTGACCGTACCTACCTATACTAACCTACTTAGATTGTGTGATTTTCATTGTCAAACCTCTTTAATTCGACTAAGCAATGAGTCAGTGATGTGACCTACTGACCCGATGACAATGACATACATAATTTGGTACCTATCTATTGACTGACATTGCACAAACAGTGATTTTTTTCGCAAGCGTAGCACATGGTACTTATGAGTAATTATACGAATTTGCTTTACTAGCAAAGAAAAATAAAGCTAGACAATAGAATAATAACGGTGTTCCTGTAGAACAAGATGGACAGTACCTAACCAATTTTGGTTCCTCCAAACTTCGACTTCAACTGGAACTTCGGCGAGTCCACACCTGATGATGCCTCGTGTAGAGGCGAAACACGTGTCGTATCTTTAAACTTTGGTTTTCTGTTCGTTGACTCTTTGGTTTATAATATAGTAATATGTACTAAAGTTCTAAACTAAAGTTAAGTTAATTAAAACCTTTGTTTAGAAATCAAGCGGATTTATTACTAAATATATTTATATAATTTGTTGATATTTGGTTCCTCCATTTGGATCCATTTGGATGCGGTGTACAGGACGGAAAATTTTCAGACACCCTGTCAATAAAAATGAAATATCTCTATTTTCAAATAATGTTCGTAACTTTTTACGATGCAGTTTTATTGACAGTGAAAAGACCTAGTAGTTTTAATATAGGTATATTTAGCCCTATTACTTATCTTTTTCGAAAATTTGCATCGGACCAAAATGTACTAAGCCGAACTTAGCCAATGTGGCTCCCTTTTCATGGTCGCATTTTCAATGTATCTACTACATTGTGTTTCTATAGGTACTTTAATACTTCTATGATCTAGATAAAGAATAGAAAAAATCAAATTGTAAGGTTAACGTTTATTATTATTATTATAATAATGATTAAGGTTAACGTTAGATGAATGTTTGACGCTCAATCAAGCCAAAATTAATAAGTAACTGATCCAAAATTCGTTAGAGTAGGTACCTAATACTTTGATAGCAATCTTGATTTTTCTAAGTCTGATATTAAATTATTTCAGAATTTTCACAATCGGTTGATAAAAATGTTGAACCCAGTTACCAAAAACATCGAATCAAGTACGAGTATGTTGAAGTCAGTTGAAAATGCAACCCACCCATTGCAATAAAACGATCCATTACGCCGAACTCCAAATTCAAAAATAAAATTCGGATTATCACGTTCTCAATGCAAAAATTAGACTTTCATGTTCCAAATTCAAAAGCAGCTGTTTCCGCCCCCTGACACGCTATAAATCAGATGGACAAAGGAGGTAGCAGCGTTGTCGATTTGTCTATGGTTCAGTACGTGACGCTGAAAGCGCGCTTCGAATTATAAACTCTGTGAATGGAAATAGGTTTGTGGTGGCTAGACTATTGGCAGACATTTTGGTTGTATCAAAATCGTTGCGTTTAAAGCCATCCCTGCAGTACCTATTCGTTTTTTTTTCAGTACTATTGCGATCTATATTGTTGATACGATTACACAAGATGCTTTTAACGTTTGAATTCAGATATACATATTACTTTGAGGAACATATCTCTCAACGTATAAAAACCATCGACAGTATGAAAATTATACTATAAGTACTTACTTACCTACTACCCAATTTATGTAAAAAAAAATGTTTTATAGACCACTCGTAGCACCTGCTACGACTTTTGGCTACGAGTAGGATTTTTTTAAATCATTTGGTTGTAGAAATATCTATTAAATACTTAAATAAATTCAGGTAAATATTTATTTTTTAATTACAAAAGCAGTCGATTCTGTCTGCGTCATGGCAAAACGAATATCTGCAAATTCTGTTTTTTTGAAATACCTATCGCCTTATGCGTTTTATAAACAAACTTAAAAAAATCATCTAGGTATTTTACTTTTTTAAACTCAGGTATACTTAATTTACTACAAAAAAATACGAGATATTTTTATAGAAGAGGCAATTTGCCAAGATCATTATTGTAGTGGTCTAGACTAGGTGGAGCAAACAGATTGACGCCCATTCTCCGCCTACTGTGTAGTGAGTGAGTGAGGTAGTTTAGCTAACCAAGGTAAATTGGATCAAATTCAATGTTAGACTGATGAAATAGACTGTTTATGATAAATCAATTTGACTGACTGACAGAGCACAGGCCAAACCACTGCACGTAGAGACTTGAAATCTCTCTTGAAAGACTCAAGGGTGGTCCTCAAGTAGTGTAAGCTACATACCGTTTCATACTCGTTGCTATAACTGGGATGCAGCAGTGTAAGTGTAATTACTAGTTATTGACGTGTAACAACTTTTCTCTCGCTTTCTGTCAATTTGTGTGAGTTATTTCGTGAAAATGGGATCGAATGTAATAGAAAGTTAGCTGTCATATATACCTCAGAAAAATGATGTAGGTAATTAGAATCATTTCAAATTTAAATGTTGCTTATTACCGAGTTGAGATGTCAGATGTATCGTATGCAACCACTGAAGGGCTCACTCGTTTTTTTTTGGCGATTCTCCAGTATGAATTTACTGCCTTTGAGTTTTATAAAATCGGTATACACGAAGCAAAGTTTTCCTAACGCGACCACTAGAGATACTGATTTAATGATGAATGACGATGGTCTAGAGATGAATGTATGAAAGTGTCTTGATTGAACCATAAACACTCTGACTTCACATTCATCAAAGGTATTCGTCGGCGAAGGAACCAAACCACCTATATGAGAAATAAAGCAACGAAACAAAAACCCGTTTTCGAGATCCTCAATAAAAACTCAAATGTCATAATTGACAAGTTATCGTCATCGATCGGCGAATAGACAAAGCCGTCTACTTATTCCATCGCACGTTCGCGCTGTTCGGACGAACACCGCCGCCATTGTTCCTATATATTGTTTATGGTTTGACGACTGAAACTTATGTAGACGATTATTTTTATTATAATGTGGGATTTGTTTTATTTGTCGCTTCGTTGTGTAGGTCGATTAGGTATATTTGTAACACCAACAATTTCATTTTTGTAACAAATTGCAAAATTACTTTCATATATCGACGACACCGTGGCTTAGTTGGTTGTGACCCTGCCTACGAAGCTTGGTGTTCCGGGTTCGATCCCCGGCCGGGGCAAATATTTGTGACGAACACAAATGTTTGTTCTCGGGTCTTGGATGTTGTGATGTGTTGTATGTGTCCATGCCACCTGCGACACAGGGAATCCTAGTGCAGGGGTGTGAGTGTGTAAATGTTTATTATTATTATTATTATTATTATATACGCACTTTTAGCTCGTAACACTCATACCCTTTAGGTTTTTAGTTACTACGTCCACTGGTAGTCTGTAGGCTGTTTGTCAGTCAGTCAATCATGACAATCAACCAACGTCGACAATCAAAATGAAGTCGGTATGGCACCGACTAAAAGTAGCAGCTATATGAAAGATTTTACATGAGAAAACGCAAATATTAGATTAAGAAGCTATAATCATTGGCGCCAAAAATATAATAAATTTATTTAATCTAAAAGCAAGTTCTAAATTAAAAAAAACACTTAGATAAGTACCTCGTTAAGTTGCTGATCCCTATTAAATTTCCAGTGATTTATTCACAATAACCCAACATCTTTTAGCTTAAAGAAGGTTGTCAAAATAAGGTCTGATTTGGGCAATAGGCATTTAAGATGTAAGTAAGTAGGTATGCCAATACTTTTCTTGTCACACGGCTTACCATCTAGAGAATGCTCAAGCTATTATAAGTCCTCTATTTGTATCATATTTTTGTCAAGTGTTCATTAAATTTGCAGCTGTAAGACAGGTTTCACCTAGCACAGCAGCTTAGCACATTATTCTTTAAAGTACTTGTTGTCTAAAAGAGATCGCTCTTTAGCGATAAGACCACGCATTGTCCTTTGTTATATACCTAGCTTTATTTTTTTCCAATATAATATATTAATACTAAAATGGTGAGCAATAAAGTACCTATATGCTATCTATTGGAGGACAAATGGGAATAAAATAGTTCTATCTGTCCCCCTATTGGTCACAGGGGGACAAATAGAACTTTTAAAATTAATAAAAGTTTCAGCTGTCACCCTATCAGCAACGGTGGGACAGATAGAACTTTTTTGTCCCATCTGTCACCCTAGGCGGACTGAGCAGGGTAACAGATGGGAATCATTCCACATTTCCACGTAGTAGGTATACATTATAATTAAATAACTTCGTAACATCAATGTCTGTAGTTACTTACTTAATATTGTACCTTCTGTACTTGTTTATGGGTTCCAAAATAAAAACTTTATTAAATATAACCTAACCTGTACCTAGGACAAATCATTCATAGCTTTTTAGATGTTTGTTTCTAATTATTATACAATAAATATAATGAAATACAAAAAATAAAGTATTTAATGATGAGAAATAAAAACCAATAAAATCTTTGGGAAATCAATTTTTCACGTGTTGAAAAAATGTTATCATTCGAACAACGCCTCGTGTCACAATAACCGAAAGAAAATAATTATGCAAACGTTTATCTATAACCAGGGCAGTTACAGTACTTGCAGTTCTTGCAGTAAGGTTACATTGCAGTGTGTGCAATATTACCTTCCGAGGTTTAGCTGACGACGCACTGCAGTGACATTGATCAACGCGGAAGAATATTCAAATGTGGAATCTGTCAATTGCATCTCAGTTGCCGTTTTCCCGCGGGTCGGAGATATAGACAATTTTAGTTTTTTTTTTAGTTAGGAATTTGGAGTGTGAAAGTGCATTTGCATTCTGCCTGGATCGAGGATCTGTGTGATTTTGTGTTTTGGGATTTTCGGATTGCGATGAAAAATGAAAGGCGTTCGTCGGGTGAGTCCGGTCATAATACATGTTTTTTCTGATTTAATAAGAAATAAATAAGATTTTTTCACATATACACTATACAGGGTTTAGATGACCAAATCCTAAAGTATGGAGAATGTCGACAACCGCTCAAGGGACTCTCAGGGCCGATTTCCTTATCGATCCCACTGATTTAATAAAATGATATTGTGTATTTTTCCAAAACTAAGTTACTGCCCAGTCAAAAAGATAAAAAAAAACCCTAGCCGGGAATCAAACCCGTTGATTAAAAAAAAAAACAGTTTTTCCAAAACTAACTGGTTCGAATAAGCCTTAAAAATTCACCCTGCATTATGTAAAAAAAAACTTATATATTTCGGAAACCATAATCTACAATCACTATAATCAGAATTTACTAATATTTTTGAGCTTTTCAGGACTTTTCATTTCAGGACCCGAACCCACTTTTTAGTTTTCCAATACATCTCTAGTTTAAAAGTCTCGTATGAAATGGCTTGCTTCAGGCCCTTGGTGTGCAATAACTATTAACTTGCTCCTTGCAAAACCTACAACTTTTAAAAAGGTGCAACTTATTTTAAGGCGGCGGCCTCACAAACATGTTTTAAACATTTTTTTTACTTGAAAACAAACACATTACGAACTCTATTTGCGCACAATTACGGAAAAAGCAATCTTCTTTTTTCAATATTGTTTTTGCCAAAATAAACCTTAGTACAGCCACCTTTAGAGTACAAAATTCAATATAACCATTTTTGTTGGAACAAAGTATTCTGAACCTTGTGTGTTCTGTAATAAGACTTTAAAATTCTGTTGTGTCTCAGTTTACAAACAATTTCTTTCCATTAGCACATCCATCGAAAGTGTAATTACCTGTGCCTTCCATTAAAAAAGTGCCATTGGTGAGGTGCCGTCTCCCTAAAATAATAAAATACGGGACCGTTCTATGTGTATGGTATGTTTAATTTGTAAGAATTTACACAAAACTGGTAAGTTATAATAAGTTGCTCGGTTAAAAAAAACATCTTAAAGGGAATCCTCAAATACGAATTCCATACAAAATTTTTTGGCCAAATACTCAAAAAGTACGCCGTATTATAGTAATATCTTCACATTATTGGTTTCGTCCATGTTTTTTGATTTCGTCAACAAAAAAAGTGAAAGGTTTCATACTTTAATTTAGATTTTATACGTGTTTTAAAATTAACCCTACTAACTTAAAAACACGTATAAAATCTAAATTAAAGTATGAAACCTTTCACTTTTTTTGTTCACGAAATCAAAAAACATGGATGAAACGAATAGTGTGAAGAAATTACTATAATACAGCGTACTTTTTGAGTATTTGGCCGAAACAATTTGTATGGAATTCGGATTTGAGGATTCCCCTTAATGAGATATCTATTAGATTATTGAAAATGGTTTTTCGGTTTATAAAATCACTCTGATTAGAAGCTAATAAGATACCCAAGTAATAAAATTTAAATAAATATTAATAAAAAATATAACTAAGCAAGTTTACTTTCGTGTACCTACTCACGGGGTCATAAATGACTCTTTTCGCACCACCTGCTCGACGATATCCAATTACATATCATGCTATCATCAAGGTAATGCAAAGCATTACTTACCAAGGGAAGTAATGTTGTATGAAACTCCCAAGGGTAGTAATGTGATTTGAATTTGGAACGTCAAATTCGTGTGGAAACTCGTGGAAAACTCTAAGTAAAAGAACGCCAATATAGCATTGTTAAAAGGTTTGTTCTAAAATCGAACTGGCCACTCATAAAAAAAAGGAAAAAAGGCGCGACGTCAAAGATTGTGAAACCAAAGACGGTGTTGGCTATTGAGTTCGGAGCCCTGTATTTTTGTTGCCTCGCAGAAGGTGTGAAAAGTAGAGTATGCTCCTCTGGGATAAAGCCTGTCTTCGTCTTGGGCAGCTTGAACCCCTCGCGTCACTCAGGACTCTACATAACTCCCTCGCTTCGCTCATGAGTTAACTGAGTCCCTCGATAGCTCAGGGTTCAATATGCCACCCGCGACATAAGACACTGCTTTATCCCCTTAGTGCATAATCTACTATTAAGCGGCTTCGACAAAATACCAGCGCCTTCTGATGTAGGCATATAGGCCCGGGTTTACTGTTGCAGCACACACCCACAGAAGTATTAAAGTATAGAAACACAATGTAGCACATTGAAAATATGCCCAGTAAAAGGGAGCCACTTTGGCTAAATTCTAGTACATTTTGGTCCAATGCTAATTTTCGAAAAAGAGAAGTAACAGGGCTGGATAAATATAACATGTTAAAAGTTTAAACTACTAGGCTTTTTCATTGTTAATTAAACTACAATGCAAAAAGTAATAAACTTTATTTGAAAATGGAGATATTTCATTTTTATTGCTGTCTGAAATTTTTTGGTCCTGTCTTACGATTCCCTTTTGGCTTGATACCGTCCATCTAGTTCTATAGGAACATCGTTATTCATCTATGCACATACCAAAGCGTATATTTATTATGTCTCAAAATATTTTCAACCAACTTCAAAAAAGAGGAGGTTCTCAATTCGATTGATTTTTTTATGTTTGTTACCAAAGCTTTGTTGTTCATACACCAATTTGTAAAATTATTTTTGTTTGAGAGGTTATAGGTACTTTCAGATTGGTCCTAAATTTTATCAAAATCGGTTAAGTAGTTAAGTTTTTAAATCAATATAACTGAAAAAAAACGTAGTTGAAGTGAACAAAATTACGTATTTTGCTTCCCTGTGACTTTTCAGTGGTGCCTACGGTCACTAGAACAGTCCGATTATTAATACTTACCTACCTATCCCTTTACTTATACTGTCTCCGTCTGTAAAATCTAATATTAGATCTGCTTGTCTACGTCTACTTATTTTACACATTGAGTATATTAAACAATCCCTTACATTGAAACCTACGGGATAGTGGTGATAAATTCCCATAAGAAATAGGAAAATACAAATAAAACTTTATTTACCTGACAAACAGCGCGCGAGACGGTAGCCATCTTGGCCATAGACAAATAATACAAATGGCCGACTTTCGGAGCCTTCTCGGAATACTTTGTTTTCTTTTTATTATGACGGGCGTGTGATGCGCATGAGATCGTGATCCATTTTTTATTTTTTATCACCATATTTTAACCATACAAGTATATATTAAAGTATAGAATCATATATAGTAACAAAGTTAAATGACAAATTGTATAATTATAAAAGTGAACTTAATTAATAAATCTTATCATGATACATATAATTATAATAATGTATTGAGTTAGAGCAGTTGAACTACCTATAGACATGATGCATAACAGTGTTCCAAGATGGACAGTATCAAACCAAAATGGAGTTGTAAGTCAGGACCAAAAAAATTCAGACACCTTGTCAATGAAATATGAAATATTATCTCCATTTTCAAATGTTTGTTACTTTTTAAGATGTAGTTTTATTGACAATGAAAAACCTACAGTATATAAATAATAGGGCTACATAAATAGTTTTAACATATAATATTACTTCTCTTTTTCTAAAATTAGCATTGGAATAAAATGTACTAGAAGTTAGCCAATGTGGCTTCTTTTTTTTGTCGCATTTTCAATAGTACCTACTACATTGTGTTTCTATACTGTAATACTTCTGTGCCTAATGTGCCTATAGATCTTTTTCAGCAGACTATGGGTGGCCCAATTGATTCCTTTTGATTACTTGTCCCGATGAACGTGTCCCTTTGTAAACGTGCCCCAAATCCTATTCATTAATTGAAACGACTACCTTTTGATGGATGATAGTTTCCATTCAACCATAAAACTTTTCGTCCAGAAACACGAAAACGCATAGCTCCACGTAACACGATTCGGTATGCGACATATTATAACACCTCGGATCCCGTCTAATGGCGAATTCGTGACTACTAGAATGCATTCCGATGCAATAAAAACAAATATAGATCTAAACACAACAAATAAACGAAAAAAGTGCCGAAAATAGCCGCCATGTTGCACGCACGTACTTCCCGCCAAATCTTTATAGATGGTTTTCGAACGTGACATTTTAAAGTTTTTGAACGAGTTATTTTTTTCTATGAATAAATAAATTGGTTGTAGTTTTTTGTTTTAGATCAATAAATATTTTTTCGGTTGTTTAGAATTTTCATTGAAAGTTTTTGTGGGATTTCCCATACCCCATTCATTGTAACTCCAGAGACACAATCTTAATTTTACAGTAGGAACTCGAATCGTGAAATCATGTATTTCAAAAATGCACGCCTCTCCACTTGCGCATACAGCCTGTGACATTTCTATGGTGGCGGTGATTTCAGCTAGTATTAAATTATAATACTAGCTTAAATGTAATACTAGCTAAAATTATTTATTTCAGCTACAATAACCCATTTGCATATTTCTCATTGAATAGACTTCAACGCGTTTATTCTTGAAAGCTCAACTTTGTTGCAATTTTCATAAAGCATTTTGTTATAAGTGGGTAGGTATGGTTGGAAAAAAGAACTAAATGGTAGGTTTAAACTAAGTACCTATTTATAAATACAAATCTAGGCAATTTTTTTTTCTCACGTGCTTACAAAAATTAAGAAAGTAAATGACCATTTATGAAAATTTGAGATTGATTTGTGTTGCTTCTTCAGTTCTTCAGTTTAAAACTTATGTATTGGTTAACAAATTATCTTTTATTTCTGTTGACAAAAAGAACAAAATGTAAGATTTAAACTATTTAAGAAAAGAAATCTAGGTATTTGTTTTGTTCTCACGTTCTTAAAAAAATCAGCAGAGTATAATGTCCATTTAATTTTCGAAATATTAAAAGTGATTGATTTGTAAAGTTTTTTTTAGTTAAGTATAAGTTTTGATTCTGATTGTGAAATTATGAAAACAAAACCATCACCCTATACTACCCACTTCTGTAATGTAGGCATATTTTAAATATTTTTATTATACTAATTTTTATAATAGATTTTCTCTAGTTTTGTGCTTTTTCGACGCGAAAAACACGTTATAATCCTAATTTTTTTTATCAAATTTTTTTTACTAACCCTACCCACTTACAACTTACTAATTTGTTTACAAAACTGCCCTGCAACAGCAATCTGTAATAGTCAAGTGACCGATACCCGCGTACTAACTACGCCGCATTCTGCGCCCGTACGTGTCCCGCCGTACAACGGACTGCGTGGTATTTGTGCAATAGGCACGTACTGCAACTGTGTAGCCGTGATGACATTGTGTGTAATCTTATGGGCGGATTTATTTATAATCTATTTTCGAGTTTTTTTTACTACGTCTAATAAATCGATGAACGCTGGCTGCATGCACGAAAACGTTGACGTCATTGTCCGGTAACGCTCATTGTCCCGTTACGCTGTCACCTTATACTATCGTCCGTAAACCAAATTTACAGACAACCAATTTTTTTTTAAATTAATTCAATCATTTATTTTAGTGTTTGATCAATATGCCAACCATACATATTTATACCTATTTTCAACCGAGAAGTTTGTACTTTGTTATAAACCGATTTGATAAGTTCTTTATTTATTTGAGAGGTTAGGTATACTCTCATATTGGTCCCATAGATATTTTATCAAAATCGGTTCAGAAGTCAGTTAGTTTTTAAATCAAATTAACAAAAAAGAAGTAGGTCGAAATCGCGTATTTAGCTTCCCTGTGACTCTTCCGGTCACTAGAACAGCCAATTGAAGTCTATCAATGTTTTTAATTAGCCTGAACAACTCTCTATGGTTTGATAGAATAGCAACTATTGTCGAATGTCGCATTTCGAGGAAACTCTTGAAGTTGATGCAGTGGGGCTGTGGAATTCTCTACCACTCAGTATTAAAATGGTACCCACCAAACCAGCTTTCAAAAGATTAGTCCGCGAACACTATTTAAAATCCACGAAATAATATATGTATGTACTATTTTATAATATATTATTAGGAAATACCAGAAATGGATTAAAAGACGATTTACAAACACAAATAGCTCATAATCTTCCAAAGCAATAAAATCAAGAACAGGAAAATATGCATGCAACCACGACGTGAATGTCAATCTCCTTCCCTTCTTTTATTTCAAATGTCTGAGCCCGCGTCAGTCCACTCCAATCGAAGAGGTTGCTTGTCTTCTGAGGAGTCTGCCAACAATATATTATTTATTTAGTCATTTTTAATTAGGTATAAATATATATATATATATACATAATTATTCAGTATTTTTATATTAAATATATATTTAATAATTAGCATTTAAGTTGTACGCCAGTTTTTCTTTTTTCTACCATCAACTGGTTGACTGGTAGAAAATGCTCTAGCATTAAGTCCTCCTTTTGTACTACATTTAAGTGTGTGCAATATAGTATTAATTAAATAAATTGTTTTGGCTCCAGAAGACTGTTACGCCTACCGTTGGGAGGCGTCCCCTGCAGGATGCTGTCTAGACGGGTACAAACACAGTGCCAGATATTCTACCGCAAAGCAGTAATGTGAACGCATTACTGTGTTCCGGTTTGAAGGGTATAATAGCTAGTGAAATTACTGGGCTTTCGAGACTGACCATCAACTTGTCTCAATGTGGACGAGCTTCATAGCAGTGTTCCACTAGAAAAATAAACATTTACAAACACATTCTTCTTCTTCTTCTTATCGTGTCACTAGTTTTATCGAACCCGTGTGGTGAAAGGATTTCAAGTGCGCCTCAAAGAGGCAGCTTTCGTGTACAAACACATTACTATCCTTACGTTTTAACTTCTAACAACTTTCCTTATCCCATTTTTTATGAATAAATATGTACAATGAAGCCCATACTTCAAATCAATTACCTTAATGATTTAAAAAAAATATTTCCCTATTTTCCGTAAGTAATTGTAGGTAATCTGCGCAAGCAAAGGTGAGAAAACACCAGTAACTCAGGATGCCCCGATAAATCAGGGTATTTTTTGTGCTGGCAATATATTTAGTGCGGATTAGTGTGTAGTGGCGTCGGGAGTTAGGGAGATTTGAGTAATCCCTGCATTGGGAACATCTGGTGGTTAAACGGTGCGGTGGGAACACTATTAGAAAGTATTACATTTTTGTTTAAGAATATAAGAAAAACTCTGATTTTATTAAGTAGTTTAAGTTTTTTTTTGTGTGCACGAAAAGAGCATCTTCGAGGCGCACTTGAAATCCTTTGACCACACTGGTTCGAAAGAACTAGTTACACGATAAGAAGAAGTTTGTTTATATTTCATTAATGACAATTATTTCGAAAATACTGTTTTCTAATAACCTTGTGGAAAATTGTAGTGTACGGAGGTCTTTCTATGGGTAGTTTGGAAAACTATCTGTAGGGAGGCTTTTACAAAAAAACCCTTAATTTATGTTGTTCATACTATCTATTATTTAGCTTACCTACTATTAAATACTGTTTCTTTCAATAAAGCAATAATAAATAATCAACCGGAACAAACTAACTACGAATTGCTTAAAAAAAATCTACAGTCTACCACCGTTCCCGCGCAAAACAAAGAACGCCCGCCAATTTGAATCAGTCACTGTCACCTTTTAAACAAGGAACACGACAAACTAACTGGTAAAGAAGTCAAGCGATATTCTACTTTATATTGTAAGTATAAGGTTATAGTTTTGATTAAAATTATTGACAACTGTAAAACTATTTGGTCATAATTTTATGCATAGAGGTGCGAAAAAAAGAGTTTTTGTCTATGGCTATTTACACTTGTTTGTATCTGTCGTGGGAATCGTAGTAATTTTACGTTTCTGAGTTTTATGAATGAATATTTCGTTTATGAGGTGCGATTTGAGTCCATTCATTGGTCACGTTTTTGGGAATTCTGTGTAATGTATAATTTAGGTACCTACTTATTATTATAGTGACACGAAGAACTGTAAAAAAATAAGTTGTAAGTAGGTATTTAAGAAAAATAATTGAAATAAATGTTAAAGTTGAGAGAGCCATTAGATAGCGCGCTCTACCGCATAATCAAAACTCAAACTCTATCTAATTTTATTACTATTTTGTCTATTAAAATTAGATAGAAATGACTTAAGACCTAGACGAATCTAAAACCTTCATTGCAGCCGAATGAAAAGTAACTCTACTCTCAATTTTACTGAGTGGAATAATCAAGGTTTTACACAAATATACAACAACCAACTTCGTTCAATTGAACTGTTCTAGTGACCGTAAACACTACTGAAAAGTCACAGGGAAGCAAAATAAGCAATTTTGTTGTTTACGAAGACATATTTTTTTAATTTTGATTGAAAAACTAAACTTTAAACCGATTTGATGATTTTTTTATGGTATATTTATTTTTTATGGATAGATGAACACTTTATTGTACATCAACAAGAACAATCCCACCAAAAACAATAAATTGTGAAGGGTTGGCAAGTTCTTAAGCAACGATGTACCTAACCTAGTAGTACCTAGTAGATAAAAAAAGAGTGGAAATTAAAGACCTAAATGCAAGTTCAAAAGCGCTTCATTGCGTATTGTAATGATGAACACATTGTACAATATGATTCATCACGTCAAGTTTTAATTTACACAGGTATTTGTTTATCAGATTACAATTATTTACTTTAATTTAATTATCATTACGAAAACTTGACGTTCAATCATATTGTACAATGTGTTCATCATTACAATACGCAATGAAGCGCTTTTGAACTTGCATTTAGGTCTATTTCCACTCTTTTTTTATCTACTAGGTACTACTAGGTTAGGTACATCGTTGCTTAAGAACTTGCCAACCCTTCACAATTTATTGATTTTGGTGGGATTTCATCTATTTTTGAAGGTCTAATTATATAAAATGACATTTATTATAAAAGGTGGCCACTGGCTAACATAACTAGGAAGGAAAGAACCTAAGGTGGTCAATATTTGGCTATTCTACCTTAGTCAGGATTCATCAATAAAAACTTTTATAAAATAATATACGTACTTGTATAATAAAAACTGGCCACTGGCTTACATAACTAGGAAGGAAAGAACCTAAGGTGGTCAATATTTGGCTATTCTACCTTAGTCAGGATTCATCAATAAAAACTTTTATAAAATAATATACGTACTTGTATCTATCATAAAAACTGGCCACTGGCTTACATAACTAGAAACTAGAGGAAGTAAAGAATCTAAGGTGGTCAATATTTGCTGATTCTACCCTAGTCAGATTGCATCAATAAAAACTTTTATATTATATTCTTGTGTCATAAAAACTGCCCACTGGCTGACATGACTAGGAAGGAAAGCACCTATGGTGGTCAACATTTGGTAATTTTACCCTTATCCAAATAAGTACTTATGTTATAGAAACTGGCCACTGGCATACATAACAAGGAAGGAAAGACCCTAAGTTATAATAAGTACATTACAAAGTTATAAATTCAGTTTACAACACACCACCTACATGCCAAATTTCATGGTGCTGAGACCACGGGAAGTGGCTTAGAGGTTTTGATGATCTGTCAGTAGATGAGTGAATCAGTGAGTCAGTGAATCAGTGAATCAGTGCCAATTTTAAGCATTTTCACCAGCTTATATCTCCGGATCCATTCAATCTACGTTACTGAAATTTGGCAGGCTTAATAAGGACCCGTATAAGATTGTATATGCTAAATTTCACAAATTTATCTCAATAAGAACTAGGGTTACGGAGTGGTTCAAAATGGCTCGAAGCGTTTCGTGTAAATAGTGCCCAGTGCGCTGCAGGCGTTTTCTTTAAGAACTTACCCTGTGCGCTCCTGCGCACTTTGATAGAACAAGAATACAAAGGCCTTAAGGTACAATGGTACAATCTAAACTAAAATTATAATCCTCTCAAACAAAAATATCTATGTTGTTTAGATATAGACAACAAACATAAAACAACCGAATTGAGAACCTCCTCCTTTTTTTTAAGTCGGTTGAAAAAAGTTCAATTCTACATCAATTAGTCGACTGGTAAATAATGCTCTAATTACCTACCTAAGTAGCATAAGTCCGCCATTTTTGTCAAGAGTGTGTACAATAAAAGCCCTAAATAAAATAGGTTGTATCGATGATCCTAAATTAACCATGACATCACCATCACACACGATTATTCAAATCCATAAACAAAGGAGTTTCTTTTATCAAAACGATGACGCAGAATAACGAGTCATTCATCCACCAAACAAAAGACTGTCACCTTACACAAAGTTCCCACGACGCAAATGACTAAACTATTACATTTTACAGTTTATGAATGACGCTACAGGTGTCTTCAATACGCAAAAAAAAACAAAAAAGCATAGTAAACAGTAAAAACGACTCCGGCCTTAGACACGTGCGTTCTTTGCGGCCAGAAACAATAGCATCATCGTGCCATGCCTTTAGTTATAAAAAAAAAAAACAAAAGAAACCATAGATTTTAGGCGCGAACTTTATTGACTTGCCACTCGTTCCCACGCAGTAAAATGTACTTTCTTGAGGATTTGACACAATGTTAGTTAATTTTAGGGATCCGTAAGCTGGTTAAAGCTTTTGCAGGTGAGTTGTTATCCAATCAGGAGTGGATTACCGAATTTGGGATTAGCAAATCTGGTTAAGAAGACATTTTACTAGCATTAAAAGAAAAAAAATGTGAGGATGGGTGGATAGATTGACGTTTGATTTGAGTGACTTTTCTCAATCACGTCAAAACTATTGAACCAATAAAGCTGAAATTCGGTTTCAAAAACTGAAAAAGGTTCTTTATCTCGTAGGTAGAGCAGTAAGAAAGTAACTCATAAAAGTTATTTGAACAAAAAATCAACATATACCTACCTACTTAAAATCTATCGGTGTTGGGATAATTATGATGAATGAAAACAATTTTTCACGAAGTATTACTTTTCAACCGACTTCAAAAAGGCAGGAGGTTATCAAATGTTTGTTATCTGTGAACTTTGTTGTTTATTAACCGATTTCAAATATTATAGAGGATATACTTTTAGATTAGTCCGAAAGAATTTTTATCAAAATCGGTTTGGTAGTTTAGGTTTAAGGGTAATTAATCCTCAAGGCAAATTTCCATACAAAATGTTTCGGACAAATACTCAAAAAGTACGCCGTATTATAGTAATTTCTTCGCAGTATTCATTTCGTCCATGTTTTTTGATTTCGTCAACCATAAAAGTGAAATGGTTCATACTTTAATTTAGATTTTATACGTGTTTTTAAGTTAGTAGGGTTAATTTTAAAACACGTATAAAATCTAAATTAATATAATATATATAATAAACGTATGTACCTTTCACTTTTTTTGTTCACGAAATAGAAAAACATGGACAAAACGAATAGTGTGAAGAAATTACTATAATACGGCGTACTTTTTGAGTATTTGTCCGAATTTGAGGATTACCCTTTAAATCAAAATAACTGAAAAAAAAATCGTTGAAGTGAACAAATTAGCGTATTTTGCTTCCCTGTGACTTGTCAGTGGTGCCTACGGTCACTAGAACAGTCCAATTGAAGTCGGCTGTTGTATGTTTTTGTAAAACCTTGATTATTATTATAAGTATCGCCAAATATTCGGCGCTTCGATTGAGAGTCTAAGCGAATAATTAAGTATTCAGAATAAACACTATTCGGCATTACTAATAAAAACCATAGACAAGAGATTTTTTTGTTCAAGTGTGGCAAAAGCCGCTATCTCATTCATCCAAATCCTCCTTCCCTCTAAAACAATAAGGTATTGATGCATGAGGACCACCGCGCGCGCCCGGATCCTACAGATTACTGTGCACGTGTTGCGTTGCGAGCAGCTGATATTCCAATTTTAAATTATTGGTGATTTTCCTATGAGGAAGTTGGATGGTAAGGAGGGTGAATATGTTCTTTTCTTATCAACTGACTTAAAAAAGAGGAGATTCTGAATTAGATTGTTTTTTTTTAATAATTGTTACCTCAACTTTGTTATAAACCGATGACAATTTAATTTAACTATCAAAATTCTCTTCTTAGTAGAAATAGAAATAGAAAATGTTTTTATTTGCCAGATAATAAAAAATTAAAACTAAAGAAAGCTCCCTCCCTACTTGCAGTTAATTACTATACTAACAAGAGGTACCTAAATATATAATATATAGTAGATACGCCTACACTTCTTGACAAACATACAATCATAATTATCTGCTCTCGAAATTTCAAGTCTCTACATTTAGTGGTTTGGTCTGTGCGTTGTCTGTCAGTCAATCAATCCCAGCCAGCCTTTTTGTACAAAATGTTACTATTTTGAATGAAATGTGACATAAAAATATAATCTTGTACCTACACCAAAAACAAATCGACATTATCAAGATTCGAATCCATCATTCAACTTTGCCTGTTGAATTCAAGGACTCTCCAGATTCATATTTCGAATTGTAAATTTTTTCCGCATCTCGAATGGCAACCGCTGCCCTTTTCATTCAGCCAAGATGGCCGCTGATATGCAAATATCATTCATCCTGGACTTTTGATTTATCCTTTTCTATTCATAACTTGTGTGACTGCGCATAATTGATTGTACTTAATGATGACTGTATTACTAAGTTTGGTATTGTTGCTATCTTATTGAGACGATTATGAACGTTATTGTAGCATTTGTTAGTAGGAGCTAGTGGCCAAAATAGTGGCTGTTATCACTATCATACGCTAAAACTGAGAAAATTCTATCACTCAAATTATAGCGAAAATGTTCATTTCTCTCATATATTTCGTAGGTTGCCTGAACTATTTTGTTTGTTTTTAAATATCGTAAAACAAGGTTTCTCCAATACAGGCTTACCTAGTGTTGGGCCGTTAGTAAATACGAATATAATGTTTGAATCTCTCTACGAAATAGCTTTATTTAACTTAATACTATAGCGTAGCTAAACTTAGCTTGTATTTAGCTTATGATAATGATTTGTGTTTTTTGTTGTTTCAAAATATTTTTTCATTTTCATTTAAGCTCTTCATTAAAGTAATTTAAGTTCAATAAAACATAAGTTGTAGATATTCTTAGTCTTATCCTTTGCCACGCCTTTGCGTAAAGATTGTCTTTGGCGGTTCAGCGCGGGAAAGCAGCAAGTGTTCTTGGCAACTTAAACAAAAAATTATGTTTAGATTTTTTTTATTATTATTTATTTGTAATATTATTAGGACAGTTTAACTATAGCATAAGCTAACTACTACAATCTATATATAGGTATATTACAAAATTTACAAAACAAAACAATTGGGCCACCCATAGACCGTTGCAAACGATCTATAGGTAGCTCAACTGCTCCAACTCGATACCCGATGGCAGCGTGCCGAGGATACTGGCTGCATTGCCTCTTTGTATAGCAAGGCTTATTCTTTGGCCCAGATAGCTGCCAGCCCTCTGATCACGCGTCGCTTCGACCAGACGCTCTGACAACATTATAATTAACACAATATTTGATGACTAATAAATAAGTCTAAATTATTAAAAATATATGTATTTTATTTTAGATTTGGGTAAACGAATAAAATTTCTTAGATGCACTTTTTTTCGAATATTATAATTATAATAAATATTTCAAATAATCAAAATACCTAATACTTATTCTGTAAATGAAATAAATAGATTGCAACCAGATGAAATAACTGGATTAAGAGAGGCATCTAAAAAAATTCTGATAAACAGATGCCCATTTACTAAAATAAGGACCAAAGTTATATTTTTTTTATGTTTAACAAGTGGAGGGAGAGACTAGCTAGACGTTCTCTTGATGGTAAGAGATCACGCCTGCCTTTATCCATAACAGTGCTACAACAGGGACTGTAGTCCGATTGGCCGGTGCAACACTGCTATTGTGCTCGTCCACCTTGAAACATTTTGATGGTCAGTCTCGAAAGCTCACTAGGTACAGTGCCCTTCTAACCGGAACACAGTAATGCTTACACAATACTGGCACCGTTTTGGTACTCATCTAGACGATATCCTGCAGGGGATTCCCCCAACGGTAATCATAATCTAAAAACCGTTAAATATAACACTATCAAATGTCACAATACACATATCAATCGGCACTTCGACCTGTCAAATCAATGCGGGCTCTATTGACTCTTTTTTTGTATTGTCTATGGTATCTATTGTTTTTTTTTTCGGAAACGGACATCGGAAACACCTTCCATTCTGCCAGTCCGCATTTGAACCTGTCCGCGAAAGGTGCAAGGTGCATTATTTTGTTTGTATTTTAAAAATTGGTTTTTGGTTTTGAAAAAATGAAATATCCGTGTAAGAAATTGTTCAGTAAATACATGACGGAGATCAATATGGAACTGCGTAAGTAAAAAAAAATACGAACGGTCCTTAAAATATACTAAAAGAATTTGCTTTTCATTAGGCGAGCCGTGATCATATATTTTTTTATATTAAAAATTAGGCTTTATTATTTTTAATACAAAAATAATTAAACAATAATCAAGGTTTTACAAAAACATTCTACAACCGACTTCAATTGGACTGTTCTAGTGACTTTAAACACCACTGAAAAGTCACAGGGAAGCAAAATACGCAATTTCGTTTACTGCGATGACATATTTTTTTTCAGTTATTTTGATTTAAAAGCTAAACTACTGAATTGATTTTGATAAAAATTCTATGGGAATAATCTGAAAGCAGGTTTATCCTGTCAAACTTTTTTTCAAATCGTTTTGTAAATAACAAAGTTCTGAGGTAACAAAATTTGAAGAAAATATAAATAAGTATGTAATTCACCTCATTATTAAAAAAATACAAATTACCTACATAGCTATACTTATATAGGTTACAGAATTAACAAATAGGTACCTACAATGTAATACAAAGTTCCTTCATAACTCCATTCTCTAGCCAAAACAAAAATAACCGCGTAATTTTGCAAATCGAACGAGCATTCCATTTTCAAATGCCACTCAAGATTTTATGTTGCCATTGACGTATAATTTTAGCTACTTTAATTAAAAAGAAAAATGTTAAATGTTGCAAACAAATCATATGCTTAGATTGCTAAGCTTAATTCCTTACAAAAGACTTCAACGCGTTTTCGTAGACCTTTCGTAGACCCTGGGATTTTTTAGATCAAGAAATAAAAATAAAAAAACTCAATTATTGCCTCCTTTGAACAACATAATTATTGAATACTAGCTGATGCAACTTCGTTTGCATTGTGAATTAAGGGTAATCCTCAAATCCGAATTCCATACAAAATGTTTCGGACAAATACTCAAAAAGTACGCCGTATTATAGTAATTTCTTCACACTATTCATTTCGTCCATATTTTTTAATTTCGTCAACAAAAAAAGGGAAAAGGTTTCATACTTTTAATTTCGATTTTATACGTGTTTTAAAATTAACCCTACTAACTTAAAAACACGTATAAAATCTAAATTAAAGTATGAAACCCTTAATTTTTTTTGTTGACGAAATCAAAAAAACATGGACGAAATGAATAGTGTGAAGAAATTACTATAATACGGCGTACTTTTTGAGTATTTGTCCGAAACATTTTGTATGGAATTCGGATTTGAGGATTCCCCTTAATAAAATCTCTCTCTTAGTACGCGCCTGCACTTCTTGACAAACACAACCTCCAAGTTTCAAGTCTCTACGTTCAGCAATTTGGCCTGTACGTTGTCTATCAGTTGTCTATCAGGTCCAAGCCTTTTATGTATATTGACTATCTGATGGCCGCAACTTCGTTTGCATTGCGTATTTTCAAAATTCCTTTCTTAGTAGGTACTCACTTTCAGCTCTTGACAAACACGACCTCAAATTTTCAAGTCTCTACGTTCAGTGGTTAGGCATGTACGTCTGTCAGTCAGTCAATCAGGTGCAAGCTTTTTATATACAATATAAAATTATAGTTTTTATAAAGTTTATTAATATTAATTTTATTTTCATTATTAAAAAATATCATAATTCTGTCTATCATCATCCAGTAATTCTGTATATTATTGATTAATGATAGGCATTTCTGCGTGATTGCATCCATTTTCTTTGATATACTTACAAAATAAACTTTATTTTGGCCTACATACCACCCCTCTAATATAGGTAATCCAAAATCCACATTTATTAGTATTACAAGCATGAATAATTCATTGGATGTTGTTTTCCCGCCAAAACAAGGTGATTTTTCTTTCCACCCCGGTCTTTTCATTCTTTTGGAGTGGCAACACTGAAGGTGCTTCAACCTTATGAATATGGAGTTTACATCGTTAGTACAGTACCTTATGCAAATTTTATGCACGTATAAAGTTGGGGTAGGTCAGACAATTTTTTTTTTGCATGTATTTTGGCGTAATAATTCTTATTCATAATTATGATAGTCATTAATAATGTTAGGGTTCTTGCTCTACCAACTATCGATAACCTTTCTCTAACCTCAAAGGTTTGCTAGAAGAAAACTCTTATAGGGTTAAGCTCACCTTTGTGTCTTTTCTTTTTATGTTTTATACTAAAAGTAACGTCTTATTGTGTATAATAAAAAATTACAGAACACAATTTCCGTGTCAGAAAAAAAATGGTAATTTTTGCTCCTTTTTCTTTCGTAGAATACAATCTATTAAAAAATGTTGTCAGTAATCCTATCAACAATTTTGAATTTATTTTATTCATAGCCTATATCATAAGCCGAAAGCGATCCGAACTTTTCAGTCTAATTTCTTTGACTAAGGTTTTGTGTTCCAAATTCAAAATCTTTTTTCTTTCCAGCCTGCCGCAAGGAGAGCGTACGGCACCAGCCATACGACGCGGCGGCCATCATGAAAGAGAAAAGCAAGAATGCAGCTCGTTCCCGCAGAGAGAAAGAGAACGCAGAATTCCTAGAGCTAGCTAAGCTGTTACCGCTGCCGTCTGCGATCACGTCACAGCTCGACAAAGCTTCAGTTATCCGGCTTACGACGAGCTATTTGAAGATGCGACAGGTCTTCCCCGATGGTGAGTTTGAAGATAAAATTGAGAATTTAAGAGCTAGCCAAGCTGAGCAAAAAAAAAGGATAACAGCATAAATTTTCTAGCTAAACACATACACTTATGCCTTAAGCGTCGATGATACACGGCTATTTTACACGCTGCTTCTTAGCGAGTTTAAAGGCTAGCGTGTGAGTGAGTTAGCTTTCGAGAAGGATTGTCAACAAGCAGATAGTAAAAAAGTCGATGACACAGGTAATTTTACAAGCAACGAGCGAACTTGCTGGCTTGTAGCTTGTAAAAAAGCCGTGTGTCATCGACGTTTTACAGGTAATATTAGTTACTACTCGGGCGAATAAACATGCCACCTGGCTGACACTCGCTTGGCACTTGCTGCGTCCCCCGCCCCCGCGCGGCGCCCTCCGTGTTTCATCCTCCTCTAATTGCGGAGCCTTATCATTACTTATCATCACCAAGTATTGCAGGACATCTTCTCTATCAAGA
Organism: Lobophora halterata; assembly: GCA_932526365.1. NCBI lineage: Eukaryota > Metazoa > Arthropoda > Insecta > Lepidoptera > Geometridae > Lobophora > Lobophora halterata. Next base: position 3,579,144 of record OW052028.1, on the reverse strand, counting down.
TTATCCAATTCCACGCTGTACTTTGCACAAACGTCATTCGAGCCAGGTGTCATGTTCATTCGACCGAGTAGTACTTCGTGTTTCACCTAAAAAGTTCTCGAAAAAGTAGTCTCCTATTAGGAGATAACTATTTCTATAATAGCCATTAATGATGATTAATGATGATACCCCATATCTGCAGGTCTAGGAGACGCGTGGGGAGCCTCCCCCCCGCCCCCGCAACCCCGCGAGCTCTCTATCAAGGAGTTGGGGTCACATTTACTGCAGACCCTGGACGGATTCATCTTCGTGGTGGCGCCCGATGGCAAGATCATGTACATTAGCGAGACGGCGTCTGTGCACCTCGGACTTAGCCAGGTGAGAAAAAATGAATGAATGAACGAATGAATGAAGACTTCTTCTACAGACCCTGGACGGAAGAGACGGCGTCTGTGCACCTCGGCCTTAGCCAGATGAGAGTGAATGAATGAATGAAGCTGTGGTATTAGTTGGAGCTGGGCTCGCATCTACTGCAGACCCTGGATGGAAGAGACGGCGTCTGTGCACCTCGGACTTAGCCAGGTGAGAGTGAATGAATCTATTAATTAATGAAGCTGTGGTATAAGTAGAGCTAGGCTCGCATCTACTACAAGATCATGTACATCAGCGAGACGGCATCTGGCTAAGTAGCCAGGTGAGAGTGAATGAATGAATGAAACTGTGGTGTCTGGAGCTGGGCTCGCATCTGCTGCAGACCCTAAAATGGAGCTCGCTTGGCTAGTATGAACTTATTCACTCTAGTCTTGAAGGCATCGCAAGAAGGGGTCGCATCTACTGCACTGCAGACCCTGGACGGGTTTATTTATGAATGATTAGTCGCATTCGTGCTTTTATGGATGCATAGGGATGATAGCTATTTTCACACCACCTGCTCGACAATGTCCAATTACATATCATACTATCATCAAGGTAAAGCAAAGCATTACTTCTCAAGGGAGGTAATGTTGTATGAAACTCCCAAAGGTTGTAATGTGATTAGAATTTGTAACGTCAAATTTGTGTGGAAAATCGTGGAAAACTCTAATGTAAAAGAACGCCCTTAGGGAATTGTAAAAATGTTTGTTCGAAAATCAAACTCTAAACAAAACTCATAATAAAAAAGAAAAAAGGCGCGACTTCAAAGATTGTGAAACCAAAGACGGTGTTCGCTGCTGGAGCCCTGGCTTGTTATTGCCTCGCAGAAGGTGTGAAAAGTAGAGTATGCTCCTCTGGGATAAAGCCTGTCTTCGTCTTGGGTAGCTTGAACCCCTCGCGTCCCTCGCTTCGCTCAGGAGTTAACTGAGTCCCTCGTTAGCTTAGGGTTCAATATGCCACCCGCGACATAAGACACTGCTTTATCCCCTGAGTGCATAATCTACTATTGTACATCTAGGACCAAAAGTAAGCCATTTTATACGAGACTTTAACCAGCCCGACCCAAGGCGAGAGCGAATATTTAGTCGAGGACTAAAAATAGACTTCAGGAACAAGATTTTCATTTTATTTCACCTTAGTTGCGACGAAATTAAACATGAGCGCCCATTTTAAAATTCATCATTCATGCAAAAACTGCACAGACATATTGTATACACTCACTCCCAAGCTTTCACATTTATATACTCTTCATATTGCAAAGCAAAGTGCACATTTTCAAATTAATGTAGTCAACTTACATGTCAGAATTTTTGTCAGAAGACGAATTACTACTCGGGCGAAAAAACGACATGACACCTGGCTCGAATGACGTTTGCTCAAAAACAGCGTGGAATTGGATAATCTTGATGAGAAGAGGTCCTGTAATACATGGTAATGATAAGGCTTCGCAATTAGAGGAAGAAGAAACACGGAGGACACCAAAGAATGAAGGGAAAGCGGGGAAGCATCAAGTTCCGAGCCACGTGGCAGCCAGGTGTCATGTTTACTCGCCCGAGTTGTACTTACTTACTATACAAATTGTACTTTTCCTCCTCTAGGTGCAAAATAGCCTACTTTCTAAACGTGTAATAAAAAATACAATTTTCCAGGTGGAGCTAACAGGTAACTCGATATATGAGTACATCCACCAATCAGACCACGAGGAGATGAGCGCGGTGCTGAGTCTGCAGCATCCACACTCCTACCTCGGGCACCAGTACCCTTCACTCGGGTGAGTGAGTGAGACAGGTTTTTTAATGTAAAAAAGTGACGTTAGCCGCATACGGCTAACTCGCACGTCACTTTTTACAGCCAGTTTTTTTAAGTCAGCCGTCAGATGGTAATAGTACCAACCTTAGAAAAATGAGTTAAAAAGTATATGTTACAATCAAATAACTATGTGTGATAATCGCGGAAGTCTACGAAAAACTATAATATGCCACTATACTCCGATTTATAATTCAAGATTTTTTTTGTATACAAAGAAATGTCATGATATGTCACTGTAACAGAGACAGGTCAGGGTTAAAAACGAGTTTATACCACGGATCACTATTACTAGTAATGGCGCGCGGTTTTGCTTGTGCAATAGTTTCTTATTTTACGTAAATAATTCCTAACAAAACTTATTCAGGTACTTCAGAACACTGAAAAGTAGGTAGAATAGGAAATAACATTTGTGAATGTAAACTTCTGGGATATTAATCATAATAATGCCAAGGTGCATAGCAGATACCTAACAAATATTCATTTAATTCACACAATTGTACACGAGAAGCCAAAAAAGAACGCATTCAACTTCGTAAATGGACAAGAGACGAATAAAATTTACAAACACACGTTTAGGTCAAAATCCAAAAATTGTTTCGAACTTCTGTGATTTACTCCGATGATACCAATGTCTTAAAATATTTTTCGCTAATATTTTTTCGTCGTGTTATAACTTTCTGAAAAATAAAAATAAAATATAATAATCAGTACAAAACCATTGCTATCTTCCATTCTATGGATATTGACTAGAAAATAAACCGTACCATAAGTATTTAGGAAAATTGAGTAAACGTCACTTTGATAAGTATTTTTTTAGGGTGGTCACACCTTTGTTTACAAAAAAAATCTTGAATTCTGAATCGGGGTATAGACTCGCTCTTTTTTTCATATTACACACAGGGAAGCAAAATACGCAATTTCTCTCCCTGTGACTATTCAGTGGTTTTTACGGTCACTAAAACAGTCCGATTGAAGTCGGATGTAAAACCTTGTTTTTTTTAAGTCGATTATTTTTTTTCCCATTATCAGTTACCCCGTGGCCGGATCGTGGGGCCCGACGGTGGACATCGAGTGTGAGCGCGCCTTTTTCATCCGGATGAAGTGCGTGCTCGCCAAGAGAAACGCGGGACTCACCACTTCCGGTTACAAGGTACTTTATTAATTTATTATTAGATACTTTATAGCAAATGTTATGTTGATTTATATTTTTATTATTTAAGATTTTAAAGCTATGAATTACTGATGTATTATTAATAATAATAGTTAGTGTAAGTTGTTTTTCGACAATGCTTATTAATAAAAGAAGGTAACAACTTCCTTTTATTCTTAGGCCAGAATTACACGTTCAGTCATATCGATCATTCACTAAGTCGTGACATATTTTTTGGATAAACGAAGTGGCTGTTTTTGAGTTTAGGTGGGAGATGACTCGGTTTTTGTATCTGTGTATGTGTGTATGTATGAATGGATATTTATGCGATGATTATTTCTTATAAGGTTTTCATATAAGTAAAATTTATTAAAAAAAAATGAATTTGTTAATGAGCTGAATGTTTTAGGGATTAGAGATTGGAGGTGCGTGAAATCTTCTAGTTAGGCTAAAATAGGTATTTATATTCTTTTCGTAACGTTTGCTTGATCGTGTAATCTACGCCTAAGACTTGAATTCCGAAGAAAATTTAATTCCGAAGATAATTTGCATCACCATACGTTTTATTTCACAAGCTGATTATAATTGGAATTAAATTTAAAAATGGAGCCTATAAATAATAAAAACAATCGACAAAAGTCTGCCACGCGCCCATTCTTTATTTGAATTTGAAAATAGAAAAACATAGAAGGAGAATGCATGGAATGCCACTCGAGCGCCCCGTTTGCTAGGGGTGGGCCAATCTGCATTGGTTCGCTCAATTATACAAACAAGATGAGTGCGTATTAGCATTGAGGCATGGAGGAACAAAGTAGGAAAGTAGGTAGATACTGGTGTGGAAAATAGTTTGATTTACTCAGTGAAGCCTATTTTGTTGGCACCAAACGGAACCTAAACTATTCATAATAATTTTTTTTCAACCACTTGCTATTGTTATTATATATTTATTTAACATTATAACACCATATATTAATAACGGTGTTCCAATAGATCACTCTATCAAATCAAAATGAGTGCGGAATACAGGACAAATTATTTTTAGACACCCTGTCTGCGTTTATTGAAAATGTCAATAAAAAAGAATTATGTCTATATTCAAATAATGTTTGTTATAATGTACCTAGTTTTAATAACAATGAAAAAGCCTAGTATTTTCACATCATATATGATTCTATCTAGCCCTGTTACTTATCTTTTTCGAAAATTTGCATCAGCCCTACTAGAAGTTAGCCAATGTGACTTTTGTCGCATTTTCAATGTAGGTAGGTACTACAGTTTTATTCTAAATACTTCTGCATTTCATTTCTTTTAAATAACACTTCATTTAAATTCGTTTCCAAATTAATTTATGTAATTTCCCGCCTTTTTACTATTTATAATTTAATTTTTACCGCCATTGCATTTTCACTGTGAATTACGATATCACAAATTCACCCCAAATACAACAATTTCGATTGTTTTCACTCACCACGCGCACGGATTTGCGCATTATCAAAATGGATTGCGCATAATTGTCGGGATTACCCATAATCCTGCTAAGCTGTTACACATTTTGGGTATTACGGTATTGCCCCGGTTTTTGTGTGAAATTATTGAATGAAAGGAAGCATGTGTTTTGACTATGAGATTAGGTGCTTTAGCCTGAAGAAATTATTTCAAAGATTATCGAAGGAATTTTATAGTTTTCTTATTGAATTTAATTTCATATTCATTTCATTTCATTTATTCTCAAACAATTTTTACATTGTGTCGGAAATATAGGTACTTACACTAAAAACGCAAGATCACATATTATAATAAGTAACTTTAGTAACAATGAAGTAAGAATGAAGTACTAGACGCTATAGATTAAAAACGGTATTTCTATAGAACACCAAAATTGACAGTATTAAACTAAGATGGAGGCGGAAAACAATACAAAAAAATTCACATTCACGCCCGGTAAACAATAGTTATTTTTTCACTTCACATGCTCGTAAAGTTCAACGTCGTGCACGCTTTAGCGGGAGTAATACTGCATTTTGGGCCCTAGGGATAAAAGTCTTATGAAATCTGTTAAAAGAAGTTCATTTGTATTTGGTTTCATGCCGAAGTTGAGAACTTTATTCTCATTTCGAATTTTATAAAACCCATAGATCAGGGTATTATTAATCTTAAGGGGAATCCTCAAATCCGAATTCCATACAAAATGTATTGTTTTTTGTTTTTGTTTCGGACAAATACTCAAAAAGTACGCCGTATTATAGTAATTTCTTCACACTATTCGTTATGTCCATGTTTTTAGATTTCGTCAACAAAAAAAGTGTAAGGTTTCATACTTTAATTTAGATTTTATACGTGTTTTTAAGTTAGTAGGGTTAATTTTAAAACACGTATAAAATCTAAATTAAAGTATGAAACCTTACACTTTATTTGTTGACGAAATTGAAAAACATGGATAAAACGAATAGTATGAAGAAATTACTATAATACGGCGTACTTTTTGAGTATTTGTCCGAAACATTTTGTATGGAATTCGGATTTGAGGATTCCCCTTAACATAACTTTTATAGAATTTTGAATATCATGGTAACATTTGATGGCTGCCTTAGTTTTTGAATTACGAAATGGGAAATGGGTGCTAGTTTAAGTTTGTTTAATTTCCTCGCAATTGAAGTGAAAAATCTTCGTATATCTCGGTCCTGAAGCCCATTTTATAAGGATGGAAGGTCTTGCTTCAGTCCCTTGGTGAATAAATAACTTTTCACACCACCTGCTCGACAATATCCAATTACATATCATGCTATCATCAAGGTAAAGCAAGACATTACTTACCAAGGGAGGTAATGTTGTATGAAACTCCCAAGGGTAGTAATGTGATTTGAATTTAGAAACGTCAAATTCGTGTGGAAACTCGTGGAATACTCTAAGAAAAGAACGCCCATATGGCATTGTAAAAAGGTTTGTTCTAAAATCGAACTGGCCACTCAAAAAAAAAAAAAAAAAAGGCGCGACTTCAAAGATTGTGAAACAAAAGACGGTGTTGGCTGCTGAGTTCGGAGCCCTGGCTTTTTTTGCCTCGCAGAAGGTGTGAAAAGTAGAGTATGCTCCTCTGGGATAAAGCGTGTCTTCGCCTTGGGTAGCTTGAACCCCTCGCGTCACTCAGGACTCTACCTAACTCCCTCGCTTCGCTCAGGAGTTAACTGAGTCCCTCGTTAGCTCAGGGTTCAATATGCCACCCGCGACATAAGACACTGCTTTATCCCCTTAAGTGCATAATCTACTAATCTATATGAGATCCTGAAGCAAGACATTTCACACGAGACCTTTATCATCCAGAGCCGTAGGCGAGGCCGGTCCAAAACTCTTGCCACTTTACCATTCGTGTCGTGTAAATCGTCTATAATGGTGGGTTCCCATCGAGTAACACCCAAACGAGTAACAGTTTTAGGTACTCGTTGGTAAATGACTGAATAGTTGTATGGTACTTTACCATTCGCGTTGTCCAACACATTTGTGCGTTTCTACTGACGCGGAGTGGAGAGGAGTTGACCGCGTCAGTCGAAACGCACCCTTACTACTTTACCATTTGTGCCACATGACCATTAGCGTCATCAAAGTGGTCGTCCTGACCGGTGTCGCGTTGCAGGTGATCCACTGCTCGGGCACACACTTGCCACTTGACCATTCGTATCATAGCCACTTGACCATTCGTGTGTTCCAACACACTTGCCGCTTGACCATTCATATATCATCCAACACACCTGCCACTAGACCATTAGTGTTATCCAACACACTTGCCACTAGACCATTCGTGTCGTCGCCGCTCCTGAACAGCGTTGTATTCCAGGTGATCCACTGCTCGGGCACACACTTGCCACTTGACCATTCATATGTCATCCAACACACCTGCCACTAGACCATTAGTGTTATCCAACACACTTGCCACTAGACCATTCGTGTCATCCAACACACCTGCCACTAGACCATTAGTGTCATCCAACACACTTGCCACTAGACCATTCGTGTCGTCGCCGCTCCTGAACAGCATCGTATTCCAGGTGATCCACTGCTCGGGCACACACTTGCCACTTGACCATTAGTGTCATCCAACACACTTGCCACTAGACCATTCGTGTGGTCGCCGCTCCTGAACAGCGTCGTGTTGCAGGTGATCCACTGCTCGGGCTACCTGCGCGCGCGGCGGTTCGGCGAGGGCGCGGCGCCGCTGGGGCTGGTGGCGGTGGGCCACTCGCTGCCGCCGTCCGCCGTCACGGAGCTGAAGCTGCACTCCAATATGTTCATGTTCCGCGCCTCGCTGGACATGCGACTCATATTCCTGGACGCCAGGTTAGTCACAAACAAACAAGTAATTAAGGGTAATCCTCAAATCCGAATTCCATACAAAATGTTTCGGACAAATACTCAAAAAGTACGCCGCATTATATTCATTTCTTCACACTATTAGTTTCGTCCATGTTTTTTGATTTCGTCAACAAAAAAAGTGAAATGTTTCATACTTTAATTTATTTTATACGTGTTTTTAAGTTAATAGGGTTAATTTTTAGTATTATACCTTTCACTTCTTTTGTTGACGAAATCAAAAAACATGGACGAAACGAATAATGTGAAGAAATCACTATAATACGGCGTACTTTTAGAGTATTTGTCCGAAACATTTTGTATGGAATTCGGATTTGAGGATTCCCCTTAAGTATCATAGAAGACTATATCAAACCAAAATGGATGCGGTATAGAGGTTAGATTTTTTTTAGACACCCTGTTAATGTTCTTCTTATCGTATCACTAGTTCCTTCGAACCAGTGTGGTGAAAGGATTTCAAGTGCGCCTCGAAGAGGCTCCTTTCGTGCACTCGACACATGTTTTCGAACTTTTTAGGTTCTACGACATGCCGGTTTCCTCACGATGTTTTCCTACACCGTTGCGAGAACGTGGGATGCATACATAGATATTTTCGACCGAAAAAACCCATTTACGCATGACTGCCACCGGGATTCGAACCCGCGACCATCAGATCGCAAGGCAAGGGCCTCATCCACTCGGCCACCACGTCTTCCCTGTTAATAAAAATGATATTATCTCTATTTTCAAATAATGTTTGTTACTTTTGACGATGTAGTTTTATTATCAACTAGCTGACCCGCGTGCGACTTCGTCACCCTTGGAAGAATTGTTTATTGTCGATGTTGTTTGTTCCACCCGCGAAATAAATGTCACAGAATAGCAAAGTGTCAGTACTAAGCAATTCAATCAAAACTTGCACATTTTCAAACCCTCTTTTTAAACACTCAAACATTGAATTTAGAAGAAAACTGAAAAACATGGCGGTACTTATTTTCGAAAATTATAAAAATGCGACTTTCAAGCAGATATTGTGTAATGTGGGTACCAGGTAATAACACACGTAAGAGAGGACCTCCTAAGAATTATACCGTAGTATACAAAAACCGTTGTAAAAACATTTGGACAATCTTATCTTGGCGCCAAAGAATTCTAGTCAACCCGTCCAGTTAATAAAACCCCATCGTAAAAGTAACAAAATTAAAAGAATATAGGTATATGTATTTCGTTTAGTTTCACAGGATGACTGAAATATTATTGTCCTGTTATTCGTCTCCATCCTGCTTTGATACTGTTCATCTTGGTGTTCTATAGGAACGCCGTTATTAATCTATGCCAAAATAAATAACTAAGTTACGACGTTCCACGCAATATTACGTCGCGTCGTTTACAATACGAGATTATTGAGTACATTCCGAGAAACGGAACGCATTCGGTAACGGGCGCGACGGTCTCGCGGGCGCGTGTCCATTCACATACGATAAATATTAACTTATTAAATAAGGCGATGGTCGACTGAATGACGCTTGCCTTGCGATCTGATGATCGAGGGTTCGAATCCCGGTGGAAAATGTTTTTTTTCGGTCGAAAATATCTATGTCCGCATCCCACATTTTCACAACGGTGAAGGAAAACGTGAGAAAAAATATTTTATGGCATGTGTCATGGGTACACCAGTCCGCATTGGGTCCGTGTGGTGAATTAAGACCCATTCACTCTCTTTGCTGAGAGTAGGCCTGAGTCCCAGATGTGGGAATATTATAGGCTGATTATGCTATGCTTATTCTAAATCAATCAATGATCTTGGCCGTGGTCTCGAAAGACAGCGACAAGACGTGTAGGATCTGATTTGGCTTATTTACAAAATCGTCTTGAACTTACTTATTATGCCACCTGCCAAATGTCATGAAGATTGGATGAGCAATTCGTGAGCTATTGTCGGACAAACATATATATACTGATTCGTCTAGTACCTATTTAGACCGCGAGACTTCGCTTCGCTCGGTCAATATGCTTATATTAAGTTTCAAATTGCTTACGCAAAAAAATGGTCGTCTGTAAAGTTGGTTAACGGACGATAGTTTAACGTGACAACGTCAAAACAAAACATTGTCAGCGTAACGGGACAATGACGTCAACGTTTTCGTGCATGCAGCTGGCGTTCATCGATTTATTAGACGTAGAACGTATTCGCGTCAAAAAAACTGTTAATATGGGTTTTTCTCATCCGCTGCAATAAAGTTTCCCAATTGCATTCGAATCTCATTTTATTTAAGCTATGATTAAGATACCAAAATAAATCATTAGACATTCACATAATTATTAATTTACCGTGGTGCAATGGACACGCGCGCATCAAGTTCAAGTTATATTAGTTCACGCCACTCAGAGCCGTGAAACACTCAACAATACGCCAGTTAAGGCTTCGCAGAAACCTATACACCGTGTATACTATACCTAAAACATTACTAGCAGTTTGCGCTAAACATTGACCTCATGCGCCTAAACCTCTGAACCCATTTGAGTCATCTACAAACTCGAAAAATGCTTTAAAATTTTAACCTACATGCCAAATTTTAACGAGATCGAATGAGCGATTCGTGAGTTATCGGACATACATTAGGATTGACATGATTAAAACAAATTGTTTAAACAATATTTTAAATAAGCATGTCCGCGAGGCACACAGTGAGGGGCTAGGCTCTTCAGAAATTGGGTTTGGCATAACAAACCAAACTCTGGTATTTTGTATAATTGTATGAATGAAAGTAGAAAAATATTTAAAAGTAAGTTAAGGTGGTGCCAAAATCATGAAGAGCAAATTAAAATGGACATTATTGCAGAGCATCGTTCAGCAAACAATTTTAGTGATTTCTGGAAAGCAACTAATAAACTGAATTTACAACCTGGCCTGCCTGTGAGCGTCGGAGGTATAAGTGACTGTACAGATATAGCTAACATTTTTAAAGACCACTTTAGGGTGAGCTCGATGTTGGGTCCGTCATCATTATCAGACTCAGTGGTGGATGGTGAGACCAACGTGACCGGGGATCCGTATCAAGTCACCGCGGATGGCGTTGCTAACATAATAAATAAAATGTCAAGAGGAAAGTCGCCTGGACACGATGGTCTCAGCATCGAACACTTGAAGTATGCAGGGCCCCACTTACCACGACTCCTTTCGATATTCTTTACATCATGTTTCATTCACTCTTACTTACCTCATGATCTTATGAAGACAGTCGTTGTGCCGATAATAAAAAACAAAACGGGGGATCTTTCCGATAAATGTAATTACCGGCCAATATCGGTGGCTACCATAGTGGCGAAGGTGCTGGACAGTGTGCTAGACTCAGAATTAGATAAATATCTTGCCATCCATGACGCACAGTTTGGCTTTAGAAAAGGCCTCTCAACTGAAAGTGCGATTCTGAGTCTTAAGCACACTGTGCAGTACTACACGGAGAGACGGACGCCGGTGTATGCATGCTTCCTCGACCTCTCGAAGGTATTTGACCTTGTGTCCTATGATGTGCTGTGGAGGAAGTTGGCGAGGACAGGAGTGCATGCACAGGTGCTGCGGATGTTTCAATACTGGTACGCAAACCAAACTAACACTGTAAGGTGGGCGGGCAGTCTCTCGGATGCGTACAGGTTGGAGTGTGGAGTGAGGCAGGGGGGGTTAAATTCTCCAAAGCTCTTCAACCTGTACGTAAATGAGCTGATCGGGGAGCTCAGCAGTGCCCGAGTCGGCTGCTCAGTTGATGGAGTTTGCATGAACAACATCAGCTATGCAGATGACATGGCGCTGCTGTGCCCGACGACCAGTGCACTCCGAAGGCTACTGTCCATCTGTGAGGAGTATGCGAATAGGCATGGGCTTGTATACAATTGTAAGAAGAGTGAATACCTGGTTTTCAAGGCCGCAGGTAAAGTTCCCACGTCAGTTCCAAGTTTGAAACTAAATGGAGTGGAACTTAACCGAGTCTTTAAATTTAAATACCTGGGACACTACCTCACCGATGACCTTGATGACCAGGTTGACATCGAAAGGGAACGTAGAGCGCTGGCGGTTCGAAGTAATATGTTGGCGCGCAGGTTTGCTCGTTGCAGCAGTCAAGTGAAAATCACTCTCTTCAAAGCTTACTGCCAATCATTTTACACGAGCAACCTGTGGGTCAACTATACCAAAAAATCGCTTAGCGTTCTACGTGTCCAATACAATAATGGCTTTAGGATGCTGATGGGGCTGCCTCGCTTCTGCAGTCGACGGCTTTCATGCCATCATACGCAAAAAAAACCGCCTCACTGCTCTGCAGAACGTGGAACAGTACCAACAGCATCCTACAAGTCATTGGGCGCCGATATGACTCGCCCATCATGCAGACTTTCAATCGAGTTTTGATCCAATAGGCTGCTCCACTATTGGATTAAAGCTCGATTGGAGGTGCTCATGATGATAGGTTTAAATTTATTTTTGTAATGTTTTAATAATGATTTTAAGTAATTAATTAATGTTTTTATATGGATCTACATTTAAAATTGTCCGAAATAAATATTTTGATTTGATTTGATTTGATTAAAACAGTTTGAAACAAGTTTTAAACAATGTACTTATAAAACACAAGGAAAAAAAAGGTTAACAACTACTTATCATTGCGAAATAATAGAAATAAATCAATATTTGAGACTCTAAACAGCTTTACATAAAACCAATTATTTCTATGCTTTATCATTTATGTCACAGAAATATTAGAAAGAAAGGCACTCGTATGAATATAATAGAATTCATAGGTAAGTCCCCGCCGGCATTCGCGCTAAGAAAGTCCCTATGTCGGCTGTCGAAAGAGAGTAATTCAATGGACTAGTGCGGATAAAAAACAAAAAACACTTGTTTATAACAATTTCAAACTGTTTGTTTTGTAATATTTTAAACAAACTGTTTTTTTTGCAACCCTGTCATATACATACTTACAAACATTCTTTGACAGAAATTATAATAAAATACCGCGCAAGCGAAGTTGCGTGCAGTAGCTAGTATGCAATAGACATAACACAAGAAAACCCGGGAGCCGAAGCCAGTATTGCGTGCCCTAAAAAAATCATTACCATAGACAAATAGAGCTTATCTGTATCTTCCATGTAGAGACAAGGTATCGCCCGTGTCATATTGCGAACATCTGGCGCTCAGGTGTGCCTTGTTTTGAAACACGATACCTCCACTATTTAATTCCTAGTAAAATTGCTTACGATTGACTAAAATAGTTGCACTAGTTTTTCAAATAGATACTTATAGCTATTTGTACATCAAGAGCCTGGAACTAGATGTTTTAGTACGGCTAAAATATCCGCTCTCGCCTTTGACTCGGGTTGATAAAAGTCTCGTATAAAATGGCTTGCTTTCTTTAGGCCCTTGATGTAGGTACAAATACGTAACTATTAACGCCTTACGCACCGTATATAAAAATGTAAATAGCTTTACTCATGCAATTAAAATTACATGCATAACAATTTCAGCTCAATTAGTATAGCGGTTTAGGCGTGATTGCGGAACAAACATCCATCTATCCATCTAACCTTACAAACTTTCACCTTTATAATATTTGTATGATTTTCAACTCTATTTGCAGGGTCATAAAGTATAAATTCGCTTTTCAAAACTCATTTGCAATCTGTACGTGTCAATCAGCTACAAACAGGGCTCTCTTCCGCATCGTCAGCACACGGAAGCAATGGAGCTGCATTTGTTTTAATTTTTTAATGACGCATTATTTTCTATGGAATTGTAGCACTGTCATTGATTTTGTTATCGGTTGCAATCAGCTGTTTTGGGTTACCATGTGAGATTTGTTGCTATTTATATTTTGTCTGTAATATCTCATTCGCAAGATCGATTTTTTTACGCGCGTTAAAAATCCTTTCAAACAGAATCAATGCATTTATGGGCGTTTTAAATGCGCTGACGTGCGAACAGCTACTTGGAAATGCATTTGTTCTGTTTGAACGGGTTTTTTACGTGCGTTAATAAGTCGCTCGTGCAAATGAGCCCTTAATATTAAGTCTAAAAAAACCCCTTATGTATTAAACTTTAATTAACATACCTTATGAATGAATGAATGAATTATTTATTTGTCTCAAGTATGGTTAGATTACAGACTAAAACTTTTACTAGTCTCTGCTCTGTTTTTAATAATCAAGTGTAGGTAACGTTTACACTTGATTAGATAAAGTACATATTTGTCTCGCAACTACTAGTATTAGTAGATTTAATTTCTAACCGGATAAGTTAGAAACGTAATATTATACTACCCACCTACCTATTTGCTGTCTGTCGTAAATGTAAACTATCTCTGTTTTTATTCTGTCCGCAGCATGCAGTGTACTTGTACCACAAATAAACAATTTTTCATTTCATTTCATAATGAGATAGGTAGAGAGAAATCCCAAAAAACCCAGCCACCAAATTCATCCCAGCCAGTACAATTCTTAAAATTGACATGAAAAGTGTTTTAGGTTACTTCGCAATTAAAAATCTCCTACACCAGAGCCAACCTGGCTCACAAAAATTATATTTCATTATAATATATAAAAAAAAGAACCTGAGTATTACTTTCCCCAAAAAAAACTGCTTACGTCCTCTCCACATCTTTTCAACCCTTATCGTAAGGGTGAAAAAACCAAACGGTACTCAGAATGACCCTCCACCCCCTAATTGCTACTCGTTACTGAACACACGATACAATACTGTTTTAATAGGTAGGTATAATGATTTTCACTTCTGGGTTCGGGGGGAGTAAAACTGCATTTTAGGCCCTAGGCCTAGGACAAAAAGTGATTACTTTTAAAATCTGTTCAAAAATGTTCAATTCGTAAGGTTTTGAGCAAGAAGTTGAGAACTTTTTCCAAATCTCGAATGTCGGTCATTATTACTATAATATTTTTAGTTCCTGGAAGCACTCTCATATTTTTTAATTATTTTTTTCATGTATTTATGAATATACTATTATTGTTTGCTTAAAATTAACACTAAAAACCACAAGGTCTGAGCAAGCGCTAATAATAATTGGAATTGACTTTCGAGCGACGAGTACCGTAATATTAGCTTATGCTATTAAAAAAATCTATGTTTACCAAATCAATAAACTACATACCTAATTGCCTATCACTTTTTTACTCACGTTTTCCCCTATTTAGCAACACAATAGGTAACACGACACCATTCAACCGGAGAGTGCTTTTTAGCGTCATTCATCCATTGTTTTTGAATCTGTTGACATGGCGGGATTCGAGCACTTCCGCCAATTACACAGAGGGCTAAAGAGGGTTAGAAGCTTAGACAAGAGTTGGTACTTTCAGTGTCTGAAATGTCCCAATTTTTTTTTTGGTAGATTGGTCCTTTAGGAATTCTTCAGGCCGGCTCTGCAGCAAGATCAGCGGAGTCCCTCAAACGGCGCAAATATGCACTTCTAGATAATGGATACATGTTTGAGCCGTTTGGAGTAGAAACATTAGGCCCTTACACACAAAATCTACAAAGATCTGGCTGATAGGCTAAAAGAGTCTACACGTGACCAGAATGCCGGCTTCTACTTTGCACAGCGTATAAGCATCGCCATTCAACGTGGCAATGCCGCCAGCGTTCTGGGCACGATTCCGTCTGGTGGTGACCACGACCGACTAGGTTATTTATAGTTTTATTTTTTTTATATTTAGTGTTATTTATTATTCGTCTCTGTTATTAGTTACTTGTCTAAATAAAAAATGATCATAATCGGCTTATAAGTTTAGTTCTTAAACAAATCAACTGCAATAAATTGGTTGTCTATAAAGTTGGTTTACGGACGATAGTTTAACGTGACTACCAGCGTAACGGAACAATGACAGCGCTATCGGACAATGACGTCAACGTTTTCGTACATGCAGCCGGCGTCGATTAATTAGACGTAATCACGTCAAAAAAATGTCGTTGAAATGAACAAAATAGCGTATTTTGCTTCCCTGTGACTTGTCAGTGGTACCTACGGTCACTAGAACAGTCCGATTGAAGTCGGCTGTTGTATGTTTTTGTAAAACCTTGATTATTGTCAAAAAAGTATTTTAGACATAATATTGATGATATGTATACTTCGATACATAATATACTTCGAGAATCTAGCAAAAGGAGACGTCAAACGTCAGAATCTGCAAACGTAAATTTCTGCCATTTTTGACGGGGTACGAGGTAAACACGCATTGCACACGCGCCTAACAAAATCTTATTCATGTAAGCGCACACTATAATAATCTCGCACACCATCTTAAAATATACACACAGTTATCAAATACAGCGTATAGTTTTATTTAACGTGAATGGCCAAGAAGATTATATGGCCAGCAGAGGGGTAGGTACGCCTTGCATCTTCGAGAATCCAGCAAAAGGAGGGGTTAAACCAAGTGTATTTGATAACTGTGTGTATATTTTAAGATGGTGTGCGAGATTATTGATGTAAGATTTTGTTAGGCGCGTGTGCGATGCGTGTTTACCTCGTCCTCCGTCAAAAATGGCAGAGAATTATGTTTGCAAATTCTGACGCATAATATCGTTTTGCCGGATTCTCGAAGCCTTGCATTAACATTGCCTTTGGCTAGATTCTCGAAGGTAATATGCGAAAAACTTTCATCTTAGATCATCTTGTGTTCAAATATTAACTGTATTTGTCCCCCGCAGAGTGGCGTCGCTCACGGGCTACGAGCCACAGGACCTGATAGAGAAGACGCTTTACCACTACATCCACGGCACGGACGTGCTGCACATGCGGTACTCACACTGTACACGTGAGTTTAACTCATAGCTTTAAAAACACATATATTACACAACTAATTACTAACTTTACTAAAACTAGGTACCTATAAAAATAAAGAATTTGCTATATGAAATTGTAAAAAACCGTTTACTGAGGATAATTTAACGTGACAAACGTCATAAACAGCGTAACGGAATAATTAGCATTACAGCACAATGATGTCAACGTTTTCGTGCATGCAGCCGGCGTTCATCGATGTATTAGACGTAGTTAAGTCAAAAAACACAGAATGGAGGTCACTGTCTGCGGGCAAAGTACCCAAAAGGCTGGCGACGTTACCTCGTTGAATAGCAATGCTAATCCTTTGTCTATCAGCCGCTTTGCTTGCTCCTTGTACAGAAAATTGTAATTACCAATAAAATTTAAATGGACTATGCAGAGTAGAAGGTACTACGTTGTATCTGTGCAAGTCAGAATTTTGGTTTTCTACAAAATGACAGAGTGACCGAGCCGAGCTTTTGCTAGCTGGTTCGAGCTAGGTGCTAACTAACGGACTAACGGTAAATTTATTTTGACAAAATTTGACTTAATTTTTTCAAGTTTTTTGTCATATCTGTGTTCAGTAACGGCAGCTGATTATTCGTTATTTTTTTCTAACAACCATTAGTTTTCATACATTTTGTCTTTTCGCGCGCGGCCGCTGCACGTGGCGCGCCGGTGGCGGCCACGCGCTACACCAACAAAATGTATGAAAACTGGCGGTCGCCACTGGTTGCTGTGTTCGGCGACGCGCTTGCGGCGACCGTCAACTTAATCGTACAAATAATAAAAGAAAACATTATTTCAGTGTTAACAAAAGGGCAGGTGACGTCACGGTACTACCGCTTCCTCACCAAGTCCGGCGGCTGGGTGTGGATGCAGAGCTACGCCACCATCGTGCACAACTCGCGCTCGTCCCGGCCGCACTGCATCGTGTCGGTCAACTATGTGCTCAGGTGAGTGTCGGTCAACTATGTGCTCAGGTGAGTGTCGGTCAACAATGTGCTATGGTGAGTGTCGGTCAACTACGTGCTGAGATGAGTGTCGGTCAACTATGTGCTCAGGTGAGTGTCGGTCAACTATATGCTATGGTGAGTGTCGGTCAACTACGTGCTCAGATGAGTGTCGGTCAACTATGTGCTCAGGTGAGTGTCAGTCAACTATGTGCTATGGTGAGTGTCGGTCAACTACGTGCTCAGATGAGTGTCGGTCAACTATGTGCTCAGGTGAGTGTCGGTCAACTATGTGCTCAGGTGAGTGTCGGTCAACTATGTGCTCAGGTGAGTGTCGGTCAACTATGTGCTATGGTGAGTGTCGGTCAACTACGTGCTCAGATGAGTGTCGGTCAACTATGTGCTCAGGTGAGTGTCGGTCAACTATATGCTATGGTGAGTGTCGGTCAACTACGTGCTCAGATGAGTGTCGGTCAACTATGTGCTCAGGTGAGTGTCGGTCAACTATGTGCTATGGTGAGTGTCGGTCAACTACGTGCTCAGATGAGTGTCGGTCAACTATGTGCTCAGGTGAGTGTCGGTCAACTATGTGTACATTTGAAATAATTCACGCATGACGCAAAGTCACGCAATCACTCCCACTCACAGTCAGCAAACTACTATCTGTTGTTGTTATTTACGATACAAATGAAACTGTGAATTGTGACAAGTATTATGTTATGACATCACAGCGTTCAAAATTGCCTGCTGGGGTGCGCCGGGCGAATGTCACCGGTGATTTTCTAACTGACTTGGTCTCAGAAAGAAACAAATGTTATGTGTGATCAGTTTTATACCATGTTAAGAGGCTATGTGAAAATTTGGAGTCGCTGCGTTTCATTTTTACTCGGTAACGGTACAGTTTACAAACTTGATGTTAATACAGTGATTACTTGAGGATATATTATAAATAAATGTAAGACAGAAACACGATTGGTGAAACTTTTCTCGATAGCTTTATTTTTTTAAATAGGCCCTCTTAAAATCTGATTTACATCCATCATCCGAATATAGAGAATATTTACGGTTTATTTTTATACTATTGAGTGAGTAATCACAGAACTTAGATAAATGTAAAAGGATTTTTTTATAAATTCAATACTTTTCAAGCAATACGATGTTTTATCATTTGTCGCTTACGTCCGTTACTTTTGAGCGACAAAAATCTATATCTAACCTCTTCCCTCGGGGTAAGGTGTCTAATTGCGCTATCACTGTCTTACAATTCGGCAGCTGTCATTTCACATATCCTCTTAAATAACATGTTACTCACAGTATACATGCCTACCGTCAACTATGCGCTCAGGTAATGTTAGCTCAAGGTATAGTATGTTTTTTGCTCATCTATCATTAAATAAACCTATAAAAATCATTGTTTCCGTACAGTGACATCGAGGAGAAACATCTGATCCTCAACATGGAGCAAGGCCCTCCGAAGATTTCGGCTGATCCGCCCGCGCGACACGACAAGCTGCAGCACGCGGCCGACAGCGAGTTCAACGGCGACTCCACAGGTATGATTGCCCATTGGATATTTAACGATAGACATGGAAATGATTGCTACTTTTATTTCATTGTCACATAGTGATATTATTTCAAGTCAAATTTTATTTTATTGCATGAAATATATGTTTTACAGATGTTAAATATTTACATTGGTACCAATGAATATATTGCTGCCGTCAAGGGCGTACAATGTTGTTTTTACAAAATTAACTCATTTAACGTTTAGTAACATTAACACCCATATTCCAAATATTATACTTACTTACGTGAGTAGTAAAATGGCCGCGAAAAAATCGACTTAGAATATGGGTGTTAGTGAATAATACTTCTCTCAGCTTTCTGTGGAACAGTGAACAAGGCAGCTCTCTCATTGTCTTCGACAATTGATTATATATAGACGAAGCTGTGCAGCATATGCTTTTATGCATTAATGCTGTGTTAGCTTTCTGGGTTATGATTTCATTTTGTAACAGCTCTATAACCGGTGATTTTTCATCAGTGGCCTAATGTGTGTAAATATTTTATTTACTAAATAAATGATTATTGGTTATTGAATATTATTATTGTGATAATGTCACATTTTGTTAAAATAATTCACGCATGACGCGACGTCACGCAATCACTCCCGCTCACAGTTAGCACACTACTGACGGTCTGTTATTGTGATTTACGATACTTATGAAATTGTGAATGGTGACAAGTATAGGTACTAAGCGCCAAACAACTTGCCATCACTCTTTAACAAACTTTAGTATGTTTTGAAAGCTGTGACCTTTTAACGAAGTTACTCGCACGCGCACGTGTGAGTGTGTTGTACATGCCAGCTTTCTGTAACAGACCTGTACCAAACCAATGCGTAACCATTTTCCTTCTTTACAGGAAGCTACACATACCCCGAATACTCATTACCAGTAATACCAACATACGAAACGCAAGAGGAATACCAACATAACGGCTACCAAGAACTATTCTACGAAAACTACCCGGAACCGGAAATCGTTCAAAACAATTATGTCTACCCTCAAACCCAACGACCTTTCTCTGCCAGTTCATCCTCGTGCTCTTCAGTTGAAGGAAGTGACGCGAATCAATACAATTACACGAATTTGATATCTTTTTACGGACAGAACCAAACGCAAAATCAAAATGGCCGCCCGATTGAAAGTTTTGGCGGGACTTTTGGCAAGATGGCGCCCAGTCCGGCGGTTCAGGAAGGAGGTTATACAAGTGTGATAGTTGATAATACGCAACAGTTTCAGCACCATGGAGGTGGAGTAAATGAGTTTGTGCATTGATAGTGTTTGTATTGAAATTGTGTTCGATTTTTATTACAAGTTTATAGTTGAGTTAGGGTTAAGAATTGATGTAATTCTATATTATCGACTAGTTTTTTGTTGTCGATACATTCTCTGGTCTTAGGTGCTAAACTTTTTGGTCATTTTGTCTTTAGGTTCAGACACGCATGTGGTGAGCTAGCAAAATACGCTTTATTTTGCTAGCTCACCACATGCTTAAAGACACACCAGTTTACGAGTCAGAAATGTTACTAAAATCATCTTTAAAAATAATCAAGAGTGACACTTTATTCTCATCGAGTAACACCATTTTATTCCCATCGAGTAACAATGTTACTCGTTTGGGTAATATAACATACACATAAAATAATATAATAACCTGGGTTTTTTTTTTCTGAGTTGGTTTGTGTGATTTGCTTAGGTTAAGTAAGTACTTACTCATTGATAAGTAGATTGCTTATACATTTTTTATGTTTTTACCTATACTTATTAAATTATTGTTCTTTCCAATAAAACCTTAGATTACATTATGCAAAATATAAATCTTTTTGAGGGTAGTTTTTTGAAGTTATTGTAAAAATGTAAATAGGTACTTGTTTAGTATCAATTTGTAAATAAATTCAATATAGAAGTTAGCTTAGAAGATCTATCATAAAACCTATTTAAAATACACAGGGCAAAACTTCCAGTTGTTGACCGGAAATGAAATTAAATGATATGAGATTTATTTGTCTGAAGATATATATTGATATATATATTGATGGTCCATATAGCATATTATCACATACTTCGTCGGTGGTTAGATATTCGTTAATTAATTGACCGATCGTCATAAAATCTACGTACACCTACCTAATATCTGGCATCTCAAAAATAAATTTACAAAGTACATACCTGGATTTGTAGATTTCTTTTCGTAATTTAGAAATCTTGTATTAGAGCAGTATCAAACTAGTAGTCAACAAATGGGCTATAAGGTGGTCAATAATTGTATATTTACCTCGAATGTGTTTTGTATTGTAATTTTAACATTAGGAACTTTGTTTGTATAATATATATTTTTTTAGTTAAAATTATTCAGGAAATAGATTATTTTTTTAAAACCTTTCCTGTTTAATGTTTTATTTTTTAAATTCAATACAAAAACATAAAACAGACTTAATTCTGAGATTATTGGATTAATTTTAGGAAATGTATTCTACATGGGCGAGCCAAATCGTATAGAATAGAATATCTACAAAAATTCATAGGTTAATTAAAACTTGTAAATAATTATTATTAGGATTTTTATCGAAATGGTCAAACGAGAGAAAATCTTCTTTTATATATTATAATGAATAATGATAGACAATAATTAGCTTAGCATATTATTATATAGTATTTCCTTATTTCCTAAGGACATTTTATGACATTTTAAAGAGTTTGGTGTGTTGCAATTAAGGCTATTCAATGAGACATTAAAAAGAAAGTGGTTGCCATAAACCATATATAAAACTATATATAGATGGCGCTGTATGAAACGCAAGTGTCAAAAATCTGCCAAAAATAAAAATTTGAGCTATCGCTGTCAACGTTGTTTATTAAGTATGACACTTGACATTGACAATTGACTTTTGTGCAGCGCCATCTAGTGACCAAAATAAAAAGCGTGATTGTTGACTGCCAAATAAAGTGTTGTGCACTGTATTTATGTTTATTTTTAGTTATTAAATGTAGAGTTATTTTCAGTCAGAATGCACTTCTTCTTGTCGTGTCACTAGTTCTTTCGAACCAGTGTGGTGAAAGGATTTCAAGTGCACCTAATTATCGCTGCCATAAAAATGTCCTTATTTACTCTGCTGACTGATCGCTCTTGCAAAAAAAAAATCATTTTGAATTAAATATGACTAATAATAATTATTGGTAATCCTAAATCTTGGTAATTTATTTTTAGACTGAAAAATCTCTTTTACTCAAATTTTGAAAATTAATTTCAAAATGAATTTTGTCGACACTTGACGAATACATTCAGTAGTCTGGTCTGTGTGTTTTTCTGTCTGTCAGTCAGACAGTCGGTCGGCCTTTTATGTATATTTTTTTTATTTTAGTACCTATTGTATAGATAAATTATAATTTTAAAATTTTACCGCTTTCAAAATGCGCCAAGGTTTATTCAGACCTATTCTTGTTAAGAAGATACTTCTTTATTCTTAGCTAAGAAGATACTTATTTATTCTTAGCTAAGAATATACTTTTTTATTCTTATCTAAGAAGATACTTCTTTATTCTTAGCTAAGAAGATACTTCTTTATTCTTATATAAAAAGGCCAAATTCTGGCAACATTTTCTTTTTTTTTTAAACTGACTAGCACTGTGCCATGGAGTCTACTAGTCCTAAAATGTACATAATATTTTAAATATTAGGTATATTTATTTTAAATCCCTAATGTAAATAAATAGGTAGATATACCTTATAATTTAACAGTAGGATATAATAAAATGCATTTTATTATAATTTTTGTACCTACTTACCTACTCTTATTACAGGTACCTACTTAGACTAGGTACAGACAGCGTCATAGATAAGTATCCCTTGCACAAGACACCCAGCTTCAAATCCCTTCAAAAATTTGCATAAAATTATGATTAGACTGACATGGTTATAAAAATATACTTAGGTAATGTTTTTAGAAGCCTTAACTTTTTTCTACGTTGCGGGCGCGGCGTTTTGAAGGGATTTGAAGCTGAGTGTCTTGTGCAAGGAGGATACTTATCTATGACGCTGTCTGTACAATCAGCTGCACCAACATGTATACATTTCCAAGCTTTTACATTTATATTATACTCTTAATTTTGCAAAGACATTCTTCTTCTGACAAGTAAGATGACTGCATTAATTTGAAAATGCTTGTGTGCTCTTTTCTTTACATAATTAAGAGTAATATAAATGCGAAAGCTTGAGAGTGTATACAAGTCTGCAGCTGACTGTACATTACTAATTATTTTGCTGTGGTATGTATTTTATATTTTAGTTAAAAATAGGTATGAATGAGAATTATATCTAAATTATTTTTTTTATAGATTCGTAACTTACAATTTTCGTTCTGTCAGAGAAAATCTTCGAGAATCCAGCAAAAGGAGGGGTTAACGCAAGACGTACTCTTCTGCTGGCCATATAACCTTCATGGCCATTCACGTTAAATAAAACTATACGCTGTGTTTGATAACTGTGTGCATATTTTAAGATGATGTGCGAGATTATTATAGTGTGCGTTTACATGAATAAGTTTTGTAAGGCGCGTGTGCAATACGTGTTTACCTCGTCCCCCGTCAAAAATGGCAGAAAATTTTGTTAGCAGATTCTGACGTATAACCTTTCCTTTTGCTGGATTCTCGAAGGAGAAGATAGAAACTATGATTGTATTATTATATTAAGGGTTATTTTTATTTCATCATTTCGGCGAATGAACAAAAAAAATTGTGATATCTCATACATAATCTGATAATGATATTATTAAATAATAATAAACATTTTTTTTTTTATTCCAACATTTGCATATACAAAACCGTTGGGAGGTGTACTCTTCTTCTTATCGTGTCACCAATTCTTTCGAACCAGTGTGGTGAAAGGATTTCAAGTGCGCCTCGAAGAGGTTCCTTTCGTGCACTTGACACATGTTTTCGAACGTTATGTTCTACGACATGCCGGTTTCCTCACATCTGGGTTTCGTCCCCTGAAGGATGCCGTCTAGATGGGTCACACTGTCAGATATTCTACCTCAAACCAGTAATGTGTAAACATTACTGTGTTCCGGTTTGAAGGGAGGGTGCCGCCCCGTCTTGATAATACCAACGCAGTGCCAGTTACTCTGTCTCAAAAAGATTAAGATTTGTATTTATTTATTACCTTTAATTAAAACGGATACACCAATTATATTAATTAAAGAAAGCTACACATAAAATAACACATATTATGTTAACTACACATAAATTTCATTAAAATTATACACATATTTTAAATAATAAATATAAAATGTCAGTAAAAAGGTAAAAAAAGATAAAAAATTAAAAGTCACAATGTTCATGGAATTCATACAGAATGTCAATAATTTAGGTCAATTTAAAGTAGTTAAAAAAAATAATAAAAAAATCTAAGAATCATACATCTCGCTCACAATACCTAAGACATACTAACAAAATACTTGACCATTCATCCGCAAATAAATCACACTCAGGGCTGTCCTTCAGGAGAGCGTTGAGCGCGGTGAGGACGCGTGGGATGGGTTGGGTCAAAGCAGTTATGTAGGCGTTACTGTATTCCGGTTTGAAGGGTAGCTAAAATTACTGTGCTTTCGAGATTGAACATCAAGTGTCTCAATGTAGACGAGCGCTTTAGCAGTATTTAGTATTTATTTATTAAATTAAAACGGTTATACCAATTGCATTAATTTAATATTGGAATTAGGTTATAATTGCAACAAAAGAATAAATTAGTGTGTAGCACCGGCCTTTGTGAATCAAAGTCCTGTTTAGCACTGCTGGTCATGAGTAGGCGTGATCTCTTACCAACAGGAGAGCGCTTAGCTCGTCTCGTCTCGCGTTTACATAAAAAAAACCATCTACCTATTTCTACCTGCCTTTAATTTTATTCAAAGGTTTGTTCAAAATTAATTTGTTCTAAAAGGTCAAAGGTCAAGGAAAAAGGTCGACTAAAAGCTCGCAATTTTGTTTACCTTGCGAAGTAACAAATTACACAAATCTTCTTCTTATCGTGTCACTAGTTCCTTCGAACCAGTGTGGTGAAAGGATTTCAAGTGCGCCTCGAGGAGGCTCCTTTTGTGCACTCGACAAATGTTTGCGAACTGTAGGTAGTAGGTACTACGACATGCCGGTTTCCCCACGATGTTTTCCTTCACCGTTGCGAGAACGTGGGATGCATACATAGATATTTTCGACCGAAAAAACCCATTTACGCATGACTGCCACCGGGATTCGAACACGCGACCATCAGATCGCAAGGCAAGGGCCTCATCTACTCGGCCACCACGTCCTCCATTACATAAACAGACAGACATTTTAGGTACCTAAACAACGAGTTTGGTTGCGTTTCGTGCGTTTTTCAAAACAGAGAAGAAAATACCATCCCAAATAGTGGCGCTTCGTGCGATCTTTGAAATTTCATTGTTTTGAATAGAAGGACAGCAGACCAGCAAAACTTAAAAAAAAAGAAAGAAATTTGTTTATTGGCTCCTCTAAAAAGGTATAGCTACACATGTGAGCAGGTACATAAAACATTATAACATAAATAACTAGGTATGCCTTAAGTCATGGAGACCAATATAGGTCCGGTCTCAGCATATTGTCGTCCTGAAATGCCTAGGTACCCAGCAATCTAGATACCTAGAGAAGGCAGGACAACGCTGGTTTTCAGCCCGGGTCTATGAGCAGTGACGCCTTTCTTAGCAAATTGAGAGCTTAACAAAAATATTATATTAAAACAAACATTAAAAAATCTATTTTACTTATAAAAGAAAGAACAATAAAATATTTACATAAAAATACATATATAAAAGGCAGTGTAATAATAATAAACCATGGTTTAATAAGAAATCAGAAAAATATTTTATATACTTATATTAAATAGCGCCACCTATTGCAAATATTATCGTACAAGCTGTCAGAAAGTGTCAGTGGCACGGTACGAGATGGCGTTTGAGTGGAATATCGGAGTAACTTAGTAACTTATAGACATTCCAATATTTAATCTGTTCAAATCGTGGTCTCAGTGTTTGATGTAAACACTAGAACGATAATAAGATTATATAAAATATTTTATATTACGTAGGTACTATATATACATAATATATATATAGGTATAGGTAGGTAGCTACCTATATTTATATGTCTAATTATACCTAACTTAAAAAAATATAATAAAGCCTGGGACATGAATAATGTGTAGGTAGTTAGGATAAGAATCGAAAATTGCCTATGTCTTAAAAAAATTAACACTTCCTTAGCATGTATGCTGTCCTGGTACCTACGTCGGCAAACGATGAATCAAGCCTACTCAATGCACGTAACTAAAGTGGCCTGTGCACACCGCTTTGGATTTCATTAGTAGCTATAGATAGTATTGGTAGGTTAGGTAAGTACAAGCACTCGGTTGACCCTGCAACCAATGAACTTCTTGGGCTTTATGTCCTCCTGGTACCTTGGACAAAGGCACAAAACACTGACACAGTATTTTTACCTTCACCCATGAAAATTTTACAACTATTTTAGGTCCCTTAGGCATGAATATATTTTTAAGTATGTACAGGTACACTTATGTGAAAACACATTCACACTCCCTCACACATGAGTCGCATACACTGACCGGGATAGGCATATTGGTTTATTTGAATCTAGAGTTAAAAATTATAAAATACTAGCTGTACCCGCGTGCGACTTCGTCACCCGTGAAAGAATTGTTTATTGTCAATGTTGTTTGTTCCACCCGCGAAAGAAATGTCATAGAATAGCAAAGTGTCAGTACTAAGCAAGTCAATCAAAACTTGCACATTTTCAATCCCTCTTTTTACCCACTCAAACAATGAGTTTAGTAGATAATTGAAAAACATGGCGGTACTTATCTTCGGAAATCATAAAAATGCAACTTTAAATAAGATATTGTGTATACTTGAGGAGACAGGCTCATTCAACTTTAGGTCCAATAACTCCTTCATTCCGTACTTTCACATCTCTTAACTTTAAATTTGAAAATCGATGAAACCCGTATCTTATTATTTGTTTTGAAGAACATAATTCCAAAGTTTGAGATAGATACACTCATAAAAAAAACTGTTTCCATACAAACTTTAAACTTCTATATCTACCCTCTGAAGAGATTTAGCGTAATATTATATAGCCTATAACTATTTCAGGCTTTGTAGCTATGATATCGTAAAGTTTCAGTTAAATCCGTTCGGTAGTTTTTACGTGATGGACGAACACACAAACCCACAAACAAACAAAGTCAAAAAAAAAATTTGGGGCATGTTTATTAATATCGTCTGAACGCGTTTCCGTAAAAAAAACATAATTATGTACAGAAATTCGGGGTCTTCTGCTTTATTATATGTATAGATGTATGTCTTGCATGTTCTCTATTCTGCATTCTAGAATTTTTTGGAAGCTAGCGCCATCTAGCGATGAGAAGATTTAAGAAATCTAAGAAAAAGAAACTAGCTGGACATTCACCTACCAACATTCCAATTCGCTCAACATATTAACGCCCTCTAGTGGCGAGTAGCTTTAAGTTTTTAGAGTGTATGTTTGTTCAAAGATGGCGCTTTTGCAAATAACATTTCCTACTGGAAAGTGATCCGTAAAATATTCAGTTGTTGGATAACTAATGGTTGGTTGTTTCCTGCTCAATCACGCTAAAACTATTGTACAAATTTAATGCTACTTTTATATAATTTTTTTCACAAGTGACGAGAGCTAAAAGAGCTAGGCGCTCCCCTGATGGTAAAAAATCACGCCTGTCCAGAACAGTGCTAATCAGTTAAAAGCTACTAAATTAATATTATTTTTAGGGTAAAAATCAAAGTCAGACATAAAAAAATCAACATTTATTGGAGAGTCAAAGACCTCAGTATTTTGATTATAACTAGTTAGAACCTTAAAGTAAAAATGCAACAATATTTTATTTTATACCAACAGCTATTACATAATTATATTCAGCTTTAAAATAAAACGTATTATGCAATTATTAAAGAAATAAGATATACTTTTAACAACTAGAGTACTTTATGCCTACTTGCACCAAACTGTCAAAGTCCCTAAGTAATTACTTTACTCGCTTGATAGTTCTTGACAGTCCAGATTCTGACCGTTAAGACTGCCAAGCGAGTAAAGTAATTGATTAGACACTTTGAAAGTTTATTGCAAGTCTACATTATAGTTTTAAATGGTACCTAACATTCCAAGTACTTAATTTCTTAAACACAAGGAAAAAAGAGAAACACAAAATATTAAAAAAAAAACGTGGTATCCTACTTTACCATAACAAAAATACAAATTTCTTAGGTTACTATAATATATACTAAGCTGTTTATTTAAAATGGCATAAAAAAATATTTTAAAATATAATATGTATATATTATGTTTTAGTAGACCAATATACCACTACTATATAGTTATATGAACTACTTGTGGCAAATTGGTCTATGTTATAACTAAACTTTATGACAAGCATATTCGAAGCTATACTCCGATTTATAATTCAAGATTTTTTGTAAACAAAGAAGTGTCATGATATGTCACTGTAACAGAGACAGGTCAGGGTTAAAAACGAGTTTATACCACGGATCACTATTACTAGTAATGGCGCGCGGTTTTGCTTGTGCGATAGTTTCCTATTTTACCTAGATAATTTTTAACCAAACTTATTTAGGTACTTCAGAACACTGAAAAGTAGGTAGAATAGGAAATCAAATTTGTGAATCTAAACTTCTAGGAATAATGCCAAGGTACCAGATAAGGTAATAAGGTAAGGAGGTGATAAGGTAGCAGATACCTAACAAATATTCATTTGATTCACACATTTGCACACGAGAAGCGAAAAAAGAACGCATTCAACTTCGTAAATGGACAAGAGACGAATAAAATTTACAAACACACGTTTAGGTCAAAATCCAAAAATTGTTTAGAACTTCTGTGATTTACTCCGATGATACCAAAGTCTTAAAATATTTTTTATTATTTATTTTTTCGTCGTGTTATAACTTTCTGAAAAAAAATAATTAAATATAATAATCAGTACAAAACCATTGCTATTTTCCATTCTATGAATATTAACTAGAAAATAAACCGTACCATAAGTATTTAGGAAAATTGAGTAAACGTCACTTTGTTAAGTATTTTTTTAGGGTAGTCACACCTTTGTTTACAAAAAAAATCTTGAATTCTGAATCGGGGTATAAGTGAAGTCATGGCAAAAAGGTTATAAATTTTTATCACATTTATAATGGTCTTATTCTGTTTTATATATCATATAAATACTAAACAAACAGTAATTTAGTGACTTTACACAGTGTTTGTCCGTCTGTCATTCCGGGTGGAATCTTGCAACTCAAATTTGGAACTTCCCTATTGGCTATCTGGCTGAAACTGTCAGGGTAGCTCACAACTGCATTCTTATAGAGCATAAACATAACATAACATACATGTGTTTTATATTTTTTCACACCACCTGCTTGACAATGTCCAATTACATATCATGCTATCATCAAGGTAAAGCAATGCATTATGCAATATTGTATAAAACTCCCAAGGGTAGTAATGTGATTTGAATTTGGAACGACAAATTCGAGTGGAAACTCGTGGAAACGAAGAACGCCCCTAAGGCATTGTAAAAACGTTTAAGTTTAAGTTAAGACATAAGACACTGCTTTATCCCCTTAATGCATAATCTACTATTAATCTACATACATGCTTGGTTTATGATTCATTTCAAAACGTCATACCAGTTGACTTCTACAAGACTAAAACTTTGGTATAAGTCTAAATAATTGTGTACTTTATTTAATGATGAGTTCTTTTCAGCACCATCAAAGGTTTGCGAATGTCGAACGCCTCTACGAATTCCTGAAAAAAAATACTGATTAGCCACTTAATTGTAGTAATAAATTCACTAAAGGACTGCGCGGGGCGCGGGGAGGTGGGCTCGAGCGCTCATTTCGCAACTTTTTCGATGCGTGTATAATTAACAGTATTACTTAATACTGCCATCTGGCGGTATTGTTGGGCATTATTTCAACAGCTTGTTGATCTTGAAAGATACCATTGTGATCCGTTGTACCAAAAAAAAAAAACAAAAATAAAAAGAGTGCGCGGTGTAAGTAGCGGTGCAGCCCAAAGAACTTGTATACTATGTATCTAGAATGCCGACTCACACGAAAACTGCGAGCCGAAAGAACTAGAACCAGTAAGGAGTGTGTCTCGTTCTGTAGGGCGACCATAAATTTTGAACTTTGAATATTTCATTGAGACATAAACAAGCAACCAAGGGAAAATTCAATCTGCTCAATAAGCTATCAATGTTATATACATACGTTACTTTGCATTATTGTTTTAAAATTATATTATACATAGGTGCATTAAAATATCAACAAAAAAGAGGGCGGTGCGCCGCATTCTAGTGAGGTATATCTGATTCAATGGTTTTAATACTGTTCTTCTGTCTTTCGAACAGTAATTATTTTTTTTCGGCAGTTAGGTACCTAACCTACATGACAGCGACTGTACTAAACCTTTCAAATGAATGTGAATAACATTTAGAGCAAATCGTCTAATTTCGAAAATTGTCCCAGTTATTTCAAAAATTATGGCCATGTTAATTTTGATTGTATGCTGGCAACTGTGTGAACGAGACACACTCCTTAACGAGGGGGTCTCTATCAAGCATTAAAATCCTTATATTTAGATTTAATTAAAAAAGAACTTTATTTCCAAGTCATAAGGTTCAGAATTCTTAATCCTCAAATAAAACAAAATGGCGTGTTAGCTCTCTAGATACATAGTATAGAAGCTCTTTGGTGCAGCCATCTTCCCGCGCGTTAAGTGATATAAATATAATTAGTTATTACTACCATCTAGAGGTAATGTTGTGCATTATTTTAGCGGTATTATACAAAAAAAAAATCAAACATCAATAAATAGAGTGCGGGAGTTTTGGCGGGAACATGAAAAATGGCGCATTGGCCGCATTAAATTAATTGACAAAACTTGTATAACTTTGAGTGTTTAAGTGTAAAAACGGTGGTTTTTTTATCCATTGAGTGCTCGTGAACGTGTATAAGTGTTGGTGAATAGTGTAATGCTGTAAAACGTGACTTTTCGTGTTGCCTCCAAAACTCCATAGAAGCCTCTAGTAAAGTCGCAACCACCACTACTTTACAGGGGCATGACTTGACTTATCGACTCTGACTTATTACAAAATAATCTCTCCAATTACTTGACACTGGCTATATACCTTTGATGTGAAGCCAAACTGAAGAACTTAGATTCTTCGTAAGAAAAAAAAAAAAAAAAAAAAAAAAAATAGAGTGCGCTTTTTGGGGCGTTGAGCGTTTTAATGGCACGGCACTTGCTGCGTCCCCCGCCCCCGCGCGGCGCCCTCCGCGTGTCTTCTTCCTCTAATTGCCAAGCCTTATCATCACCAAGTATCACAGAACCTCTTCTCTATCAAGATTATCCAATTCCACGCTGTACTTTGCACAAACGTCATTCGAGCCAGGTGTCATGTTCATTCGCCCGAGTAGATAGCATCCTGCAGGGGGTACGTACCCGCCACTTCGCCATGTCCAGGGACACTATGAACTGGTTCTCGTCTGCAATGTCCCCGGCCCCCGTCTGCGAGGCCCCCAGCGGCGTGATGAATGGCAACTCGAACTCCTCATCTGGACACAATCATATTTATTTCAAATCATCATTTTAAATAACATTAAAAAAAAAAAAAGATTTTTTTTTTCGACTCAATTGGTTTAGTTAAATGAAAGTTGAGCTATTTATTGACAGTGACAAAACAAGTAGATGTTGAGTAATTATCTGAAGAGATATAATTATTATCGAGATCGAGATTATGAGCAACTTAAGCCATAACTATAAATTAAGAAAAAAATTGTATCTGAAGAGATATAATTATTATCGAGATCGAGATTATGAGCAACTTAAGCCATAACTATAAATTAAGAAAAAAATTGTATCTGAAGAGATATAATTATTATCGAGATCGAGATTATGAGCAACTTAAGCCATAACTATAAATTAAGAAAAAAATTGTATCTGAAGAGATATAATTATTATCGAGATCGAGATTATGAGCAACTTAAGCCATAACTATAAATTAAGAAAAAAATTGTATACTATACAGTATACAGTTTCTTCAGTAAAGTATGTGACTCTACCTTAAACCTACATTCATAAGACCAGTCTGTAATCTAACCATACTTGAGACAAATAAATAAGTCATTCATTCATTCAGAGTCAAGTAAATGTTGAGTAAAATAGTGACGAGCCAAGTCAAGTTAATATTGAGTAATCGTGCCCTCACCCTAGTCTCGAGAGTCTCGCTCACGGTACAGCTTGTTGATGAAGCGGTACAGCTTGTTGATGAAGCGGTACAGCTTGTTGATGAAGCGGTACAGCTTGTTGATGAAGCGGTACAGCTTGTTGATGAAGCGGTACAGCTTGTTGATGAAGCGGTACAGCTTGTTGATGAAGCGGTACAGCTTGTTGATGAAGCGGTACAGCTTGTTGATGAAGCGGTACAGCTTGTTGATGAAGCGGTACAGCTTGTTGATGAAGCGGTACAGCTTGTTGATGAAGCGGTACAGCTTGTTGATGAAGCGGTACACGCGACTCACCAGACAAGTAGATATTGAGTAATGGTGCACTCACCTAAGTCCACCTTGAGCATGTTGTCTCGTACGAGGAAGGACACGTTGTAGATGTTCTCCACGGTCCGGCTGAAGCTATCTGGATCCAGTACTACGTGGAAATAGCTCAGCGGCTTCGAGCCTCGCTCGCGGTACAGCTTGTTGATGAAACGGTACACGCGGCTCACCATCTCGCTGCCTTCTTCTACCTTCTCTAACCTGTTTGAAGTACATTTTTTTAATTTTTTTTTTATAATAAAAAATAATTTATGAATATGGAATGTTAGTAAACTCTTTGGTCAGAGTGTCGCAAATGGGGCACTAAGGCAAATAGGATTTAGACTTTTTCTTGTCTTATGGTTGTGCACGCTCGCTTCGCTCGCGTGTGAAAAAGTAAAGTCACCCTTAAGCGTCGATGACACACAAGCTTTTTTACAAGCTGATTGTTAGTGATTGGTGTAAAAAAGCGTGTGTCATCATCATATTATAAGTTACTGTCACCCAGCTTTATCTTGTAGATTTTGACCTCTAGCTAGGCTAGATTCTCCTTATGCCACTCCCTCTCTGCTGCCTCACCTGTCCACGTTGGCGGGGGCCTGCAGCGCGGCCTCCTGCCTCACCTGTCCACGTTGGCGGGGGCCTGCAGCGCGGCCTCCTGCCTCACCTGTCCACGTTGGCGGGGGCCTGCAGCGCGGCCTCCTGCCTCACCTGTCCACGTTGGCGGGGGCCTGCAGCGCGGCCTCCTGCCTCACCTGTCCACGTTGGCGGGGGCCTGCAGCGCGGCCTCCTGCTGGCGCTCGAGGCGGCGTCGCGGCGCGCGCGGCCTCTGCTCGGGCGGCGTCGGCTCGAACGTACCGAACAGGCTCGAGATGACGGGCACCTCTCGGGGGAACATCACCTCCCAGAAGTCAGGGTTTTCTCGCTGTCAAATAAAAGTAAACATTTTTCTCATCATCATCATTTATTTGTATTTATTTATTTTACTTTAATTAAGACGGCAGCAGCCAATTACATTAATTAAAAAGCCAATTACATTTGATTAAAAATAAAAATAAAAGTAATTAAATTCTAAGGAAAGTTTGCCTTGCGATCTGTTGAGGAGTTTTCATGAATTTCGACTAATTTTAAAACACATATAAAATCTAAATTAAAGTATGAAACCTTTCTAATTTTTGTTCACACAATCGGAAAACATGGACAAAACGAATAGTGTGAAGAAATTACTATAATACGGCGTACTTTTTGAGTGTTTGTCCGAAATACTTTGTATGGAAATTTGCCTTGAGGATTCCCCTTAATGTTTGTGTGGTACTCACAATGTGCTGAGCGAGCTGGTGATGGTCGTACAGGTTGGCGTTGCTGCTGACGGCTTCAGAGCATTGCACCGCGAGGTCGCTCGTAGCGCGCATCACCCGCGAATCCAGGTAACCCTCGCCTGACCAACACACGGCATACCATTACATCATCATCATGTATGAACGTTCATACCTCAGTTCATATCTGATATACAGGGTGGGCCATGAATTAGTTAACATTTAAATCTGATTTCCTGCGCAAATCCGAGCGGCGGGGTGCTTGGAGAGGTGAAACAGCTAACTCGTTTCAGGGAAATTTAGTGGAAATGGCTCGGGACACTGGGACACTATTTCGCTCACTTTTTGCTTCAGTTCGACGAGATACGTAGAAAATAAATGGGTGAAGAATTTCGAAGAGACGGCAGCGACTTTAAATTTGTAGCAAATCGGCGGTCCACGGACTTCTCAGAGTGAAGAGAACGTGTAGGAAATTATGCTTCAGTACGACGCGATCCCGAGCTCGTTTCGAAGAATCCAAAGTTCAAAGAAATGCGTGATAAGAGGATATCACTTTTACAGTGTAGTGCACGAAAGGAGCCTCTTCGAGGCGCACCTGAAATCCTTTCACCACATTGGTTCGAAAGAACTTGTGACACGATAAGAAGAAGAATCACTTTTACAAAGTAAATTCGCATACTTTATTTTTTAATAACTCATGTGGATATTTTTTTTACTATTTTAAATGTTAACAAATTTATGGCCCAAAATGGTACAAGGCTTATGAAGCCCTGTATATCAGAGCCAGCGAACGGTGTTGTCAACAACCCAGCATCCTGCTCCGTTATTTCAAGGAGTTGGGATGGCTGGGACAGGGTTATTATTATATTATGATCAGGGTTCGAGGATATATATCAATGGATATATCTGATATATCCTACTAATGTTATAAACGCGAAAGTTTGTAAGGATGGATGGATGGATGGATGGATGATTGTTACTCTTTCACGTAAAAACTTCTGATTGGATTTTAATGAAACTTTACAATAATCTAGCTTATACATCAGAATAACACATAGGCTACAATTTATAAAGATACCTGCGCAGACGAAGTCGCAGGCACCAGCTAGTATACGATATATATCAAATGTTTTTTTTTTATAAAATATTGCATTACAAAAATGGTTGAAAAAATTCATATAATTAAGTAATTTTTAGCGTTTTTACTGTATTTCTACTTCCCAAAGTAGATGACGTGGAAGTAGACTTAAAACATATCTCTTATCGTTGAAGCACTTTGAAATAAAAATACCATTGACTGATAAGAATTAATAAAAAAAGGATTTATATTTTTGAGTTGATTTTTTAAAATAAAAGATTGTATGTTTTTTCATTGATTTTGCTTGATCTAAAAGATGATTTTATGTTTTGGTATAAATAAAACATTTTTATAATTTTAGTAATTTTTGTAACACATATGCAAATAGTATTCATAAATAATACAATAAATAATAGTATGGCTTTCATACAAAATTTATAAATATCAAACTTGATATATATCCGATATATATCATAAATATCCGATATTTTGATATTTATTATAAATATCGGATATTTTCGAACCTTGATTATGATACACAGGTAGCTTAAAGCTGATGTGTGTATGTCGTGATTATTTTTGACAGTGCACTTTAAATGTGTTCCCCTAGATCTATGGTTTGTCCAGTCTATTTTTGAAAGAGATTACTGAGGGGCACTAATTCTAATTCTAATTTGGGTAAGGGGTTGCATGTGGTCTGCACTGACCTCCCGCTGTGGGGTGTATTGTGCATTGACCCCTTTTTTTGTACTAACTTTACCCCAGCCAGCCCAGCTCCCCAAAATAGCGGAGCAGGACCCTGGGTTGATGGATGGTGTGTTCCAGTTTCCCGGTAAGATCATCTAAAGTAAGGGTACTGTAGATAGTGAAATTACTGGGCTTTCGAGTCTGACCATCAAAATGGAGGATAGGATGCGGGCAAGGTGCCAGAACACAGTAACATTTACATTACTGGGTGGCACCAGAGTTCTATATATCTACAAATACGATGGGTATTAGTGAGATTAGATGGAATCCTGCAGGGTTTTGCATGCTTACCGGGATGCTTCACTCGTTCCTCCACCCCTCCTTCAGCCAACAGTGCCTGGGCCTCCTTCACAGCCGTACCCGTCTTCTCCATGCGCTTCACATTGCTGGTAGTATCCACCTCTGTAATTCAACGTAATCTTAGATAGATAGAGCAATGATCTGTACGCTAAAGCCAGTAGAAGGTGGATGAGATGAGCCAAAATTTGGGCTTTGTGGCGCGTGGACTCCTATAGGTTGATAATGAAAGTATAAAAATAAATATCGGGGGGCAATGTTCAGACAGCATCATAGATAAGTATCCCCTTTGCAATATAATACCCAGCTTCAAATCCCTTCAAATCACCGCCCGTGGCGTATGGAGAAGTTTTGCCTTTAAAAAGTAGATTATATATGTATAACCATATGTAAACCTAAAAATGATTTAAAGTATGACAATTTTTGAAAGGATTTATAGCTGGGTGTCTTGTGCAAGGGAGATACTTATCTCTGACACTGCCTGTACATTGTACGATGCACCCTTCAACAGGAAGCCAGTGCAGACCGCTGCACCCCCTTCTTAGAATTAGGTAATGATGTGTATTATAGTAAACTAGGTACTGCCCACAGCATCCCCTGGACTGTTTTAAGGTAAATAATAAATAAATAAAATCTATAGTCAAAAAACCATTTCCAATTACAAATGAAAATAAATAAATGATAATGATGTTCTTCTTTAGTAAGAATCGATGAATGATGGACAGATGAATCATTTTGCCTCAGTCAAGCTAGTTATAGCTAGTAGTACAGAACCGATTTTTATATCTTTGTAAAGGACTAATTGAGCTGAATTTCCGCGTACATGTAGTTTATAACCTGGATATGGATACAGGCTATAGGTACAGTACCAGGCCATCCAAGGCTAAAGCTATAACATAGTGATGATTATTCTCTTTGGCTGAAGCGAGAGTATGTCATCAAAGGCTGAAGAAGGGCTGTATCTAGAAAATGGAAATATTTTGTGGTGTTGCTTACCCAAAGTTGACAAATCTTCAAGCAAAGCTCTGTAGCGTAGCTTGCGGTCGTGACTGCTCATGCTGCTCCGAGACACTTGCGTACCGTTAGGCATTTTTACTAATCTAAAGAACCCAACTGAAATAGAAAATAGTATTCTTACTGAAAAATATAAGTTTGAAACGGAAATCACACGGAAATCGAAATTCGAAAACAACAACCAAAGAGAATATAACCACTACGTTTACAACAACAAACAAAACTTTATCGTGTGCAATGCGCGCGCGCTTAATCCAGCAAGCCAAGCGCAAGTAGAATCCCTTATATGATGAGTTCCGTACATTTTCCCCAAACAACTGCTTTTCGCACCGGGCCGCGCCGCGTCCGCCCCGCCCCGCTCAACTACAACTTCAGTCAGACACTTTTACTTGACAGTTTGACTGACACGTCTTGGCTAAGTCAGTGCGTCTGTCTGTACCTCTAGTAGTATTGTATTGTAACAAACAATATCAAGGTTTTTAATAGACACATAGAACAAATTCACCATGCGTGTTGTTTGAGATTCGGAAAAGACTTTTAAGGGCAAAAGCCTCCCCCACTTTCACAAAAAATTTCGGTTATGCGGCTCGAGAAAAGAGTGGATGATGTTAAGTTGCTCAATCTGCGGAAGGCAATTTCCACCGAATGAGACTTCTTGGCTAGATAGAGCTAGATTTTTTTTTGTTTTTTTTATTTATGTTAGTTATGCATTGGCTTGTAAGTATTATATTGGTGTGCAGAGCCTACACTAAGTGGAAGATACAACTTGTGTTGTAGGCACTGCTTGACCTTCTGGATATAAAATTTGATGTGCTATAATCTGAGGAATACAATACAACAGAATAATGTAAGTTACTATAAACAAGATTATTAAATTAAATTATATTAGATTAAATTACATACATGCAATGAAAAAAATAAAATAAAATGAAAATAATTAACATGTACTAGATCAAACTTTTTAAATTAACTAAATATCATAATAATACCATTTTATAACAAATAATAACATTTGCTCCAATGATTTGAATTTTTGAACATAACTAATATTATAGGTATAATTAGATAGTATTTAGATATAGGTAAATTTTAGATTGTAGAGATTAATAACCATTTATTATTTCAGGTTTATAGAGCAGCGCAATACAGCTTAAAGATTTTACTAATTGGCATTTATTTTGGAGATGTTCAGCTGACGCACAACTCTTGTAGGAGGAGCAGAGCAGCTGTGTTGGTAAGTAGGTACTTAATAGTTTTACATGGTGTATGTATGTATTTTTTTAAGGTGTGTGATAGATGTAGGTAGAGGTAAGTACCTAGTGATCATAAATGTTTTGTGTATGTGTTATGTTATGTTATGTTATGTATAACTTTGTGAGGTATTGTAAGGTAGGTAATGTAGTAGACTACAAAAAAAAAACGTGTACGTGCATAGATTTATCAGTATAGGAGTGTGTCCCCGTGTCCCGCCCGATATGGTATTTATCTGCTGAAAAGTGGAACCCAAAATTAAAAAAAGTCAGCTTTGTGTGCGATGTGTCAATGTCTATTTGACAACTAGAATGGAAAGAGTGGTCTATTCACTATCCAACATTGGGAAATAGATCTATGGAATATTGTCTCTGGTGCGATGATGCCATCCTTATTTTTTTTCCCGTAAAGTGGGTGTTTTATATATCTACTATTTAATACGTGGAGTAACAACATTTAAAGATTATGTATTATAATATGTATTTATGCTTAAAAATATCTCAGTCAGTGTGCCATTCGATTATTTTGAAGTGGGGGAGGAGATCATCAGCAATAATTGAGAACGCCAGTTTTAGACAATTTTTCAGAAGTGTTATACCTACATTTTGTACAATGGTCAGCTGAAATAGAAAAGTGATAAAAATCTTTAGCTATAAGTTATTTTGTTTCATAGAGCAAACGATGGGGTTTTGTTTATTGAAATGAAGGTAAACAGGATTATTCATAAACTATTTAGGGAAAAATCTGTCTCAAACATGGTATCACAATTTATTAATTTGCTGAAAAACGGAGTGCGGTCAAAAAAAAGACAAAAATTTTGAATTTCACGAATTTATTGTGTAATAAATTAGAATGTATTGTTAATATTTGTGTAATTATTATTGTAAGATTTGCGTGTAAATAAAACACTGAGAAAGAACTTTTAAAAGTGTCGTAAAATAGTTCGAATGACATCAAACTTTGTTTATTGAGGTTATTTTTTGAGTTACGATTTGTTACAAAATCGTTTGAAATGGATTCGCCGCCTGCTCAGGAGGTGACCGAGCTACTTCGACAATGGGAGGAGCAGCATACGTCTCCAAGTTACGACCCCATGCCGACTCTTACGAGGTGAGATCTCGAGTTGTTTTGATTTTGCAAAACGAAGAAACGAGCATTGTTTTGTTCTAAATAATCAGCAGAGCATGTGCTACACCGTAGTGTCGTACTGGCTAATTAATTTTCTAATATTAGTGTACTACATTTTTCGAAAAATGCATATTTACACATTTGCATCAAATTGAAAAAAAAACCAAAGAAGTATGTAAAAGCTTTTGCATAGTAATAGTGAGCACAACTGAATCGTAATGCTTATTGCAACAATGTATTTTTTTTTAATGTAAGGTTGTAAGAGACCATGAAAAATGGCAAATATATTGGCCCGAGTTCAAAGTATCGGAATTGTGTGACAACTCTTTGACAAAAGATTTCACATCAGAGCTCAAATGAGCTAGTGTTCAAATTACAGTTATGCTCAAATCAATATTTATAAGGCTTAGACCTCAATGACTGACAGACAATGTACAAGCCAAACTGCTGAACGTAAAGACTTGAAATTTCAAGGGCTTGTTCGTCAAGTTGTTTAAGCGCCTACTAAGAAAGGAATTTTGTTCATTCACTGCTAATACACAATAAATGAAAAGGCCGTATGTATGAATTAAGAAATACTCTGAGCTTAGAGTAGAGTAGAAAGTTCCAAACCTTTCTAACTGAAGCAAGTCGACGGGATGTGTAGGTGTGAAATACCCCCTGTACGCTTACACTAATTTTGTAAACCTGATTGTGTGGTTACAATGACCTAATTTTCAATGGTACCATATGGCCACATTCAACATGTGCTAATCCATATGGATGGGGAATCCAAAATAGATTAAACACAGAAGTATTAAAGTATAGAAACACGATGTAGTACGTTGAAAATGAGTCACAAAAAAGAAAGCCACATTGGCTAATTTCTGGAAGAAGAGAAGTAAAAGAGCTAGTTAAATATATAATGTTAAAACTACAAGGCTTTTTCATTGTTAATAAAGTTCCATGGTAAAAACTAACAAACATTATTTGAAAATGGAGATATTTCATTTTTATTGACAAGGTGTCTGAAATTTTTTGGCCCTGTCTTGTGTCTCCATTTTGGTTTGATACTATCTATCTTGGTGTTCTATAGGAACACCAATTTTTATCTATGTTATTAATTAATTGCGTAACAATTACGAATGTGATATATCCAGTATTTATGTTAGTATTTATATACATATATAAGTAACTTATATATTTATTTATGTATAGGTATTAATTCTAGTTTATTTAGTATATATCTTAGAAGTATTTATTATATGTATTTAGATATATGGGTAAGGCCGCCGAAATTGTGTATTGTATCTCAACGGCAACACAAAAAAAAAAGTGTTATCGTTACACAAATGTAACCCAAAAGTAACACATTTTTGTGTCAAGGTGTATTAATAATGGCCTTATATAATAATAATAATAATAAGCCATTTATTTCCAACAGTAATTTACAAGGTACATATTTTCTTATGGTTTTTTTTAATTGGATACCCATCTAAGGGTGAAGGCCTCCTCCGTCTGCTTCCATGCGTCTCTATCGTTGGCGAGTCTCGTCCAAGTAGGGCCGGCAACGTCCTCGATGTCGTCCCGCCAGCGGCCGCGCCCCGCTCCCCGCTCCCCGGTCCCCCTGGTACCCCAGTGCAGCAAGCGTTCACTCCATCTGCCGTCTAGTGTTCGTGCGACATGTCCCGCCCATCTCCATTTAAGTTGGCATGCTAGAGTAGCAGCGTCTATAAGTTTGGTTCTCTGTCTGATTTTGGTGTTTCCTAAGCGGTCTTTTAATCTAATACCGAGCAGGCTCCTTTCAGTGGCTCTTTGGAAGACTTGAATCTTGTTAATGATTTGTTTAGTCATAATGGCCTTAGTAAATAAAAAACATAACACTAGTATCATTTGTTTATAAGACATTAGGTATGTATGAAATAAAATATAAAAGCTTAGAAATATTAAACTCAAAAGTAAACATAATCAAAATCATCTTTTCATCATTGAATCATTATTCGATCCTCTCTCCATTTTCACCTTCTTTCTTCTTTCTGTTCTTCGCTCTTATAATTATTGTCCATTTTAGTTTATAATTTTGTAAAGTTCTGTCACTGTTTTTTCTTTCTGTTCTTTAAATTATTCAGGATTTGTGGCTTGTAATTATTGGTGATATTTTTTTTTGCCTTTCTGCAGCCGTTAACGGCATTATCTGTGATTTATATTCTAATGTGTTTGTGTGTACAATAAAGAATAACAGAATTACAGAAATCTGTATAATAATAATTCATTAGAATTAATATTCTCAGTTTACTGCGTTTCGTCTGACACCAATTTTAATTGCTCTCAATTCACTTCCAGGATAGCAGAGATTATAGAGGCGGAGACAGAGAATTTCATGAAGAAGGATCCGGACCCATTCGACGAGCGGCACCCGTCCCGGACGGATCCTGAGTGTGCGCTGGGACACGCGCTCAAAGTCATGTTCAAGAAAGATAACTTTATGACTAAGGTAAGGCTCAATTATATTTTAAAGCCACTATTGGTCGAGTTGCAAGTGTAATACGCCGGTGTTTTTCGATGGCCTTGTGTCAATCAATACGCATTATTGATAATTATTTAAGCTTTATTCATTGTTTGGCAAACTCTGGTACCTTGCTTGAGTCAGATAGCTCGGCTCGGCTTGGGCGCCATACTTGCCCCGCTGTCACTAGCCCATATTGTAGTAACCAAAAATTCAGACTACATAGATACAGGTATCCTCACGGTTTAATAGCGCTGACCTTGAATGCGCAGAAGTTGATTTTTAGATGTGTTTGGCGGGAGGGGTGCGATGCGACAGGGAAGGCGCCCGGCGCCGGCGTCTATTGGTCGCTTAGCCACCTTCCCCCCCATCTCACCTCACCTCACTTGCGCAGAGCTCTATTAAACCGAAAAGGCACCTGTACAACTTAATATTCCTTCTGAAATGCGCATTAATCATTTAGTTTTTTTACTAACTAATAACTTTTGGTATAAGCAAGAATATCAATATTACGGCTGTGAGCTGACATATTTGCATATACTAAATGCTATAAATAGCACTGTAGTGCCATGTTATCTGTAAGTGTAAGGGCTCTTTCAAATTAGACGTTTCGTGTTGGACGACAGCAGTGCCGAAGCGGTGCGTTAGTCGTGCGGCGTACGGACGGTCATTTATTTTCATAGTTTCAAAGCGCACGGTGCGGCAACCGTGCGGCATCGTTCAATCGTTTGTACCGACGCATCGCTACGGCACTGCTGCCGTCCGACACGAAACGTCTAAATTGAAAGAGCCCTAACACCACTGAGTTCGATATAAATGGAGCCCGCGCCGCGAAGAAATTCTGTGCGCTCAGGCGGTAGCAGCGGGGCTCGCGGGGAGCGGAACTGCCGAGGTAGTTCGTCAAAGAATAGAGACGCAAGTCGCGACACTGAACAGATGTGACACTAGTTGTACTAGCTATCTGCAATATACTAGTACCAACTAGAAATTTAAATCAAGGTGTACCTACTATATTGTAGGTTAGGTGGGTACACTATCTACCGTCAATTAAGTACCTAGTAGTAGTTTAAATGAAGGTACTATTTGTAGGCAGGTATACTGTACTTTAACTACACTACCTACCGTACTACCTACCTACAATTATACATAGTACCTACTAGTAAATTTAATGTGTGTTGGTAGGTATTGTGGTAGGTACGTAGGTACAATTTTGAACCTACCTACCCACAATAAAATGACTAGTAACTAGGTATTTCAATTATTTCGTTATATCTTTTTCATTCAAATTACTAGTAGGTATGTACTATATTGTAGGTATGTACGGTTGGTACTGTAGGTACACAACCTACAAAAAACCAACTACTAAAACGTGA
Organism: Lobophora halterata; assembly: GCA_932526365.1. Lineage (NCBI taxonomy): Eukaryota > Metazoa > Arthropoda > Insecta > Lepidoptera > Geometridae > Lobophora > Lobophora halterata. Next base: position 3,535,746 of record OW052028.1, on the reverse strand, counting down.
ATAATCTCGTAAGAAAGATATGAACACAATAATAAGGTGTTATAACTTTCGCTCCAAAAAACCCTGATATGTCATTTCTGTTTCATAATAATCATATTCTATGATTTGCATAGAAAATGGTGGACCATAATAGAGTGTCATAAACTAAATTAATAAACAGGTAATTCATAGTTTTAGTTAAAGTTTTGTTTACCTAACGATGAAATGTGACGCCATATTCTTTTTTTGCGTACGTCCTAATTGTTTGAGCTTGTTTTTAGTGCACATCTCGGCATTTATCTACCACTCAATCTAGCTACCCGATTCGTCCGCCTCACGCCGATCGCAAAGAGTGACTGAGACAGCTGCGGTCGGCCGACCGCAGTGCCTGTGGCAAAACGTTTGTTCGCCACGTTCACTCTTTTGATCCAACTCAGTGCCTAACACCCATTTATTTACAGTTGGTGAACGATTACGTGAGAGACACGTACTACTCGCGACAGAACATCACGGGACGCGACGTGTACAAGCTGAACGTAGCCGCGTGCCGCCTCACCCTCGACCTCATGCCGGGGCTCGAGATGAGCGTAGTGTTCCAGGTACGCCCTCGCACTAGTGACAGTGTTGAAATCACCTTTTCACACCACCTGCTCAACAATATCCAATAACATATCATGCAATCTCAACTCAAAGTTAAGCATTATCTCCCTAGGGAGTAAAGTTGAATGAAACTCCCTAGGGAGTAAAGTTGAATGAAACTCCCTAGGGAGTAGAGTGATTTGAATTTGGAACGTCAAATTCGTGTGGAAAGCTCATAGTTAAAAAAACGCGCATGTGACATTCTTAAGAGGTTTGTTCGAAAATCGAACTAGCCATCATAAGCGGAACTCAAAAGAAAAATAAAGGCACAATTTCAAGATCGTGAAACAAAAGACAGTGTTCGCTGCTGGAGCCCTGGCTTTTTATTGTCTCTCAGGTGTGAAAAGTAGAGTATGCTCCTCTGGGATAAAGCCTGTCTTTATCTTGGGCAGCTTAAACCCCTCGCTTAACTCAGGACTCTACATAACTCTCAGGGTTCAACATGCCGCCCGTGACCGTTGATAACAGCTTCTACTCCATAGATGAATTCAAGAAGCTCCCAATTAATTAATTAAAAAATGTTTTATTTCTAAATGTTTTATTTCTAAAAAGGTCTTACAATAAGGTACATAGCATAATAATATATAACTAAGAAAATAAAAAAGAAATACAATAAATCATAAAATTATAGGCAAACAAAGAGAAGGAGTAATCTAGCTTTTATACTTGTAATTTAATATAAATAAAAATATGCAATAATTTGATTGTTAATAATATAATAATAATAATATAATAATACTAATACCTTTTTCAATTTATGTTACAATACGTAAGTTTACATAAATTGTATTATGTACATAATATATTCTAGTTATAATACTATGTACAACCCCACTGACATGTAACTAGGTGTTATAAATAAATTTCTGTATTCTGTATTCTGTGACAGACACGCTTTATCATCTAGCTACATAATCTACTATTACCTATCAACAAATTATATAAATATATTTAGTAATAAATCCGCTTAATTTCTAAACAAAGGTTTTAATTAACTTAACTTTAGTTCAACTAAACCAAAGAGTCAACGAACAGAAAACCAAAGTTTAAAGATACGACACGTGTTTCGCCTCTACACGAGGCATCATCAGGAGGTGTGGACTCGCCGAAGTTCGAAACGAGAGTTCCCTGTTCTTTGACTTGTTATTTTTGAAGTGTGTTGTTGTGTGTGTGGGTTTTCTGTTCGTTGACTCTTTGGTTTAGTTGAACTAAAGTTAAGTTAATTAAAACCTTTGTTTAGAAATTAAGCGGATTTATTACTAAATATAAATTGTTGATATTTATGGATTTCCGCAAAGTAACGCCTGAATCAATCAATTACTATTACCTACCCAATTTTTCAATCACCACCGACTGTAATCTTCGGTTTTTCATATAATTAATATTATATTTTCAGGACAACGAGACGTTAATCCAGCGGCTGGTGAACTGGGCCCGCACGGCCACGGAGCCGCTCTGCTGCTACGCGACGGGGCTGCTAGCGGCCGCCATGGAGGTGCACGACATCGCCACCAACTTCAGGTAACGTGCCTCAAGTGTGGCTTTAGTGACACTGCGACCGTATCGGTCTATCGTGCTCGCCACTTACCTAGATCACACGTACCGAGTACATATTTGGCCGAGATAGTGCTCTCGGCCGAGTAGTAAGTTTGACATAAAGAGGAAAGGGTCGAGGCCTTTGCCCTTCGGTGGGACATTACGGGCTCAAAATAATTACAATAAAATTTGACATGAATTGTTTTGTATAGTTTGTTTTTTGGTGTTAGTTTTGACGACACCAATGGTAGAATGGCAAGTGTATTGGACTGCCACGCCTGGTGTTGCGGGTTCGATTCCCGCTTCAGGACAAACATTTGTGTGATGAACATCGGTGTTGGTCCTGAGTCTGGGTGTTTTCTATGTATCATATGTATGTATTTACAAAAAAAAGTATGTAAGTATTGTATCAGTTATCTAGTTCCCATAGTACAAGTTCTGCTTAGTTTGGGGCTAGATGGCGTTGTGTGAAATGTCCAAAATATTTATTTATTTATTTATTATTTATAGTGCCGAGTGTTCGGCTGAGCGAGTGACGTAAGCTTTCACTGTCTTGGCCGACTAACATTTTACTGTCTCGGCCGAGTACTCGGTACGTGTGATCTAGATATAAGCTTTCATGGGGTGGTGGTGTGGTTGCAGAGAGCTGAACGGCATGATGGTGCCGCTGATGCTGAGGAGGCTTCACACCCTGCGCTCGCAGAACGTGCAGGACAAGGTGTGTGAACATTGACCTGCTAACGAGCGTAGCCTGAGACTGTGTGTGGGTGTGTATGTGTGGGAGGGTTTGGGTCTGAGGGTGTGCGTGGGTGGGCGTATGTGTTTGAAGGTGTGTGTGAGGTTGTGTGTAAGTGTGAGAGGGGGGTGCACGCGCGTGTGTGTGTATGTGGGGGGGGATAGGTGTGTGTATAAGATCTCACGCCTGCCCGTGTCCAGCAATGTGCTGCATAGGCCTTTGGTTAACATAGATATAACACTGTTACGGCGCTCGTTCGCTTTCAGTATAGTGTTATGTATGACTTATGCATGAGTTTATGTTTTGACCCGTTGACACTACTTCCTCCTCCTTGCGTCGATATCCTCACTCCTGAGGGTCGTGACCTTTACGAAGGACTTTTGTGTGAATGATGTGTCTCCATCGGGATCTGTCTTCTGCAGAGCGAATGGCGTCGCCCACGCTGGACTCCAGCGTAGAGCGGATTTGGTCGCTCCAACGCAGTGGGTTTCCGCCCCCGTGGCCGTTTTCCTTCCACCTTGCCAGTTACAACCAGTTTTTCTAAGTTGCTGTCTTTTCTGTCTATGTGTCCGAAGAACTCCAGGATTCAACGAAGACAGATGGTCGAAAGTCTGGTCTTTATGTCGAGCTCCTTCAGAATGGATAGTGACACTACTTGCCACCCGTAAATTTGTTTGAGTTGAAAATTTGCAAAATTCCTCAGTATATTTATAGTTAAAATAATCTAAGGTAGGTTTTGTTCTAGACTACAATCCAAAGCATGCACACACAGAATGTATGCGCATACATAATCTACATAAGCTTGTATAACATTGACTGGTTGCAGGCGCAAGCGAAGCAGAACGCGGTGACGCCGCCCAACCAGACGCGGCACTTCGCGCGCTTCGAGAAGAAGCGCCCCAGCGACATCAAGTGCAACGGACCCGCCAGCGACAAGAAAAGTATACATTTTTTTTACACGTTTTTCAACCGACTTCAAACAAGGAGGAAACAAGGAGGAACATAAAAAAAAAACAAACTGAGAACCAGTTTTTTTTTTTTTTATGTTATTTACCTCAGAACTTTGTCATTTTATCAACCGATTTGGATATTTTTTTTTTTGGTTTGATACTTTTTATTTGATTATTATATTTATGTATATTCAACCGACTTCAAAAATCAGGAGGTTATCAATTTTTTTTTTAATGTTTGTTACCTTTGAACTTTGTTGTTTATGAACCGATTTAATAAAAATTGTTTGAGAGTATATACTTTCAGATAGGTCCCATACAAATTTTATCAAAATCGATTCAGTAGTTATACATATAAATATAAAAACTAATTTATATATCCAAATAACAATATATTTTACAAAAAACTTAAAAATTTACTTATTCAAAGATGCTACTATTCTGTTAACGAATTTCTAGTTGATAAAATTGACCTCGAACAGTAATTCGTGAATTTAAATTCTTTATGACATTCAAAACAAATTTACTAATATTATTTTGCTAAAACTATTATACCAATTTTATTTAAAATGCCTTTAAGAATTTGTATGTAATCTAAAATATTTAAAATCATTTAATAGGACAGAATGTTTGCAGTGCCCTGACAGGGTCATGTACACCGCTAGCTAATATATTAGAACCTAAGCTAATAAGACGATTTTACATGTAAGCAAATGAGTACAACAGTAAAACAGTAATAACTAAAAAAAAAAATGTCGTTGAAGTAAATGAAATTGCGTATTTTGCTTCCCTGTGACTTTTCAGTGGTGTTTACGGTCACTAAAACAGTCCAATTGAAGTCGGTTGTCTATGTTTTTGTAAAATCGTATTCTATTAATCTATCTACCTATCTATAATACTATCAAATCAAATCAAATCAAATCAATTTATTTATCAAATGATTAGGTAATACAAATAATACACTAATTAATGGTACATTTAGCGCTATTGGTTGTACACATGTAGGATACCATTACAGTAGGCAGGTGACGGTGAGGCCCGAACTAAGCTGAGAGCTTGTATCTTGGGCTTCTGAGTGCTTTTACAAGAAGGTGGTTATCATGGCAGTTGTTGAAGAAGACGCTTTGCTTACAAAAAACAAAATCCATGCGTTCTAAATTATAAGGTGTACCTAAGGTAATTAAGACTATATATATAATATATATAATATATATATAGTCTTAATTACCTTAGGTACACCTTATAATTTAGAACGCATGGATTTATAATATATATATAGTCTTAATTACCTTAGGTACACCTTATAATTTAGAACGCATGGATTTTGTTTTTTGTAAGCAAAGCGTCTTCTTCAACAACTGCCATGATAACCACCTTCTTGTAAAAGCACTCAGAAGCCCAAGATACAAGCTCTCAGCTTAGTTTGGGCCTCACCGTCACCTACCTACTGTAATGGTATCCTACATGTGTACAACCAATAGCGCTAAATGTACTATTAATTAGTGTATTATTTGTATTACCTAATCATTTGATAAATAAATTGATTTGATTTGATTTGATTTGATAGTATTATAGATAAGTAGATAGATTAATAGAATAAGATTTTACAAAAACATAGACAACCGACTTCAATTGGACTGTTTTAGTGACCGTAAACACCACTGAAAAGTCACAGGGAAGCAAAATACGCAATTTCATTTACTTCAACGACATTTTTTTTTTATTTATATTTAATATTCTAGGACTTAGATAACCGAGGTAGGTGAGTGAAGTGTGAGGATGTGTGTGACTATAAAGATAATATATGTATATAGTATTGTATATCGTACATTTATGTATATTAGCATGTAGTTTGTTTTATTTGTATGAAGGTATATAACTTAGTTTTATTTCATTTTATGTATAAGTAAATATTGTTTTTCATTAAAATAGTCCATCCCAAGGTTGCCTGGAAGAGATCGCTTTTAGCGATAAGGCCGCCCATTGTACCACTTTTTCTTCAGTATTGTTTCTTTTCATGTATTGTGTATTGGTGTGCAATAAAAATTACATCTATCTATCTATGTACCTTTGTCAGACCGCGCTAAAGACGAAGGCGGAGGGGGCGACCCGATGTTGCTGGATACTCCGTCAGAAGACCCGGAGACACCCGTCAAGAACTACAGCAGTGAGTGTTGCCAACGTTCATAGGATAGAGGACGTGGTGGCCGAGCGGATGAGGCCCTGACCTTGCGATCTGATGGTCGCGGGTTCGAATCCCGGTGGCAGTCATGCGTATGCATCCCACGTTGTCGCAACGGTGAAGGAAAACATCGTGAGGAAACCGGCATGTCGTAGAACCTTAAGTTCGAAAACATGTGCCGAGTGCACGAAAGGAGCCTCTTCGAGGCGCACTTGAAATCCTTTCACCACACTGGTTCGAAGGAAGTAGTGACACGATAAGAAGCAGTTCATAGGATAAGTGAACGCATTACTATACTGTGTTTATATGTTACTGTAATTTTGTAGGCACCGTATAACGGTTTTCAAACACGTGAAATTACAAATTGTCGAAGAATTTTAATCACTACGAAAGTCTGCTGTGAAATAAGTCTGATAACCTAACCTACCAATCAAATGGCGACAAATAAATCGGATTTTTTGATTTTCATATATATTTTTTGATACGACTGGACGAGAGAAGCCCAAGACCGGGAGGGGTGGCACTAAGGGAGGGAGGCCTTTTTTTTTTTACTTGGGGAAATCCTCATGTATGCCCACCGCCCTTGGGGGAGGGCGGAGGGGTATGTCGGACTCATACCGACTAAAACCCCATGGTGGCCGACCTCTGCGCATTAGAGGGACCCCGGGATATCTTAAAGAAGACGTACCGGTGTTCCTCACGCACGTTGCCCTTGAGGCCCGTCCTGGGGAAGGCTTACGCCGACCCCAAGTTCCGCTTGCAGTGCACGCCACTAGTGCACTGCAGCCATCCCTGGATTCGAAATAGGAGCGGCCGGAGCCCCCACTCCGACCGCTCTCGAACCCAAAAAGATCTCCCTCGTTAGCAGGTGCCGCCACCCCCTCATGGGGCGGACGGCCCGGGTTGTCCGTTAAGGACCTCCCGGTCCCGCTGTCTCCGAGCGGAGTCACGTACTCATGTCTCACGCGACTTTGCTGAGTCTCTGATGGAAAAGACCCAGTCTCCATCTCCTCCACAGGTGGGGTTCCGCACACCTGATACCCTTTCGCCTTTACGGCGATCGGAGTCGGCAGAGTCACCCTCACCCGTTTCCTCTTTGGTGGTATGCAGCTTTTGCCACGCATCATATGGTTGGCCGGTTGGCCAAGATCCGCACACACGGAGCACCGGAGTGGTGCATCACAGTGGGCTGCTATGTGACCCGGCTTACTACATGCGTAGCACTGTGTGCTGCGATCTCGCCTCTTTGACCTCCATTGCGGTCACGCCATCCTCAAGGTCTGAGACCCTGAAGTCCCCGGTCTTTATCGGGCGCGCAATACGCACGCCCAGGTCTCTCAGGGACTCCGTCATTTTGGCCGCCAATGTGTCGGCTTTGGAGCCACACTCAGGGCCTGACACCTCCAGGATTACGCCCCCCGTGATTGACTTTTTAAACTGGACGCTCTCGATTCCGAGCGTCGACAGTTTAATCCGCTGCTTGGCAGCTGTCATCACGGAGGCGTACGTTGTCTCCTTGTCCGTAACTGTGACCGCAATGGCGGCCGAGTTAGAAACACGGGCCGGTCTCGGCCTTCTCGTCCTCGCAGCCAGGGCCGTCTTACTTGGCGGCTGAACCTTTTCGGTCGGCTTATTACCCTTTCCTCGGTTCGCCACGGTCGCCCACGAGGACGTGGACGCTGTGGAGGCTCCCTGGAGAGGTGCCTGTACCGTAGGTAAAGGGGCCACGGGAGAAACCGTAGGCAAATGGCGTGAAGCCCTACCTTTACCTTTCCTCTTCCTTTTGGCCCCTGACACCTTATTTTCCAGTCCTTCTTGAGGACGCCCAAGCAAGGCTACAAATGGAGCCAGCTTTGCGTCCAACATCGCTGCGATGCGCTTCATCAAGGCAGCCTCCGTATCCTGCGTGATAACTGCCGCTGGTTCGGCCGCCGTTTTTGGCTTGGCTGCCACTGCCGTCACTGGCTTGGCTGCCGCTACCGTAGCCGCTTTGGCCACCACTACTTGATTGGCTGAACCGCCACCTTCCTGCAGCCGCGTCAGCTTGACCACTGGTACCAGTGCCGGTGCCGGAGTAGAAGCTTGTCTTCGGGCCAACATCCTTTCTTGTTCTTCCTTTGAGAGGCGGATCGACTCTCTCAGCCCCTCTATTTGTGCAGAAAGTGCAGCTACACTCGAGCGCAACTGAGCGTTTTCCACCTGCAACTTCTCTATCTCGGGGTCCCTGGTGGCCCGTTTAACCAGCTCCTCATTAGAGGCTCGGACCTTTTGCGCAGCCCCGCGTAGGCGTTGGGCGTGCTGGCCCTGCAGGTTCCCCGATCTGTCCGCCACCAACTCTACATCCTGCAGCCACTCATTTAGACTGGCTGTAAGCTCCGAAGTAGGCTTGCTCTCATACTCCAGAACTAAATCTTCAACCGTCGGCAGTTATTTCTTCGCCCTTGTTCTGGTTAAAGGGAGGAACTCGCCCTCCTCAACACCTGCCGTCCCTTTTAAGATGACCTTCTTGGCCTGTTTGTTGCCATTTCCTGCTTGTTTTCTGACCCTCATCCTGGTCGACCTTGATGATGTCGTTGACCCCATCGAAGAGACTGACATAAAAGAGCAGTCCTTCTCGGTTCTTTCGCTTGCCGTTTCCTCTTCCTTAGAGAGGCTGACTGCCTCTTAGCACCACCCGGGGAAAACACGTGTAGGGTATCAAAGGGTATCCTCCTACAGACGTGGGCAGCCGGCGTCCCCAAGGAGGGAGGCCTATACCTACCCAGCAGTGGGTGAAACCTGGCTGATGATGATCATTTCTTTTTTAATTTTGAATTAATAAAATTAAAAAAGTTTGTCTCAATAATTATTTAAAAACCTTTTTTTGCAATTGGGTATAAAAAGAAACATAAGTTTTCTTGTCATATTCAGGAAATGAGTTTAAGGGGAATCCTCATATCCGAATTCCATACAAAATGTTTCGGACAAATACTTAAAAAGTACGCCGTATTATAGTAATACTAACTTAAAAACACGTATAAAATCTAAATTAAAGTATGAAACCTTTCACTTTTTTTGTTGACGAAATAAAAAAACATGGACGAAACGAATAGTGTGAAGAAAGTACTATAATACGGCGTACTTTTTGAGTATTTGTCCGAAACACTTTATATGGAATTCAGATTTGAGGATTCCCCTTAAATATCAGGGAATCCCCGAACTGTCTAATTAGCAAACAAAGAATTACACACTTGTGTGCGCGCCCCGTGGTGCCAGTCGGGGAAGTCCCTTGACACTTTTCGGCTGATTTGGTTACAATAAAAAATATTGATTTAATTCATTGATTACCTTAAAAAAAACGATTTACTAATTTAATTTATAATTTTGTCTCAGACATAGCGAACTCCCCGGAGCACTGCGGCATGATGTCCCCGCCGCCGCGCCCCCCGCCGCCCCCCGCGCCCCTCCACGAGACCTCCTCCAACTCCAGCTGGGCCGAGATGGAGACCTACGTCATTGGTAAATAACCCCTGTATTGTTATTCGCTTCGAACCATGACCTTACGAAGAAATTGAATCCATCATAACCTTTTTTCAACCGACTTCAAAAAAAGGAGGAAGTTCTTAATTTGGTAGTTTTGTTTTGTGTTTGTTACCTCAGAACTTTGTTGTTTATGAACATTTTTTTTTGTTTGGTAGGTTATACTTTCAGATTGAAGATTGAGGACGTGGTGGCCGAGTGGATGAGGCCCTTACCTTGCGATCTGATGGTCGCGGGTTCGAATCCCGGTGGCAGTCATGCGTAAATGGGTTTTTTCGGTCTAAAAAAATCTATGTATGCATCCCACGTTCTCACAACGGTGAAGGAAAACATCGTGAGGAAACCGGCATGTCGTAGAACCTAGTTCGAAAATATGTGTCGAGTGCACGAAAGGAGCCTCTTCGAGGCGCACTTGAAATCCTTTCACCACACTGGTTCGATGGAACTAGTGACACTATAAGAAAAAGACTTTCAGATTGGTTGATCGCATAGAAATTTTATCAAAGTTTAGTTTTAAAATCAAAATAACTGAAAAAAATAGTCTTTGAAGTGGACAAAATTGCATCCCTGTGACTTTTCAGTAGTGCCTACGGTCACTAAAACTTGTGTATATAAAAAAAGGAATAGGTTCTTAATTTGGTAGTTTTTTATGATTGTTACCTCGGAACTTTTTGAAAAAAATATTTTTGATTGAAAGGATATAATTTCAGATTGGTCCCATAGAAATTTCATTAAAATCGGTTCAATACTATGCTTTTGAAATCAATATAATTGAAAAAATGACGTCATTCAAGTAAACGAAATTGCGTATTTTGATTCCCTGTGACTGTTCAGCTAATTTATAAATGTTTATTTTATTTATTTTTATATTATTTAGTTAACCTTAGACTCACAGTTACATTTTTTTTCTTATATCAGCTATGAAATATATACTATTCTTAAACCAAATTGAGTCTACATTTTGTTTACTGTAAATATATAAGAATTATAGGTAGGTAAGTCTGGGTAGATAAATTAGTAACTCTAACAGCAGTAAATTACAAATTACAAGCAAACAACAAACAGTCGCATTGTTTGTCAGTGGTGTGTGTGGAGTGTGAATGTGATGCATGTAGATATATTTTATAAGTGTCAATTTGTTTAGAATTACATATATTCGGCTATATTCTATTTTGCATACCTTTTGTAATAAAATAAAAATAATATATCTGATTTTGGCAGGAAATATACAAATCTACCCGGCGACAGATGCGACGAGGCAAATGCTCATACTGCGGTACCTCACGCCGATGGGCGAGTATCAAGAGGTAAGATTGCATATGCACACATGAGCCAGGGGAATTTGCACCTTATGTACAGATAGCGTCAGAGATAAGTATCCTCCTGGCACAAGACACCCAGCTATTATTAATCAAAAAAAATTTGACATATTTAAAATTATTTTTGGGCTTACATAATATTTTTGGTTAAACAAATATAATCTATTTTTTAAAAGGCAAAACTTCACAATATTTTTAAAACATAAAAGATTTTTAATATTCATAATGGTCACTATAAGATGTTGTTAGGTTAACTAATTACGTAATAAATAAAGACAGTATGTCCCTTAAGTAGGGACTTAATAAAGTAACCGGCTTGGTGTTACATGGATCTGACAATTTTTTACGGTAGAAAGCGAGACTTGGTACTTTTTTCAATTTTTACAAAATTGGTTTTGATGGCATCTCATTCCTTTTTGTAGGTAGTCTTCCTCTTTTTCTTTTACGGTATAGGTTGATGATGATGATGATGATCTACATTTATATGGGATTACAAAGTTATTTATGCAGTTGGTGTATCTAGAAAACTGGACGGATATTACCAAATATTTTAGTTTTCCCTTGATGTATACACTAAACACTAATTGCATTCTAAATTTGAAGCTTCTATGTCTGCTAGAAGTGCCTTAGACTTTTGATGATCGGTCTGTCAGTCAGTCAGTCAGTCAGTGACAAAATTAAGAATTTTGTCTAGTTATAATTCGTTAACTACTGGTTCAAGTTGAATGAAATTTCAAATATACCGTGTTTATACAATGCCTGCTTGGGTACTGAAAATTCAGGCTTCTAGTTTTATCCACAACGAAGCTATAGGGGGTCGAAAATGGCCTGAACTGCTTGGAGAAAAGGATAGTACGGCCGTGCCACTTTTTTGCTCGACTTGGTGGGAGCCCTGCCGGGCTCCCAGATTTCGTATTTTGATTTTTCATGACTTTTCAGTGGTGTTAACGGTCACTAGAACAGTCCAATTGAAGTCGGTTTTACTATAAGATGATTGATTGATTCAGGCGTTACTTTGCGGAAATCCATAACTATAAAGAAATAGTATAAATATATTTAGTAATAAATCCGCTTAATTTCTAAACAAAAGTCAAACAAAAAAAAAATGTTTTCTGTTTTCGGCGCTTTGGTTTAGATACTAAAATTCTAAACTAGAGTTAAGTTAATTATGACCATTGTTTAGAAATTAAGCGGATTCATTACTAAATATATGTAGGATTTTCCAAGTATTTGAAACGAACCTTTTAACTTACTAAGTGTGCGCCGTCTATCTCATCTCCAATTATATTCTTTCCTTGCCGGGTTGCCTGGAAGAGATCGCTTACAGCGATAAGGCCGCCCCTTGTACTACCTACCTTAAGGCTTTTGTTTTCTTGTTCTATTGTTGTTGTTAAACAAATTTATTTTTCTTTTCTTTTCAATAAAGTGTTCATCTATCTATCTATCTACTTTTAAACCATTTCTTTTATTGTTTTTCTTCAAAACCATAACACATCACATCTTAAATTTTGACAACCAACCACAACTGACACTTCTCTCTAGTTGTGACAGTTCATCAATCTTTCAGTGTTGCTAACAAATAGACAAAACTACTGAACTAAACTTATTTTAATAATAATTCCGACATATATGTATACTATTTATTAACGGTTGTACAATGTTTTTTAAAACTATGATTATTTCGTTTCAGTTCCTATCGCACGTGTTCGAACAGAACGCGCTAGGTCTCATTCTAGGGTACCTAAATGTGCGCGAGTCTCGGGACTCTCGATTGGCGTTCGAGGCGCTGAAGTACCTCGCCGCGCTGCTCTGCCACAAGAAGTTCTCCATCGACTTCATACAGATGGGGGGGCTGCAGGTGAGACGCTCTGGCCAATTGAGCTGTTTGAAAGCTAGCTATGTATATATTGCAGTGTATAATATTTTGGTAATTTTGGCCGTTTTTATAAAGTTTAATATTGTTTCTTGCGTGTACACAGCACACGCGCATACGTGCGCCTCAAAATTCCGAACACGCGGACGCTGGCACATCAATTTGATTCGCGCTTATACTAGCTTATAAGCGCGTCAACGCTCGTACTCGAGTTGCGTAACGCACTGGCACGCGCTTCTAAAACCGAGCTTATACGCTCGTATGGAACGCTAGTCCAAGGCCGGCCAAATCCAGGTCCATTGGTGATGTAGTGGCCCGCCTTGGTATTCGAATTTGCCCGCCAGCACTTTTTTCTTCTTTTTCTTTGGCTGAACTAAAGTCGTTCAAAATATTGTACGCTCGCGGAGATTAAATTTACCATTGGGGATACGTTACGTCTTAAAAGTATTTTTTTTTTCAAACTACGTGCGCCTCAAAATTCCGAACACGCGGACGCTGGCACATCAATTTGATTCGCGCTTATACTAGCTTATAAGCGCGTCAACGCTCGTACTCGAGTTGCGTAACGCACTGGCACGCGCTTCTAAAACCGAGCTTATACGCTCGTATGAAACGCTAGTCCAAGGCCGGCCAAATCCAGGTCCATTGGTGATGTAGTGGCCCGCCTTGGTATTCGAATTTGCCCGCCAGCACATTTTTCTTCTTTTTCTTTAGCTGAACTAAAGTCGTTCAAAATATTGTACGCTCGCGGAGATTAAATTTACCGTTGGGGATACGTTACGTCTTAAAAGTATTTTTTTTTTTTCAAACTAAGCTTATCATGAATATTATTTTGGCTCATTTCACTCGCCGCGATTGAATGTGTGATACTGCTTGTCTTTTTAGCTGCCCGAAAATTTAAAATTTCCGCAAGACAAAAGTAAAACCGAATGTTTTTTTATCGTGATTATATTTTAATTGAACTGAGCTCAGTTAGCTAGCATAAAAATTGCGGCCCGCTTCGCTCACCGCGATAATATCAGGCATTGGGTCCCTTTTCGGCCTAAACCTGGGTCCCAGGCACTTGCCTATTTCTTAGACTGTGTCGGCGCGGTGGCCCGGCGTCGTAACACGCAAAGAAATTTTGCACACCAGTGAAAATCTATTGGCCAGCCGTGCACTACTAGTCGCAAAGGCTCTTAGTTATTAACCTTAATTGTTTCCAGAAATTTCTAGAAGTGCCTCGACCGTCGGTGGCGGCGACCGGCGTGTCGATATGCCTGTACTACCTGGCGTACTGCGAGGACGCCATGGAGCGAGTGTGTCTGTTGCCGCGGCACACTCTCGCGGACTTAGTTAAGTGAGTTTTTTTTACCCAAATGTGAAGGAATTATCACTATTGATGTGATATTTGCAGTCTGCCTTGAATCTGAAGAAACTGTGGAGTACGTTGTGGTACTTTGATTGCGTGTATAATTTTAATAAATAAATATTTTAACTGCCTTTCATTAAAGTATAGATACTTATTGTATAGAACTTTATAAACCTTTTTTGGGAAATAAAACATTATCTTATCTTATAGAAACACAATGTAGTACATTGAAAATGTGCCCAAGAAAAGGGAGCTACATTGGCTGTTTTCTAGTACATTTTATGCTAATTTTCGAAAAAGACAAGTATCAGGGCTAGATAAATATTATATTTAAAACTACTAGGCTTTTTCATTGTTAATAAAACTTCATCATAAAAAGTATCAAACATTATTTGAAAATGGAGATATTTCATTTTTATTGACAGGGTGGCAGATAATTTTCGGTCCTATATTCCGCATCCATTTTGGTTGGTACTGTCCATCTCGGTGTTCTATAGGAACACCGTTATTCATCTATACTGATAAGTAATTAAAACTCGTGGTGTAGGTAGAATGATAATAATAAATAAGGTATTATAGTATTAATGAATATATGACAGACTAGCTGGTGCCCGCGACTTCGTCTGCGCAGATATCTTTATAAATGGTAGCCTATGTGTTATTCTTATGTATATCCATTCGGTAGTTTTAACGTGAAAGAGGAACAAACATCCATCCATCCATCCATCCATCCATCCTTACAAACTTTCGCGTTTATAATATTAGTAGGATTATGATTGAAATTATTTCCACTTGAGATGAATTAGCTAATTTTTCCTCTATTTTTGTGATTTGCGTTTGTATTTTTTTTTTGTATTCTTTTTGGGCATTTTATTGTATTGAAATTAACATATTAATTAATATATGCATATGTAAAAAAAAAAAAAAAAAAATTGCATGCTCGCTCAAACGGTAGATGTAAGTTGGCACCACTATTA
Source organism: Lobophora halterata (assembly GCA_932526365.1). NCBI lineage: Eukaryota > Metazoa > Arthropoda > Insecta > Lepidoptera > Geometridae > Lobophora > Lobophora halterata. Next base: position 3,520,685 of record OW052028.1, on the reverse strand, counting down.
TGTAGTAGAATTTTAAGAACCCTGCATAGAAACCCTTACTATGCAAATAAAAAAATCCTATTGTGGTTGTAGATACGCGCTGTGGCTCCTGGAATGCTCCCACGACTCGGGGCGCTGCCACGCAACAATGTTCTTTGGTTTATCCTTCCAGTTCAGAGTCATACTTGAAGAATTTGATAATCAGGTAAGCCGTATTTAGCTTTATTATTGACTGAAAAAAGTGCTTTCGTATGTCTGCCCGGCTGTTCTCTACAGGTCGCATTTCTCAACCGATTCTCGTGAAATTTTGTGAGCAGGTTCGGTAATTTTATTTTATTACTATTACTACTATTTCTATCTACTACTCCACAGACAAATACTACTAGACTCGCGAGGTCTACTACTTTGTTGTGCAAGAACCAGCTTTAGTGGCAAAAGCCTCCTCCATGTCTTGCCATTTCTTTCTCTCTCTAGCTACTCCACTCCTCATTTAGCTTAAATCGTTTAAAATATGTACATTTATTACAGCATTTAGTTGAATACATGTCGGTCAACGAAAGCTGGCGCTGTCAAAGTACTCTCACTAATGCAATTTCACTACAATTTGACTGTATGATGCTAATTTTGACAGGTCACAATAGGGACACGCCACGCTCTTACTCAAAGATATAATTCGTGCCGGCTTTTGAAAATATACTCTTACTAAATAGTACTATGAAATCAAATAATTCAAAAGTGATTATTGTAGCAAAAAAAAATACTGAGACTAACCATCAAAATATCTCGATCATAAGGGGCATCCTTAAATCTGAATTTCATACAATTTTTTTCGGACAAATACTCAAAAAGTACGCCGTATTATAGTAATTTCTTCACACTATTTGTTTCGTCCATGTTTTTGGATTTCGTGAACAAAAAAAGTGAAAGGTTTCATACTTTAATTTAGATTTTATACGTGTTTTAAAATTAACCCTACTAACTTAAAAACACGTATAAAATCTAAATTAAAGTATGAAACCTTTCACTTTTTTTGTTCACGAAATCAAAAAACATGGACAAAACGAAGTCTGAAAAAAGTACTATAATACGGCGTACTTTTTGATTATTTGTCCGAAACATTTTGTATGGAATTCGGATTTGAGGATTACCCATAAGGTGATCGAGCGCTCTAGCAATGTTGCAGGGGCCTATGTCAATGAAAGTCCTATTTAGTCCTGTTATGGTTATGGGCAGGCGTGATCTCTTACCATCAGGAGAGCGACAAGCTAGTCTCGCTACTTGTTAACTTAAAAAAAGGTACTCAAAAACATAACCCTCCTTCGCAGTTGAGAAAAAACATTAGTTTTTTTTCTTTTTTATCGGTTCAAAATGCTTACTTTGTCACAGGACGGCCTCAGAAAACTATATAACGTGATTTCTACCCTCCCCATCCTGAGCACGGACGAGGCCGAGTCCCACGTGTCTGAGGACGAGACCTGCGCCGCGAGACAAATCGTGCGACACGTGTGTGTCGCGCTAAGAAGGTAACTACTGCCTGCGACTTGTCTCTGTCGAAAGTGGGAAGTGTGTAACATGATATCTGTTACACACTTCCGTCCCTTTTCACAAAATCACCCCCACAGATTATATGCTATCGAGAAAATCAAAAAATCTCTTATGCGTCGATGACACAAAGCTAGTTTACAAGCGTGTAAACTCGCTCCGTGTCATCGGCTTTTTTTACAATCTGCTTGTTGACGATCCTTCCTTCTACTCGCTCACACAGGCTTTTTTACAGCAGCGTGTAAAAAAGCCATGTGTCATCGACCCTTTACACGGTGTATGACCACATTTTGGAGAGCAAACCGGGACTCGAACCCCGTCTTGCTGTGTATTTGTAACGCAAGTGTTGTCGCCAGGTACCTGGAGGCGCATTTGAGGCTTCGTGCGGCGCAAGTTTCCCGACAACATGGCGATAATGTGCCGGAACCACCGCCTTACAAAGTGAGTGTTAAGGCCCATTTACACGATGCCATTTTCTTGTACATACAACGGCAATAATTGATCTTCAAGAATTGTAAGTAACTGTTTACACGCGGGTATAAGTAAAAAATGGAATGCAATTATTGTATGAAAGTCTTGGCAAAAAATAATTGCTGATGTCTTTTCCAATACAATTATGTTTAGGCGATTATTGCTGACAAGTTTTGACTTGTCTCAACACAGACTTTTATGTGCGTGTACCATTTTTCAGCAGGTTGCATCATTCAAGTGTTGAACGTTGCATGAACTTGCATGTACTGTTTACTCCAAGAAAAGTTTTGAAACGAAACTTGTATGACAGATCAAGAATGTTACGTGTTTTTTAGACCACGCAAGTCATTTATTGCTTCAATTTAACTTGCACAAGAAACTTGCATCGTGTAAATGGGCCTTTATTCTATTTATATTGCAGCCGCCATATTTTACCACGTGGGACTTCTTTACATATAAGCCGAACCCTTACAAAATGTAAGGCAAATCTAGTCCGCTGTTTGTGGTCGCGTTTAGTGGCCTAGTGTGCGACAGCCACTAAAACTCATAGGGTTATTGTAAGTAGATATTACGCACTACTTTTAATCTTTAATCATGTAAAAAATCACAGTGTTTAAGCACGAGTGTCCTGAGATCAAAGGCGCAGCGCAAACGAGTGTCCTATGACTGACAAAAGACCCCGGCAACTGCAGATTTTCATTTAAAACAGTTGCCACAAAGCGCCACTTTCTGCACCAGTTGCTGCTACAACAAACAGTGGCGCGTTGTGGCAACTGTTTGGTATGAAAATCTACACTGCTTAAGCTTAAGCTCACTTTAAATTCACAGTGCTAAAACGCTGTGAATTTTGCATGATTATGTAGGCTAGAAGATTAAAAGTAGTGCGTAAAATCTTCTTACAATAACCCTATGAGTTTTAGTTGCTGTTGCACACTGAACCATTAAACGTGACCACAAACTGTGGACTAGCTTTGTCTTACATTTTGTATGGCTTCAGCGTACTAAGAGCGTTTCGAGTGGCCGCGTCCGAGCCATATACTACTTGTTGCCGTTTTTAATGGCCCAGTGGCCACCTGATAACCACTAGTGGTCGCGTTTAGTGGTCGTGACTAATAGCCCAGTGGGCGTTTAAAGGGCAGCCCTAAAAGGCTATCCACACATATGTGTCACACCCGGATATCCGGGTCAGGGATATCCGTGTTCAGAGTCGTCCGTATCAGTGTTCCCGGACTATTGACGATCCGGATGCCCCTGACACGGAGATGTGTGAACGAGTTCATACAAGTTGTACGTGTAGTGTATGTACAGACAGCGTCATAGATAAGTATCCCCCTTGCATTATTTAGCTTGCATTATTACCCAGCTTCAAATCCCTTTAAATCACCGTCGCGATGAATGGAAAAGTTTTGCCTTTAAAAATAGATTATATTTGTATAACCGTATGTAAGCCTAAAAATAATTTTAAGTATTATAATTTTTTGAAAGAATTTATAGCTGGGTGTCTTGTGAAAGAGGGATACTTATCTCTGACGCTGTCTGTACCTACCTATACTATACATGCACACACATAGCTATCTTCAGACCGTACACACAGTCTCACAGCGGATAATATCAGATCAGTATGCGAGAAGCAGAGCTGTGTGTGGAGCCTGTGACTACACTGAACATAATACAGTAAAGTAGCAAACACCACAGTACGTAACCGATTTTTCCCCCCGGGTTCCCGGAAATGTGTGGATAGATAGATAGATAGATAGAAAATACTTTATTGCACTTAACAAATAGTACAAAGGCGAACTTAATGCTATGTAGCATTATCTTCCAGCTAAACCTTTGTGTATTGTGAACAGTTGCGTGGGTAGTGCACGAAGAACAGATTTCATTAAGGAATCATTATTATCCTACACAAATATTATAAATTATGTAATATACATAAATATATATATATAATACTATTTGTATATATATAAATAAATAAATATAATTTATTGATTCAGGCGTTACTTTGCGGAAATCCATAAATTGAGGAAATCCGGAAACGAGAGTTTCGAGACTCTCGTTTCGAACTTCGGCGAGTCCACACCTCCTGATGATGCCTCGTGTAGAGGCGAAACACGTGTCGTATCTTTAAACTTTGGCTTTCTGTTCGTTGACTCTTTGGTTTAGTTGAACTAAAGTTAAGTTAATTAAAACCTTTGTTTAGAAATCAAGCGGATTTATTACTAAATATATTTATATAATTTGTTGATAAATAAATAAATAAATATAAAGTACCTACATAAAAAGTTGATCTAAATAAAATAAAAATAAAAAATAGTTCATGGAGATGATTAGCTCAAAGCATTTTTATCGAGAAAATGTTTATAAATTTTGGATTTGAAGACATTTACAGAGACAGCGTCGCGAAGAGCAGGCGGAATGCTGTTAGCGGAATAGTGGTAGGTTTACATTTTTTTCTTCAAAATCGTTTTCAGGCTTCAAAATCGTCCCCGGAAGAGATCCAAGAACAAATAGAGCTGCTACAGAGCGTGGCGTGGTCGCGCTGGTCGCCGGTGGACGAGCTGGTACAGCTGGGCGGAGTGACGCTGCTGCTGCAGGTGGTGGGGCTGGCCTACGAGTGGAACTTCAACGGACGGTAACTATAAGTAGCGGCACGTAAGTCTAGGTCGCGTTTAGTGGCCGTGACTAATGGCCCAGTGGGCGTTTAAAGGGCAGCCCTAAAAGGCTATCCACACATATGTGTCACACCCGGATATCCGGGTCTGGGATATCCGTGTTCAGAGTCGTCCGTGTCAGTGTTCCCGGACTATCGACGATCCGGATAGCGGCACGTAAGTCTAGCGCAGAACGGTACGCGGGGGGCGTTACTGCGCATGGTTATTGTATGTGTAGTGCCCCTCAGGTACCTTACTTTTTACTTCTGCTCAATAACGGTCAGCGCTAAAGTTACGTGCCGCTATTTGTAGCACAATAGAGGCTACCACAGAGCGTGGCGTGGTTATCTCTAATGCATCTTAATAGCCAATTTTCTTTAAACTTCAAACTAGCGTTTTTTTGCTCGCGTATATTGCGTTTGTTTCGGCAGACACGCGGATTCAAAAGCCGAGCACATGTACATGGGCTTACATTTACGCTCGGTTTGTGGTAGCGAGCGTCATAGTAAAGCGGGCGCTCGTACGAGTATGCGACGCGCGTACACTCGCTTCAAAGAATCAAAACACGTGTGCCGAAATCGATCAGGGGCTTAATCCACTAAGCTGTCAAGATGTCATCGGCTCTCATTATCGAATGGTATGTCAATTTTGGAATTTTTGTCACCCATTTTCTGACAAAATTGACGTACCATTCGATAACGAGAGCCGATGACAGCTTGAGTCCCAGTTTAAACGCTTTAGTCTGAAACCGCTCTTACAGATCGGAGGAAAAGTGAAACCTAAATCTGTGTGTATAAAATAAACCTTATTTATCTTGTAATAAAGATCAGAGACGGTATTCCTTAACACCTCGAAGGGTGGTACTAAATTAGACCTTATTACTTCATTTTAAAGTCCATATTCGTGTGCAGATCGGAGACGGTTAGATCTGCGCTGGACGTGATATCGGTGTGTTGCGTCGCGCCGCGCGTACAGATGCTGCTCACTGAGAAAGTGGAGATGAGAGACGCGGACCCGACTACTGGCGTCAACATTGTACTGGGTGAGTACGTCAATATTGTACTAGTTGAGTACAACATTTTACTGCGTGAGTACAACATTGTACTGGGTGATTACAACAATGTACTGTGTGAGTACATCATTGTACTAGGTGAGTTAAACATTACAACATTGTACTCCACAGCGGTCGGCGTCAATCAGTATATATGTCGTGGCCGGATCATTGAATTGGCCATTTCATGAAGTGGCTGGCCATTTCATGAAATGGCCGTATTTCATGAAATGGCCAATTCAATGATCCGGCCTCGACATATAAATTTTGTTGCTGAAGCGCGTTGCCGCCACACGTGTCGCCGGTTGTCGGTCGCCAGTCGCTGTGACCGGCGGCTCGTTTGCGGCGAACGCTACGGTTATTCCAACAATATCGTTTGCAGGTGCGGCGGACGGTGAGATAGTATCAGAGCCAGAGGTACAAAAGGCGGCTCTCAACGTGCTAGTCAACTGCGTCTGCGCACCGGTACACAGGGTGAGTAACATTTATCACATTGTTAAACTGATCTTCATATCACTCTTTGACACTCATTCGTCATATTGTCACACTCCTCTTCACATGACACTTTGACGATAAAATTATCAGACTATGAAACTTGACACATTGTCACTCATCACACTGTCACATTCACCTTCACATCACACTTTGACACATATCACACTGTGAAACTCGTCACATTGTCACACTCATCTTCACTTCACACTGACACTTATCACACTGTGAAACTTGCCACATTGACACACTCATCTTCACATCACTCTTTGACACTCACTCGTCATATTGTCACACTCCTCTTCACATGCATAAGCATAATCAGCCTATAATGTTCCCACAGCTGGGACTCAGGCCTGCTCTCGGCAGGAGATCGAATGGGTCTCAATCCACCACGCGGACCCAATGCGGATTGGTGGATGTCACATGCCATAGAATTGTTTTTTCTGTCCTTGGACATGCCGGTTTCCTCACGATGATTTCCTTCACCGTTGCGAGAACGAGGGATGCATACGTAGATTTTCTCCACCGAAAAAAACAATTTACGCATGACTGCCACCGGGGTTCGGACCCGCGACCATCAGATCGCAAGGCAAGGGCCTCATCCACTCGACCACCACGTCCTCGAGTCACATTTATCACACTGTTAAACTCATCTTCACATCGCACTTTGACACTTATCACACTGTGAAACTCGTCACATTGTCACACTCATCTTCATATCACACTGACACCTATAACACTGAAACTCGTCACATTGTCAAACTCATCTTCACATCACACTGACACTTATCACACTGTGAAACTCGTCACATTGTCACACTCATCTTCATATCACACTGACACCTATAACACTGAAACTCGTCACATTGTCAAACTCATCTTCACATCACACTGACACTTATCACACTGTGAAACTCGTCACATTGTCACACTCATCTTCACATCACACTGTGACACTTATCACACTGAAACTCGTTACATTGTCACACTCATCTTTATATCACACTTTGACACTTATCACTATGTGAAACTCATCTCATGGTGATGTGTGATGTAGTGTGATGAGTGTGATAGACACTCATAACACATCACACCCCAAGGTTTTTCTATAGTTTTTAAAGTTCGAGGAAGGTTTAGAGAAAAAATGGCAAAATTGTTGTCGTACGCGCGACAGCTAGTACTGTATAAAATTTAAAATATATAATGTTTATTTCGTTTTTAGGCTGGTACATCATCAACCACACGGTTTTCCATCACCGGATCGAGTAAAAAGAAAACAGCTCTCAAGTCGTACGAAGACATCATACAGAAGGTGTGGGAGAGCGTCCGCACCAGCAATGGAATAATGGTGAGGATTCAACTTTACTTATAATATAACCTACTTAAAAAAAACCCATAAAAACGTGGTTTTTAGATTTTAATCTACATTTCTTGTTTGACAGACAACATGATTTATGATAATTGATTGATTCAGGCGTTACTTTGCGGAAATCCATAAATATCAACAAATTATATAAATATATTTAGTAATAAATCCGCTTGATTTCTAAACAAAGGTTTTAATTAACTTAACTTTAGTTCAACTAAACCAAAGAGTCAACGAACAGAAAACCAAAGTTTAAAGATACGACACGTGTTTCGCCTCTACACGAGGCATCATCAGGAGGTGTGGACTCGCCGAAGTTCGAAACGAGAGTTTCGAGAGTAATGATGCCTCGTGTAGAGGCGAAACACGTGTCGTATCTTTAAACTTTGGTTTTCTGTTCGTTGACTCTTTGGTTTAGTTGAACTAAAGTTAAGTTAATTAAAACCTTTGTTTAGAAATCAAGCGGATTTATTACTAAATATATTTATATAATTTGTTGATAAACATGATTTATCTTATATACAGGGTGTCCCTAAATTCAACGATAAGCGGGTAGTGGATGGTGGGTCCTGGTCGTGACCACCCAAAAAAAATATTTTTTTATTACAGTATAATTTATTTTTCTGGAATTCTCTGGTATTTTAAGGGTTGTGGTGAATAACAGTACTATTTAGGTTGCCGATTCAAAAAACAATTCAGTATTATTTGAAGAAATGGGGTTATGGTAGTTAAAAGTATCATAAGGGGTGTCACTTTTCGAAGGATTTCATGAATTGTACTGTAATAAAAAAAAAAAGTTTTTTTTTCTTATTTTTTCTCGCATAGTCACGACCAGGCCCACCATCCGCTACCAGCTTATCGTTGAATTTAGGGACACGATGTATTTACATACATACATCTCTATAGATCTATTTATCATTAATCTCTCTCTATAGACATTTCTTTGCATGAAAATTGGCTTGCGTGATGTGTGTGAGACACGCATCATGTATTGTATTGTAAAATGTACCTTATTTCTTCCCTTGCAGGTCTTTATATTCTCTAAAGATGAAAATTGTCAAAATCGTGAGAATTTGTGTAAAAAAAATAAACCAAAATCTCTCCAGTTTACAAAACCATAAGTCACAGTTCATTGTGTATTGTAAAATAAACCGTATTCCTTGCGGTACAGGTGCTATTATCGCTAATGATGGTGAAGTCCCCCATAACGGACGCGGACCGGCTGCGCGGGCTGGCGTGCCGCGCGCTGGCTGGGCTGGCGCGCTGCCCCACCGTGCGACAGATAATATCCAAGCTGCCGCTCTTCACCACCTCGCAGATACAAGGTGACGCACACCCTCACTTACTCACCTCACCTCACACACCTTCATCCCCTCACGCAGTTGCCTTCTTATATGCACACACACCTTGTCCCCTCACACACACCCTCACGTACTCTTACCCCTGTCATACTTAAACCTTCACCCCCTCACACATACCCCTGTCATACGTATACACCTTCACCCCCTCACGTACTCTCACCCCTGTCATACTCAAACCTTTTTCAAACACATCCTGTCATACTCACACACCTTCACCCCGCACACTATGTCATACTCACACACTTTCACCCCCTCACACACACACTCGCGTACTCACACACCTGTCATACCCACACCTTCACTCCCTCACACACACCCTCACATACTCAAACCCCTGTCATACGCACAAACCTGCACCCCCTCACACACCCCCTCACGTACTCTCACTCCTGTCGTACTCAAAACTTCACCTACTCACACACACCCTGTCATACTCACACCTTCACTCCTCACCCCTCACACACACACTCACGTACTCACCCCGCCTCATTGCACTCATCCTTACTCTCTCCCTCACAGGCATACACACACTCGCGTACTCCACGCCACACAGCTCCACGTATTTACACACATGCCCACGTATTCATACACACCCTTCCTTTATAATTCTAAAATCAACAGTGCCTAATCTCATATCATAATTAAAATTTATTTTATACGTTTTTAAATAAATTTAACCCTTATATTGCAGTGCTGATGCGGGACCCAATCCTCCAGGAGAAGCGGCAGGAGCACGTCATGTTCCAGAAGTACGCGCTCGAGCTGCTGGAGCGAGTCAGCGGCAAGAGCAAGCACAAGGGCGCCGAGCTGGAGACCTCGCTCGCCAACATACACAGGGTACGACTTTGATGGTCAAAATATACACCATCAAGTTTTTAATTACCAAAAAAAATTGGTTTGTGATTGTTGTTGAACGTGAATACCAGCGTAACGGGACAATACGCGTTACCGGACAATGACAGCGTTACTGGACAATGACGGCAACGTTTTTGTGCATGCAGCCAGCGTTCATCGATTTATTAGACGTATTTGCGTCAAAAACTTAAATGGACAAATTCAGAAAGGGTACTACGTTGTATCTGTACAGTCAGAATTGTTGGCTACTGCAAAATGATAGTGACACCGGGGCGCTTGCGGCGCCTGAGCCGAGCTGCAGCGAACGCGAGCCAGCTAGGTATCCGAGTTTGCCAAACGATGAATTAAACTTAAACTATTTCAATGATAGTACATACTGACGCAAGGTAAAAGGAAAACGACGAACGGTAACAGTTGTCCAATTTTTATCATAGTTTTTTGGAAAAAAAATCGACACATTTTTGCCATTTCTGTGTTCAGTAACGGCAACTGATATTGCGGTGTATGTACATTTTGACAGGTAATTTTAATCTTTCCAGGCTAATGTAGTCGCGCAAACTCGGATCAACTACAACGAACGTCAGCTGTTGCAACTGGTGGCCGCTCACCTCGCGGCGCGCGGGCTGACTGAGAGCGCGTCCGTGCTGCAGCGGGAGGCGGGGCTACCTCCCCCCGCGCCGCGCCCCGCTGCGCCCGTCCCCCCGCCCCCCGTCTACACCCCCTCCACGCCCATACGAGTGAGTACTACCACAGAGAAATCTAAAGTTACTATTGGTGCGTGGTCTGACTGAGAGCGAAACTGCACTTCTCCACATCCATACGAGTTGTGGCTCGCTACACCGCGAATTACAGCGCTCGCTCGATTTTAAACAAATAGTTTCATAGTTTTTTGTTCATTTGCATACAGATAGAATATAACTTAGGTGTAAGTAGCATAAAAGTACACAATGCACATGAACCCTGTCAGGGTGCAACAACTTTGAGTTCATTTTTATATTTAGTAGGTACTTTACTTCATAATATTAGATTGTAGGCTCATTCAATTTTAAGGCTCAATTCCCACTGGGATGGCAGCCACTGGCAATGGCTGACAGAGCAATTTCAGTGTTAAATAATTTTATACATTATCTACATACTTAAAAGATCAGTATCGCGTGTGAAGCTCAAAAATGTCACGGTCTGTCGGCAAAATCGTTCCGTTACTGCCGGCCGCTGCCAGCCGCTGCCATCCCATTGGGAATTGAGCCTAACGCTTTCATTATGAGCGTCATACAAATATTTTTTTATTGATAATTCAAAGATTAAGTCTATTGAAAAAATACATTTCGTCAATATTTTTAACAATATTGAGGATAACTCAAGGACACATACAACCAATTTTATCAGCACAACGCTACGTGTTTTCATCAACATAATGACACATATTTCATTGTTTGTCGCCAGCAACGCGTGTCGGTGAGCCGAGCGAGCAGCTGCGGCTCGCTGCAGCGCGACTCGCTCGACCTGAACGCGTCCGTAGCGAGCGTGCACGATGACGCAATTACTACCACGCCACATGTTATTAAGATTAGGTAAGTACTTTGAATTTTGTTTTTTTAGGGCCAACGCAAATTTCATCTTATGAAAACATAATCGGGATACGCTTGTTTTAATTTATCAAAGTGTTGCAAAAACATACTACCGATACATATGACCGTAAACACCACTGAATAGTCACGGAAGCAAAATACGTAATTTCGTTTACTTTGACTACATATATTTTTTTCAGTTATTTTGATTTAAAAACTTAACTATGAACCGATTTTAATATTTTTTAATACGTTTTATAAACAAGAAAGTTCTAAGGTTATGAACAATTAAAAAAAAAACTAATGTAGAACGTACTCTTTTTTATAAGTCAGTTGAAAAATACATTTGTTTTCAGTTAATTCTATTTGAAAACTAAACTTTTGAACCGATTTTGATGACATTTCTTTTAGGACCATCCTGAAAGTATAACCTTTAAATAAATCGGTTGTTAAATGAAGTAGTTAAAAAACCCATTTACGCCGAGTGAGAGAGAGAGAGAGCCCAACGTTAAGCAATTGTTAGTCACTAAATAATTAAAAATCCTCTTTTCAGAAAAGTACAAAACCAACAGATCACCACCCCGGTACCATCGTCAGAAAACAAACGCTCATTACAGAAGCAAATGAGCTCGACTGCCGGAGACTCTACACAAAACTCACAACACAGAGTGACTTTAGACACGATCATAACGGAGTATCTTTACAACCAACACGCGCTGTGCAAGAACCCCGTGGTCACTTGTCCCCAGTTCAACTTATTCGAGTGAGTATACAACACAGGTGTAAGTACAGAGATGCCCTGGCCTAACCATAAGTGTGTGAATAGATAAATATATAGATACGTGCGGGAAGCCTGTTGCCAGAGACCTAAGACAACAGACGGACAGTTGGGAGGAAAATGGGATGTGTACGGCGTGCAATGTACACAGGAGTGGGGGTTTTCTCACTGTCCAACCTACAGACTCATAGGCTGGCTCGACAGAGTCGAGGGCTAAAGGTGTCTTGGCCCAGTGAGAGGAGGCTGGTTAGGAGGGCCCGCAGTGGTTACTGGGCTGGCGATCTTCGTGACGTCAGGGCCCGGCCGGCTGTGGGGGTCGGCTCGGCCAGAGGTTCCTCGTGACGTCGGGGGCCGCCCGCCGCTGGCGCTGGACTCGTGGATCTTCCGGGCAGCCCCTCCAGTAACCACTGGGTCGTCGTAGGGTCTTCAGCAGGGCGGAGGAGAGAAACTCGACTCGTGGTTGTAGTAGTAGTGAAGCCGTTTATTTAAAACAAATTACATCTTATATACTAAATTACTCTATACATTAACAATAATATAGTAGTGTGCTGTCCGTGTTCCGCTGACTCTGCTGGCGTCCGCTGTAACTGGGTCGCTCGCCTGTCCATTCCGTCGATTCTGCATATTTGCTAGTTCATTGGCATTCTTGAGTTGTATCTTCGTATTGGTATTTTGGAGTAATAAATTTAAAATAATTATGTTCAAAACAGTAGGTATTGGTTTGAACAACGGGTGATAGAGACGAATGGAAGAAGAAGACATGTTGTGCCGACCCCTCGTAAGTGGGAAAGGGACTAGGAAATAATGATACACCAAAAAAAAAAACACTTGAGTGACACATATGAAGTTTCTCGAATTAACGTAAAAACGTCAAGCAAGTGCGAACGTGGAGACTAAGGGCTCTTTCAATTTAGACGTTTCGTGTCGGACCGCGGCAGTGCCGAAGCGGTGCGTTTGACTTGCGTTATTTTTATACAAAACGCACGGTGCGGCAACAGTGCGGCGTTGGGCGCCGCACGACAAACGCACCGCTTCGGCATTGCAGCGGTCCGACACGAAACGTCTAAATTGAAAGAGCCCTAACCATTAGACTCCGCGTTCAGCTCTTATGTTTTTCGAATGAAGGAGGTTCATTTTTAAATGGAAATATCTCTATTTATTGCTCGTTAATATCGCAGGCCGCACAAGTGCCCCGACCCGCGCCCGTCGGCCGCCGTGTTCAGCAGCAAGGACGCGTGCAACGTGTGCGCGCAGGTGACGCGGCGCGCGTTCGGGCTGTCCGCCAACCGGCGCGCGCTCTCGCGGTTCGCGCACGCGCACTTCGCGCCCGTGCGCACGCTGCGGCTGCAGGACGACGACGCCTACTTCACGCACACACTCTTCCACGTGAGTATGCGCAGTGCGCACGCGCCACGTGTGCGCGCAGGTGACGAGGCGCGCGCTCATCCGCATATTCCCATCAGATTGCAATTTTTTATATATTCTGTAGTAACTTTGCTCTTGATTCGTATGGTTTTGTATCGTATTACATATATAGGTTAGGATTGGATAGGTAGATAGGTTTAGTGACATAGGATAGTATGTAGTTAGTAGGTTTGCTGCTGTAGTGTAGTTTATGTAGTAATTTTGAAATTGTATTATTTTTTTTTCTGTATTTTTATAAAATTTTTATTTTTGCTTTGTGTGTACTATAGAGACATTCATATACGATTGTGAAATTGTGATTGAATAAATAAATGAAATATTGCATTGTACTGTCTCTGTATTGTCCGTGCGCCAACCAAGGGCTCATGCTGAGAAGCGTTGCAGTTTACTGCAACACATACTGAACATGAGCCCTTTTTTGACTGCACTGTACATGCTTCTAGGTACAGATAGCGTCATAGTTAAGTATCCCCCTTGCATTATAATACCCAACTTCAAATCCCTTTAAATCACCGTCGCAATGAATGGAGAAGTCATACTCTTAATTTAAGTACCTGCGTACTTAATAAATAAACTGCATTGTCATTGTGAGCTTGTACAGTTTTGTCAAAATAAATATTTTTTTGTTTCTTTCTTCTTTCTTTCTAACATGATGTGGTTGCAGCCGACGCAGCAGCAGCTGCTGGCGGCCACGTCGACGGGCGACATCCGCGTGTTCAACCTGTTCAGCGGCACCGAGGAGAACTCCTACCAAGTGCACGAGTCCTACATCTACCACATGCAGGTAACCCCTCCCCCTACCTCTTAGCCAATCACAGTGCTCGAAATTAAGAGGAAGTGGAATTTCAAGCACTGTCTGTCACCGTGTGATCGGGCAATTCACGGTCCGTTCCTCTCCTCTCTGTCCAGCTCCCCGTCAGTGGAAACTCACCCAAAGGAAGGAAATCCATTAACTGAGGTGATTTTCCGAGCCCTCCCCCCCCTTCCCCGTTGGTGAGATGTCGTGAGAGTTTACTGGACCCCCTCCCCCCAATCTCTCTAAATTATTTTTATAAGACTAAGTTTATACTTAGAATGTACTCTAGAATCACTTAGGCGTAGCAACACATCTGCGGACTGTACGGCTACTACGACTGTACGGATCTTTCGGTTGGATATGCTCGCAGTGTTTTTCAAGTTCCCTATTCACACATCAGCCGAAATCATGTCGCTTTCGGCGTAGCGCCGAACCTCCCGTAGCGATTGTTTCAGCCAAAACGTATCAATGTATTTTGCATAGCAAGCATCACGCACACATCACGAGACGCGTCCCGCGACCTTCGAGGTTCTAGCCAATGGAGATGTTAACGCAAGGCGTACCCCTCTGTTGGTCATTTAACCTTCTTGGCCATTCACTTTAAATAAAACGATACCTACGCTGTATTTTTTTTATTTTTTATTATTAGGTTCACTAATTGAAATAATCACTAAAACATACATACAATTTTTTTGACTTAACTACTTATAAAAGAAATCAGTGTTATTTCTAAGAACAGTGAACACTGCATGCGTTGTGTGGACATGTTTAGTATGTAAAACTATTTAAATTTAAGCATAAAAAAAAATTGTATGAAACAATAATTAGTTTCTAATTAAATAAGTACAAAAAAAAAGACAACGATAGTATAGTAAAAACAAAAAAAGAAAATTAAAAGAGGTTTATAATCCTACTAATATTATAAACGCGAAAGTTTGTAAGGATGGATGGATGGATGGATGGATGGATGGATGGATGGATGTTTGTTCCTCTTTCACGTTAAAACTAACGAATGGATTTTAATGAAACTTTACAATAATATAGCTTATACATCAGAATAACACATAGGCTACAATTTATAAAGATACCTGCGCAGACGAAGTCGCGGGCACCAGCTAGTAATAAATAAACATAATGGCTTTTAGAATATTTGTTTTGGCAGAGGCCAAAGAACCAAAGAAAATGTCATAATGATTTCCTATTCCGATATAATAACTAAGCATTCTATGTAACGGTGAATGTTGTCCGACGTTCGTGCGACAGAGGGGTAGTCTGAAAATATAAAATATAAAATTATTATTTTTTCATTATTTAACATTTCAGTATTTGATAACTGTGTGCATATTTTAAGATGGTGTGCGAGATTATTATAGTGTGCGTTTACATGAATAAGATTTTGTTAGGCGCGTGTGCAATGCGTGTTTACCTCGTCTCCCGTAAAAAAAATGGCAGAATGTTTGCAGATTCTAACGTTTGACGACTCCTTTTGCTAGATTCTCGAAGTCCGTAAACGACACTAGTGCCGAAACTGTCTCCATGTAATTTTCTGTCGCGTAGCGCACTGAACAAGACGCCGCGGTCATACCAACGGAATATTACGACCAAATTTTCACCCGATGAACTTTCGGCACCGAACGTTCCGCAGATGTATCGCTACACTTATTTAACCCAGTTTTCTCGCAACTTTACTTTTTATTTAGGGAAAAAAATACTTATTGTATTGTACCACAGGCTAGCAGGGACGGGCTGCTACTTCTGGCGTCGGCGACGACTCCCTGGCGGCCGCTGTCCGCGCTCTGGAACATGAAGGACTACGAGCTGTTGTAAGTTGACACTGGACTGTATAACTAGCTGACGCTCACAACTTCGTTCGCATTGAGAATTATAAAAAAATATTTCTTAGAACGCGCCTGCATTTCTGGACCAATATATCCCCTAAATATTAAGTATCTTCGATCAACGGATTGGCCTGTACGTTCTCTGACAGCCAGTCAGTCAGGACAAGCATTTTGTCTAAGCAATGTATGTATGTATGTTAAAGGGAAATTTTTCAACCGGGCTTGGATTTACTTAAGGGTAATCCTCAAGGCAAATTGCCATACAAAATGTTTCTGACGAATACTCAAAAAGTACGCCGTATTATAGTAATTTCTTCATACTATTCGTTTCGTCTATGTTTTCCGATTGTGCGAACAAAAATTAGTAAGGTTTCATACTTTAATTTAGATTTTATACGTGTTTTTAAATTAGTAGTGTTAATTTTGAGTATGTGTCCGAAACATTTTGTATGGAAATTTGCCTTGAGGATTACCCTTAAGGCTCTTTGAACAATCGCATACAAAACTTTAACCCGGCGGGTTGTGTCGTTACGTTAAACATAATAATATATGAGTATATATAAAAAATATACTCAAATATTTTGCTAGGTCGTAGTAACAAATTTGCCGCTCAACTTTTTTGGAAATTTTTACTCAGTCAATTTATATCTTCAAAATGTACAAATGTGCGAGCGAAATAGCGGCGCGCGGGCTTCTGGGCCTTAATAGAAACTAAGTAAAATGTGTTAGGTTTATAATTAGTGGTTTCACTCGCCATAGATCCACTTTCAGGTTCCAGCTGGACAACGAAGAGTACGTGGAATTTTCCAAAATGACCGACGACAGAATCATTGGTGAGTTACACCAGCACACTGGCTAAACGGCTGAATTATTCCCATCTGTCACCCAGCTCTGTCACCCTATGGGGACAGATGGGACAAAAAAGTTCAATGTGCCCCCCTGTTGGGATTTGTGTCTAACTTTGTGTCATTAGAAAGAAAGATTATTATTATTTGGTAGATAGATTGATGAACACTTTATTGTACAAAGCAGTGCCAATCGAATATTGGTTTAAAAAAGCTCGTCCACCTTGAGACATTTTGATGGTGAGTCTCAAAAGCCCGGTAATTTCACTAGTTACAGTGCCCCTCCAACCGGAACACAGTAATGCCAGGGCACTGTGAGACGGTATTATTATTATTATTAAAATTCTTTATTGCACAAAAATAAAAATTACATTGCACAATGGGCGGGCTTAATGCCTTAGGCATTCTCTCCCAGCCAACCCTTTTATGGTGGTACAGTATGGTTAGCGTGCTAATATAGATAATATATAGAAATTAAATTAGGAAACTAAAATATATATATACCTACAAATATATATTATACTATACCTATGAATACATATGAATGTCACCTATTAATAAATTCATACAGGATACCTATTGATAAAGGATGTTAAGGAAGTGCTGGCGAGTGAGTTTTTTGAATTTTTCCTTGGAGTCCGCCTTACGAATGTCTATCGGAAGTTTATTCCAGAGTCGGACTGCCTCTACTGTAAAAGAGTTTGTCATGAAGGATGTGCTGTGTTGAGGAGTGGCTAACAATAGATTGTCCGACGAGCAAAGTTGTTTTGAATAGTATCACACATGTAATGATCTGACAACTGATTATGCGTATTTTTTTCTGGTGATTAGAATTTTAAAATGTTTAAAGTAACATAACAACACAGAAGTATTAAACACAAAGTAGTATAATGAAAATGCGACCACTAAAAGGGAGCCACTTTGGTTACTTTCTAGTACATTTTGGTCCGATGCTAATTTTTGAAAAAGAGAAGTGACAGGGCTAGGTAAATATTATATGTTAAAACTACTAGGCTATTTCATTGTTAATAAAACTTTATCGTAAAAAGTAACAAACATTATTTGAAAATGTAGGTACCTATTTCATATTTATTGACACCTTGTGTCTGAATTTTTTTGGTCCTGTCTTACGATTCCATTTTGGCTTGATACTGTCCATCTTGTTCTATAGGAACATCGTTATTCATCTATGCTTAACAACTTGACGACCCCGTGGCTTAGTTGGTTGTGACCCTGCCTACGAAGCTTGGTGTTCCGGGTTCGATCCCCGGCCGAGGCAAATATTTGTTTGACGAACACAAATGTTTGTTCTCGGGTCTTGGATGTTGTGATGTCTTGTATGTGTCCATGCCACCTGCAACACAGGGAGTCCTAGTGCAGGGGTGGGAGTGACTGAATGTTTATAAAAAAAAAAATACTAAAGGTACTTTGCATTTGACAGGTACCAAAGGCGAGACGGCGACGATATTCGACACGCGCACCGGGAGAGATCTGCTCGCGCTGACGCCCGGCATGAGCAACCAGTACGCCAAGAACCGAGCCACTTTCAACCCGACCGACGAGCTGGTGCTGTCAGGTGAGAGTTGCACTCCGCCGCCGGTAGATGGCGCTAAAGTAAGTTATGTTAGTTAGACCGCGCCGCTGCTAGATGACGCTAGATAAAATAGTTGGACCGCGCTGCCGCTAGATGGCGCTAAATAAAGTCGTGTTAGTTGACCGCGCCGCCGCTAGGTTGCGCTAAAGCAAGTTATGTTAGTTGGACCGCGCTGCCGCTAGATGGCACTAAAACATGTTATACTAGTTATACCGTGCTGCTGGTAGATCCGAGAAGAAATTAATTCCACTTGCTAAACGCATGACTAGTACAAAAGCAAAGATACTCGAGTGTTTCTCTCTGAGATCCATCCGAAAAGTAATATTTGTCATCTAAAACTATTGTTATAATATATTTTTTTGCAGACGGCGTGCTGTGGGACGTCAACACGGGCAAGGAAATACACAAGTTTGACAAATTGAATCAAACGCACAGCGGCGTCTTCCATCCTAATGGATTAGAGGTAAGAAACAAGCCTAGCATAATCAGCGTATAACGTTCTCACTGCTGGGTCCCAGCTCAGGCCTACTCTCAGCTGAGAGAGCGAATGAGTCTTAATCCACCACGCCGCATGAAATGAAATTAAACATCGTTTATTTGCTAGAACATAATGTTTTTAAAATGAGATCTTAATTTAAATAAGTCCATTTTATGTCCTGCCGCAATGGGCATGCAAATGTTGAATCTCACTACTAAGCGTGACCTGGACGAATCCAAAGACGCGCCACAAGAGCCACATAGAGTTAGACATACGATCGAACATACATATTAACTTACATACCTACACTAGAAAAACATAATCTTCTTCTTCGAAGTCGGGTAAAAACACCACTTGTACACACAAGCCGAAACAAGAAGAAATTAATTTGTGTTTCAGATAATATCAAACACGGAGGTGTGGGATCTCAGAACGTTCCATTTACTGCGGACGGTCCCCACGCTGGACAAATCAGAGGTATGTCAACCTACCACCTAAACCCCTGAACAAATATAGCTTATGGAAGGGAGAGATGCCGAAGTAGAGTTGGTGTGACTGCATCGACGAAGATCTCAAGGGCATAAGTTTACCACCTGGAGAAGCAAGGCCAAAGTTCACAGCGAGTGGCAGTCCATTGTGGAAGTGGCCAGAACCCATAAAGGGTTGTAGCTGTAGCGCCCAAGAAGGTAGGATATAGCTTATCTAGGTAGGTACTCATTAATTCTATTGAGATAGAAAGATAAATATATAAATATAATATTCTTTATCACCTTAAATTAAATCAAAATAAGATGTAAAAACTAAAATTAAAATCACAAGTCTGGTAGACCGAAGAATTTTTCTTTATTCGGTCATCATCTTCCTGCCCTTATCCCACATTTAAAGGTCTATTAACACATATCAGGGCCGTGGCTGGGACGTGTCAGGGCCGTGGCTGGGCCAAAAATGTGCTTCCGTGTTACGTCAGGGGCTTTCGGTTCACACATCTCAGGGCCGTGACCGGGCCGCGGTTCATATAAAATGTACGACACCGATACTTGACCGTGCTCCGTCAGGAGCATGTCCCGGCTCTTCAAAAAAACTTCTTAAGATTTTCGGCAGAAACGTGAAAATGTCACATTCGCGGCATTAAATTATTTTACAAAACTTGTATTACTTTGAGTGTTTAAGTGTAAAAACGGTGGTTTTTTTATCCATTAAGTGCTCGTGAACGTGTATGAGTGTTGGTGAATAGTGTAATGCTGTAAAACGTGACTTTTCGTGTTGCCTCCAAAACGCCATAGAAGCCTCTAGTAAAGTCGCAACCACCACTACTTTACAGGGGCATGACTTGACATAACGACTCTGACTGATGACAAAATAATCTCTTTAATTACTTGACACTGGCTATATACCTTTGATGTGGAGCCAAAACCGAAGAACATTAAGTTCTTCGGAAAAAAAAAACTACTAAGGCCGTGAACATCTCCCAACTCTATATACATATAGTATTATATATATATATTTATGTATATTACACAATTTATAATATTTGTGTAGGATAATAATCATTCCGTAATGAAATCTGTTCTTCGTGCACTACCCACGCAACTGTTCACAATACACAAAGGTTTAGCTGGAAGATAATGCTACATAGCATTAAGTTCGCCTTTGTACTATTTTTTAAGTGCAATAAAGTATTTTCTATCTATCTATCTATATATCTATGTATCTATGTATCTATCTATCTATCTATCTATCTATCTATCTATCTATCTATCTATCTAACTCTCAGCGGCGGCTCATGCGTATTTGTTGTTATTTTACTGTTTCACGTCGAATTAATATTTTTCATATAATTCTCTTCGTTTGGTCAATGAGTGGTGATTGTTTAGGTGATCTTCAACCCGGCGTGCACGGCGCTGTTCGCGGTGTGCAGCGACCAGGACGCCGAGGAGCGGAGCCAGTTCGACACCAGCTTCAAGACGCTGGACCCCTACGACTACTCCAGCATAGGTGAGTAGTGACCCCTCATATATCCATACTGGTTGTCTGGAAGAGATCGCGTGAGACAAGACGGCCCAAGTTTTATTTGTAAATCTATTGTATAGTGTACAATAAACATAAAATTCATTCTTATACCCTTTGTGATGCACCTAGAATGTAGCGTTGGATACTCTATATCTCCTTTAGACGAGTCTATGGACAAATGTCAAGTTTATATTCGTGTGGTATTCGGAGAAATAAAATAAAACCTTTGTTTTAATTAATATCATTAGATTATTATTTGAATACATTACACATCACATTACGGGTATTTCTTCTATTTATAAATCTTAGAAACGTTGGGGGCGTATTTAAATTGTGTTATCTACTAGCAGTTTGTCTCAAACTTTAAACTCACCCTAAACCCCTGAACAGATTTGACTTATTGATATACATACAAACGCCGATCCGCCCTAGTATCTGAGATCTCACCTCGTTCCGTCAAAACCTTTCGGGGCGTATTCTTCTTCTTAACGTGTCACTAGTTATTTCGAAGCAGTGTGATGAAAGAATTTCAAGTCCGCCTCGAAGAGGCTCCTTTCGTGCACTTGCGCGTATTAGAATTTATTAACAAAGTGTTTTTTAATACCCCACAGGTTATATAAGGCAGGTATCCTCTGGCGAACCACGTGACAAAGATGCGCAGAACGCAATTCGTATGTCAAATTAGTTCTGCGCATCTTTGTAACGTGGTTCGCCAGAAGACAACTTGTTTGACGCTTAGCATAACTCGTTGTGCTCAACGAGTTATGCTAAGTACGTATTGTTGTGTGTTATAGCCACGATAGACGTGAAGCGCAACATCTACTCGCTGGGCGTGTCGCGGCACGGCGCGCAGATCTCGCTCGTCGAGAACATGGGCGACTTCGAGCAGATGCAGGAGTCGTGCGTCAAGGTGTACGACGTGGGCCGCAAGCGGGACCACACCGACGACGCGGTGAGCACACACTGTCACTGCCTCATGGGGCTACAATACGGCCGACGTATCTTGGCGAGTCTGAACATAAGCTACGCGAACTTTAGCGCATGTACATAACTCGTGTTAGAAAGTTTTATTATGTATAATATATCTGTACAAAACCACACAATAATATGTGAAAATAGCGAGCCACGATCAGATGGATTGGATTATGATGGCTAGCCATATATGTAGATCTCAAATCTTTTTTCAGGGAAAGCGACTTCTCCATCATAATCCAATCCATCTGATCGTGGCTCGCTATTTTCACATATTATTGTGTGATTTTGTACAGATATCATTACTTTTTGTAAATAAATGTATTACTATTCAAAGGTATATAGGTTAGGTACCTATTTCTTTTCCTAATAAGGTGTGGGTACCTGCCTTAAGGTAGGTAGTACCTTGACCCATGTGCCGGGAGATTAAAGTGTTTTCCGACAATTTGCATTTTCACTAGCTTGCGTTCATCGGGCTCTAGTAAATAATTTTTAAATTATTGATTTTTAAGTAAGTACATAAAACGATAAAAACAATCTTTCATCATAAAAATGAAAATATCCTGCAAAAATTTGCAAGGCAATTGCTCTCATAATTTGCAAGGCGCTAAATTTACCTCATAAAATCGAATAATTTGAAAAAAAAAAATCTTATAAATTTACTGTTTTCTGATTTTTTCCTTTGTATACACACAATTACCTAGCTGGATGCCAAATTTGAACTTTCTAGGTCATCTGAAAGTGGTTTTACGTCTAGATGTCAGTCAATCAGTGATAAAAATGACGATTTTTGATCGTTAATATCTAAATAACCGTTTAAGCTGTGTTTATGAAATTTGAGTTACTTCATTAACTCCGGGCTTTCAATACATAAACCAAATCTGGTGTGTTTATATTGATTAGTTTTTTAGCTATGACAAGGTCAAAAGTGGCTCCAAATGGTTCGTGTAAACTTACACACAGTGCTACTCGCCAGTTCGCTGGGCCTGACCGTGGTTTGACACACTGTCGTGTGTCGAGATCAACGCGGGCGAAAGTGCGGGCTTATGCTAGTTGGTTTTTAAAAAATAAATTGGCAACATCAGTTTTCTACACGAGTGTACATGCGCGAAAGTCCGCATAGCCTATGTTCAGACTCGCCAAGATACGTCGGCCGTATTGTACTTGCCTTGTCGAGAATATGTGCGTTCTCCTAAATGCTTCAGTCCATATATGATGTCGTCTACATAAAAGTAAAACCATCGAATGATTTTATTACTAGTTTAAATGTAGGTATGCATGTTTTGACGTTACTTGCCTTAATTTCTGCTCTGTGACAGCTAGGTACAGTCGCCTGCAATAATATATATACACATCGTAATTTTCAAAATTATGTCTCCATACTAATTTGCAATAAAATGTACACACCAAAGCAACATAATTATGTCACCATCAACTTGTGTCATAATATTGTAAACAGGTCTTTGTCATAAATAAGTAACCAAACTGAATTTCAAAATTATGTAAACACGTTCAGTTGCATTAACATGTAGTCATTCATTCCTATAAAAAGTTTCATAAATATGTATACAATTTGATATTTGGCAGACAATCAAGTCTTGAGGTCTTTATCATCAAATGGAGTTGATAGGTAGCTCAACTGTTACTGCTCCAACTCGATACCCGATGCAAAATAAAACAAAAGTTAGAGAAGCGAATCAATATGTTAATTTTCAAAATTTTGTTTTTTATAATTTATTTTACCTTACTTTTTTGTTGCCCTTATTACGCAACTCTTTTGCCCGAACAATTTTTTACCCGATTAATTTTAAGGCGTAGAAAGGGCAAATACTTAATGTAAAAAAATCATATATCGCATCGAATCACAATGGAATTATTTTTGGTTTTTGGTGACCCATACTCATAGTTTTCAACCGACTTTTTAAAGGAGGAAGTTCTCACTTCAGCTGTGTTTTTACCCGACTGCCAAGAAAGGGTTATGTTTTTCTATGTTTAGTTTCTAGTTCTATGAGGAGTCCCCAATAAAATAATATGATAAATCAATATTGGTTTTGACCAACGTCCTTAGTCAATATCATACATACATACATTGTTATGGACACGTTCACACTGTACTGTACAATTATATTATTGGCTTACTATACGCTTTAAATTGGTGAGATGCGCTGAGTTCATGCTGTGCTATATCACGTATTTATTTATTATATCACGTCATTTATTTATTAAATAAAAATTAGGGGAAAAAAAATTGGGGGAAACATTTGGGCCAAAAAGAAATGGGCAACAAAAATAGGGAGAAAATTGGGCAAAAAACTGGGGGAAATAAAATTAGGCAAAAAAATATAGGCAAAAAAAAAGAAGGGCAAAATAAGTGGGCAGAAAAAAACGATGAAAATATTATAATTTTTTTTTTTTAATTTAAAAAAAATAGATATTTTTTTTATAGAAAGGACTTAAAAAAAGATTTTAAAAAAGCTAAAAAACATATCTCCAATAAAATAAAAAAATCATTGAAAAAAAAATTGGTTGTCTGTTAAATCGATTTACGGACGACAGTTTAACGTGAAAACGTCATAACAAAACATTCTACCAAAGAACTTGTATACTTTGTATCTAAAATGCCGACTCACACGAAAACCGCGAGCTGAAAGAGCTAGAACTAGTAAGGAGTGTGTCTCGTTCTGTAGGGCGACCATAATTTTTGAACTTTGAATATTTCATTGAGACATAAACAAGCAACCAAGGGAAAATTCAATCTACTCAATAAGATGGCAATGTTATATACATACGTTACTTTGCATTTTTTTTTTTATATTATATTATACATAGGTACATTAAAATATCAACAAAAAGAGGGCGGTGCGCCGCATTCTAGTGAGGTATATCTGACTCAATGGTTTAATACTGTTTCTTTCGGACAGTTATTATTTATCTCGGCAGTTAGGTACCTAACCTACATGACAGCGACTGTACTAAACCTTTCAAATGAATCAGAATAATGTTTAGAGCAAATCGTCTAATTTCGAAAATTGTCCCACTTATTAAAAAAAATATGGCTATGTTAATTTTAGTTGTATGCTGGCAACTGTGTGAACGAGACACACTCCTTAACGAGTGGGTCTCTATCAAGGATTATAAATCCTTATATTTAGATTTAATTAAAAAAGAACTTTATTTCCAAGTCATAAGGTTCAGAATTCTTAATCCTTAAATAAAACAAAATGGCGATTGAGCTCTCTAGAAACATAGTATAGAAGCTCTTTGCATTCTACCTACCTGCTTACTTACCTACCTACCTATCTATCTATCTACCTACCTACCTACCTACCTACCTCCCTACCTACCACACCTACCTACTTTCCTACCTACCTATATACCTACCTACCTACCTACCTACCAGCTCAAACAAATCTATAAGTATCTCAAAAAATACAATGTTAAATCACTGTTTACATTTTTATGACGCCTAGGGTGTATACATAATTTTGAGCATTTAATGACAAAATCCTCAAGACTTGATTGTATGCCAAATATCAAATTGTATACATATTTATGGAACTTTTTAAAGGAATGAATGACTACATTTTAATGCAACTGAACGTGTTTACAAATTTTTGAAATTCAGTATG
Organism: Lobophora halterata; assembly: GCA_932526365.1. Taxonomy (NCBI): domain Eukaryota; kingdom Metazoa; phylum Arthropoda; class Insecta; order Lepidoptera; family Geometridae; genus Lobophora; species Lobophora halterata. The sequence goes on along the minus strand of OW052028.1, from coordinate 3,494,978 downwards.
GTTACATATTTATGAGAGTAATGGTGTTTACTTATTTCTGACAAAGACCAGTTTACAATATTATGACACAAGTTGATGGTGACATAATTCTGTTGCTTTGGTGTGTACATTTTATTGCAAATTAGTATGGAGACATAATTTTGAAAATTACGATGTGTATACATATTATTGCAGGCGACTGTACGCCTGAAGGCGGCTACTTTGACAGCCAGCATTGTCAAAGTCATGTGATTTGGTGTATATCTGAGAGTAAAACTTTGGAATTTGTATGTGGTTACGTATATGTGGATACACTTTTGTTAGATCAATACTTGATACATCGCTCGCCACGTCACCTGTGGGAGGGACCAAGAGGGAGGGATGTGTTCTCAAGACGTTTTGTGTTGCAGGAGGATGACGACGAGGACGATCTTAACGGCGGATCCGAGAACGATGACGGATCCGGATCCGACTCCGACAACGATGACTGTGAGTATGCGCTATCATATGCTATGATGATTCTGGAGCATAGAAAGAGTTTCTGGAGCAGTGATTTTGGTAGAAGAGAGTCCTAGTGTCGCCGTCAGATGGCGCTATAGCCATCTGATATTGACATAAACTCTGACATTAAAGTTAAGTGACGTAAGAATGTGAACAATTTGTCGGTATATTTTCGGTGATGAGACAGTTCGGCTACTTGACGCTAGATGGCGTGAGTAGTCGAACATGCTATCTTACCACACTGTGATGAAATGCCTCTCCGAGCCTAGTTCTCTTTGTGATGTGACAAGCACTTTTCATTGTAACATTAAAACTTGTTGTTTGCAGTGGCGACGAGTCTGCTGCGCGACGCGGTGCGCGGGCTGGCAGAGGGCAGCTCGGGCGGCTCCTCGCCCGAGGACAACGAGCCCGCGCCGCGCCGCCGCCGCCGCCAGCCGCAGAGGCGGGTCAGTACACACACACACACACACACACACACACACACACACACACACACACACACACACACACACACACACACACACACACACTACGTACACAACACGCCACAGTACGTACACAACACGCCACGGTACGTATACAACACACCACAGTATATCCGCGGTGTCAGCAGCTACCTCATTACGTGATGATGACTGAATTTACAATAATGTAAGGACGACGCTCTACTGACACTCCTGAGTCCAACTTCGACCCGTAGGCATTCGGCTAATCTTAAGTATTATTAAAATCATGATTAATGCCTATTTGCACTAAACTGTCAAAGTTCCTAAGCAATTAATTTACTCGCTTGGTAGTTCTTAACAGTCCAGATTCTGACCATTAAGGACTGCCAAGCGAGTAAAGTACTTGCTGAGGAACTTTGAAAGTTTGGTGCAAGTCGGCATATAAGTTTTGCAGCAAGAAAAGTATTTCCCTGCAAACCCCAGTTGCTTCCTATATAATTACACAGTTACAAACCACACTGGACTAGACCACAGTTATGACATGATATCGGAACAAACATCTATCTATCTGTCCTTAAAGGGAATCCTCAAATCCGAATTCCATACAAAATGTTTCGGACAAATACTCAAAAAGTACGCTGTATTATAGTAATTTCTTCACACTATTTGATTCATCCATGTTTTTTGATTTCGTCAACAAAAAAAGTAAGAGGTTTTATACTTTAATTTAGATTTTATACGTGTTTTAAAATTAACCCTACTAATTTAAAAACACGTATAAAATCTAAATTAAAGTATGAAACCTTTCACTTTTTTTTCAGTTTAGCTTTCCATTATCCCTCGTTCCTACTTACAAGTCTAGTACTTAGTTAGGACGAGGTACTCAAAGATTCATCTGATTCGGGTCTTTACTACATAGGTAGTTCTTTTTTATTTTAAGTAAATTAATAAAAGAAAAGAAAACTTTCAACTCATATACAGCATACATTAATTATATACCTACTTAGTTAAAATAGTCTTCAATTTTATAGGTTTATTTTGTAATTTTAGCCTTCATTCATTTCTTTCTTCATTTTATACTACGTTTACTTAAATTTGTACCTACCTTTATACTAAGACCTTTGTAAAATAAATGTTTTTTATCTCTTATCTCTTTATTATTTACTACTAATAAGTAGCATGTGCTTACATGGGATTCAACATAACTTTGTTCTGTTCCAGGCTCCGGAAGGCAACAGCAGCGACACGGACGACGACATGCTGGGAGACATCATAGACTTCGAGATAAACTAACAATAAACGTGTTGATAAAATACTGCGCTTGTTTTACTGATATTTATAGTTCACTAGATTATTATTACTACTAGCTCTACCTACTACTACCAGGGTAGTAGATTTATGCCCGGTATAGACAGACTAAGGCGTTGTCCTAATAGAACGCGATCACGCGACCATCGCAAAATCGCGCGAACGTTGTCGCGCGAATCTGCGATCAAACATACTAACGTCAAATAGGCGTCCAAATTGGCATTCGTGCGACGCGATGGTCGCGTGATCGCGTTCTATTAGGACAACGCCTTATGCAATGTAACATGAAATGAAAGAATTTGCCGTCCACATTGGTGTATCATGCAATGATAGAAGTATTAAATAAATAAATATTTTGGACATTTCACACAACGCTAGCCCCAAACTAAGCAGAGCTTGTACTATGGGAACCAGATGGCTGATAAAATACTTAATGCTTTTTTTTTGTAAATACATACATAGAAAACCCCCAGACTCAGGACAAACACCAATGTTCATCATACAAGTGCTTGTCCTGAAGCGGGAATCGAACCCACGACACAGGCGTGGCAGTCCAACACACTTGCCACTCGAGCAATAGTGTCAAGTAAAGTATAGAATCACAATGTAAAGTATAGAAAAAAATGCTCCAAAAAATAGGCATCTAAATTGCTAACTTCTAGTATATTTGGTCCGATGATTAATTTTCGAAACAAGAAGAACAGCGCAAGTTTGATAATTAAAGTAAAGAATAATAATTCTTTTGGTTTTTTCATTGTTAATAAAACTCCATAGTAAAAAGGAACAAAAATTATTTGAAAATTTAGATACCTACCTACAGTCAGTGTTCGTCATTAGTCAACGTTTAAAAAGGTTATTTCACTTACCTACCAGGCCACCATGAGTCTCAAGGGGTATTTGTAATAACTACCTATACGCGTCTTACTCGTTCGTTCGATGCCTACCTACAAGCACCGAGCGATGGCATGGCTGTGTTCGTCATCATTCCAAGTTACCAGGAAAACATGAACCTCGAAAGGGTGTTTTCTGGTAAATAGTTGCCGGGACCTACTTAGTCCTATGGAACGTTTTTAGTGTAAGTACTCATATTTATTATGAAGATCGATTGGTGTGCCTATGCCTACCTATTACTAATTTACGATCACTGTAACTTGAACCTATCTTCCTACACTAAATAGCCCCATTGGAGTTAAGTACCTAGGTCCTGGCAACTTTTTACAAGAAAACACCCCTTTCGGTCATGTTCACCTGGTAACTTGGACTAATGACGAACACTGACACTGACATTTCAGACACCTCGTCAATAAAAATGATATCTAAGGTAGGTCCCGGCAACTATTTACCAGAAAACACCCTTTCAAGGTTCATGATTTCCTGGTAACTTGGACTGATGACGAACACAGCCATGCCTTCGCTCGGTGCTTGTAGGTAGGCATCGACCGAATATATAGTAAGAGTAAGGTGCGTATAGTACTACAAACACCCCTTGAGACTCATGGTGACCTGGTACGTAGCTCAAGTAGGTTAGTGAAAACCTAACCTACGAATACTTTTCAATTTTAACTCACCAAAGTGGGCATACTAAAACTTTAACTTACTAAAACTACAGTTACACAGAACTAGTGGGAATGAACCGATTTTTTTTGATCCTGTCTCACGTCTCCGTCTTTTGATACTGTATCTTGGTGTTCTATAGGAACAAAGTTATTCATCTATGCATGCAACGTAACACTATTTCCATAGCGTGGACTGTGCATTTCACGCGCACGATACGAGCATTTCAGAGCGCGGAGCGATCCAAACACCATACTCAATTTATTCATAACAGCTTTGTTATAATGTTAAATAATGAAATAAAGTAGGTATGTAAGAGCACAGTACTCTTCGCGTATTCTCTTAAAACTGATGACGCTTCGTTAGCGCGCACGCCGTAAATAGATGCTGCGTCCACACTGAGGAATTGCTTCTTTCATATACTTTTCATTAGTCTGTCTGTACGCATCTTTAGAATTTTACATAAAATTATCTCCTAACTATTCTCGACGTACGGGTAGATACACATAAATGAAACACAATTTAATGATTCAAATTTAATTAAAATTCTAAATACATACAGTGCTACCGCGAAATACAATAATACTGAAAACAAATCACTGGAATGGACTAGCATAGTTTAGCCAAAAAATCCAAACTCAATCAAAAAGACAGATTAAGCGGAAATCTAACATTTATAATAAATAAAGTAGGTAAATATAATCTTGTAAAACCATAATTAAAATAAGACATGGAATGTGAGATCAAAAATGTATAATTTATCACATATCTTCATGTGACAAAGTTTTGAAAATTAAAAATTATTAATAATTCAATATTCCAATAATAATATTGAGCTAAGCGTGATCTAACCATATTACGCTAAATTATTTTTGCCTTTATTATTTGTATATCAAGCAGGCGAATGCGCGTGCATTCACTAGTCTAAAATAAAAAGCAAGTGAAGCCGCCGGCGAAAGTTACTATAATATACAGGGTGAATTTTTAAACCGCGTTTGGATGGCCACATCGTTAAGTATGGGGAATATCGAAAAACCGCTCTAAGGACCCTCGAGACCAATTTCGATGAAAAACTATAACTCAAAATCAACTGGTTTGATTTCCGGATAGGGTAATTGATTTTTATAAAATCTTAGTATGCAGTATTAGTAGTTTTAATGAAAATCGATCCCAAGGCAGGGTCCTTAGAGCGTTTTTTGATATTCCCCATACTTTACGATTTAACCATCCAAACCCGGTTTAAAAATTCACCCTGTATATTAAAGTAACTTCACTTGCTTTTTATTTTAAACTAGCGGATGCACATAATAATACATCCAGAATCAAGACAAACACCGATGATCATAACTCAAAAGCGGGAATCGAACCCGCGACACCATCACACACACCACTCGACCATCCGTGTCGACCAGTTGCTAGTTGGATGGTAGGATGGTATGTAGTTCACTGTCGCTGTCGCAGTGCGGTATGCGGCCGTGGCACAGCGGTGTGCGGGCGCGCCAGCCGGGACGCGGGCCGCGGGTTCACGCTCGAGTACGACAGCAGGCGGTCGGATAAGTCCGGCGGTTCGATCTGCAAATACAATAGTTCAATAGTATTTATTGGTAAAAATAATTATTACAAGTCAAAAACTTAAGTACTTGGCTGTATAATGTACTTATACACGTCTTTTAATAGTAAAATTAATTACATAAGTAAATTTAGAGAAAAACCAGAAAAATAATTCATAAAAATAAGTCAATTCACAATAAATTAATTAATTACAATAAATTATCAATAGATTTAGAATTAATAAATTCCTCGAAAGAATAGAATGTCTGCTCAAAAAGCCAGCGTTTTAATTTGGCTTTAAAATTGAACAAGCTTTCGGCGGCTTTAATGTGTTTTGGGAGCTTGTTAAAAACTGTCGGCCCTATGACGTGGCTCAGCTTGGCGGACTTCGCCAGGGTTCGAGGAACGGCCGCCAGGCTGCCCGCTCCTCGTGTGTTGTACGAGTGCATGTCGCAGTTTCTAGCGAAATTTTTGAGCTCGGTTCTCACGTACACCGCCACTTGCAGGATGACAATACAGGGCAGCGTGAGGATACCGAGAGCCTTAAAGTGAGGTCTAGCAGAGACATCGCGACGAATGCCGACGAGTGCACGTATGGCACGTTTTTGCATGCGAAAAGCACGCTCCCAGTCGGCAGCGCGCCCCCACAGCTCAGCGCCATATTGGATCGTGGAATGCACAGTCGCACAATAACAAGAGCGTGCAACCTCCGCAGACACCACTCTAGTCAGTCACCCTCCGAAGAGCGAAGCAGGCGCTTCCAATTTTACCACAAAGTTTTGTCTATGTGACTCTCCCAAGTGAGACCTTTATCTAGCTCGAACCCTAGGAACGTCGTGGTGTTGGTTTCGTCAATACTCGCCCCGTCGATACGTACATTTAGTGGCCTATACGCACGTCCGGAGAGATTAGAGTGCATAAAATGGGTCTTTTTCAGGTTAAGCCTTAAACCATTCATTCTGAACCACTTATACAAGTGAGCGTTCGTCTCGTTTAGTCGTTCCTCGAGATCGTCAACAGTTTTTGCAGTAACAATTGCGGCCACGTCATCCGCGTACATCAGTACCTCCGCGCTCGTCACCGCGTCAGGTAGGTCGTTCAGGAGGAGGGAGAACATAATGTTTGATACGGACGAGCCTTGCGCTACACCCATTTTTGGGGTTAGTGGGTCGGATTTTACATTTCCTCCCACTACTACCTGGGATCGATCGCGCATCATAGCCGTTAGTACGGCGTATGAAGCGCCATCGATCCCGTAGTGTTTCAGTTTTGCAGCGAGGACGGCGTGGTCGGCGACATCGAACGCTTTGGACAGGTCACAGCACAACACGGCGTCCTGCTGCTTGCGCTCGCGCGCGGCCAGCACCTGCCGCACCACCTCGCGCGTCAGAGACGTCGTGGAGCGACCCGCGCGGTACGCGTACTGCCGCGGGGACAGGGCGTCCGTCACCGATAAGTGCTCAGTCAAGCGGGAACTTAGACCATTTTCTAATATCTTTGCTATATTTGTATTTGTATTTTATATTTAAAAAGATAGAAGCTTACAGTTCTTAACCAAAACACTTACTACCTTAAACTAAAACTTAAAAAAACTAATAAACTCTGGATAATATTTCTAATTTTATCATTAAATATATCGACATGCTGGTGCTCGTGGATAAATTCATTAATGAGCGCGAGTGCTCTGACCGTAGGAGCGTTGTCCGCGTGGTGGGTCCGCGACACGCAGGTATAGAACAGATCGTGGCGCCGACGGCCGGTACGCAAGTATTTGTTCGGCACATACAGAGACATGCTACCTAATGTGTTCGGATCATTTACCCTATTTTGCAGGATCAGACAGTAATGTATAGCTAGATTCAGTTTCCGCCTTAGCCCTAGTGTATCCATACCTATCATTCCTGACACGAATAAGGATGGGTAAAGGAAAGGATAGTACCCATACCGTTGCTTATAGACATATCTACAGAATTTACGTTGTATCCTCTCTAGCATCATGGTATACTTTGCCTCACGGGGGTCCCACACAATAGCGCTGAACTCTAGCTTACTACGGACAAAAGCAATATACATATATATATAGCGGGGATTATAGATACCGGCCTATAGCCGTCTATATCTTCCCGTTTGCCCTTTCCTTTAAATATCGGGGACACCTTACTTATTTTTAACGTTGACGGGTATGTACCTTCTTCCAGACATGCATTGTACAGGTTGGACAGAATTGGGGCCAGCGTTTTCATGGCAGTTCGAAGAAGTTCCATTGATAAACCATAAATGTCTTTGGAACGCTTGGCAGGTATGACAACAGTTCCTATTTTTAAAATATCGTCGGCCGAGAAAGCGCGCAGTTCAAGCTGGCACCATCCGCACCGGGGGCGCCGCGTCACCGCTGCGTTCAGGAATCTTGCATTCATCGCATTTACTACATACATCCTTAGCTGATTGGAACTTGCTTCCATCGGAATTTGTTATTATGTCGGTAAACATTATTTTAGGAAAGTTATTTTTACCTCTTTCCTTGTTTACCACATTCCACATAGTTTTTGATTTACTACAACTATTTTGTATCATGTCAGTATAAAAAGATTTCTTAGTCATATTAATTAGAATGTCAAGTTGGTTATTTAGATTATCTAGGTATAAATAAATTAATTGATTAGGAGATACATAATTTAAGTGCGTCATGTCAATTATTAATGATCTTAAATTTTGTACATCAGTGGTCAACCATGATGAGTCACGGTTCCTCCTATTTACCCTTTTTAAAGGAAAGCAGATATCATATTTGTTTCGGATTATATCCATCAGTACTGAGGCAAATTCCTCAGCTGCAGCCGATTGAAATTTTTTCCACAACGCTGTCAAGTCTACGCTCTCCAAGGATGCAATAAAATTGACTCGATTCACTTCCGACATATTCCTAGCTAGGCGTGTAAGAGGTGGCGGTGTCCGCCGCGAGCACAGCAGCTCGCCACGGATCGCCAGGTGGTCGCTAAGATTAGTGACAATCGGCTCAGTCCTTACAGTCCCGGCCGGCAAGTTTGTGTATAGGTGGTCTAGGCATGTAGATGTTGTTGCTGTGATCCTAGTCGCGAAATCAACAAGATTTGCAAGGCCGTGGGCCGACAGTAAGTCACACAATTTTTTGTTCTCAGAAGTCATACCATCCAAACAATTCACATTAAAGTCTCCTACCAAAACACAGCTATTTTTCAGCTCGCTTATTTTATCGAGCAGGCCTTCTAAATGAACAAAACTTCCAGATAAAATAAAAATCCAAGAAAATGATCATGACATTTTTGAAATTAATTTAAAAGAAATGCTTTTAAAAAAATGCTATTACGAGTTGCAAGATTTTATAAACGATTCATTTAGTGACTTAACAATATAGTTAAAAATATCGGCCCGTCTCTATCATTTGCAACACCCTATCCGGGTAATATTGTGTAGCTGTACTTTATTTATTTGACCTACTAAGACCTAAAATGTAACCTGCCCAATATTGCAAATAAATACTGAATACTGAATACTGAATACAAAATAATCATTCGCGCATACAACGTTCGTTCTATAGATACATAAAATCGTCACATCAAATTCAACAAGGTTGATTGCACTTATTTCTAAATATTGCTCAACGCATAATAATATCAAATCTACATTTTCAACACATTTGATATTGTCTTTGACATATAAACATGAACCGCCGTGCGCGAGTGATTTCCTACAATAGCTAGACACTTTACCACCCACTTAGGGCTGCACTCTCAAGCAACCCGACTCTGAGGAGAGTTCCTCTCGCCGCCGTCCTCGAATCCCGCTGAACTCTGTGCCTGGCCAGAGTCGTTTAGTGCGGACACGACGACTCTGTGCAATTACGAGCTTAACGCGGAAGTCGTATTATTAGATCGTTTAGAAGTCGGTAGCGTTCGTAACTCCATCTCTCTACCAATATCGTAACGTTCATTTCGTTTGTGGTGTAGGACCACTAACTTCATGCAAACCGTTGTTTAAAAATCTACAGACATTAACTCTACCAGGTCTCTACATATTTCAAGCAGGTTGTTTCGTAAGAGAAAATGTCCACTTATTTGATAAATACGAGGATCAGCTAAACTCTAGGGTAAAACTTAGAGACCCAACCAGGCTAGTGGTACCAGCTCGCAGGACAGCTCTTAGTAGTAAAAATAGTTACAACATGACTGTAAAAATATTTAATCAAATTCCTAAAACTATAAGAGAACTACCTATTAAACAATTTAAAACTAAACTTTATAAATGGTTACTTGAGAAATGCTTTTATAATCTGAATGAATTTTTATCCTAATGTGTTATAAATATTATCTAAAATCTACTCTATTATTATACTATTATCTTTTGTTATAACCACTACTATATTATAACCTGTTAAAAAAGTTAGAAAATTATTTTAAGTTAAAATTTGCATGTCGACTACCGACGAAATATGTGATACTATACTATTAATATAAGACCTTGTAATGACCAAACTTCAGGCAAATAAATTTAATTTAATTTCATTTCATTTCATGTGTAATCTTTCTCCCTGCCTCAAATTCTACGCCTATAGTTTATAGAATTTACAGTCCATTAGATAGATTAGAACAGGACCAGAGTTCGTGATCGTGTTCATTGCTGGTAGCCGTCAATACTGATACACTTTAAATTGCTATCCGTGAGCCAGTGCTCAATGATTGCGAGAATTTACATAACAAGCTTTTGTTTTGACTTAAACTTTTATTAAGTTTTCCAGAGTTTAATGCCTACTTCCACCAAACTGTCAAAGTCTCTAATCAATTACTTGCTTGGTAGTTCTTAACAGCCCAAATTTATGCTTACTTGCACCAAACGGTAAAATTCCATTAGCAATTACTTTACTCGCTTGGTATTTCTTAACGGGCAGAATCTGGACTGTTAAGATCTACCAAGCAAGTAAAGTAATTGCTTAGAGACTTTGACAATTTGGTGCAAGTAGGCATAAGAGCCTAGACGAATCGGCGTTTATGTATGTACTGTACAGGTCTGTTACCGAAAGCTGGCATGTACAACACATTAACACGTGCGCTTGTGTCTGTGAATAAAAGCGCGACGTGACGTCGCACTTCTTCTTATCGTGTCACTAGTTCTTTCGAGTGGTGAAAGGACTTCAAGTGCGCCTTGAAGAGTCGTACTGCAAGCGCATCTTGAAAAGTCTGTCTGTCTCTCTCGCGCGCGTGCCAGCTTATGAGTATGAAGGAGACAGTATTTTTGTTTTTGCTACTTTTATAAATTGTGAAATAGTATAGTGAAATTGCACTGTGAGTACTTTGACAGCGCCAGCTTTCGTTGACAGACCTGTACATATGTTATTGAGACAATTAATTAGGCGTGTTCATTAGAGTTTTTATTACTTATCGAATCAGTCGTTTGATTTTTTTTTCATTTATTCTCAAACAATTTTTACATTGTGTCGGAAATATAGGTATGATAAAAATGGTACACATTGGTACTGACTGATTGATCTTATTTCAAAGACGAATCGATGATGTTTGTATGTAAGACGGACGATAACTCTGGAACCGCTTCTCCGATCTTCATAAAATTCCACCAGTGGGTAGGTTAGTTCAATATAGTTCTTGATTTCGTAGATGAGGTATATCGGTTCAGTGGTTTAGGAGATACAGACCTGTTTGAGCGGCGGCGCGGGCGCGCGGTGCGGCGCCATATTGTTGCCGGTGTAGGCCACGCAGCGCACTTGCCACTCGCCCAGCTGCTCGTTCCAGTGCACGTACTGGTCGATCAGCGTCTGGAACAACACGGAATAATAATATTAAAATTTTCTCGATCGGATGTAGGTTTATAATAAAAAATCAACTTAAAATAAAAAAAATGATGTAGAAACAATACTGAAGAAAAAAATGGTACAATGGGCGGCCTTATCGCTAAAAGCGATCTCTTCCAGGCAACCTTGGGATGGACTCGAAATATTTGAACAAAAGAGGACGGCGGCGTACAAATACCTACTAGGAAACTAAAATATTTTAATGAAAAACAATATAAATATGACTAACTTTATGCAAAACATATCAGTTATTAATTGAGATAGACACTATCATTTCCCGTCATATTAGCAATAATACAACGTGACTTCCTGTCTTTAGTCTTAATTTCTAGCCAACTTCCGGACTTTCAACATCACCAATAGGCATTCATTTTGTGTCATTGGCGTTTTGTTTCCCGTCGAGTGCGGTTGTCTGAGCCATACGCTCTATCAACCATGTAAAAAATATATTTTATTTTATAGATATACAATGTTTTTTTAAACATTATTTTACAAAACTAAAGGAGCATGAAATATTTGAGACTCGCTTCATTACGTCACCACGATGAAATAAATCATTGAGTATGCGCTGTTTCTTGGGTCGGATTTTTTGTTTTTGACCGAAGAAAAATCGGATCACGGCGGGTGAAGCGAGCCGCGGTTTATATTGCGGCTCGCTTCGCTCACTGCGATTGTATGCTGGTTTATACTCATTTAGCAGCATTTTAAATCTAATCCAGAAATAAATATAATGATTGGGTTAACATAATTTAAACTGAACTAAAGTAGCATGGAAAAAAAAAATTGCAACCAAATTGGACCGGCCACTGCAGTTTTCAGTTCACGAAGTCAAAATTATTAGAAAAGCACTTCTCCCCGTCAACATTTCTTTAAAAAAATGGCACGTTGGTACAAAAAGATCCACCATCCCTGTGCTAGAGTAAGTACCTGGTACTCCTTGGGTATGTAGGCGTCCAGCACGAGGTCGGCGAGCTGTATCTCGCGGCGCAGCGCGCGGACGGAGTCAAGGATGCCCTCCATCTCGCGCTGCTGCTCGCGCTGCTGGTCCGCCAGCTCCGCCTGCGGACGACGTTCATGTTAAGTAAGGCGCTTCACAGACATGTATACATTTTCAAGCTTTCGCATTTATACTACTATCATGCTATCATCAAGGTAAAGCAAAGCATTACCTCTTAAGGCCAATCCTCAAATCCAAATTCCATACAAAATGATAAACTTTAATTTAGATTTTATACGTGTTTTTAAGTTAGCAGGGTTAATTTTAAAACAAAGGGAGGTAATGTTGTATGAAACTCCCAAGGGTAGTAATGTGACTTGAATTTGAAACGTCAAATTCGTGTGGTATCTCGTGGAAAACTAAGTAAAAGAACGGCATTGTGAAAAGGTTATTTCGAAAATCTAACTGGCCACCGTAAGCAGAACTCATAAAAAAAAAAGGCGCGTCTTCAAAGATTGTGAAACAAAAGATGGTGTTCGCTGCTGGAGCCCTGGCTTTTTATTGCCTTGCAAAAGGTGTGAAAAGTAGAGTATGCTCCTCTGGGATAAAGCCTGTCTTCGTCTAAGGTAGCTTGAACCCCTCGCGTCACCCACTCTACATAACTCCTGAGCGAAGCGAGGGTGGCATATTGAACCCTGAGCTAACGAGGGAGTTAACTGAGTCCCTCGTTAGCTCAAGGTTCAATATGCCACCCGCGACATAAGACTGCTTTATCCCTTTAGTGCATAATCTACAAATTCCCATTGATTTAAATTTTTGGAATCAATTTTACACCCCAGAGTTTTGAAATCAAGGGGAAAAATCAAGGGATTTTGGGACTTACCAAATTAATATTAATATAACATTCCACAAATATGAATAAATAAAGCAATATCAGTGCGTTACCTTGGCGGAGTTGAGCAGCTGCACGGCTCGCTTCAGCTTGCGAGTCTTGGCCGAGTTCTCCTCCTGGAGGCTGGAGTACCGCTCCTCCAGGTCTAGACGTTCAGCCTAAGGAAATTTCATTTCATTTCATTTTATTTATTGACAAACGAGAAGAGGTTTTTTAAAGATAGAGATAAAGATAATTTATTTGCCAAAACACAAGTACAATATATGGTCTTAAATAAATTGGTGTCCTAAATATGTTCGACCTTTAGTTTAAGGCGTGCAAATTTTGTCATATTATTTAAAAAAAAAGAGAGTTTAAATAATTGGTTTTTTTTCTGAAATTACTTGGTTTGGTTCTGAAAATCACTGTATCAAGACCCTAAAATATACATCAATATATATGTTTTCGGGTCGAGCGCAGCGATCCGCAATTTTTTCCAGTTTATTTGGGAAAATGGGTTTATCAGGACCCAAAATCACCCAACAAAACAAACTTGATTGCATTGAATGATTTTATACAAGTTTAATTTAGTCCTGAAAATCATATAATCCGAATCCTTAAATACGTAATATCAAATAATATTTGATTGCGGCTCGCTGCGGTCGCCACATATTATGTTATCAGGGCGACCGCAGCGAGCCGCAAAAAAAGTCAGGCCTTTAGATAACTAGGGAAAATAGCTTTATTCAGGACCCAAAAAACAATGAGTGTGAGCTATGCCTCAGGCAAAAATAATAGAAAAATTCAACCTAATCTACCAATCTGCGGGTGACTGCGCTACGCCGTGTGACTGCGTTCATAATTTTTGAAAAGTTTACAATTTATCGGTTTTTAAACCGTTAAAAATTTTAAAATTTAAACCGTGAAATTCTAAAAACGATAATTTACAATTACCGTTTTTAGAATTTCACGTTTACATACATTATTATCAGAGACTAGTAATTACCTAGTCCATCATATTATAGGTACATTTTCCGGACAAATATTTGCGATGTACAGACAGCGTCAGAGATAAGTATCCCCCTTGCACAAGAGACCCAGCTATAAATCCTTTCCAAAAATTGTAATACTTAAAATTATTTTTAGGCTTACATACGGTTATACAAATATAATCAATTTTTTAAATGCAAAACTTCTCCATTCGTCGCGACGGTGATTTTAAAGGGATTTGAAGCTGGGTATTATAATGCAAGGGGGATACTTATCTATGACGCTGTCTGTACATTCTTCGACCTGAGTTTTTGTGCTTTCTGTGTCATAAGTCTACCTATAATTTTTAAATATGCACAGGCAACAATGTAGACTCGATTTGGTTTTAGATTAGTATATTTTTCATAGCATATACAGGGTGTGTCGTAATGAGTGGATAATCCTTCAGGTGCGGGTGGGGGACTTCAGGACTGATCAGAAAATGAAATTAAGTACCCAGTAAAAATCCCACGGATTTCGAGTTACTGGACGTTTTCGAAACTTGATTTTTGTTTACCTTTGTCCATTGTTTTTGCTGCCAAGGTTACAAAACTTGGAATTTTTATAATTTTTTTAGTTAGAGTTTCCTGGATAAGTGTGCTATCGAATGGTATTTCTTGTTTTTGTGCCACAGGTACAGTTTTGGTACAGCATTATTTAGCAAAGAAACAAAATTTGTTTCATTTTCTTATTTTAGTAAATTAGTTTGTTAGAACATGCATTTTGTTTACAAAACTCTAATTCACCAAAAAAAAAAATTGAAATGAAATTTTATCGAACTTTTTATTTGAAAAAACGACCTTTTCCCGTCTTAACAGGGATTTTCGTTGAATTGGTAGCTGGAAACACCAAGTGCTATACCATTTCAGAATACCAATGAAGTAGGCAAGTTTTTCACAAATTTGTCACTAGGGTAACTGTACATTTTTTTTGCACCACAGGGGATCAAACTTTTGGAAAAAAATGAGCAAAACACATTTTCTTTGCTAAATATGCTGTAGCAAAAAAACTGTACCTGTGGCACATAAACAGGAAATACCATTCAATAGCACAGTTATCCAGGAATAAAGTATTCCTGGATCTATTGAATGGTATTTCCTGTTTATGTAAAAAGAAATTAAGAAAATTCAAATATTTGTAATCTTGGCAGAAAAAAAAATGGACAAAGGTAAAAAAAAAAATGGAAGTTTCGAAAACGTCCAGTAACTCGAAATCCGTGGGATTTTTACTGGGTACTTAATTTCATTTTCTGATCAGTCCTGAAGTCCCCCACCCGCACCTGAAGGATTATCCACTCATTACGACACACCCTGTATAATAAAAAAAAATTAACTGTGAGTCTAATGTTAAATAAATAAAAAAAAAAATAAGTGAAGTGAGTAGTGTTATAGCTCACCTCTTTCTTGAGCAGCGAGTGTTGCAGTCTCAGTTCGTTGGCGGTGCGCTGTTCCAGCTCGCGCGCCGCCTGCTCCAACAAACATCTTTGCGCGTCGGCCTGTGTTACACAAATATATTTTTAACACTTTAAACCATATTAATTTCATATTATTCAACCGTCTTCAAAAAAAGGAGGAAGTTCTCAATTCGGTTGAATTTTTTTTAATGTTGGTTACCTCAGAACTTTTTTGCACAGAAGATAGAAAGCACGAATCGCTTTTTTTTGTCTATGCTTTGTTAATTATACCAATTTGATAAATTCGGTTTTTTTGTTTGAGAGATTATACTTTCAGATTGGTCCCATATAAATTTTATCAAAATTGGTTCAGTTTAGTTTTTAAATCAAAATAACTGAAAAAAATAATTATTGGAGTGAAAAAAATGCGTATTTCGCTTCCCTTTGACTTTTCAGTGGTGCCTACGGTCACTAGAACAGTCCAATTAAATTCGCTTGAATACTTTTATTAATTTTGCTATCAGTTTTATCCGAATTATCCGGATACTGTTGCCTTAATTATTCGGATATGCAAATGGGGCGGATATCCGGATTGCAAGCCCTCTTGCAAGAACAAACCTTGTCCAGTAGATTTTCTCCGCCGACAAGTACTTTGGACTCGAGACGTTGAAGCTTGTCTTTCAATTCTTCTTGCTGTTTTCTGTTCGAAAAAGCAGTTTATTAGTTACCCAACTTCGAAAAAGAGTATAGTGCATTTAGGGGTGTGGGTGAGTATGTGTCTATTCTTTGTCTTAGCTGGAACTAAGGCTTTCATCCCGGGAGTCTCGGTCTCGAAAATTTCGAGAGTCTCGACTATTTTTCGTTATTTTCGAGACTCGAGACTGGATGGTTTCGGTACCGGGAATAACGAGACTTTCGATACTTATAAAAATCTTAACAATATTCAGTGTAGATAGCCCTTAGTATAATCTAAAACAAGGATAAGACATAGTGGTATAGTCTTATGACTTTAGCTTACCAAAAAGGGCAATTAAAAAAAAAAAGTAATATGTGTGGAATGAATGTAAATGTAAATGGACTCCCTTTTCCGCACTTGGACTCCTGTTGGTCCTTTGTGCGTCGGATTTCCTGACTAATAGTTTAGCCAGCCTTACTCCGCCCAGAAGCACAGAAGTTTCCTGGGTTCTTCGCAGGCTTCGCGGAGTGACCTCGGGTTTTTGAGGATTTCCTCTCGTTGCTTTGCCACTCCCACGCATTCCAGGATAACGTGGGCGAGCGTTTCCTCCTCGGTCAAGCAGCCTCTACAGAGTGGGCTGTCTGTGTTTCCAATGTTGTGCAGATGTTTGTTAAGCAGGCAATGTCCTGTGATAGTACCCACAATGATTCTTAAATCTAGTCGTTTCAAACTAAGTAAACGTCTAGTTAGACGTGGTGCAAGTTGCGGAAAGGCCATTCTTGATTGTTTGCACTTCTTGGTTTGCCGCCAGCGCTCACTGTGCTGTGTCTTTTCTCCAGTGCTCGGTGGCATTCGTTAACGAGCATTGAGTCGCAAGTATTGCTATCTAGTGCTTTTAGTATAGCCATACTATCGGTTAGAATTCGTTTATTTTGATTTTCGATTTTCCTCCGAAGTATGGTGTTTGCTGACTCGGTGATCGCTACACATTCGCATTGGAATATGGAGCTGTATGCACAGCTCGAGAGTCATTGATATGTTTATATTGTAATCAAATGAAAGGCCCCTGTACCTTCGTTGGTTTGTGTGTGTATGTGTGGAATGAGGAACCATTTCGAAGAAAAACGCAAATTTTGATAAATCAGGAACATCGGACATCACCGAACATCATCAAATACTGGATTGTAAAGATAAACTGTGATGTGTTCGCTAATACGCCATAAAATGCCTAAATGCCATTCCTATGAGTGTGCCTTTATGTACTATTAAATTAGTCTCGAAAGTCTCGTTTTTCCCGGGAATTTCGAGACCGCATCGAGTCTCGATTTTTTTTTCCCGGGACTCAGAAAGTCATCGAGACTGAAAGCCCTAGCTGGAACTGACAGTTGTGTGAGTCACTCACTTGGTGCGTTGTAGCTCAGCTCTCTTCTCCTCCAGCACTTTGCGGGCGAGGTGAGCCTTCTCACGGTTTAACTTCTCCTGAAACAATATAAAAAGTGAATAAGTATTAATCGAGCTCGGAGGACAAGATATACCTCCTCATCCTCCTCAAGTACCTCCTCAGACACAAAATCTTCCTCAGATACCCCATCATCCTTTTCATCGTCTTCAAACACCTTATCTTCATCACATACATACCTCCTCTCCTCATCCTTCTCAAGAACCTCCTCAGATACGTGATCTTCCTCAGATACCTCCTCAGATAACGCCTGTTCCCTCTCTGATACCTCCTCATCCTCCACAGATACCTCCCTACCCTCCTTACCTCCTCCTGCTCTAGTTCAAGTATGACGTACCTTCTCCTCGCGCCGCAGCTTACGTCGCATCCTCCTCTCCTCCGGGTCGAGAGCGTCCATCTCGGGGGACAGCGTATCGTCCGACAACTCCTCATCCTCTTCAGAGACCTCCTCACCCTCCTTACCTCCTCCTACTCTAGTTCAAGTATGACGTACCTTCTCCTCGCGCCGCAGCTTGCGTCGCATCCTTCTCTCCTCCGGGTCGAGAGCGTCCATCTCGGGGGACAGCGTGTCGTCCGACAACTCCTCATCCTCCTCAGATACCTCCTCCTCCTCTTCCTCCCCTACAACCTCTGGAATACAAGATATAATCAGTCTGCACACATAGATTTTTTTAACAGAAAAATCCATTGGTAAACGAGTAGGTTCGAACTCACGACCTTCGGACCGAAAGTCGAGGCATCTCCCACTTGGCAAACAGGGCTTTTTAGTTTGTCCGAAGTCCGAACCGACCTAAACCAGTCGAAACGTACGTGTTGGAATCTGGACGTAGAGACTTGAAATTTGGAGTATATGACGAATTAGACAAAATTGGATTCTTTCTTACCGTTTTCGTTTTCTTCCAACTGCTTCTTGAGTTGGTCGATTTCTTGTTGGAATCTAAAACAAAGAATAATATTTTGATTTAGAAGCAACAAATTCCGTATCATGATGAATTGCCAGAAATGACAGCGGCCGAATTGCGAGACAGTGATAGTGCAATTACACACCTCACCCCGAGGGAAGAGGCTATATATAGATTTATGTCGCTCAAAAGTAACGGACGTTATTTATATTTATTTAGAAATGTGCAACAAAAAACCAATTCAATCCAAACAAGTGTTCATGTGTAAAACCTTGCACAATAGTAGATTATGCACTAAGGGGATAAAGCAGTGTCTTATGTCGCTGGTGGCATATTGAACCCTGAGCTAACGAGGGACTCAGTTAACTCCTGAGCGAAGCGAGGGGGTTATGTAGTCCTGAGTGACGCGAGGGGTTCAAGCTACCCAAGACAAAGACAGGCATAAAGCCAGCCCAGAGGAGCATACTCTACTTTTCACACCTTCTGCGAGGCAATAAAAATCTAGGGCTCCGAACTCAGCAGCCAACACCGTCTTTTGTTTCACAATCTTTGAAGTCGCGCCGTTTTTCTTTTTTTATGAGTGGCCAGTTCGATTTTAGAACAAACCTATTTACAATGCCATATGGGCGTTCTTTTACTTAGAGGTTTCCACGAGTTTCCACACGAATTTGACGTTCCAAATTCAAATCACATTACAACCCTTGGGAGTTTCATACAACATTACCTCCCTAGAGAGGTAATGCTTTGCTTTACCTTGATGATAGCATGATATGTAATTGTACATTGTCGAGCAGGTGGTGTGAAAAGATTTTTTTTTCTCTGAATATACCCCTGGTACTACTCGTTTAAATTAGTTTAAATCTCTCTACTAAATGCACAGATTAATACTTCTTCTTATCGCGTCACTAGTTCTTTCGAACCAGTGTGGTGAAAGGATTTCAAGTGCGCCTCGAAGAGGCTCCTTTCGTGCACTCGACACATGTTTTCGAACTTTTGGTTCTACGAATACCGGTTTCGTCACGATGTTTTCCTTCACCGTTGCGAGAACGTGGGATGCATGTACATAATTTTTTTCGACAGAAATACCCATTTGCGCATGACTGCCACCGGAATTCGAACCCGCGACCATCAGATCGCAAGGTCCTTGCCTCATCCACTCGGCCACCGCGTCCTCCCATCAGATTAATACTTAAGTTTATGTAAAGTGTGTCTTTTTAGCAAATAAATAATTTTTTCACTTCTCATGCTCGTAAAGATCAACTTCGTGCACGCTTTAGGGGGAGTAAACTGCATTTTTAGGCCTGGGGAAAAAAGTGATTGCTTATTGTAATAGGTTTCATGCCGGAAGTTGAGAACTTTATTCACATTTCGAACTTCGATCCTTCATAATACCCAAAGATCAAGGTATTATGATGGACCTTAACATAACAATTTTCGAATTTAAAATATCGTGGTAACATTGTATGGCTGCCTCAGTTTTTTAATTATAAAATAGGCGTTCATTTCAGTTCAGTTTCCTCGCAATTAAAAATTATAAAAAATCTTGCGTATATCTCGGTCCTGAACCCCATTTTATACTCGACTTGAAATGTTTTGCTTCATTCCCTAGGTAAACAATAGTAGATTATGCACTAAGGGGATAAAGCAGTGTCTTATGTCGCGGGTGGCATATTGAACCCTGAGCTAACGAGGGACTCAGTTAACTCCTGAGCGAAGCGAGGGGGTTATGTAGTCCTGAGTGACGCGAGGGGTTCAAGCTACCCAAGACAAAGACAGGCTTTATCCCAGAGGAGCATACTCTACTTTTCACACCTTCTGCGAGGCAATAAAAATCCAGGGCTCCGAACTAAGCCGCTAACACCGTCTTTTGTTTTACAATCTTTGAAGTCGCACATTTTTTTTTTTTCTATGAGTGACCAGTTCGATTTTAGAACAAACCTTTTTATAATGCCATATGGGCGTTCTTTTACTTAGAGTTTTCCACGAGGTTCCACACGAATTTGACGTTCCAAATTCAAATCACATTATTACCCTTCGGAGTTTCATACAACATTACCTCCCTAGGTAGGTAATGTTTTGCTTTACTTTGATGATAGCATGATATGTAATTGGATATTGTCGAGCAGGTGGTGTGAAAATAATAGTTATTTGTTCAACAAGTGAGTTCAAAGTTATTTTTTGTTACGAGTGCAGAGTTTAAATCACGAACTAGCGAGTAGGCTAAAATTGAATCACGAGTGTAGCGAGTGATTTAAATATAGCCTACTGAGTGATTTAAAGGCACGAGACATACAAAAATTTGCTCTCGTGTGAAACATGCAACTTTTCACCTCTACTAGCGAGAAAATGTATAGGTAGTTTTTTCAATCTCAGGTGCGGTAATTTTTGTAGTTAGACAATTAACATCATCGCGGGATGCACTAATTATTCGTGATAAACGTCATTCATTAATTCATTCATTCGCCTAGTGTAGTTTTTTCAGCGCCGAAGCGGTGTTCGATATTCGAATTAGTTTTCCTCACGCTCGCAGCAAAAATGGATTTTGCTGCGAGTTTTTACGCACCAAAAGCACCCTTTTCGTGCTGGAGAAGTGAAAATATTTTTTCACACCACCTGATCGACAATGTCCAATTACATATCATGCTATCATCAAGGTAAAGCAAAGCATTATCTACCGAGGGAGGTAATGTTGCATGAAAGTCCCAAGGGTTGTAATGTGATTTAAATTTGGAACGTCAAATTCGTGTGGAAACTCGTGGAAAACTCTAAGTAAAAGAACGCCCATATGGCATTGTAAAAAGGTTTATTCTAAAATCGAACTGGCCACTAATAAAAAAAAGAAAAAGGCGCAACTTCAAAGATAGTGAATCAAAAGACGGTGTTGGCTGCTGAGTTCGGAGCCCTGGCTTTTTATTGCCTCGCAGAAGGTGTGAAAAGTAGAGTATGCTCCTCTGGGATAATCCCTGTCTTCGTCTTCGCGTCACTCAGGACTCTACATAACTCCTGAGCGAACGCGACATAAGACACTGCTTTATCCCCTTAGTGCATAATCTAGTATTATTTGCTAAAAAGACACACTTTACATTAACTTATGTATTAATCTGTGCATTTAGTAGAGAGATTTAAACTAATTAAAACGAGAGTACCCCTGATTCAGAGAAAAAAATCTTTGTGCAAGTTTTTACACATGAACACTTGTTTGGATTGAATTGGTTTTTTGTTGCACATTTCTAAATAAATATAAATTACGTCAGTTACTTTTGAGCGACATAAATCTATATCTAGCCTCTTCTTCCTAGCCTTCGACCTTGGCAAGCCATATATGTAGATCTGAAGTCTTTTTTCGGGGAAAACGACTTCATCATAATCCGATCCATCTGATCGTGGCTCGCTATTTTCACATATTATATGTGGTTTTGTTCAGATATAAATGAATGAATACCTGGTGAGCAGCGCGTCTGTGGGTTCGCTGTTGACGTGCGTCTTGTTCTCGATGTTCTTGGCGCGGTTGGCGTAGCGTAGCGTACTGATCGTCTCTACGTAGTTGGAGTCCGCCGGCCCTATGGTCGCGATCTGATGACAAACAATATTCCTGTCTGTCACCCTGCTCTGTCCCCCTGCAGGACAGATGGGACAAACAAGTTCTATCTGCCCCCCCAATAGTTACCAACAGATAGAACTATTTATTTCAGTTTGTCCTACAATTTAAAATATATATTATAATAGTTCCGGTACGGGTGTGCGTGGACTTGCCTCTAGCCTCAACCACCACGTACCATGACAGTCTTGGAGTTGCCTCTAGCCTCAACCACCATGTACCATGACAGTCTTGGAGTTGCCTCTAGCCTCAACCACCACGTACCATGACAGTCTTGGAGTTGCCTCTAGCCTCAACCGCCACGTACCATGACAGTCTTGGAGTTGCCTCTAGCCTCAACCACCACGTACCATGAGTCTTGGAGTTGCCTCTAGCCTCAACCACCACGTACCATGACAGTCTTGGAGTTGCCTCTAGCCTCAACCACCACGTACCATGACAGTCTTGGAGTTGCCTCTAGCCTCAACCACCACGTACCATGACAGTCTTGGAGTTGCCTCTAGCCTCAACCACCACGTACCATGACAGTCTTGGAGTTGCCTCTAGCCTCAACCACCACGTACCATGACAGTCTTGGAGTTGCCTCTAGCCTCAACCACCACGTACCATGACAGTCTTGGAGTTGCCTCTAGCCTCAACCACCACGTACCATGAGTCTTGGAGTTGCCTCTAGCCTCAACCACCACGTACCATGACAGTCTTGGAGTTGCCTCTAGCCTCAACCACCACGTACCATGACAGTCTTGGAGTTGCCTCTAGCCTCAACCACCACGTACCATGACAGTCTTGGAGTTGCCTCTAGCCTCAACCACCACGTACCATGACAGTCTTGGAGTTGCCTCTAGCCTCAACCACCACGTACCATGACAGTCTTGGAGTTGCCTCTAGCCTCAACCACCACGTACCATGACAGTCTTGGAGTTGCCTCTAGCCTCAACCACCACGTACCATGACAGTCTTGGAGTTGCCTCTAGCCTCAACCACCACGTACCATGACAGTCTTGGATTTGCCTCTAGCCTCAACCACCACGTACCATGACAGTCTTGGAGTTGCCTCTAGCCTCAACCACCACGTACCATGACAGTCTTGGAGTTGCCTCTAGCCTCAACCACCACGTACCATGACAGTCTTGGAGTTGCCTCTAGCCTCAACCACCACGTACCATGACAGTCTTGGAGTTGCCTCTAGCCTCAACCACCACGTACCATGACAGTCTTGGAGTTGCCTCTAGCCTCAACCACCACGTACCATGACAGTCTTGGAGTTGCCTCCCAGCGAGTCCTGCAGCAGCCTCGTCAGCTTGGAGTTCCGGTACGGAATGTGCGTGGACTTTCCGTCTACTAAAGCGGATATGACGTTGCCGAGCACTGACAGCGATTGGTTGATCTTAGTGGCCTCTTTCAGTCGCGTGCCAGTCGCTTGCGTCTTGCTTTGCCGTTCTGAACCCTTTGGGGGAAGATATAAAGGCGATAAGTATTTTTTTTTAATTACCATGTTGAAAACATTTTTAAAAACAAGCTTTTAAGCAAACCCTTCCATTAAATAACTATATTATGAAGTATATGAAAATAACTAGTCTGCCATCTTGGGCGGTCCGCCATATTTGATTTAGATTGACATTAATTAGCTAACCATGTATTGTCAAACTAAACGTGAGGTTGGGGCAAAGAGCTTTTATACTATGTATCTAGAGAGCTAACACGCCATTTTGTTTTATTTAAGGATTAAGAATTCTGAACCTTATGACTTGGAAATAAAGTTCTTTTTTAATTAAATCTAAATATAAGGATTTTAATGCTTGATAGAGACCCCCTCGTTAAGGAGTGTGTCTCGTTCACACAGTTGCCAGCATACAATTAAAATTATCATGTCCATAATTTTTGAAATAAGTGGGACAATTTTCGAAATTAGACGATTTGCTCTAAATTTTATTCAGATTCATTTGAAAGGTTTAGGTTAGTACAGTCGCTATCATGTAGGTTAGGTACCTAACTGCCGAGAAAAATAATTACTGTTCGAAAGAAACAGTATTAAAACCATTGAATCAGATATACCTCACTAGAATGCGGCGCACCGCCCTCTTTTTTGTTGATATTTTAATGCACCTATGTATAATATAATTTTAAAACAATAATGCAAAGTAACGTATGTATATAACATTGATAGCTTATTGAGCAGATTGAATTTTCCCTTGGTTGCTTGTTTATGTCTCAATGAAATATTCAAAGTTCAAAAATTATGGTCGCCCTACAGAACGAGACACACTCCTTACTGGTTCTAGCTCTTTCGGCTCGCAGTTTTCGTGTGAGTCGGCATTCTAGATACATAGTATACAAGTTCTTTGGGTTGGGGTAACAGCATAAGGAGGTTGGGGCAACAGCACCAGGAGTTTGGGGCAACAGCACAAGGAGGTTGGGGCAATAGCACAAGGCGACTGCAGTTGCGGCCACGTTGCAGTTTTTGAAGGCAAATTCGAAGGCGCCCTAAAAGCTACGTACGCTTGATAAGTGATAGAGTGTAGTTGTAAATTGGACCTTACCGCCAAGTCGACAAGGTGCAGTTTCCCCATCTTGACGTGCATTTTCCCGTCGTCCCCGCGCTTGCTACTCTCGACTGTGATCGAGAATATAGCGTGGGACCTGCGCATAGAAAATAACACTTTTGTCAATTCAGATGTTGCCAAAACCAAACTAAACGAATATGACACCAGTAAAAATCACGCCACCCTTTTTTTCCAGCGTTATAAAAGTGACAACAGTATTTTTAGTTCTGTCAAATTGGTTTAGTTTAGTTATGGCAACATCTGAATTGACATCAATACTTAATTAAATATTTGAACAAACCTGAGACAACTAGAAAAATTCTAATAGTTTCGATAGATTTTTCAGAAGTTTGGGTTGAAATCAAAATAAAAAAAAGTATCATACAAGTTAAATCAAACTTTATTACGTATATCGCTCTTATAATGGGTTTTTATTGTTTTTAGGGTTTTTACCTGGAGCTCTCTGTGTTCATGGCGGTGGAGCCGATGTGTCGGTTCTTGTTGCCGACCGCCATTATTTTCTCCAGCTCGTCGGCGTTATGCACTACGTAGCCTGCAAATCATTTACATATACTTATACCTACCACGCCTGGACTCTAAAGTAACGCAAGTTGCACAGGACTCTAAAGCTAAGCGTCCACAGACCGGCATCGGACGTATCGGACGCATCGTACGTAACGGATTAAATATACTGCGTCCACTGTATCGGCAGCGATCGGATTGCCGACGCGAGTATTAGCAATCGGATTGCCGATGTCACCTTCATCCGGTTTTGTGTAATGCCTTATGACATTTCTCGCTGTAAAATGATAATCGCAATTACGTTTCGCGACAAATGGCTGACAATGCGGAGCGAGCGCGCGGGGCGCGTCCACTGATCGGCATTCCGTATGACGTCATCGGTACGCATCGTATGTAGGCATTGCCGATGACGTCATACGGAATGCCGATCAGAGGACGCTGTTGTATGAGTTTTTATACAAGGCAACCTAAAATCCGCTACGTGCGATGCGTCCGATACGTCCGATGCCGGCCTATGGACGCAAGCCTTAAGATACCCAATGTTGTCCATTTCAGGACTATGATACCCTAAGTTGCAGATTTCAGGACTCGTAGGGACCCTAAGTTGCACATTTCAGGACTCTATGATATCCTATATTTTACATTTCAGGACTCTAATTTGCACATTTTAGGACTCTTGATTGCAATTGCAATATGATACCCTAAGTAGCACAGTTCAGGACTCTTATGATACCCTAAGTTGCACATTTCAGAAGTTTAAGATACCCTAAGTTGCACATTTCGGGACTCTATGATACCCTAAGTTGCACATTTCGGGACTCTATGATATCCTAAGTTGCACATTTCAGGACTATAAGGGACTCCAAATTGCACATTTCAGAACTATATGATACCCTAAGGTTCTTATTCCCTGAACTCACCCGTGAGATCCTTGACGAACACTCCGATATCAGGTCGCTCCTTCACCTCGAGGCTCTGGTGAGGGTTGTTGCCGAGGAGGTCTCGCACCTCTTCATTGTAAATTTCCAAGTACGTGACGCATACCAGGAATCTGACAAAGAAGTATAAAACTCATGAGTAAAACAGTATTAAAACTAGTAACCTAAGCAGTTCTTAGTCACCGTCCGACTAGATGTAGTTTTATTCGTTCAAATGCTGATCAAAAAATGAATACTAATACTAATGATTGCTGCTGAAAACGATAGATTTTTAGTAGAACATTAATTGCTACTATCAATACTTAAGTTGCCTCTATCACTGCATCATTCAAAATCAAATGAAATTATTTTTGATTTGACTCCTCATTATCATTGGCTTTCGCGATGTACCTGAATACGTGCGCGAAATAGTTAGATATGATCTTGCAGTACTGCGGCGCAGTTATTTATTTGCTGCTATTGAAACAAAATGGCACTTTTAATACAGTAACGTCTCATCATCTTTGACTTTGGCGATATGAATATATGCGCGAAAGAGTTGGGTATGAATGATCCCTCGATACTGCGGCGCAGATAAATGATTGCTGCTATTGAAACAAAATGGCACTTTTAATACAGTGACTTCTCATCATCTTTGGCTTTGGCGATATGAATATATGCGCAAAAGAGTTAGGTATGAATGATCCCTCGATACTGCGGCGTAGATAAATGATTGCTGCTATTGAAACAAAATGGCACTTTTAATACAGTAACTTCTCATCATCTTTGGCTTTGGCGATATGAATATATGCGCAAAAGAGTTAGGTATGAATGATCCCTCGATACTGCGGCGTAGATAAATGATTGCTGCTATTGAAACAAAATGGCACTTTTAATACAGTAACTTCTCATCATCTTTGGCTTTGACGATATGAATATATGCGCGAAAGAGTTGGGTATGAATGATCCCTCGATACTGCGGCGCAGATAAATGATTGCTGGTATTGAAACAAAATGGCACTTTTAATACAGTAACTTCTCATCATCTTTGGCTTTGGCGATATGAATATATGCGCAAAAGAGTTAGGTATGAATGATCCCTCGATACTGCGGCGTAGATAAATGATTGCTGCTATTGAAACAAAATGGCACTTTTAATACAGTAACTTCTCATCATCTTTGGCTTTGACGATATGAATATATGCGCGAAAGAGTTGGGTATGAATGATCCCTCGATACTGCGGCGCAGATAAATGATTGCTGCTATTGAAACAAAATGGCACTTCTAAACACGCTTAAAACATTAAAAAAACTGAAAACCCAACTGCGAAATAATTAAACAGTCATTGCCAATTTATTATTTTAAATTAAATTTAAACATATGACTTATACATATTTTTGTAATCTCCTTTTAATTTCCTTCATTTTGATACCCTACTCGATAGGTTTGATAGACAATTTTTTTCAACGACTTACTATTTAGCGCAAAAAAACCGCCATTTTGGTTATTTATTTTTAAGAAACCATGTAAGAACACTCGGGTTATTGAGACGAATCTAACGATACCTTAACTGTTGGAAGATACGAGGTAACAAAGAAATTTATACAACGTGTAGTGTTATGTCCCTACAAGCCCTGAGGGGGCGAATTCAGACTAAGAGTGTGAATACTATCACGTGTGCAAAGGTTGAATACATCGTATCAGAAATTTTCATACAATAATGATTTAAGACAACCCTATTTGCTATTTACTTCTCCATCTGTACACACCCTCCACGTCGCACATAGACACACGTAAGGAACATGTGCTCATGCCTATGATCTAGGTAAGTTGAGTAGGTAGGTATTTATGAACCTTTCGATGTAAAGAATTAAGAAAAGTTTTACATAATTTAGTTAGACTATTTCAAACTATTGAGAGATTAAGAAAAAATACATACAAATGTTCGTTTTATTTTATTTATCAATTTCTTACTGAGGACTTTTCTCTTAGTTCCTGGAGTAGGTAGGTACTTGTAGTCTGCAGTTTTCACAGTTGCATTGCACCCGCACGATGGATGCGGCAAGAGAGGACGCAATGGTGCACATTGGGAAAGGCCTATGTCCTGCAGAGGACTGCGAAAGCCTGATGATAATCCGACGAATGCACAAACATAACACATTTTTGAATTATTTTTCACTTTACGCAAACAACTTTATGTAAAACCGAAGTTTGAGTCAATTTGTCTTCTCGCAGCTTCACACAGCACTTATGCCATGTTTTATTGAATTTATGAAGAAATTAATTTAAAAATTAAAAAATAATTCAGTCCATATTAGATCCATCTAATATCGAAGGAGTATCGAGTAGCTGAAACCTCTTTAGCTATGAAATGAAGAATATGAAAGACAGAGTGGTCAAAACAAAATTACCAATAAAAATACTTTGAAAAATCTTGTTTTTGTCCTCGATCCAAAGTACTCTGACACGATTGATGTTCCATGTTCCCACTACCTGGACTAGGGTCAAACTCTTCACTAGCGTGATCGTTGTTTCTCCAACACATAGACCAAAATGCGGATTTATGGAGTGCCTACTTAGTGGCGCAAAATGCAACTTCCTCACGATGTTTTGTAGGTACACCATTACGTATGGCATTTAAGTTAAACAACAAAACCTAGCACAAAAAAAACCATTTGCCTCTCAGATGCTGTTAAGTTTTCTGTCAGATAAGCCTTAATCTGTGTCATCACTAACATTACTGAGGTCAAGGTCAGAGGTCTTGGAAAGTTCACCAAACAGCTGATTTTAGGGTAATCACCACGTTAAAAATCAGCTGCACTTTGGAGCACAGTTCTTTAATGAAAATCATGGAAATTCAAAAAGTCGTAGAACATTCGCTGTTCCCGCGGGGGGGGCAGAACACTCCCTCTTCGGCATTGTAGGGATATTAACAAACAGATTGTATACATACATACAAGATACGCGCGAAAAACATAACCCTTTCTTGGCAGTCGGGTAAAAAACACTCACTTCTCATCATCTTTGGCTTTAGCGATATGACTGAATATATGCGCGAAGGAGTTTGGTATGATCCCTCGGTACTGCGGCGCAGAGTTGCTTCCAGCCATGGTGTAGGTCTTGCCGGTACCGGTTTGGCCATACGCGAAGATCGTGCCATTGTAGCCTTTGAGGACCTCTTCCACGATCGGGCTTGCCGTCTGGACGTAGATGTCCATCTGTGGATGGAATGTGAGGTTGAGAAGTTTGAAAAAAATTGGTTGTCTGTAAAGTTGGTTTACGGACTATAGTTTAAGGTAACCAGCGTAACGGGTCAATGAGCGTTACCGGACAATGAGCGTAACTAGAAAATGACAGCGTTACCGGACAATGACGTCAACGTTTTCGTACATGCAGCCGGCGTTCATCGATTTATTAGACGTAGTCACGTCAAAAAAGAAACGTGATTAAAATTGTTCTGTCTGTCCCCCTGTTACTGACAGGCAATAGAACCTAAAAAGTTCAAAAACTGGGCCGGCTTAACCTATTGTGCAGGGTGTGCGTTGCACACGGGCGCTCGCTCCTAGGGGGCGCCAAGCGCCACTCGCCGCGAGCACCCTAGGGCGGCCGCGGACGCCCTGGCGACCACGGGCGCCCGGGGGCGGCTGCCAAACGTAACTGGCCGTGAGCGCTCTAAGACAACCACGAGCGCCTTGGGGCGGCTGCGGATGCCCTGACGACCGCGGGCGCCAAAGGGCGGCCGCCGAACGCCCCTCACCGCGAACGCCCTGGGCGGCCGCGGACGCCCTAGCGATCGCGGGCGCCGGGGGGCGGTCGCCGAGCGCCACTCGTACTATTACGTGCTTAAGTTAACTGATTGAGAGATATTCTAGACTAAATCAAAGGCGTAAAAAAATTGCGGCTCGCTTCGTTCGCCGCGATCAGGTTTATTTCGTTGGGTGATTTTGGGTCCTGATAACGCGATTTGTGAAGCGAATATTTGTGGCTGTGCTCGCCGCGATCACATACGTATACGCTGTTGTGAGTTTTAGTATCCTATATAGTGATTTTCAGGACTAAATAAAAATCTTAAAAAATTTGTGGCTCGCTTCGCTCGCCGTGTTCGGTTATATATCATTAGGTGATTTCGAGTCTTGATAACGCGATTTAACACGATAAGAAGAAGACCCGTTTAGGGTTTTCCAACTAAAAGAGGCGGGCCGATATTATTCTCCTGACTAACTGACTGGAAGACAACGCACAGGCAAAACTGTTGAACGTAGACTTGAAATTTGTAGGGCATGTTTTTCAATAAGTGCACGAAGTCGTGTCATAGTGCACGAAAGGAGCCTCTTCAAGGCGCACTTAAAATCCTTTCACCACACTGGTTCGAAAAAACTAGTAACACTATTAGAAGTCAAGAAGTGTAGGCGCGTACTTAGAAAGTATTTTGTTACTTTAACGTTACTTTAACTCGCAACCCAGATGTAGTTAAACAAAAATAGTATTGAAAACTTTCCTTGCTAACTGTACTAGAACTCTTCGGATGCAATTCGGGAATAAAAATATTATTTATTTTTTAAGTACCAAAAATTTTGCAGCCGATAAGAATCAATGTATGATTTTTTTTTCGAGAACAATGAAAAAATGCCGCTGAGAATGACCCGTGACAAAGCCCTCCTACTTTTATAAAAAGTGTAAATAGGTCGAAACCCAGCCACAGAATACTGAGCAGTTAGTAGCAGATTGAGGTCACATGGGGGCCAGGTCGCGGCCTCCGTGCCATCCCTCTAGTACCTAGATACTCGGTACTGCGTGTTTCGAAGTACCGACGACGTTCTTTGTTTTACTTTTTTCTATTGTATAAGAAATTAGTACATAACGATAAAACAAAACATCTAAAAAGCCACGAATGGTTTGTCCTAGATGTAAGCTGGTTCTCCCAATACATATAGGTTTAGGTTTCAGCAGTCCATTCCTTTGTCTCTAGTTGCAAAACTGTTTAGTGAGTTTCGGAATCAAAAATTGGTAAAAACACTTACTATTACTGCACAGTAATGCTTACACATTACTGTGTTCCTGTTTCCATTAATATCTGTCACTTTTGTGAACCAATGATAGTAAAAAAAACTGAAAGTCTTAATTTTCCAGCGAGCTCTGAAACGAGGGCTTCATTAGTATATAGATAAACTAGCTGGTGCCCGCGACTTCGTCTGCGCAGGTATCTTTATATATTGTAGCCTATGTGTTATTCTAATGTATAAGCTTATTGTAAAGTTTCATTAAAATCCATTCGGAAGTTTTTACGTGAAAGAATAACAAACATCCATCCATCCGCCCAACCATCCATCCTTACAAACTTTCGCGTTTATAATATTAGTAGGATTTGATGTATAAATAGCTGCAGTCTTCTTTGTCACGTCGAGGAGTTTCAAATAGGCCACAGCACACGCCCGGCTCAAACTAGGTCGTATCCAATCAGGTCATGCCCCAATCAGGTCATGTTCCAATCAGGTCATGATGGAATAGGGCCAGCTGAGGGTCAGATCACACCTCGCCCCGCCTGATTACAAATTAGAAAACATTCCGTATGCAACGAATTAATGAGCCTACAATCTAATTATATGTAGTTAACATAGATTAATAACGATGTTCCTATAGAACAAGATGGACTGTATCAAACCAGAAGGGAATCGTAAGATAATTGATTGATTCAGGCGTTACTTTGCGGAAATCCATAAATTTCAACAAATTATATAAATATATTTAGTAATAAATCCGCTTCATTTCTATACAAAGGTTTTAATTAACTTAACTTTAGTTTAGAACTTCAGTACATATATTACTATATTATAAACCAAATAGTCAACGAGTCTCTCGTTTCGAACTTCGGCGAGTCCACACCTCCTGATGATGCCTCGTGTAGAGGCGAAACACGTGTCGTATCTTTAAACTTTGGTTTTCTGTTCGTTGACTCTTTGGTTTATAATATAGTAATATGTACTAAAGTTCTAAACTAAAGTTAAGTTAATTAAAACCTTTGTTTAGAAATCAAGCGGATTTATTACTAAATATATTTATATAATTTGTTGGGAATCGTAAGACCAAACAATTTCAGACCCTTTGTCAATAAATATGAAATATCTCCATTATAAAATAATGTTTGTTACTTTTTACTATGTAGTTTTATTAACAATGAAAAAGCCTAGTAGTTTTAACATATAATATATATCTAGCCCTGTTACTTCGCTTTTTCAAAACTTAGCATCGGACCAAAATGTACTAGAAAGTAGCCAAAGTGGCTCCCTTTTAGCGGTCGCATTTTCAATGTTCTGCATTGTGCAGCTTTACTTTAATACTTCTGTGGTAGGTAAATTATTAATGTACCTACTAAAAAAAATCTTTTTCACTTCTCATGCTCGTAAAGTTCTAATTTATGCTCAAGGTACAGGAGGATTAAACTGAATTTTAAGCCTTAGGGCAAAAAAGTTAGTGCATATAAAATTCAAAAGATAAAACCAGCTTAATGTTTATTAAAACTGAAAACCCGACTACCAAATATTATCGCCATATCTGAGACTTTATTTTTGATTCAATGACAGTCTTATGAAAATATATATGATTTGCATATATTTATGTTATCTCCTTTTAATTTCCTTTATTTTGATACTTTACTCGATAGGTTTGGAAAACAAAAATTTATTAACGACTTACTATTTAACGCCAAAAATCCGCGATTTTATAATTTCTTTAAAAAAACATCTAACACTCGGGTTATTGAAACGAATCCAACGATACCTCAATAGTCAAAATTCATCGAGCCATTTGGAAGATACGAGGTAAGGAAGAATTTACTACATACAAGATACGCGCGAAAAAAAAAAACCCTTACTTGGTAGTCGGGTAAAATGAGGCTCAGTTTGTGTAATAGGTTTCATACCGGAAGATTTTTTTCAAATTACGAATTTCTGTCCCGGAGGGACCTAAACATAACTATTTTAGAATACCGGGGTAACATTGGATGGCTGTCTCTGTTTTTGAATTGCAAAATGTGAAGTGATTACAGTTATTTGGTTAATTTCCTCGCAAATAAAGTAAAAAATCTTGTGTATAGTATACCTCGTTCCTGAAGTCTATAAAACGAAGAAGGAAGTGAATGGTTATAAAGAATCTAGGTGTTTTAGTTGAGAAGGTTGTAGCGTGGTTGTAGGGTTGTAGCAAACAAAGAGCACAGCTTCAGAGCATTTGGGAGCGGTGCGGGGTGACCTGACCCGTGCCCTGATTCCTCGAGGGCGTTGGCGACTGTGTAACAAAGAACCCAACGTTCCCACAACTGGGAATGTGGGATATTGTCGTATTGTAGGATTAATTCCACACCATTCCACTAATATTTCGATTGCGGAGTTTGTGAGAATGATAGCATTTTTGTTGTTCAGTAAGAGCGAAGCCACACTGCTCTGCATTGCGTCGCAGATTTATACTGACATTTAGAACTGAATGCGTCAAAACCAAGCGCTGCGATGCAAATGGCAGTACAAAACTGCGACACAACGTAAACAAAAGCGGAGGAGTGTGGCTTCGCAAAAGAGGATTGCGTCTAGACAGTCATCTAGTGCTGTTTTTTTTTTTTTCAAAAAGTCTCAAGAGTCTTAGTCACAATATGCCCCGGTGACGCATTTACCTCAGTTGACTTTTCTATTTACATTTACTTACATATTAAAACAATATCAATAAACAAAACGTATCCCGACTGATAGAAAATTTACAGCCCGGCTAAACTTAGAGACTTGAATTTGCCAGAATATATTGGTCAAGAAATTTAGAAGAAGAATTTTGTTAGTTCGTAACGCAAACGAAATTGCGGCGGGCGCCACGCTTCTTTCTAGCTAGTCGTAAATAAGTTGTAGGAACAGAGTTGTAAATTGTGACCAAAATACCACATTGCGAAACACGTGGTAGATGGAGCTGCGAACACGGCCGGGGGGAGGGGAGGGGGGTGCGGGGAGGGCCCCTAGATTGACCTATTTTCCCAACAACGACGAATCTATTTCACGCGGCGGGGAGCGAATACGCAAGGACCAAGTTATACCTACGATTAAAATAGGATTATGTGACATTTCATCTTGTCTGGACCTTGCCATCATACCTAAATAACTACCTAATGATGTAAAATGAAAGGAAGGAAAGGAAACTCTATTGAGATGATTTAACAAGGTATATGAAACTAAGCGTACCTAAGTTTGGATTATTCCCATTTTCAGTAACGGTATTTAGATTGTATAATCCCACCAAAAACATCAAATGTGGAACATCGGCAAGTTCTTCTGTCTCTCATCACATCAATCAAAGAAAATAAATAAAGTGAAAACCCGAATGCCAAAATATTATGTGTAATAATACGGCCATTTCATGAAATGGCCAGCCACTTCAATGGCCAATTTAATGATCCGGCCACGACATATACATTGATTGCCAAATCATAACTCCTCATTAAATTTCAGAATATGACCTAAATTTTTGTTATCTCCTCTAATTACCCAGATTTTGATATCTACCTGATAGGTTTCGTAGGTATTTTTATTAACTTCAATAAAATTTGAAACACCTATCTATAGACACTTGGGTGATTGAGACGAATCTAAGAATACCGCCGTTTGAAAGATACGAGGTAACATAGAAATGTACGTACCTTACCTACATACAACATACCTACGCGCGAAAAACAACCCTTCAATGCATATTCAAATGATGCTGTAGGTATAGAATTAGTTACGAGTTGGCTCAGTCTCGAAACTTGCGAATGGATGACGATATGACGACATGACGACATTCCTCCTATCCGGATTGAAGCGGTGCCGAAATACTCATCGGAACATCATCTGTGTCTACTGGTGGGCGTAATGGCGGGTTTAGACTAGCGTATTTTTGTCGCGCGTATACTTACGGGCAAATTGCTACTCGCGAAACTCAAAGGGGAATCCTCAAATCCGAATTCCATACAAAATGTTTCGGACAAATACTCAAAAAGAACGCCGTATTATAGTAATTTCTTCACACTATTCGTTGCATCCATGTTTTTTGATTACGTCAACAAAAAAAGTGAAAGGTTTCATACTTTAATTAAGATTTTATACGTGTTTTAAAATTAACCCTACGAACTTAAAAACACGTATAAAATCTAAATTAAAGTATGAAAACTTTCCCTTTTTTTGTTGATGAAATTAAAAAAACATGGACGAAACGAATAGTGTGAAGAAATTACAATAATAATAAACTTTTTGAGTATTTGTCCGAATCATTTTGTATGGAATTCGGATTTGAGGATTGGCCTAAAAGCGTGTCGCGCGCATATCGTGCGGTTTTTCTAGCGAGTGTCAGTAGCATGAGGCGTCTCTCGCGGCATACGCGCGCGTATGAATCCAATTTGAATGCCAACGAGGTTTTAACACTCCGTGGACAAAAAATCCACATAATTCTCATTTCATTTGATTTTGAAAAGTCTTCAGCATCGTAAGCATAAGTAATAAGTATAATCTAATCATAATGTCCCTAGTGCTAAGATTCAGGCCTACTCTCATCTAATAGACAAAGAACAAGCCTTTCCACTTAACATTCCATTCCATAGCATTTCAAAAAGGCTTAAGCCTCATTTTAATACGTATAATAAGTATTTAAAGTTCTCATTGCTAGTATCCAGGCCTACTCTCATTTCGTTTAGTAGACAAAGTCTCGGCTAGTAGACAAAGACCTTGTCACCAATAAAACCTTCCACAGCATTGCATTAAGTGTAATCAATAGGCACATGCGCACTGCTCGGCTGTATGTAGGTTAATGCGATCAGTGCAGGGTCGATACGCGCCTGCGCGGAACCCGCGCGTATTTAGGACAGGCAATTCTGAACGTGGAATGTTATAACGAACAAATCTACATACTTTTAGATAGATAGATAGAAAATTCTTTATTGCACTTTGAAAATATTACAGAGATGAACTTAATGCTATGTAGCATTATCTCCAGCGCATGTGTAGTGCACGAAGAACGGATTTAATAGCGATGATTATGTATGCAAAATATATATATGTATATGCATAAATGTTGTGTTAATATATATGTCCAGTGGTCTCCGTAATGATCTTTACACCCAGCTTACGCCGGTGTTCTCATGTGATTAAACCACTCACACAAACACATGTGTGTAAGTAAACTACTGACGTGATTAAACCACTTAATATATACCCATAATACCAGTGGTTTAATCACAGGAGAACACCGGCGTAAGCTGTCTGTCTCTACATATGTACATTTAGCTACTATTTGCCGTTTATAATGTTCTTCAAGTTACAAAATTAAATAGCTGGCCTGTTCAATAGCTAGGTTTGTGATATAGCCTGATTAGTCAATGCCAATCCCACTCAAACATTGAATTTAGTAGAAAACTTTTATAATTCCGGTACCTATCTTCGGACATTATAAAAATGCTACTTTCAATCAGATATTGTGTATATCTGAGGAGACAGGTTCATTCAACTTTTGGTCTAATAACACCTTGAATTCCAACCTTTCCATCTTTAAACTTTAATTTTGAAAATTAATGAAACTCGTATGTAACTATCTGTTCCACCGATTTTATTCTGATTTTCCATTTCATCGGTGCACGTCTGCTCGACCGCCACGGGATTCAAATCCACGATCGATAGCCGTGAAGCCTTATACCGTTCATTAGGCCATCGCAGCTCTTCAATAGCAATGCAGGACCCCGCCCTTATCCAGCTAGGTGTGGCCAACTGTGCCAGTGGGCCGACGGTGAAGTGGGGGTCATGGGGGCGAGAGGGGGGGAAAGTGGGGGAGTGGGGCCCTTTGGGCCAGGGTGGAGGTTGGAGATAGGGGACTTAGTAGAAAGGGGGTAGAAGGGATGGAGTTAGCGGGGAGGTGAGGGGTAGCTTGTTGAGGACGTGGTGGCCTAGTGAATAAGGCCCTTGCCTTGCGATCCAATGGTCGCGGGATTGAATCCTAGTGTCAGTTTTCGATCGATTGATCGAGTGGTAAGTGCGTTGGACTACCACACCGGTTTCGCGGGTTCGATTCCCGCTTCAGGACAAGCACTTGATGACATCGGTGTTTGTCCTGAGTCTGGGTGTAAATAGAGAAAAAAAATCTATGACATAATGACATCCAATCCACTTTGTTTGTATGGTGGATTAAGACCATCGCTTCTCGAGTCCCAGCAGTGGAAACAACAACAGGCCGATTATGCTATGGTAAGCTATGCGCGGGATAGCGGGGGTAGAAGAGGGTAGGGGTAATGGGGGGGTAGGACAGGGCAAGTAGGGAGTAGTGGGGGGATGCGCTGCAAGCCTCGCGCCGCTATCGATCGTTGCATGGTGGAAAATTTCCTCGGCTAATGCTCGTTGATAATTCGATAGTTCTTGTTTCGGTTCGATTACAATACGAATGGCAAATGGGTGGGCGGTTGTATAAAATCTGATTATACGGTTTAGGACACAGAAGTATTAAAGCATCGAATTGAAATTAATTTTTCACACCACCTGCTCGACAATATCCAATTACATATCATGCTATCATCAAGGTAAAGCAAAGCATTACCTACCTAGGGAAGTAATGTTGTATGAAACTCCCTAGGGCAGTAATGTGATTTGAATTTGGAACGTAAAATTCGTATGGAAACTCGTGGAAAACTCTAAGTAAAAGAACGCCCATATGGCATTGTAAAAAGGTTTGTTCTAAAATCGAACTGGCCACTCATAAGAAAAAGAAAAAAGGCGCGACTTTAAAGATTGTGAAACAAAAGACGGTGTTGGCTGCTGAGTTCGGAGCCCTGGATTTGTATTGCCTCACAGAAGGTGTGAAAAGTAGAGTATGCTCCTCTGGGATAAAGCCTGTCTTGGTCTTGGGCAGCTTGAACCCCTCGCGTCACTCAGGACTCTACATAACTCCCTCGCTTCGCTCAGGAGTTAACGGAGTCCCTCGTTAGCTCAGGGTTCAATATGTCACCCGCGACATAAGACACTGCTTTATCCCCTCAGTGCATAATCTACTATAATTTTGTAATAATAATAATTTATTTGAATTGAAGATGAACATGAATAATTTGAACTCTATTTCATGGTGACTAACATAGTATACTCGTAGGTAGGTGCACTAACAAAAAAATGGTGAAAACCCGATAAAAAATAATTTGAATATGAATCACAATGTAGTACATTAAAAATGATCCAAACAAAGGGAGCCACATTTGCTAACTTCTAGTAAATTTTGGTCCGATGCTAATTTTCAAAAAAGACAAGTAACAGGGCTAGATGAATATTATAATGTTAAGGCTAATCCTCAAATCTGAATTCCATACAAAATGTTTCGGACAAATACTCAAAAAGTACACCGTATTATAGTATAGTATCTTCACACTATTTGTTTCGTCCATGTTTTTCGATTTCGTCAACAAAAAAAGTGTAATGTTTCATACTTTAATTTAGATTTTATACGTGTTTTTAAGTTAGTACGGTTAATTTTAAAACACGTATAAAATCTAAATTAAAGTATCAAACCTTACTACACTTTTTTTGTTCACGAAATCATAAAACATGGACGAAACAAATAGTGTGAAGATACTATACTATAATACGGTGTACTTTTTGAGTATTTGTCCGAAACATTTTGTATGGAATTCGGATTTGAGGATTCCCCTTAAAAACTATGCTTTTTCATTGTTAATAACACAACACCGTCAAAAGTAACAAACATTATTTGAAAATAAAGATATATTTCATTTTTATTTACAGGGTGTCTAAAATTGTCTGTCCTGTATTCCACGTCCATTTTAGTTTGCTACTGTCTTTGTTTGATCTTCGTGTTCTATAGGAACACCGTTATTCATCTAAGGTTTCTAAGTATTAAAGGAAAACTGCCTTTGGTCTTCATTCCTAGCGGGAGCAACACAAAACCAACAGCTATATAATTATAGCTGAAGGTAAAATGATCGTGTTTAACATAATCATTCATATCGCCATTGTAACAGACGAGGTTGCGTTTCGTCACCTTGACGTCACGCGCCCGCCATCTTGTTTCCCGCCGCAAGGTCGCTTGCGCAACGCGGAGTGAATCTAACGATGATAGTTTTATACCAAACCTAATAACGCTTGGCTTTTGCAGCTAAGAATTATTATCCAGATTAAGAGGATATGTGACTAACTGTCAGAAATAACAACGGCCGAATTGCAAGACAGTGATGGCGGAATTACACACCTTACCCCGAGGGAAGATGTTAGCTATAGATAGCGACATAATAAACATCGTACCTACCTATTGCTTCAAAAGTATTGAATTTATAAAAAATCCTTTTAAATTTATCTTTTAAGTTCTTTAATTACTCACTCAATTGTATAAAAAAATAACCGTAAATCTTCTCTAAATTCGGAGCATATATGTAAATTAGATTTAAGAGGATATGTGAAACTGTCAGAAATGACAGCTGCCGAATTGTAAGACAGTGATAGCGCAATTAGACACCTTACCCCGAGGGAAGAGGTTAGATATAGATTATTGTCGCTCAAAAGTAACGGACGTAAGCGACAAATGATAAAACATCGTATTGCTTGAAAAGTATTGAATTTATAAAAAAATCCTTTTACATTTATCTAAGTTCTGTGATTACTCACTCAATAGTATAAAAATAAACCGTAAATATTCTCCAAATTCGGAGGATGGATGTAAATCAGATTTAAAGAGGGCCTATTTAAAAAAAAAAAAGCTATCGAGAAAAGTTTCACCAATCGTGTTTCTGTCTTACATTTATTTATATTATATCCTCAAGTAATCACTGTATTAACATCATGTTTGTAAACTGTACCGTTACCGAGTAAGAATGAAACGCAGCGACTCCAATTTTTCACATAGCCTCTTAATAAGGGCCGATTTCAAGAAATAAATCTATTGAGAAAAGATTCACCACTCGTGTTTCTGTCTTACATTTATTTAGATTATATCCTCAAGTAATCACTGTACCTATTAACATCAAGTTTGTAACCTGCACCGTTACTGAGTAAGAATGTAATGCAGCGACTCCAAATTTTCACATAGCCTCTTAAGCTTTGACCGTACTCAAACGCGAAGACCTTCGCCTGATGGTAGGGCAGATTGTAAAAAAGCCGATGACACTGTGCGAGTTTACAAGCTACAAGCGAACTTGCTGGCTTGTAGCTTGTAAAAAGCCAAGTGTCATCGATGCTTTAGTAGATTGAGAGATAGATTGATTTTTGTTGCACAGTAACATCAAAACTACTAACTGATTCTGAAATGGAACACCATTTTATTATTTTATTCATCGAGTAACACCATTACATGGGTGTTACTCGATGGGAAAACCCATCAAGTAGGTAACACTGTTACTCGTTTGGGTGTTACTCGATGGAAACCCATCAGGAGTAATAACAGGCCACTGTGACCTCAATCATCACCTCTTCGAGACAGGAGCCACAGACATTGATATCTGCACAGGCTGCCTATAGACCAAGCAAAAGTGGAGCACCTGGTAATCCACTGTCAAGCGACAAAGATGCAATGCAGCCAATATCCTCGGCACGCTGCCATCGGGTATCGAGTTGGAACAGTTGAGCTACCTATAAATCGTTTGAACCGACACCTCATTTTGCAAAAACTAAATGTTAAGAGCTTTTTAAACTGTAGGTCGTACAATAACAAAGGAACATACTCACATACATTCATAGGTACATTCTTCGCAGTCTGGTAATAACAGTAATACTCAAGATTAGTATACCTAAGTAAACATATTATGGACGTGTTAATTTTTAGGTATGTAGGTACCTATGTATGTTGACTCCATTATTCCGCAATTGGACTTGTTAGTCGGTCCTTTTTGCGTGAGCATGTTACCTGCTGCCGCTGGCTACGGATGTAGCCACCCTAACTCCGTCCAGAAGCGCAGAAGATTCCTGGGCTCTTCACAGGCTTCGCGGATCGACCTCGGGTGTGAATTTACATTTCGTCATATGTTGACGACGCTGTAGCTTAGTTGGCAGTTAGGGTGCCTGCCTACGAAGCTTGGTGTTCCGGGTTCGATCCCCGGCCGAGGAAAATTATTTGAATGACGAACACAAATGTTTGTTCTCGGGTCTTGGATGTTGTGATGTCTTGTATGTGTCCATGCCACTTCCGACACAGGTAATGCTAGTGCAGGGTTGTGAATGTTTATTTATTATTTATTTTATTTATGTCTAAAGGACTCTGCCCACTTCCCCGTCGCATGCCATGCAAGTAGAGTGTCAGCACCGGCAAAATATAAAATTGCATGGAACGCGACGTTCGGTGACGGTGTAGAGGGCGTAGTGTCATACTTTTCAATACTAGGAATATTTGTTTGCCTGACACGGTCCTAGCACGGTTTAAAGAGTCTGAGACGGTTCTAAAACGATGTGTAAACTAGGTAGATAGTTTTTCGAACTGAGTACATACATATATAACTACATCTTACATTTTTCAACTAAAACGTGTAGTTTAGTCGTGCAGTAGCAATTTTAATAATCATAATATTTATTGCAAAAAAGTATATTTATGGTGATAAGTTTTTAACTGTAAGATGTAAATGTAAGATCATAAAAAAAAGTAAGTACATAGGCCCTGTCAGGGGCTCAGGGCACAGCATGGCAAGTGAATAGTTCATATCTAGGTCTTTTATAAAACCTAGATTTTCGATTCAGATTTCAACTCAGCATAGACTGAGAATCTCTTATTTTCTGTACTTTTATTATCATAACGAATTTTTCTATATGACTCGGATAACTGCCAAGTGCCGTCGTGGTCCTTCGAGCCGGAGTTTTTAATTGCTTGAAATTTTTTGATGGAAACAAGAGTCAAGACGAGCTAGCGCTCTCCTGATGTTGAGAGATCACGCCTCCCTATGAACAGAACAGTGCTACACATAACTTTGATTCTCATAGTTTCTACGGTCTTTCTTTATGTACATACGTAGTATGTACAGCCTACATTGACAATAAAGCTATTTTCTCGCATTCTTATCATATCTGGATACAAGCCTAATCGGCTGTTCAAATAGTCTGTCGTGCCAAGGTTGCTTGCGTTACAAAATTCAACAATAACGCTAAAACTA
The DNA here is from genome assembly GCA_932526365.1 of Lobophora halterata. NCBI lineage: Eukaryota > Metazoa > Arthropoda > Insecta > Lepidoptera > Geometridae > Lobophora > Lobophora halterata. Next base: position 3,452,829 of record OW052028.1, on the reverse strand, counting down.
CTGAACGGGTTTTGGGTACCTTGTATAATCCAACTACATACTTTTAATCCCGATATTATAGCGGAGGAAATTGCGGATAAAGTTTGAAAGGACGGATATAAATAAATAGAAATAAAGTTCAAAAACTAAAACCCTATTACTGAAAAAGTATTAAACAAGAAAACATTCTCGTGGAATTTGTTCATGACTTTACGTCTTCTAGAGGGCGACATATTCAATGTCACATGAACACACATACATAATATGTACATACCGGTAAAATTTTCATAACCCTCCTTTTTGTTTCGCCGTAGTCGGGTAATAATTACTGCAGCATCTTACGACTTATTCTCGAGTACGTCTTTATTATTAGAATTTGACGAAACCACGCGACAGGAAACCGTATATTGCGTCATTTAAAAGAATAATATTAGCGCAGGGTACATTGGGTCTGAAAATCTATTTCTACTAACTGATGGCCGCAACTGCGTTCGCGTTGCTTATGAATGAATGAATTATTTATTCGTCTCAAATATGGTTAGTTACAGACAGGTCTTATGAATGTATAAAGTAGTTTTCAAATTAAATAATAAATAAATAAATAAACATTCACACTCACACCCCTGCACTAGGAATCCCTGTGTCGCAGGTGGCATGGACACATACAAGACATCACAACATCCATGACCCGAGAACAAACATTAGTGATCGTCACGCAAATATTTGCCCGGATTGAACCCGGAACACCAAGCTTCGTAGGCAGGGTCACTACCAACTAAGCCACGGTGTCGTCGTCGTCGAAAATTCAAAATTCATTTCTTAGTACTACACACTTTGAGCTCTTGACGAACAAACTATCCAAATACCAGGTCTCTTTCAAGTGTCAAGGTTCAGTGGTTTGCCCTGTGCGTTGTCTATCAGTCAGTCAGTCAGGTCCGGCAATTTTGAACCGACTTCAATAAAAAGGAGGAGGTTATCAATTCGGTATGTTTAAGGCGTTGTCCTAAAATAACGCGATCACACGATCGTCGCGCGAGCAAGCGATGCGACCGTCGCGCGAATCCGCGATCAAACGTACTAACGTCAAATAGGCGTTCCGATTGGCAATCGCGCGATCGCGCGACGCGACGCGATGCCAATTGGGACGCCTATTTGACGTTAGTACGTTTAATTGCGTGATCGCGCGATCGACGTTCGCGCGAACTTGCAATGGTCGCGTCATCGCGTTCTATTAGGACACTGCCTTGTTACCTCAGAACTTTGTTGTTAGTAAACCGATTTGAAAAATTATTTGTAGCTCACAACTCAATGACAATGCTTTCTAAAACTAGAGCAAGTATAAAAACGTGGTTTGTTAGATTTTTAATCTACATTCTTGTTTTATTTAAATACATACAACATTATATGACAATCTTTAGCATTTTCTATAACTTAGTAAAACGTCTGTAGTCTGTACCAAGTAATCATACATTTGATACCTAGGGCGCCCTATTTGGCATTGATCGAACGACCAACCAATACGATTTCGTGGCGCGATGAAAATCCTACTAATATTGCAAACGCGAAAGTTTGTATGGATAGATGAATGTTTGTTACTCTTTCACGTAAAAACTACTGAATGGATTTTAATGTAACTTTACGATAATATAGCTTATACATACATCAGAATAACACATAGGCTACAATTTATAAAGATACCTGCGCAGACGAAGTCGCAGGCACCAGCTAGTTAGCTATATAAATGATCGTACGATGTTAATTAGAACACTTCAAAGAGATTATTGTATTTAAGGCTAATCCTCAAATCCGAATTCCATACAAAATGTTTCGGACTATAATACGGCGTACGTTTTGAGTATTTGTCCGAAACATTTTGTATGGAATTCGGATTTGAGGATGCCCTTTAATCTCGTCGTGTGACGAATCGTTTTCGCGTACGATCATTAGACAGCGCCAAATTCATAATCGTACTTATTTCTAGTTCTTCCAAGTCTTCTGTTTCTGCTGTGAATCGATGCAAGTTAGCGTAACATTCCCGATGCAGTGAGCACTAAGCCACTACTGTCCTGCAAGCCGAGAGGTAGCCGCAGCCGACTCCACAACTCATGCAAGGTGCACTAAGAACGTTACGCCATTGTCTTCTTCTATCTTCTGTTTCCTTCTATTTTTCGGTATCCTTCTGTTTACAGCTGCAGATTACCGCATAAACCTAGATTTTGGAGGCCCATAAACCCGCGCACATTTGTGCATTTTTTGAAAATTTATACTGAAGTATAAATTTAAAAAAAAACGGAGAGGTGAATTTTTGTTACTAACACCTCTCGATTTTTTTTATATCAAAAAAATAATTATCTAAAATATTTCACAGTATCTAAAAGCCCAGTAATTTCCCTAGCATCCTTCAAAATATGGCGGAAATTATGAAAAGCTGGTAATCTTCTTGATCCTTCTTGTATCTTCTGTACTGGTGTAAGCGCACGACACACACCCACCATTCGACAAGACTGATGTGAACAAGACCACCAGTCATGACGAGCGGCGGGAGCGTACAGTAGGCATGTTCTTATTTCTTCTCTGTCCTTCTTCATACTTCTTCTTTGTTCCGTTATGATTATGGTTATGCTTATTATACAGGGTGAATCCTTTACACAATATTCTACAGGTTTTTTTATGTAAACAAGTGGCGAGACTAGCTAGGCGCTCTATTGATGGTAAGAGATTACGCCTGCCCATAACCATAACAGTGCTACACAGGACTGTGATTCCCAAAGGCCAGTGCAATACTGATATAGCGCTAGTCCACCTTGAGACATTTTGATGATCATTCTCGAAAGCCCAGTAATTTCACTAGGTACAGTGCCCTTCAAACCGGAACACAGTAATGCTAACACATTACTGCTTTGCGACAGAATATCTAGTGTACTGGTATCACTGTATTGGTACCCATCTAGACGGCATCCTGCAGGGGATTAAGGGCTCGTTCGCACAAGCAACTTTTTAACGCACGTTAAAAATCCGTTCAAACAGAATCGATACATTTTGCGCGTTTTAAATGCTCTGACGTGCGAAAAGCTACTTGGAATTTTAACGCGCGTTAAAAAACCGCTCGTGCGAATAAGCCCTAACTTTACGTCAACACATAGATTCAACTATAAACTAGTGACGAATGACTCGCACCAGTAATATTTTGGAAATGTGCCATTTTAGCTCAAATTTCACAACCAAATTAATATAAATACATTTATACAACACACGGTATGTGCTACTTTGACGATATTACTGGCACGTTTTATGAAGTCACTTTCTTGTCTGTCTGTCTGTCGTTCCGGGTGGAATCTTGCAACTCTAATTTGGAACACTTCTATTTATTATCTAGATATAGAGGAAAGTTATCCGGGTGAAACTGTCAGGGTAGCTCACAACTCGACGACAATGCATTCTTGAAGAATTAGGAGAATGATTCTTCTAATCTATTTATTAGCAAGCAAAGACGATCTTACCTAAAAAAAAAGTATATCTAAGCAAACCTTAGAAGTATCTCGAGGTGAGCAAAAAAAAAAAGTGGTTTTATACATTGTTAATTTAATTTAACATTGTTAATCTACATTGCACTTATAAACGTTTTATACATGCGAAAGTTTTTGAGGATATTAAATATCCTAAAGTAAAAAACATCTAAATTTTAGATGTTTTTTACTCTTTCCTCTTTAAAGGTAGCTTTTTATCCGACTGCCAAGGAAGGGTTATGTTTTTAGCTCGTATCTTGTATTTTTGTATGTAAATTTCTGGGTTAACTCGATCTTCCAAATGGCTGGATAGATTTGGACAGTTAAGGTATCGTTAGATTCGTCCCAATCACCCGAGTTTTATGTAATATGAATGGCAGATTTTTGGAGCTAAATAGTAAGTCGTTAATAATTTTATGTTTACCAAACCCATCGAGTAGGGTATCAAAATGAAGGTATTTTAAAAGAGATTACAAAAATTTATATGTTTTAATTTAATTTGTAATAACTAATTGACAATGAATGTATAATTATTTCGCAGTCGGGTTTTCTGTTTTTTTAAACTTTAAGCTTTTTATTAAGTTTATTTAATTAATACTAACTTGACACCTAAACCTTAGTTTGCGGTGCAAACTTTTAAAATTTCTTATTACGCGCTTTATACTTGATGAACATACCTCCACATTTCAAGTCTCTACGATCAGTGGGCAGTTTATCCTGGGCGGGCTGTGCGTTATCTGTCAGTCAATGAACCAGTCAGTCAGGACATAGCCTTTCATATAAATTGACACGCAAAGTAGAAGGCAGCAGCGAGTGATTGATAATCTACGAAGTAAGCTAGAACGTGTAATTATAACTCCAAAGTATAATTTTATCAGAGGAAGTCGATCGTTCTATCAAGTACCAAGAACCAAGGCCGAGCGACAAAGCATTACGTCATACCGTCAGCGTCCCAGTTAGCAAATTGAACGCTATTCACGAGGTATTAAGGTTAAATGTTGACCATCACGTTTAATTGAGATTGTAGGACTGTTTTATTCATGCGCGAGCAAAAAGAAGTCGTTGGTAACGAAATACAAGATGGCTGCGTTCTAAATAGTTTTTATCTATTTTAGTTGTTTCTAGATTCATGATTTTTTTTAATAGCAGGACAGTCTAAGTTCATTCATTCACGAATATCCACAACCACATAAGTGTACATAAATGGGCAATGCAGAAGGGGTACTACGATGTATGTGTGCTGTCATAATTTATGGTTACTATCAAATGAGTGACAATAAATGAGGGGCGAGTGCGGCACCCGAGCAGAGACCAATTATTAGCAAATTTATTTTTCAAATATCGACTCAATTTTAAAAAGTTTTACGCCATATCTGTGATCGGTAACGGCAACTGATTATGCGTATTTTTTTCTGGTAATATAAAACTTGTAGTGTATACGCGCCAGTTCCGAATGGGTTATGTACTTATGTTCGTATAGGGTTTTAGATGATTTACTTAATCAATCATAGTTTGTAGTCCGCTGAAGGCATACCTGGCTATTGTTCACGTTGTTGCGAGTGACGGCTATGGTGTTGTTAAGGACCTACGAACACTACAGTCCGCTGTAAGCACATACCTAGCTCGTGTCGCTGTGGAACACGGCATCGTACGCGTATACCCGCGGCGGCTCCGGCAGATAACATTGTAGCGAGTGACGGCTATGGTGTTGTTAAGGACCTACGAACACTACAGTCCGCTGTAAGCACATACCTAGCTCGTGTCGCTGTGGAACACGGCATCGTACGCGTATACCCGCGGCGGCTCCGGCAGATAACATTGTAGCGAGTGACGGCTATGGTGTTGTTAAGGACCTACGAAGACTACAGTCCGCTGTAAGCACATACCTGGCTAGTATCGCTGTCGAAGACGGCATCGTACGCGTATACCCGCGGCGGCTCCGGCAGATAACGTTGTTGCAAGTGACGAACGGCTATGGTGTTGTTAATGATCTACGAAGACTATTAGTTCACTGTAAGCACATACCTGGCTCGTGTCGCTGTCGAAGACGGCATCGTACGCGTATACCCGCGGCGGCTCCGGCAGATAACGTTGTTGCGAGTGACGGCTATGGTGTTGGTTATGACCTACGAAGACTACAGTCCGCTGTAAGCACATACCTGGCTAGTATCGCTGTCGAAGACGGCATCGTACGTGTATACCCGCGGCGGCTCCGGCAGATAATGTTGTTGCGAGTGACGGCTATGGTGTTGGTTATGACCTACGAAGACTACAGTCCGCTGTAAGCACATACCTGGCTAGTATCGCTGTCGAAGACGGCATCGTACGCGTATACCCGCGGCGGTTCCGGCGGGGTCACGTTGTTGCGAGTGACGGCTATGGTATTGTTGGCGTGGTCCACTGAGACGCAGTTGTAGGATCCGTCAACCTTCTCCCGTTGGTCCGTGGGACGAACTCGCACCACCACGCGGACATTCTCCACTGTAGGCGCAGCGAGCTCGGCGTCCTATAACAATACGAGATTGAAAGACTTATTTTTCTTCTTATCGTGTCACTAGTTCTTTCGAACCAATGTGGTGAAAGGATTTGTGTGCCTCGAAGAGGCTCTTTTCGTGCACTTGACACATGTTTTCGAACTTTTTAGGTCCAATGACATGCCGGTTTCCTCGCGATGTTTAACTTCACCGTTGAGCAAGAGTTTTTAAGCACACATAGATTTTTTGAACTGAAAAATCCATTGGTGTACGACCGGGTTCGAACCCACGACTATCCAGAGTCGAGACATCCAACTCGGTCAACACGGCTTTTTTTGAAATTGAAAGACTTTGCATACGTATGTTTGTTGGAGCATACATCAGGTGAAAACCATTGAATACACGAGTAGGTGACACCTGAGAATATCAGGGTCGAATCGGATACATTATTCAATGTATATTGCTATGATATTAGCGATTTTTCTCATTACTCTTACGTTATACATGTTATTTACTACAGCCGTGATCATTATTAGACTACTTTGAGACATCGGAAGACGAATTACTCGAAAATAAGAAGATGATTATCTGGTGTATACAATAAAATATATTAACCAATTGTTTTTATATTCCTTAAGCCGTTTTTTAATTTTCATTAGGGGACGAAATCCCGACACAAAATCTCAAGGCGAAATCTACGTGTCGCGGGACATGTCGCTTTCGTGTAGATTTTTTTAAATGTAGATTTCGTGTCGGGCGACAATGTCCCCTAATGAAAATGCGACTTTAAAGTTAGAGGATTGTTCTTATGATGAGGAAAATTGGAAATCTTGCCCTTAAAAGTGGGTTAGCTATTTTATAATATAAAAACTCTTGATAGTGTAGTAAAGTGTTTACTAAGTAGGTAAGTATGTCAGGGCTGCGTACATTGGATTGACAACCGAATGTAATCACCATTCCCTTGTCGATTACGCAATTAAAACTACCTACGTTGTAGGCTCGTAGCTAGTATGTATATTATTGCTTACTATACTTTACTTCTTAGGAACAACAAATCTAAATTGTATAATTTTTTTTTAATTATTGTTATATATACCTACATTGGTTGAAAATTTATCATTTTATATTTTTACATAAATTCTTTACGATACTATGTACTTAGTATCTATTTAAAACTCAAATTAGATTTTTTTTGTTAGGATGGTAAGTGGAGTGCTGATAGAATATATCCCTGAGAATCAGGGGGGAAAACAAAACACTAGGCCCTTTTTTACGTAATGAAGTAAACTTACAAATGTAAATTTATAAAAAAAAAGGTACCTATTTACTCTTAAAACGCTGAAACAATAACTACTGTTAATTTTCACTTACGATTCACCATCTTGCTGAAATCAGATGTAGGATCCGTCATTATCTGATCACAATTTTTATTACTAATAAAAAAAACTTTTTTAAATTCTAGTAAGATCTGGAGGTAACGGCAATCGTTGTAATGTTCAAGCAAAGACTTTTCAGAACCACTAAGTAGTCAAAACACCCAAAATATTTTTTTAAGTGTAAATTCTTTGTTTATAAGCAACAGGGTGTTTGTAGCGCGATCGAATGCACGTCTGCACTGTGCAAGCGTAGGCGATCGTCTGTCACCCCGGGGCCTCAGAGGTCGGTCTTCCAATGGGGTGGATCCTCCCGAGGTTCACCCCCACCCCTCTCCACCCACTTTGGGAAAACAACCCTACATTCGCCTCGGCCCGAATGCAGGTGTGTCAAGGATTTTAATGTAAATACTATGTTAATACTCCAATAGATAAAGACAGGGTATTTAAATATTAGTGGAGTGGCTTTAGTAAACATGTTTTTGATTATAAATGTGTTTTCTATTTAGGAAGCTAGATCCAAAAACTGAGTCTGCAGAAAACAGTAAACCTTTTTATTTATTCCTATCGTATTTGATAAGACACAGATGGTCGAGTGGCAAGTGTCTTGGACTGCCACGCTGGTGTCGCGGGTTCGATTCCCGCTTCAGAACAAGCACTTGTATGATGAACATCAGCGTTTGTCCTGAGTCTGGGTGTTTTCTATGTATTGTGTAAGAATATACAAAATAAATAAAAGCATTTGAGTATTGTATCTGTTATCTGAAATGTCCAAAATATTTAATCTTTATTATTTATCTGCGAGGTAACACACGCCATCGCGTTACTGATCGATTAACTCAATTGGAACAGCGTTAGGTCGTAATTTTTTTGTAATTGTATCTAACTATTAAGCGGCAGAACTCCTGTTTCTCATTATAAACTAAACATCTTAAAACAGTGTTTACGTAATTCTTTTCTTAGTTTTAATGGTAATACCTCTTTACCAGGGTTCGAAAATATCCGATATTTATTATAAATATCAAAATATCGGATATTTATGATATATATAAAGTATTTCTATTATTTATTAAAAAAACATCGTTTAGATCAGGCAAAATCATCGAAAAAACATAAAATATTTTATATTAAAAAAATCAACTCAATAATATAAAACCATTTTTTTATTAATTCTTATCAGTCAATAGTCGTTTTTATCTTATTTCAAAGCGTTTCAACTGTTAGAGAGAATGTTTTAACTGTACTTCCACGCCATCTACATTTGGGAAGTAGAAATACAGTAACAAACACTAAAAATTACTTAATAATACATATTTTTAAACCATTTTTGTATTGCAATATTAAAAAAAAAACATTTGATATATATCGGATATTTTAAGTTTTATATATATCGGATATTTATCTCTATTGATATATATCCTCGAACCCTGCTCTATACCTACCTAAATGTTGTAAATAGAAATGAAGAAATCCTAAACACACTCCCTCACTCCTCTCACTCACCCTCATTTTTTACACACACCCTAGGTTTCACTCATTATCTACACTCACAAATTATGACACACAACCTCATATTAACCTTCTCATTTCCCCTCCCCCACCCTCACACTTCACTCACCTACCTCGGTTATCTAAGTCCTAGAATATTAAATATAAAAAAAATATATATGTATAAAAAAATATATATATATATATATAACCTATTTAAAACCTAAATATAAATACTTATACCTAGTCTTAATTACCTTAGGTACACCTTAAAATTTAGAACGCATGGTTTTTGTTTTTATAAGCAAAGAGTCTTCTTCAATAACTGCCATGATAACCACCTTCTTGTAAAAGCACTCAGAAGCCCAAGATACAAGCTCTCAGCTTAGTTTGGGCCTCACCGTCACCCACCTACTGTAATGGTATCCTACATGTGTACAACCAATAGCGCTAAATGTACTATTAATTAGTGTATTATTTGTATTACCTAATCATTTGATAAATAAATTGATTTGATTTGATTTGAAAATTGATTTGAAATGTAATGTTTTATTGTCTACCTTTCTTTTTGGCAAATAAAATAATATTCTTTCTTTGTAGTAACTTTACGTTTTCTTAGTTATATTTTCAGCAATTGACGAACACATTCTTCTTTCATGTCACTAAATTTAGTAGTCTGGTCTGTACGTACATCTGTCTGTCAGTCAGTCAGTAAGTCAGGTCCAATCTTTTTATCCATATTGATGTGAAAGTTTATGAAGATGAATAGATGTTTGTCAACATGGATGTTTGTTATTCAATAACATCCAAACCACTAAGCCAATTTGGCGTTCGTGTGAGTATCTTTGAGCTGGAAAGGAACATAGCCAACTTTTTATCATGGTACTATGCAGGCTAAGCCGCAGACATCAGCTGGCACCTCTTTAGCATTTTGGCTTGGGGTGCAGCAATCAGGGCAAAAAGTCTGACCTTAAATTGGAGTTTTTATTAACACCTGATTTTTATAGTACCATTAGAGAGGGGTGGCGTGATAAAGATAATTTATTTGCCAAAACACAAGTACAATATAAATTGGTGTCCTATATAGGTATGTATGTTCTACCTCTAGTTTACGTGAGGAGACACTTTAGTTTAGGACATTGATAGGTTGGGGTGTAGCAAACGGGGCAATAAGGCAAAAATACTTTTTTTCTTACGAAATATTCGATTCTCTTTTAATGCCTACTTTTCAGTCCTCTTTTCTTAGTGCCCTATTTGCGACAATCTGACCGCCCTTTTTGTGTCAAACAAGATTCTTACAAGAATGTCTTGGTGTGGATAAAATATAAAAAATTAAGCAGATGGTGGATTATGACAAATTACGCAGCTAGGTGATTACGTAGATACATAGATAAAGCTTTATTCAGTAAGTACCTACGTAGGCAACGCGTACAAAGCCAGGCGACCCTCAATTAATAACGATTTCAACGTGGTGGTCGCAAATGAGACCAAAACTACAAGTTTTTATTACGAAATTTACTGCGACTGCAGCAATATGAAACGTAGAAAATCTAAAAGGGAGCGATATCGCAATTCCTCAATCACAATTCACATGTGGAAAATGTGCAACTTACAGGCATTTTTTGCAGCGTTGAGTCACTGGAACATGAGTTTACTCCGCGTATTCACACAACAAACGAACAAAGATATTTCTTGAAGGTAACAAATTAGAATCAGCAAAATCGATACAGGACAAACAACGCCAAACGAAAACGACCTAATTTCTCGTGTTCTCAAATTCAATTTCAATTTGTAAAGAACTCGCTTGCTCGACAGTCGACACGAAAAGAATGAACGAAACACAATGACGACCACTGACTGAACGAAAGGTATAAAAATGGCCAAGTACAAGTCTGACTCTCGCACTTAGAGTTCTGTACCACCCACTCAGTAGTGCGAACTTGGTTTTTATATACCATTATTATTAATTTGAAGTAGATACTTCTTTGTTTACAATATTTTATAGGCCTACAGTTCAAGATTTAGAATGTCACATTGGGAATACATTTTCATCAAAATCTATCAGCTCCACTGACAAGCTCCACAACACCAGCATCACCTTTTCGGGAACCTAAGAATGAACGTTTGCCAAATCTGTAAAAATAGAAGGTGGTAGTCTCTCGAAACTTAAAATTGCCTAAGTATATTAAAAAAAAAAACACCTATAGATCGTTTGCAACAGTCTATGGGTGGCCCAATTGTTTCCTTTTGTAAATTTTGTAATATATATATAGATTGTAGTATATTATAATTACATGATAATATCATGTATCCTTTATTATTTTTGCCATCCAATCGTTATATTATAACGATTGGATGGCAAAAATAATAAAGGTTCTATGTCGGATTCAGAATGAACCCTACAAATTACAGACAACATTCAATCACAGAGTACAATACTAGTCATATTTTAAAAATGCTGCCAACTTACTAAAAAAAAGTTAAGCACAGATGACTTTCATTTCCGGTATAAAGGGATTTGACAAAATCGTTTAACCCTACATGGTGGGGTGGTTGGCTTCCGACTACAACGATATTCTTAATCTGTGCTTTGCTTTTATTTAGTCTGTGTTCAAGTAACGTCACGTCAGCTTTTCCAATGTTTATTTTCAAAAACAAAATAAATTAAATTTTGAATGGATAACTAGAAGAAAACCAAGTAAATATCATTGAGCTTTCATACAGCAAGTATCTTGTATATATTATGTCTGAGGAGACGAGTGTCAACTCCACCAATACAGCTACAATCGACGTCAACGAATTCGCAAAGGAAAATGGCACGAACAGTGAAAAAAGTTGCGATTCTGGCATCGAAACTATCGATGCTGGTGCTGAAACATTGCCAGGGTCTTCCGACTCCGATACTTCCCCCGTCAAAACCATTTTGAACTATGAAACCGATTTCAATCTACCCAGTGAAACCGTCGTAAGTGTATCGAAACAGTCGCTCGGAATCAGCTTGCAAGAAAGTATTTCCTCCAGTCCAATATCAACAACGCCTGAGGATGTTCATACATCTGAAACGCTAAGCTCCGAAGGTTCTCCGTTTAAATCAGGTACCAAAGAGTCTGAACACACCTTGAACAGAATAAACAGTGCTATTTTCGAAAGCATAGATGCAACAGCCAATTCTGAACAGAATGTAAATAAAAACTTAGTGGCAACCTCTTTGAATGATAACATTTCTAGTCAAATTGATAGTATTAATACTGGGCCTAATGATAATGGTCTAGACCACAAATTCACTGACATAACAGCCTCAACAATCAGATTAGAAGAACAAAACCCCATCCATAAATTATCTAAACCACTGTATAGTAGGAGTGCTGAAAATATTCCACATTTAGACCCAGATCAGACCTTCAGTATATCAAATGACAGTATTAATGAAGCTGAAATACTGTCTCAGTTTTCAACCCAAAAGAAACAGGCAAATGCGGTCCAAAGAATCCCAGAACAGAACCAACCAACATTAGATGTCCGATATGCCCGAATCCCTAAAGAAATTCTAAACCAGGATATTGGAAACATCGTAAAAAATGTCCATGGCATGTTTTCTTCAGTCAGCGGCAGTTTAAAATACTACACACATCGCACCGTTCAGAAACCGATAAAAACCGTTAAACCTACTCCTAACACTAAAGTTATGTCAGACATTTTTGAGGATGAAACTAATGAGATACCGCAAAGGGTTGAGGAAGTTGAACTGGTAAATGAAGTAATAGAACCCAACCTTGATAGCCAAGATATGGATCCTAAGAGCGAGGTAATAAAGCTGCAAATTGAAACTCTGGAGCGGTTGTTGTTTGAGCAAAGAAAAGAGAACACTTCTTTGAGAGAGAAGGTGAAACAGCAAGTTGACGAATTACAAGAGAAAGACAACACATTTAAGGAATTTGAGGGGAAATTTGACACGGTATGTACTACTAACTCTAATGCTGATTGAAAGTTTCAATCAGACTGTTCTAGTCCATAAGCACTACTTTAAAGTCACAAATTTTGTTCACTTTAATCACTTTTTTGTTTTGATTTAAAAATGAAACAATTGAACCGATTTTTTTGTAATTGGTTTATAAACAACAAAGTTTTAAGGTAATAGACATAAAAAAAAAAAACGAATTGAAAACCTCCTTTTTGAAGTCTGTTGAAATTAAATAGTTATTTCTAAATTCGTTAAAAACTGACAAATGGTCTCTGGAAGAACATGTGCAACAGATGGACAGGTATTCTGTTCAGTAGTTTCAGTGTGATAGATAAGTTAATAAAATACTCTTGTTTTGCTTAATTTTGTTAAAACAAGATGGGTACATCTTGTTTGTAGCTATAAAATTAATGTTACAGATGAACAAACGCGTAGAACAAGCTGAGCGTGAAAAGGACGCGGCTGTGATGCGGTACGCGAGCGTAGAGTGCGCAGCGATCGAAGCGAGACGCGCGGCCGACACAGCGAGCAAAGCGGAGCGAGCCGCGCGTACTGAACTCGACCTTATGAGCGGCAAGCTAAAGTCTGCGCATTCAGAGAAACAGCGCATCATTCAGCTTTACGACGATAAGGTGCATATTGCAGTGTCCATGTTAAAACTAGCTTTAGCTGTGTGGATAATATTGCTTAACCCAGCTATTTAATAGGTACAGTCAGCTACACAGACATGTATACTCTCCCAAGCGTTTACATTCATATTACACTCTTAATTTTGCAAAGACATTCCTCTTCTGACAAGAATTCTGACGAGTAAGATGACTACATTCATTTGAAAATGCTTGCATGTTACTGCTCATGTTTATTGTATGTGTGTCCCCCCCCTCAGGTACCTTACTTTTTACTTCTGCGCAATAACGGTCAGCGCTAAAGTTACGTGCCGCTACTTGCACTGTCTTTGATAATGTTGTATCAATGATTTTCATTATGGAAAATAGGAAAGGTATATCAAAAAAACAATATTCCTTTCCTTTCAGTGCCATGAGCTTACGAACAGTGAGCGGGAGTTGTCCAAAGTGAGAGACGACTTGAGGGAGTTGGAGGGGAGACTGAAGTGGACGCAGAGCAAGCTCCGCATGGAGATGGACGCGTATAAGGTACGTACTTAGACAAATCCTAGATTCGGGTCCGGGTGACACTACTAGGAAATTAGAACACGCCATCCATCAACCCAGGGTCCTGCTCCTCTATTTCGGGGAGCTGGGTTGGCTGGGGTAAAGTAAGTGTAACAAGGGGAGCACAATATACCCCATAACGGGATGTCAGTGCAGACCATATGTAACCCCTTACCCAAATTAGATTAGAAGGTACTTACTTTCTGCCGTTATGTACTTCAAAAGATCTCGAAACGCTTCCAACTGAATAGGTATTTTTAGGCAGCTTTGTAAATCGTAAAATTAAACATGGCCAAAATTATTATTTACCTAATATGTCACCTTATGGGGTGCGTACATGGGTTGACTTTCTTGCCTTTGCCTATCCAAGCCGGATCGTCACCCCATTGTATGTGTATGATGGATATGACGTGTTGACTCCATTTTCCGCACCGTTAGTCGGTCCTTTGTGCGTGACAACCCATTTAATGTGCTGCCGTCTACGTTTTGTTCAACAGTCTTGTCCATCCTAATGTTGTCTGGAACAGATTTTTAGCGATAAGACCGCTCACCAGAAGAGGACATGGTGGCCGAGTGGATCCCTTACCTTGCGATCCGATGGTCGCGGGTTCGAGTCATGCGTAAATGGTTTTTTTTTTGTTCTCGCTACGGTGAAGGAAAATATCGTGAGGAAACCGGCATGTCGTAGAACCAAAAGTTCGAATACAATTGTCGAGTGCACAAAAGGAGCCTCTTCGAGGCGCACTTGAAATCCACCACACTGGTTCGAAGGAACTTGTGACACGATAAGAAGAAGACCGCCCATTGTCCACTTTTCTTACCATTGTTTTCTACTTTCTGTATATTTTTGTTTTTGTGATGGTGTGCAATAAAGAATAATCTATCTATCTAGAAATAAACCATGTGTTGTGTTTGTAGGAGAGTTCAGAGCGCGCTGAGAGATTGTCTCAGCAGATCAGCGAGCTGGAGACAGCTAAGGAGGCGGCCGCCGCGCTCGCTACAGACTGCGCCAGGGCGAAGGAACTCGGTGAGATACCTTGTTGGTTGCACCATGATTTATGATAAAAAAATCATAGTGAAGTCAATCAATACGTATTAATATTATATTGGTCCCGTAGAAATTTTATCAAAATCGGTTTTAGTGACCGTAGGCACCACTGAAAAGTGACAAGCAAAATACGTAATTTTGTTAAAGTAAAAAGTAAAGTAATATGTATTACTATTTTTTTCAGTTATTTTGATTTAATAACTAAACTAATGAACTATTTTTGATAATAAAAATATGGGACCAATCTGAACGTATAACCTCTCAAAAAAATATTTTTCAAATTGGTTTAACAACTAAGTTCTGAAGTAACAAACATAAAAAAAATAACAATCGAATTGAGATCCTCCTCTTTTTTTGAGGTCGGTTGAAAAAGGAAACGCAATTGCGTATTTTGCTTCCCTGTGTGTATTCAGTGGTGTTTACGGTCACTAGAACAGTTCAATTGAAGTTGGTTATACTATGTTTTTGAAAAACCTTGATTACTTATATCATAAATCTTATTACTTTCAGATGGTCCCATAGAAGTTTCATCAAAATCGGTTCAGTAGTTTAGTTATTGAATCAAAATAAAGAAAATACATAGTTTGAATTTTTTTATGGATATTTTTAGAAGCGGAATTGAAAGAATGCCGCGCCTCGCTCATCCTGTGTCGACATGAGAAGGAAGACTTGGATAGAAGACTGACGAATGTCTCCGGTGACCTGGACTCCTGTAGAAAGGAGCGAGACAGCGCTGTCGGCTCTCTCGCTCGCGCCACCGCTGAGGTGAGACTCTGGAACACAACTCTTTCTATTTGAAAAAAAAACCCTTAAGGCGTAAAGTAGGTACCCCAGATTCGCCCTCTCGCTCGCGCGTACCTACATTTTTGAAGATTTGAAAATTACTACTTGTAATTACAAAACAAATGGACCTGCAAAATCTAGAAAACAACATAACAAACGTGTAGTAAAATCTTCAATTAAATCCAAATAAGTTTCATGTGTAAAATCTTGCCCAAAGATTTTATTCTCTGGGCAAGGTTTTACCCATGAAAATTGGATGGATGAATTGGATTTTTTACTACACGTTTGTAATGTTATTTTCTAGATCCTGGAGATCCGTTTGTTTCGTAATAACAAGCAGTAATTTCTAAATCTTCAGTATTCAGTATTCAGTATTTATTTGCAATATTGGGCAGGTTACATTTTAGGTCTTGGTAGGTCAAATAAATAAAGTACAGCTACACAATATTACCCGGATAGGGTGTTGCAAATGATAGAGACGGGCCGATATTTTTAACTATATTGTTAAGTCACTAAATGAATCGTTTATAAAATCTTGCAACTCATAATAGCATTTTTTTAAAAGCATTTCTTTTAAATTAATTTCAAAAACGTGATCATTTTCTTGGATTTTTATTTTATCTGGAAGTTTATTGTAAATTTTTACCGCCATTGCATTTCAAAATTTAGGTACGCGCAAACGAGAGGGCGAATCTGGGGAACTATACGCCTTAATACGCGCTTACACTTCTTAACAAACACATCCTCCAAGTTTCAAGTATCTAAGTCCACTGGCTTAGCCTGTAAACTATCTGTATGTCAGTCAGTCAGTCACAATTAAGGCTTTTATAGATATGTATTAATACCATGTAGGCAGACCTGGATGGACAGCAACTAATATCTACGGCTTAAGAGATTTATTTCTCAAAAGAATTACAAATTCACTTATACAGAAACTAAATATTATATAATTTAAATCTAGTATGTGCCAAGAAGCTTAATTATGTTTGTTTATTAGTGTAACTTTGTTTTAACGTTGAAGGAAAACATCGTGAGGAAACCGGCATGTCATAGAACCTAAAAAGTTCGAAAACATGTGTCAAGTGCACGAAAGGAGCCCCTTCGAGGCGCACTTGGAATCCTTTCACCACACTGGTTCGAAAGAACTAGTGACACGATAAGAAGAATAAGTCATATGTGATTTCAGGTGGAACAACTGAAGATAAGCAATATGCGGCTAGAGGAGGAAGCCGCTGAGTTAGCGGCGCTCAGGGCTAAAGCCGCTTTAGCGGACACACTGACCTCGCAGCTAGAAAGGTAAGAAACGCTTACTTTTAAAAAACAAAAAACCTTTAGCGGCAATGCTGTCGCTATTTTGGATTTGAACGGTTTAGTTTCATAATCTCAAAGTATTAATAGAACAAACAAAATTTAAATATTTTTTTAATTTTGTTTCTAAACAACAAAGCACTGAGGTAACAAACATAAAAAAAATCAACCGAATTTAAAACCTTCTTTTTTGGAAATCGGTTGAAAATACAAAATCATCAATCATCCTTTTGCTAGCTATAACGCGCAAATCATCACTTCATCTAGCCAGAGGTAATACACAAATCTTTTAACTACTTCTAAGTACCAAAACTCGACAAAATTAAAATGAAATGCTTATCATTTCGTAACCTAGGTTAGGTAGGTAGAAGTACCTAGTTTGACTACATACGGTACGGGCGATCCGAAAATTCAATTATTCCCGCGAAACGAGTGAATTTCAACGAGATCATTCAATCTTTTCATTCGCTGCGCATTTCCGGAATATGGCCGCCGCGGCCGCGCCATTTTGCCTTCTGTGAAATCTGCGAGTGCGCTGCAAATTCATTTCACCAGCTAAAGAGCAAGATATTTTGTCGCGATGGTTTTCTACAAAGATAACTTATCCATGTTGATGTTGAAATATTAGAACAATAATTAAAGTTCCGTGTTTGAAAACAATCATAGTTCATAACCGCGACAAGTGTTTTGTGCCGATCAAGCAATTTTGGTAAAAATTCGCTTTGCACAGGTGAGACTTTAAGAAACGTAATAAATAAGTGTATTACAGTGTCGTAATGGAGCAAATTAGCAATTCTAGAGATTTACGGCGTTTAGTATTGGGTAGAATCGGTACCGAATGGTCGCTTAACTTGCGTCACCAAATTCCGTTAGACAAATCAATTTTGCTGTCATCGTGTTTTTTCAGCGATTTTTAGTTCTGAAAATCTGTATTTTCCATAAAGCAGCCTAAAAGGTGCTTTGTGAACATTACATGTTGGGGGATCCAAAGGTTTGGATACCCTTTCGGCTGTCGCCCCCTACCTATGATTATGAGGGGCGAACAGATATTATTTCATTGTTACTCCAATTGCGCAGTAGGTAGGTTTAGGTACCTAGCGATTTAGTTAACAGACCACATTCAAAAGGTAACTGTTAAGTTCATCTCCACTTAGAACCATGTATTTCATTTTATTGGAATATATTTTAAAAACATGCGGCTCGCTACTCTTGCCGCTCGTTGACCAAAAGTATCGAATTTATGAAAGAAAAAAAAAACGTTCTCGTATATCACATTATAAAATATCATTTGTTCGCTCACCCTTCACTTCATAAACTGTCAAGAGGTACTGAATTAGTGAAAAAAATGCGGTTGGGGTGTAGGGAGTGGCGTAAGGAGAAACTTGAATTCAGGGCATTGACTTCTAAGGTCAACGACCGCTTAGCTAGAGGTCAAAATCTACCAGATAAAAGCTGGGTGACAGTAGTTTATGGTGTTATTTTAGTTTTTTGTGTGCTCAGCCTTATGATAATGGCTCGTGCTAAGTCTCCGCTCCCTCACACCCTCTCAGCGCTCAACCAACTATTGCGCAATAATCCTGACTGTGATATATTTGCAGATGAATGGAAGTATATTATGTCAGAGTGCCTCAGGTTCTGTGAAGTGTAGAATTAAATTAATTTTTGTGTGACTTATGATTTAGTTATCTAAAATTATGTAATTCTCATTATTATTTCTCTTTCATTTAATTTGTTTAATTGTTCTGTTAATAATTTATTACTTATATTCTAATCTAATGCAAATTTTATTCCATAATAATAATAATAAAAAACTTAATATCTTATTTTCCTCAGTTTGCCACACTCTGAAAAATGCGGCTCGCTTACCTCGCTGCGCCTTATATTGTTTATATTTTAACCTGTAACTTATTGCAGGGAGTCCGAGCGTGCTAATCAAGCGGAGGAGGCGCTGAGCCGCGCGCGTGCGCAGTCGGAGACGTGCGCGCGACGCGAGGCCGCCGCGCTGCAGCACGCCGCGCAGCTCACCGCCGCGCACGTGACGCAGCAAGCCAGCGACCACTCGCGCCTGGCCAAGGTACGTGCTCATTGCACGGAGTCCGAGCGTGCTAATCAAGCGGAGGAGCTGAGGGTCATTGACCTTTGAGTATAGACTCTTACATCCGTATTCTCAGTCAGTCCTTCCTTATCCTCAAACTCACCTTACATAAGGAATGGTCACCGAAAAAAAACCCTCACTGTGTAAGAAATAATGGAGGTTTTATCTGTCAACTGTCAAATTCAATACCTCGTATTTACTTGAGAAAAATACATGAGTGAAAAAGTATGGTGACTGTTCAACAATACCATTATTCTTTAGCTTGAAAGTACTAATAACTTACGTATAAAGTAGTAATCAGAATGTGAAACTGACATTGTTTAGGTCTTTCTGCCAGACATTCTACACGTGTCAGCTCTGGACTGACTACACCAAAAAGACGCATGACGGCATAAGGGTTGCCTATAATAACATCTTCAGGCACCTGATGGGCCTGAAGCGCTTTTGTAGCGCTTCCGAAATGTTCGTCGAGGTTCGGGTCGACTCTTTCAACGCTATTCAGCGGAAGAGGATCGCGTCCTTCATGTCCAGAGTTGTCCAGACTCGTGTAATAATATTATTATTAGAAGTCTGGCAGAAAGACTTATACACACGAGAACGTATAGACGTTGGGTGGAGATTGCCACCTAAATTCTACTTTCTTTGTAAATTATTTTATAATAATTCATTATTTTACTATTTTGTTTTGTTTTTAGTGTTAAGTTTTTAGTTTTTGAGACTATGGATCTTGTGTCTGCAATAAACATAAACATAATATAAACATTCACACACTCACACCCCTGCACTAGGATTCCCTGTCGCAGGTGGCATGGACACATACAAGACATCACAACATCCAACACCCGAGAACAAACATTTGTGTTCGTCACAAATATTTGCCCCGGCCGGGGATCGAACCCGGAACTAAAGTATTTATTATATTATTATTATAGTACTCACGTCAGTATTTTCTTGTATGTAAAATCGTCTTAGAATATAGGTGTTAGTTATTAACTAGGGTATTTGATTTTTAAGTCAATACACGACGATCACCTTGACTTATGGGTAAGGCAATTGACCTTTGGGTTAGGCCATTGACCTTTAGCTATGGCAATTTACTTAAATTTTAGAATAAAAATATTTTGATTGTTCTTGAGGTAAGGTTCTTGACTTATTTAATTAATTATACCGATTGTTGCAGGAGCAAGCGTTGTCCGCAGATAACGCGTGTCTGCGCGAGCGCGTGACGTCACTGGAGGAGGAATGCGGTCGGCTGACGCGCGCGCTCGCCGACGAGACTGAACGCAGGAACCAGGAGAACAGGGTCCTCGCTAGAAAGGTAACCAATTATCATAATCATGATCATCAACCTATAGCAGTCCACTGCTGGACGTAGGTCTCTCCCAAGGCGCGCCACTGAGCCGCAGATTATCACTCCATCTGTCCAAAGGTCGTCCTACACTACGTTTGCCTTGACGTGGTCTCCACTCAAGAACACGTTTACCCCAACGGTTGTCGGTTCTTCTTCCACTGCCACTTCAGCTTGCTGATCCTGATGTATGCAATTATACAACGTTACATTTTGTTTATACGAAAGTCGAGACCCATATTTACTTATTATATTATAGTATCTATGTATAAATTAAAAAGAAATAAAATGAAACTTCTTTAACAAAGATATAAGCTAGCTGTGTGGATATATTGTCCATGCAGGCATAATGATTCTAAACAAACAAGTACCAGTATTAAGTTTCATATAAATAAAATGTAACCTTTGTATATAAACAACTTAGTCCTGACCGTTTGACTTAATATTTTGATGGCATGTTTATATTATTATTTAATTATTATTTGTTTATTTATTGGGGAAAGCAAATAATAATAGTGTGCCTAACATTTTCAACGTCCCAATGTATGTACTTACTTATACCTATCACCCTCCATCGTTGGAGAATTTTGCAAATACATAATTTATACAATACCAGTCATATTTATTGTGTTTATATATATGTTTATGAGTATGTTTATAGGTATATATATATATATATGTATTTGTATAATATTTAGATATTAGAATTTAAATATAATATGTATTAATATTGTGTAATATTCTGTATGATTTTAGTTAGTCAAAATGTTAATTATATATATATTATTTTATTTTATTAATCTATAATATCTTTTTGGTACACCCTTTATCCACTGTAATTTTTTTTTTTTTTTTCTGTTAACAATATGTCTTATCTGGTTGTCTG
This sequence comes from Lobophora halterata, assembly GCA_932526365.1. Taxonomy (NCBI): domain Eukaryota; kingdom Metazoa; phylum Arthropoda; class Insecta; order Lepidoptera; family Geometridae; genus Lobophora; species Lobophora halterata. The sequence goes on along the minus strand of OW052028.1, from coordinate 3,431,408 downwards.
GAAGAGATTGCTATCTAGCAATAAAACCGCCCTTGTAATTTAGTTTGTTTTTCTTGTTATTATTTATTTTAAGGTGATACAATAAAGCATATTCTATTATATTCTAAATAAATTTGTATGTATGTCTGTTATTAACTTTATTATAATCTCAATGTCGTAGTCTAAATAATAACATTTTATATTTGTGTATTATTTAATTTGTTTGTAGGTAGCAGAATTGACTGAGGAAGCCGCAGAGGTTGTCAAGAAACTGGAATGGGAGAAAGGAGAGAATGGAGTACTCAAGAAGAAACACGCCAGTGCCATTAAAGTGAGTCCTTACATTAGTTTGTACTAGTTATTGTGGCTTCAATTTTCAATTTATTTATTTGTCTCAATTATAGTAGGTTACAAACAGGTCTTATGATAAGTGAGTAAATGATAGACAATTTTATGGTAGTTTGTAAATAAAATCGTAGTGCAGTTAGGTGACTACCCTCCGTACTAGTTCGCACTGTATGACGGACGGGCGTCGTTCCTCTTCCACACAACTCGATAAACTAATAATGTGCAAGTTTTATACAGAACTGATGCAAAATAGGACAAAATTAAATAAGGTATAAGTATTTAGAGGCTTCGTTTGTGTGGTGTCTATCTCGACACACGACAGTGTGTCCAGCCACGGTCAGGCCCAGCGAACTGGCGAGTAGCACTGTGTGTAAGTTTACACGAACCATTTGGAGCCACTTTTGACTTTGTCATAGCTAAAAAACTAATCAATATAAACACACCAAATTTGGTTTATGTATTGAAAGTCCAGAGTTAATAAAGTACCTCAAATTTCATAAACACAGCTCAAACGGTTATTTAGATATTAACGTTCAAAAATCGTCATTTTTATCACTGATTGACTGACATATATACGTGAAACCTAACCCACTTCCAGATGACCTAGAGAGTTCAAATTTGGTATCCAGCTAAGTAATTGTGTGTATACAAAGGAAAAAATCAGAAAAGAGTAAATTTATAAGAGTTGATTTTTTTTAAAATTATTCGATTTTATGAGGTAAATTTAGCGCCTTGCAAATTATGAGAGCAATTGCCTTGCAAATTTTTGCAGGATATTTCCATTTCCATGATGAAAGGTTGTTTTTATCGTTTTATGTACTTACTTTAATATCAATAATTTAAAAATTATTTTCAAAAGCCCAGATGAACGCAAGCTAGTGGAAATGCAAATTGTCGGAAAACACTTTAATCTCCCGGCACATATGTACTTACTACTTACAAAGGCAGGTACCCACACCTTATTTACGCTATTTAGGTAGGTTTGGTACTTAACTTATTGTACTTTTACCTACCTACATACATTTAGAGGCAATGATGGTGGTGTGTAAGTAAGGAAAACAAATAGGTAGGTAACTATTATAATTATAGTAGGTATCTAACCTATATACCTTTGAATAGTAATAAATTTATTTACAAAAAGTAATGATATCTGAACAAAACACATATAATATGTGAAAATAGAAGCCACGATCGAGAAGTAGTTTTCCCCGAAAAAAGACTTCAGATCTACATATATGGCTAGCCAAGGTCTACGTTATAAATAAAGTAATACGTTCTTATAAATACATTTACGAATGTCTATATATATAGACCTTGGCAAGCCATATATGTAGATCTGAAGTCTTTTTTCGGGGAAAACTACTTCTCGATCGTGGCTTCTATTTTCACATATTATATGTGTTTTGTTCAGATATCTTTTTCCAGTTCAGAAGCTACACTCAAACCCAATTTCAGCCAAGTAAATCTGTTTAGTGTACTGTTTGAAAATTGGTCGGCATTGCATGCAAATAAATGAATTTAGAATGCATTGCCATCGAGTTGTGAGCTACCCTAAAAGTTTCAGCCGAATAGCTCTGGAAGTGCTCTGAAGAGTTGCAAGATTTCACCCGGAACCACAGACACACAGACAAGATAGTGACTTAATATAATGTGGTCATAAGGATCATTTTTTCCTGGTCAGTGGCCACGTCTCACGTTATGATTGTTTCAGGAGCTGAACCGCGAGCTGTGTCGCGCGCTGAAGCGCTGCGAGCAGCTTGAAGCGAAGTTGCCCGCCGCAGACGCGCCCTCCACCAGAACAGGTGAGGGTTGCCCACTCCACTTCTTTTGGAGATGTTTAATATTTACCCGACTACGAAGAACTGCACGAAAGGAGCCTCTTCGAAGTGCACGAATGGAGCCTCTTGGAGGCGCACTCGAAATCCTACACACACTAAACACACTGGTTCGAAAGAACTAGTGACACGATAAAAAGGTGAAGGGAGAAGGAGGGTTATATTATATGTTTCGAGTGTATGTATGTATATTTGATTCTATGTGGCGCCCTGCAGGCTAAACGGCTGAACGGATTCTGTAACTGGTAATAAAGGTATCATTAGATTCGTCTAGGTTACGCGAGTCAAATAAAACAATTCAATGTTGCGGCTGTAAGCTATCAAAATTAGTTAAATGTGTCAGAAAAACATCAGAACTCGATGGATTCAACAAACATTATTAAGCTTGATAAATAAGTGTGTTTGTCCGTAGGTTCCATCACTTCTCTGAGCAGCGGCGAGAGCGCACCTCAGGACGATAATAGACTGCAGAACGGACACGAGCCACTACCGGAAATACAGGTAACACACTATTCTGTCTACCGAGAGTTTAGGTAACACACTATTCTGTCTACCGAGAGTTTAGGTAACACACTATTCTGTCTACCGAGAGTTTAGGTAACACACTATTCTGTCTACCGAGAGTTTAGGTAACACACTATTCTGTCTAATGGGAGTTCAGGCTACACACTATTGTGTCCACCGAGAGTTCAGGTAACACACTATTCTGTCTAATGGGAGTTCAGGTTACACACTATTGTGTCCACCGAGAGTTCAGGTAACACGCTATTCTGTCTAATAGTAGTTCAGGTAACTCAATATTTTGTCTAATGGAAGTATAGGTAACTCAATATTTTGTCTAATGGGAGTTCAGGTTACACAATATTCCGTCTACCGGGAGTTCAGGTAACACACCATTCTGTCTAATGGGAGTTCAGGTAACACACTATTCTGTCTAATGGGAGTTCAGGTAACACACTATTCTGTCTACCTAAGGAAAATATCGTGAGGAAACCAGCATGTCATAGAATCTAAAAAGTTCGAAAACATGTGACAAGTGTACAAAAGGAGCCTCTTTGAGGCGCACTTGAAATCCTTTAACCACACTGGTTCGAGAGAACTAGCGACACGATAAGAGAAGAAAAGAGAGTAATCCCTAGTGAAGGATAGGATAGGAGTAGATGGAGATACAATTCGCTCAGTCGGTAAGTATTTTTGTTTCAGATAAAGTTTCCAAGTCTGTTTGAGAGAATATGGCCCAAGGTTACACTTCGGACATTTTTATTTATCACACTCATTTGTAAAGTAGTTGTAGATATACAAAAACAGAAATCGTAGACATCATATTTCATAGCTTATATAAGAAAAAAATGTAACTGTGAGTCTAATGTTAAATAAAAAAATAAAAAAAAAACACGTTCAAATCATATTTTATTCTAAAACAATACAAGTTAAAACTGAAGTAATATTAGAGCAAAGAAAATACTACAAATTAACTTCCTTGGAAGATGATTTTTTTCATTAAAAACAGCCTCTGCGCCAAAACATGTGTCAAAGTGCATGAAAGGAGCCTCTTCGAGGCGCATATGAAATCCTTTTACCACTCTGGTTCGAAATAACTAGTGACTCTATAAGAAGAAGGAAGTATATATTTTAAATTTTGTTTTACTACTCCCAGGCCCGCGAACCGGATCGTCAAGCGTTAATAGAGCGCATAGTGTCCCTGCAGCGAGCGGCCGCGCGACGCTCCGAGCGCTGCGAGTTCTTGGAGGAACATGCGAAGCAGCTCACCGAAGAGCTGCGGAACAAGTCGCGACTGCTGCGGCAACTGCTGTGCACCATGCCCGCCGGGGCCGTCACCTCGCCCAATAGGGACCTCAACAAGGTACGCCGATATCTTAATAAGGTACGCCGATATCTCAATAAGGTTCGTACCTTATTGAGATATCGGCGTATCGTCGTCGATACCGCAATAAGGTACGCCGATACCGCAATAAGGTACGCCGATACCTCAATAAGGGACGCCGAGACCTGAACAAGGAATGCCAAGACCTCAATAAGGTATGCTGAGACCTGAATAAGGAACGCCGAGACCTCAACAAGGTACGCTGAGACCTGAACAAGGAACACCGATACCTCAACAAGGAACACCGAGACCTCAACAAGGTACGCCGAGACCTGAACAAGGAACACCGATACCTCAACAAGGAACACCGAGACCTCAACAAGGTACGCCGAGACCTGAACAAGGAACACCGATACCTCAACAAGGAACACCGAGACCTCAACAAGGTACGCCGAGACCTGAACAAAAATTTGTCTAAAAGAGAAACTTCCTACATCTCCCGACATAATTATTACCATATTTATTGATAACCTTGTGATGTATTTTCATGCTGACCCGCAGATGATAAAACGGTTGGCAAAGGTATGTTAAGATCCGTATTCTAAGAGATTTTTACACTCAAGGAAATACTTACAAATTAAATATTTACGAAAATCGTTTAATGGATAAATATTTATTTGATATTGCGTCTGTTTGTTCTTACTAATGTTCATTTTTAATAGGGGAAACCCCAAAAATATTTGATATTCAAATAAGGGGAATACCATAGACTTTCCTTGCGGGACTTAACCGGTGAGGAATTACCTACGAACTAGAACGGAGAATTCTATTCTATAAATTAGAGTTCCTTTTTTTAAAATTTTCATGAATCTGTGTGAAAACACGTGATTAAAATAACCACGATTTTTTTTTTTTTTTTTTTTATTTTTTTATTATTATTATGTTCATAAAACTGGTTGAACACAGTAATAAAAATAGACAAATAAAAACATGAACTATCAGATTAGTGTTACAACCTTCTTGATATGAACACTGCATGCAAATTAATATTATACCTAGCTCTGGAAATTAATACTATTTAATAAAAGCTTATCTAAATATTATAACTTAGAAAAAGTCTCTTGATGGAAGAGACAGATGACGAATATGGATTAATTCAAATGGTTTTAAAAAAAAACTTGTTTTAATCATGCCAACCCTGGTGAACACTTGCAGAAGCACATAGCGAGCGCGGGCGGCGGCGCCATGGCGGCCGTGTGGGGCGGCGAGCCGGAGGGGCTCTCGCGCGAGCTGTCCCTTGAGATGAACAAGCGGCTGCAAGCCGTGCTCGAGGACACGCTGCTCAAGAACATTACCCTTAAGGTATATGTTTACTATGCTGTATATTAATATCCCTATCATACATATACACCATATACAATAAAACATTTCATGACCTGGATCTGTTTTGCTTATCTAAAAATGTTTTCAAATCTTTTCTTACTCACTTAAAGGACCTTCAAAAGCTACAAAAGAAATATCTCACTTTTCCATAATCAAAAATAGTTTTAGAATAAAATGACCATCATGTAAACCGCACCTAATGACAAGTTTGTTTTTCGAGCGCATACTTGTTGCAAGCGTTGCAGGTTAGGTAGGCAACTCATTAAGACTTCGCACAACACACACATCACATTCACACTCCACACACACCACTGACAAACACAATGCGATTATTTGTTTGTTTGTAATTTACTGCTGTTAGAGTTACTAATTATCTACCCAGACTTACCTACCTATAATTCTTATATATTTACAGTAAACAAAATGTAGACTCAATTTGGTTTAAGAATAGTATATATTTCATAGCTTATATAAGAAAAAAATGTAACTGTGAGTCTAATGTTAAATAAATAAAATAAATAAAAATAAACACCACAAATTTTTAATTACCAAAAAAAATGAAATGGGCAATGCAGACCGGGTACTGTGTTGCATCTGTGCAGTCAGAATTTTGGATTTCTACATAATGGCAGAGTAACAGCGGAGCGAGTGAGGCGCCCGAACAGAGGTTTTGCGAGCTGGCTCGAGCTAGGTACCCGGGTTTCCGGTACGCGTTCTTCGGATATCCCGGGGTCCCTCTAATGCGCAGAGGTCGGCCACCATGGGGTTTTAGTCGGTATGAGTCCGACATACCCCTCCGCCCTCCCCCAAGGGCGGGGGGCATCCATGAGGATTTTCCCATGTAAAAAAAAAAAAAAAGGTACCCGGGTTTGCATAACGCTGAATAAAACTTAAATTATTATCAATAAAGGGTACCGTCTGATGCGAATCCATAGGAAAACGACTAACGGTATCAGTAATCCATTTTTAATTAAAAAAAAATCACAAACATTCGACTTAATTTTTTCAAGTTCTTTTGCCACATCTGTGTTCAGTAACGACAACTGAGGATTTGTTTTTTTTCTGGTGATTAAAAATTTACCGTGTATTCATAATAAATATGATAATAATAATTAAGGTTTTACCGACTTCATTTGGACTGTTCTAGTGACAGTTTAATAGTGACAGGAAAGCAGAATACGAAATTTCGTTTACTAGGCTGGCCGTCATTTTATCAGTAATTTTGATTTCAAAACCAAAGTACTGAACTGATTTTCATGCAATTTTTATGGGACCAATCTGGAAATATAATCCTCTCAAACATTAAATATTTTTTTTAAATCGGTATATAAACAACAACCTTTTTTGAAAAAAAAACCTAATTGAAATATCCTTTTTTTAAGTCTGTTGAAAATTGGACATACTGAACAGTCTTAAGGCTAATCCTCAAATCCGAATTCCATACAAAATGTTTCGGACAAATACTCAAAAAGTACGCCGTTTTATAGTAATTTCTTCACACTATTCGTTTCGTCCATGTTTTTTGATTTCGTCAACAAAAAAAGTGAATGGTTTCATACTTTAATTCAGATTTTATACGTGTTTTTTTAAGTTTGTAGGGTTGAGTATTTGTCCGAAACATTTTGTATGGAATTCGGATTTGAGGATTCCCCTTAAGGCGCCTTCAAATTAGAGGCGTGAGGAAGCGCTACTGTGGCGCTTCAACTAGTTTTCATACAATATCTAGACGCGCCACTATATCGCGATAGTGGCGCTGCACCTGCGCGTCTAGATATTGTATGAAAAGTAGAAGCGCCAGAGTGGCGCTTTCTCACCCCTTAGATAATCAGTAATCACTCTAAATTCTCTTATCATTTCCAGGAGAACATGGACACGCTCGGCGCGGAAATATCGCGGTTAAAAGCGCAGAAGCACGACTCGAAGTGAACGGTATTTGTAAGAAAAATAAAAATATCATAAAAACAATTGTGTTTCGGTACTCGTCGAAAAGTATTATATAATTAATGAATATAAAGTTATAATATGTATTACATGTGTAAATAATATCTGAATTATTTCCGCGATTACCGAAATGAACATTCCAAATTATAAACAAAGTATTTCGATGTGCTCTTTCAGAATTTCAACTTTGCGACCACTTTTTTTATGCAGTAAGCTCTAGCTGCCATGTTGTAAAAATGACGTCTGCTAGCAGTTTTTGGTCACTATCTCCTTTCCGACCCATTTCATGTCTAAACTACCAAATGATTGGATTATTACCATAATATTCGTATTATTTTTTGGTATCGTATAAGTAGCGGCACGTAAGTCTAGTGCTGAACGATACGCTGAATGATACGTTACTGCGCATGTTTATTGTATATGTAGTCCCCCTCAGGTACCTTACTTTTGACTTCTGCGAAATAACGGTCAGCGCTAAAGTTACGTGCCGCTATTTGTATTTGAAATGACACAATTGCTCTTGTACAAGAAAGCTGGCGCTGTTAAAGTACTCCCACTAATGCAATTTCACTATTAGTATTTCACAATTTATAAACAGTATCAAAAGCAAAATAACTGTCTCCTTCATACTCATAAGCTTTAGCGCGCGAGAGAGAGACAGACTTTTTAAGATGCGCATGCAGTGTATTCAGTATTTTTATTGCAGTCAATAAGTCTTAGTTTTAAATGTTTACAAATTTAACACAGAACATACTCGTAGAACATATTGAACCCTTAAAATAGGGCATAGCAACATTAGAGCAGGAGCGGACCGAATCAACATATTGCAGTGTAATAAATCAATTTTACGTACCTAATTATATAATTTTTCAGGTACTAAATTTCAAATTTATCGTTAAAAAATTCTTGTTTACTATAATAACTTTTTTTAATAAGGATGTCTTTCAGTTTACGTTCAAAATTTACTTCTTTCTCTTCGTCTTTTAATTGTTCAGGGATTTTGTTGTATATTTCAACTTTGAGCATGGTAATTCTAATTTGTGCTTATATCGAGTTGGATACCGTCGCGGCATGTCAGTGTGACGTCACTACACAATCGCACGTGTGAATGTGTTGTACATGCCAGCTTTCGGTAACAGACCTGTTCATTCTAACTTTATGCGTCTTACGATAAACACCATCAGTCATAGGTTGAATAAACACAATTAGACATTGGAAAATTCTCCCGTAGCTTAGATTCTTATCTCGTAGACTTATGAAATTGAAATTATAAGCTGTCAGAATTTTCTTAAGTGTTTGGTCTAGGCGACACGGCAAAACAGCAGAGAACTAAATACAATTAATGAGATTTAATTAGTAAAGTAAGTATAAGTTCGTGAGAGGATGTGTAAGTTTGTGAGAGGTGTTTAAGTACGTGATAGGATGTATAAGTTCTTGAGAGGATATCTGAATTTGTGAGAGAATGTGTACGTTTGTATAAGTTATACATCCTCTCATGTATAAGTTCCTGAGAGGATGTGTAATTGTGAGAGGATGTGTAAGTTTGTGAGAGGATGTGTAAGTTTGTGAGAGGATGTGTAAGTTTGTGAGAGGATGTGTAAGTTTGTGAGAGGATGTGTAAGTTTGTGAGAGGATGTGTAAGTTTGTGAGAGGATGTGTAAGTTTGAGAGAGGATGTGTAAGTTTGAGAGAGGATGTGTAAGTTCGGGAGAGGATGTGCGGAGGATAGAGAACTATATTGAGGTAGTGACGTATGTTCGTATCATGCGTGTGGGGAAACCTCTTCTTGTGGGTTTCACCCACAGTGGCTTCTTGATGGTGGTGCCTGCCTGCCTGCCTGCTTGGTAGCTAGCCTGGCTGCCTGCCTGCCTGCCTACTTTGTTTCACTTCACTGGGAGGGGCAGAGGTAGCACAATAAAACCACTTATTTTCACTGATAATTTCACACGTCCGCTCGGCTCGCTGTCAAAAAGTGAATTGAAATTCATCGAGTCTTCTCACACACCTGCAAGTGTGGGGTGGCAGTACCGGGCGCTAGCCCCCTTCTGCGGCAAATCCATCACTCCTAGTAGCGACTAGGAGGTCCTCGGGGTGGCTCCTTCAGAGCCGTCGGATGTTGCCGTTGGTGTAGTGGCTGGGTTGTTAGGGGTGATGAGCTCTCGGGCATAGGGTCTACTGCCTTCCGGGCGTTCGTAGGAAGGGGCTAGTGCTCGGAGGTGTGGGTACATGGAGAGTTGGGTACGGTCAAACATGTTCTGGGTGAGTCTGATGATGAAATCCTCGATGGTTTCCAATTTAAGGTCTCGACGAATGGTTTCATTGCGTACATATCGGGGGGCGTCAACGATGTGGCGTAATGCTTTATTCTCCTCCGTCAGCATTTTTCTCCTTAGCGTTGCGGATGTCAGGGCATACCACGCCGGTGCGGCGTATGTGAGGCGGGGGCGGAGGTATAGTTTTGTTATGGATAGCTTGGTCTTGAGGGGGAGGTTAGACTTCAGGATGGAGCGGAGTATACCTCTCGCTGCTCTAGTTGATTGGATGGCATGTTTTACCTGAGGGGCCATGGACAGTCTGCGGTCAATCAGTACCCCCAGATACTTGGCAGTTTGGCACCAGGTGATGGATTCGCCTTGGAGAGTCAGTAGTGTAGTGGGATTGGTCTTTCTGGTGATGGTGATGGCCTGTGTCTTCCCCACGTTCACAGTCAGTCGCCATTTCAGTAGCCAAGGTGGGAGAGCGTCCAGTACTCCTTGCATTTTCGTCTGGGCGTGGTGGAGTTTGATGGATGTGGTGACGTAAGCCGCATCGTCGGCATATAGTGCCAGAAGTGAGGTCTCTGGGTAAGGGATGTCATTTGTGTACCAGGAGTAGCACACTGGGGACAAGCAGCTACCCTGGGGCACTCCTGCATGGACTGGGCGTTCGGTCGAGAGGTGGTCTTCAACTTTGACTCTTATCTTGCGGTCGTGAAGGAAGGAGGCCAGGATTCTCGTTATCTTCCTGGGAGTGGATGTTTGTAGAATTTTGTAGATAAGGCCCTCGTGCCAGACCCGGTCAAAAGCCTTTTCTATGTCCAGGAATACTGCAACTGCGTGCTCCTTCTTGTTCCTGGTGACAGTTAGGTGGTGCAGTACCCTGGACAGTTGGTGTGTTGTGCTATGTTCTGAACGGAAGCCGTGTTGTTCGGGGCGGGGGGTGATGTGTGGTAAGAGGTGTGGTAGTAGGAGCTTTTCGAAGAGCTTGGAGATGGCGGAGAGCAGGGTGATCGGTCGGTAACTGGCAGGCTGTCTGGTGTCCTTTCCTTGTTTAGGGATCATGGTGACATTGCCCGTTCTCCATTTCTTTGGGAAGTATTCACAGCGAAGTACGCTATTGAAGAGACGGGTCAGCGCCACCGTGGTCTTACCGTGGTTTAATTGTATGTAAAGGGTTTTACAAAAAACATAGTCACGTCTTCTAGCGAATTGTAAAACACGAAATGTTTACCTTCCTGGACCAGTGGCGCAGGCCGCGCTGGCCGGCCGTCATCAACTTGTAGTAAAAATATTTGTTCCAGGCGTACACGCGCGGCAGGTCGCAGGCGCGCTCCTCGCTGCGCTGGTTCAGCAAGTTCATGTAAACGTTGATCACATGTTCAGCAAGAACAAGCATCCTGTCAAAGCCGTTATGGGCTTTCCGGAGTGTGCGCGCAAGCGCGCGAACTCGCGAGAAGTCCACTCCGTGAGTGGCGCCTTTGATGAAGGCAATGTCCGAAGTAAGATCGGACAGGTCATATTTAGTCAGGCGGGACACGGGAGTTGAAGACTCCTGTGACTGCCATCTAGGGGCGGGGTTCGCCTGAGGGGCCTGTTTTGCCTGAGGGGCCTGTTTTGCCTGAAGGGCGGGATTCGCCTGAGGGGCCTGTTTTGCCTGAGGGGCCTGTTTTGCCTGAAGGGCGGGATTCGCCTGAGGGGCCTGTTTTGCCTGAAGGGCGGGATTCGCCTGAGGGGCCTGTTTAGCCTGAGGGGCGGGCTTTGCCTGAGGGGCGCGGCTTGTGTGGTGGAGCGGCTTAGCCCACGCTGAGATAGCGGGGGCCGGGGCCGGGATAAGGGCAACCTTGGAGGTTCCCTTAGAATACTGGGGGATGGGAGGAGCGCGATCGGGGGGCCTGCGCAGCACCTTTTTGTTGGTCTTTGGCGCATTAGGGCAACCGCGATAGTTCGCGGTGTGTCCCAATGTTCCGCAGAGCACACAGCCAGGTGGGTCGGAGGTATCCCGGGGACGCAACTGCAACTGCGTGCTCCTTCTTGTTCCTGGTGACAGTTAGGTGGTGCAGTACCCTGGACAGTTGGTGTGTTGTGCTATGTTCTGACCGGAAGCCGTGTTGTTCGGGGCGGGGGGTGATGTGTGGTAAGAGGTGTGGTAGTAGGAGCTTTTCGAAGAGCTTGGAGATGGCGGAGAGCAGGGTGATCGGTCGGTAACTGGCAGGCTGTCTGGTGTCCTTTCCTTGTTTAGGGATCATGGTGACATTGCCCGTTCTCCATTTCTTTGGGAAGTATTCACAGCGAAGTACGCTATTGAAGAGACGGGTCAGCGCCACCGTGGTCTTACCGTGGTTTAATTGTATGTAAAGGGTTTTACAAAAAACATAGTCACGTCTTCTAGCGAATTGTAAAACACGAAATGTTTACCTTCCTGGACCAGTGGCGCAGGCCGCGCTGGCCGGCCGTCATCAACTTGTGGTAAAAATATTTGTTCCAAGCGTACACGCGCGGCAGGTCGCAGGCGCGCTCCTCGCTGCGCTGGTTCAGCAAGTTCATGTAAACGTTGATCACATGTTCAGCAAGAACAAGCATCCTGTCAAAGCCGTTATGGGCTTTCCGGAGTGTGCGCGCAAGCGCGCGAACTCGCGAGAAGTCCACTCCGTGAGTGGCGCCTTTGATGAAGGCAATGTCCGAAGTAAGATCGGACAGGTCATATTTAGTCAGGCGGGACACGGGAGTTGAAGACTCCTGTGACTGCCATCTAGGGGCGGGGTTCGCCTGAGGGGCCTGTTTTGCCTGAGGGGCCTGTTTTGCCTGAAGGGCGGGATTCGCCTGAGGGGCCTGTTTTGCCTGAGGGGCCTGTTTTGCCTGAAGGGCGGGATTCGCCTGAGGGGCCTGTTTTGCCTGAAGGGCGGGATTCGCCTGAGGGGCCTGTTTAGCCTGAGGGGCGGGCTTTGCCTGAGGGGCGCGGCTTGTGTGGTGGAGCGGCTTAGCCCACGCTGAGATAGCGGGGGCCGGGGCCGGGATAAGGGCAACCTTGGAGGTTCCCTTAGAATACTGGGGGATGGGAGGAGCGCGATCGGGGGCCCTGCGCAGCACCTTTTTGTTGGTCTTTGGCGCATTAGGGCAACCGCGATAGTTCGCGGTGTGTCCCAATGTTCCGCAGAGCACACAGCCAGGTGGGTCGGAGGTATCCCGGGGACGCAACTGCAACTGCGTGCTCCTTCTTGTTCCTGGTGACAGTTAGGTGGTGCAGTACCCTGGACAGTTGGTGTGTTGTGCTATGTTCTGACCGGAAGCCGTGTTGTTCGGGGCGGGGGGTGATGTGTGGTAAGAGGTGTGGTAGTAGGAGCTTTTCGAAGAGCTTGGAGATGGCGGAGAGCAGGGTGATCGGTCGGTAACTGGCAGGCTGTCTGGTGTCCTTTCCTTGTTTAGGGATCATGGTGACATTGCCCGTTCTCCATTTCTTTGGGAAGTATTCACAGCGAAGTACGCTATTGAAGAGACGGGTCAGCGCCACCGTGGTCTTACCGTGGTTTAATTGTATGTAAAGGGTTTTACAAAAAACATAGTCACGTCTTCTAGCGAATTGTAAAACACGAAATGTTTACCTTCCTGGACCAGTGGCGCAGGCCGCGCTGGCCGGCCGTCATCAACTTGTAGTAAAAATATTTGTTCCAGGCGTACACGCGCGGCAGGTCGCAGGCGCGCTCCTCGCTGCGCTGGTTCAGCAAGTTCATGTAAACGTTGATCACATGTTCAGCAAGAACAAGCATCCTGTCAAAGCCGTTATGGGCTTTCCGGAGTGTGCGCGCAAGCGCGCGAACTCGCGAGAAGTCCACTCCGTGAGTGGCGCCTTTGATGAAGGCAATGTCCGAAGTAAGATCGGACAGGTCATATTTAGTCAGGCGGGACACGAGAGTTGAAGACTCCTGTGACTGCCATCTAGGGGCGGGGTTCGCCTGAGGGGCCTGTTTTGCCTGAGGGGCCTGTTTTGCCTGAAGGGCGGGATTCGCCTGAGGGGCCTGTTTTGCCTGAGGGGCCTGTTTTGCCTGAAGGGCGGGATTCGCCTGAGGGGCCTGTTTTGCCTGAAGGGCGGGATTCGCCTGAGGGGCCTGTTTAGCCTGAGGGGCGGGCTTTGCCTGAGGGGCGCGGCTTGTGTGGTGGAGCGGCTTAGCCCACGCTGAGATAGCGGGGGCCGGGGCCGGGATAAGGGCAACCTTGGAGGTTCCCTTAGAATACTGGGGGATGGGAGGAGCGCGATCGGGGGCCCTGCGCAGCACCTTTTTGTTGGTCTTTGGCGCATTAGGGCAACCGCGATAGTTCGCGGTGTGTCCCAATGTTCCGCAGAGCACACAGCCAGGTGGGTCGGAGGTATCCCGGGGACGCAACTGCAACTGCGTGCTCCTTCTTGTTCCTGGTGACAGTTAGGTGGTGCAGTACCCTGGACAGTTGGTGTGTTGTGCTATGTTCTGACCGGAAGCCGTGTTGTTCGGGGCGGGGGGTGATGTGTGGTAAGAGGTGTGGTAGTAGGAGCTTTTCGAAGAGCTTGGAGATGGCGGAGAGCAGGGTGATCGGTCGGTAACTGGCAGGCTGTCTGGTGTCCTTTCCTTGTTTAGGGATCATGGTGACATTGCCCGTTCTCCATTTCTTTGGGAAGTATTCACAGCGAAGTACGCTATTGAAGAGACGGGTCAGCGCCACCGTGGTCTTACCGTGGTTTAATTGTATGTAAAGGGTTTTACAAAAAACATAGTCACGTCTTCTAGCGAATTGTAAAACACGAAATGTTTACCTTCCTGGACCAGTGGCGCAGGCCGCGCTGGCCGGCCGTCATCAACTTGTGGTAAAAATATTTGTTCCAAGCGTACACGCGCGGCAGGTCGCAGGCGCGCTCCTCGCTGCGCTGGTTCAGCAAGTTCATGTAAACGTTGATCACATGTTCAGCAAGAACAAGCATCCTGTCAAAGCCGTTATGGGCTTTCCGGAGTGTGCGCGCAAGCGCGCGAACTCGCGAGAAGTCCACTCCGTGAGTGGCGCCTTTGATGAAGGCAATGTCCGAAGTAAGATCGGACAGGTCATATTTAGTCAGGCGGGACACGGGAGTTGAAGACTCCTGTGACTGCCATCTAGGGGCGGGGTTCGCCTGAGGGGCCTGTTTTGCCTGAGGGGCCTGTTTTGCCTGAAGGGCGGGATTCGCCTGAGGGGCCTGTTTTGCCTGAGGGGCCTGTTTTGCCTGAAGGGCGGGATTCGCCTGAGGGGCCTGTTTTGCCTGAAGGGCGGGATTCGCCTGAGGGGCCTGTTTAGCCTGAGGGGCGGGCTTTGCCTGAGGGGCGCGGCTTGTGTGGTGGAGCGGCTTAGCCCACGCTGAGATAGCGGGGGCCGGGGCCGGGATAAGGGCAACCTTGGAGGTTCCCTTAGAATACTGGGGGATGGGAGGAGCGCGATCGGGGGCCCTGCGCAGCACCTTTTTGTTGGTCTTTGGCGCATTAGGGCAACCGCGATAGTTCGCGGTGTGTCCCAATGTTCCGCAGAGCACACAGCCAGGTGGGTCGGAGGTATCCCGGGGACGCAACTGCAACTGCGTGCTCCTTCTTGTTCCTGGTGACAGTTAGGTGGTGCAGTACCCTGGACAGTTGGTGTGTTGTGCTATGTTCTGACCGGAAGCCGTGTTGTTCGGGGCGGGGGGTGATGTGTGGTAAGAGGTGTGGTAGTAGGAGCTTTTCGAAGAGCTTGGAGATGGCGGAGAGCAGGGTGATCGGTCGGTAACTGGCAGGCTGTCTGGTGTCCTTTCCTTGTTTAGGGATCATGGTGACATTGCCCGTTCTCCATTTCTTTGGGAAGTATTCACAGCGAAGTACGCTATTGAAGAGACGGGTCAGCGCCACCGTGGTCTTACCGTGGTTTAATTGTATGTAAAGGGTTTTACAAAAAACATAGTCACGTCTTCTAGCGAATTGTAAAACACGAAATGTTTACCTTCCTGGACCAGTGGCGCAGGCCGCGCTGGCCGGCCGTCATCAACTTGTAGTAAAAATATTTGTTCCAGGCGTACACGCGCGGCAGGTCGCAGGCGCGCTCCTCGCTGCGCTGGTTCAGCAAGTTCATGTAAACGTTGATCACATGTTCAGCAAGAACAAGCATCCTGTCAAAGCCGTTATGGGCTTTCCGGAGTGTGCGCGCAAGCGCGCGAACTCGCGAGAAGTCCACTCCGTGAGTGGCGCCTTTGATGAAGGCAATGTCCGAAGTAAGATCGGACAGGTCATATTTAGTCAGGCGGGACACGAGAGTTGAAGACTCCTGTGACTGCCATCTAGGGGCGGGGTTCGCCTGAGGGGCCTGTTTTGCCTGAGGGGCCTGTTTTGCCTGAAGGGCGGGATTCGCCTGAGGGGCCTGTTTTGCCTGAGGGGCCTGTTTTGCCTGAAGGGCGGGATTCGCCTGAGGGGCCTGTTTTGCCTGAAGGGCGGGATTCGCCTGAGGGGCCTGTTTAGCCTGAGGGGCGGGCTTTGCCTGAGGGGCGCGGCTTGTGTGGTGGAGCGGCTTAGCCCACGCTGAGATAGCGGGGGCCGGGGCCGGGATAAGGGCAACCTTGGAGGTTCCCTTAGAATACTGGGGGATGGGAGGAGCGCGATCGGGGGCCCTGCGCAGCACCTTTTTGTTGGTCTTTGGCGCATTAGGGCAACCGCGATAGTTCGCGGTGTGTCCCAATGTTCCGCAGAGCACACAGCCAGGTGGGTCGGAGGTATCCCGGGGACGCAACTGCAACTGCGTGCTCCTTCTTGTTCCTGGTGACAGTTAGGTGGTGCAGTACCCTGGACAGTTGGTGTGTTGTGCTATGTTCTGACCGGAAGCCGTGTTGTTCGGGGCGGGGGGTGATGTGTGGTAAGAGGTGTGGTAGTAGGAGCTTTTCGAAGAGCTTGGAGATGGCGGAGAGCAGGGTGATCGGTCGGTAACTGGCAGGCTGTCTGGTGTCCTTTCCTTGTTTAGGGATCATGGTGACATTGCCCGTTCTCCATTTCTTTGGGAAGTATTCACAGCGAAGTACGCTATTGAAGAGACGGGTCAGCGCCACCGTGGTCTTACCGTGGTTTAATTGTATGTAAAGGGTTTTACAAAAAACATAGTCACGTCTTCTAGCGAATTGTAAAACACGAAATGTTTACCTTCCTGGACCAGTGGCGCAGGCCGCGCTGGCCGGCCGTCATCAACTTGTAGTAAAAATATTTGTTCCAGGCGTACACGCGCGGCAGGTCGCAGGCGCGCTCCTCGCTGCGCTGGTTCAGCAAGTTCATGTAAACGTTGATCACATGTTCAGCAAGAACAAGCATCCTGTCAAAGCCGTTATGGGCTTTCCGGAGTGTGCGCGCAAGCGCGCGAACTCGCGAGAAGTCCACTCCGTGAGTGGCGCCTTTGATGAAGGCAATGTCCGAAGTAAGATCGGACAGGTCATATTTAGTCAGGCGGGACACGGGAGTTGAAGACTCCTGTGACTGCCATCTAGGGGCGGGGTTCGCCTGAGGGGCCTGTTTTGCCTGAGGGGCCTGTTTTGCCTGAAGGGCGGGATTCGCCTGAGGGGCCTGTTTAGCCTGAGGGGCGGGCTTTGCCTGAGGGGCGCGGCTTGTGTGGTGGAGCGGCTTAGCCCACGCTGAGATAGCGGGGGCCGGGGCCGGGATAAGGGCAACCTTGGAGGTTCCCTTAGAATACTGGGGGATGGGAGGAGCGCGATCGGGGGCCCTGCGCAGCACCTTTTTGTTGGTCTTTGGCGCATTAGGGCAACCGCGATAGTTCGCGGTGTGTCCCAATGTTCCGCAGAGCACACAGCCAGGTGGGTCGGAGGTATCCCGGGGACGCTCGCAGTCAGCGGTGCCGTGGTCGCCCAGGCACTTGACGCAACGGGGGCGCGCAAAGCAATTGCGCGCGGAGTGGCCATAGAGTTGGCATCTATGGCACTGTGAAGGGGTTCCATTACGGAATGGAGGTTCTACGCGGAGCCCTGATAGGCGGTTGACCGTCTTCAAGTTGAAGATGGCCTTCCCCTCCGGACTCATGTCTAAAATGACAAGCACCATGTCGTATGGTGCTTTAGATTTACCGCGAAACATGCGGTGTACTTCCCTGACAGGGAATTTTTGGTCGATTAAGTCGGCCTTAATGATGGGCGTTTCGATCTCAGCGGGGAGGCCGCGGATCACTACCCTTAATACGCGCTCGTCCTCGAGAGCGTAGGTGTGGAACCCTATGTTCTCGTTTCGGAGGAGCGCGGTGAGACGACGATGGTCGTCCGCGAAGGTGACTTGCACCTTAATCCCGTCCTTTTGGGAGCGGGCGTGGGTGAAGTTGATCTTCCTCTCCGAGCAGAGGAAGGAAACGTGATTCCACTTTTCCTTCTCGCCAAGGTAAAGCGGAGGCGGGGTCTTCTCCTTGCGGGAAGACTTAGGAGGCTCTGCTGAAGGCGGAGTAGCGGGGCGGGAGGCCGCCGGAGGGACCGAAGTTTTCACGGGAGGGGCGGAAGACTTTTTAGTCTATTTCTTCCTCTTCCCTCCTTGGACTAGGGTGAAGTCCTCTAAGTCCGAGGAGTTGGAGGAAGAACTAGCCGGAGACCTTAGGTCGATCTCCATATCATCCTCTGAGGTAAGATGAACTGGAGTCGAATCAGGAGATTCGGGAGAGTCGCGGATGGCCTGAGGGGCCGGGATCGGGTGCGGATTTTGCGCGCGAGAGGCCTGCAAGGCGGAGACGGATTCGCGAGTTTTTGACGCGATCGCGGGTTTGCCGGGCGCCGAAGTGGCGGAGACAGCAGAGGGCTGCGCGGGTTTTTTGCGAAACTGATTATATTTATCTACAATTTCGGGATAACACTCTTTCATGAAGCTGGAGAAATCTCCCGCGTCCATGTTGGAGTGCTCTCCCATCTCGCCGGGGGGATGACACGGGAGGTGTGTAGGTGAGTGATCCTCTCAGTTGGGGAAAAACCGAGAGGGGTGAGTGAATATGTTTAAAACTACGCGGGTGTGTCTCCTTGCCTCTCTTCCGGGGCAGTGGGAGGTGTGGCTTAATGCTGTCTGGTGTCGACTAGGGAAGCCCCCAAGGCCGGTGGTTCCAGACCCAGCCGGATTGCCGCGTTCCTCTGAATGAGGAAAGCGGGGAGCTCCGGGGCCACTCCTAGCTGCTTCGTTAGCACTGTTAGGTATCCACAGCTAGCCACAAGTGTGGTCTTTACACTGATTGTCCTGAAGAAACTGCTCTGAAAAGAGCAAGCCAATCGTCGCTCTGAAAAGAGCGTCCGACCGGGCGGAGGGTCGCACTCCAAGTGCGAGCGGCGGCGGCGCGACGGGGCGCGCGGCAGAGCCGCGCGGTGGAGGGGCGCGCAGCGAGCGGGCTGGAGCGGGGTCCGACCGGGGCGTCCGTCCAGAGCGGCGTCTGGAACACGAATGGTGATGAATTTTGCCGTTCGGGTTCATCTCACACGCGCCGGCGGAGCCGGTGCGTTGGGGAGGCAGCTACAGGCTGTTGGCCTTTTCCTGCGGTGCTCTAATCGCCCCCAGTGAATACTGGGGGGTAATCTTGTTGGCTTTCCGCCTAGGTCAAGGGCCACGAAGTTCGCAGACTGCAACTGCCTGCGGGTCTTCGTCGCTCTGGATGGTGTCTTCTTCTTCTTCTTGGTCGTCTCCAGTGTTGGAGGCGATGAGTTCTCGGGGGTAGGGCTTTCCTCTAGGGTTCCTGTCGTATTGCGGGACTAGTTCCTTCAGGTGGGTGAAAGTAGAGTGTTCTAGCCGTAAGAACATTGAATTGGCGAGGCGGGTAATGAACACGTCTACTTCCTCCATCCTGAGGTCGCGGCGTATCGTGTCATTACGCACGTATCTGGGGGCACTGAGAATGGTCCGTAGGGTGATGCTCTGCTGGATCCTGAGCTTTTTTCTGTGGGTTTCACTGACGAGGGCAAACCAGGCTGGGGCTGCGTAGGTGAGGCGGGGGCGTATGTAGGCCTTGTATAGACCTAGCTTCATGCGCAGTGGGATGTCTGAGGTGAGCAGTGGCTGCAGTGCAATGCGGGCCCCGCGCGCCGAGTTTATGGTGAGTTTGACGTGTTTTGCCATGGTCAGGTGTCTGTCAATAGTGACCCCCAGATATTTTGCCGTGGGTGTCCATTCGATGGGTTTCCCGGAGAGTTCGAGTTTCCTTGGGGGAATGACTTTTCGGGTGAAGAAGACCGCTTGTGTCTTACCGACGTTCACGGAAAGTCTCCACCTGGAGAGTCATTCTGGGAGCTCATTTAAGGCGCGCTGCATTTTCTCGATGTTGTAACCGATGTTCTGGGAGGAGGAAATGTAAGCCGCGTCATCGGCATATAGGGCGAGCATGGTATCGCCATGTTTCGGGATGTCATCGGTGTACCAAGAGTAACATATCGGTGATAGTACGCTACCTTGGGGCACTCCAGCTGTAATCGGGCGTTTTGTGGAGATCTTGCCCTCCACTTTCACTCTGAAGGAACGGTCTGCGAGGAAAGAGGCGATGATTCTCACTACCGCTCTTGGTGTTGGTGAGATGGCGAGTTTGTAGATGAGTCCCTGATGCCATATCCTATCAAAAGCCTTCTCCATATCAAGGAAGACGGCTATGCTCGAGTTCTTCTTGTTTTGGGCAACACAGAGATGGTGAATGACGCGGGCCACTTGGAGGGTCGTGCTGTGTTCGGAGCGAAAGCCGAACTGCTCTGGGCGTGGTAATATGTGCGGTGTTAGGTACTTCAGAAGCATTCTCTCGAAGAGTTTTGACACGCAGGAGAGAAGGGTTATCGGTCTGTAACTCTCTGGGCGGAGAATATTCTTTCCGGGTTTGGGATCATGATTACCACGCCGTCTTTCCAGGTCTTTGGGAAGTGTCCAGTCAATCCTTGGTCGAGCTGGTGGGGGGTTGAAAGTGGCCGGTCTTAGGTTCACTTCCATTAGTACCGGTTGGTGGTCAGAGAGAAGTTCATCGTGGAGGGTCGTTAGAGTTGGGAGGTTTTCGAGGCCCTTGTGAGCGGCCAGGTCTACAACGCCTGGGAGGCAGTTTCTGTTCCCTGGGTAGTGGGTGGGGATCTCAGGGCCATCAACGTAGTAGTCGTTTGCCTCTGCATGTCTTTGGAATCTTTTGCCGCAAGTGTTGGAAGTGTGGGAGTTCCATGCGGTGTTCTTACAGTTCCAGTCACCTGCGGCAATGTATGCTGAGGACTGGTCCTGGCAGCAGGGGTAGCACAGTAAAACCACTTATTTTTCACTAGTAATTCACACGACGGCTCGGCCCGCTGTCAAAAAGCGAATGAGAATGCTCTCGGGGTCTTCTTCTCTCCGCGCCGGCGAAGCCGGTGCGTGAGGACGCAGATTCGGGCTTTTGGGCCCCTGTCTGTGGTACTCTATCGCCTCCCGTAACTACGGGAGGGTCCTTAGGTTCCCTTTCTTGGGTTTTGTTCTTCCAAGGGCGTCCGAGCTAGCTCGGGCGCGGTGTCATGTCCGGTGGTTTTCTTATTCGCCGCCTAATCGCGGGGAAGGATGGATCTGCCGGCCGAGTCCTATGCAGGTCTGGGCGGCGATGGGCCCGCGCTCGGCGACGACTTTGATCTGGGGCTTCTAGTTGGTCCGTGTTTGTGACCAATTCTCTGGGGTAGGGCTTGGAGCGGGGTCCCCGCTCGTACGTCGGTGCCAGCTCTCGGATGTGCTCGAGAGCGGATTCCTCCGTGCGAGCGAACATCCGCTGCGCCAGCCGCGTGATGAAGGAGCTGAGGTCTTCGATTCCCAGGTCTCGTTGGATCGTGGCGTTCCTCACGTATCGTGGGGCGTCGGATATTGTTCTCATCACCAGGTTCTGCTGGATCTGGAGGCGATCTTGGTGCCGGCGGTGGAGAAGGCCGTACCAGGCTGGGGCCGCATACGTGAGGCGTGGTCGGATATACAGCTTGTATATGCTGACCTTCGCACGCAGCGGCAGCTGGGACGTCAGCACTGGTCGGAGGAGGTTGCGGGCCACTTTGACCGACGCCAGGACTTTAAGGCTGTGTTGCCTCATCGTCAACCGGCTGTCGATCGTGATGCCGAGGTATTTCGCCGTCCTGGTCCACTTGATGTGCTGGCCCTGGAGAGCTAGTGATGGAGGGTATGCTCGTTTGGTAATGAGAATGCACCGCAGGTGGCGCTATATTTATTGCGGCGGCGTGCCTCGCGAACGTTGTGATTGGCACAGATCTTTATTAAAATTTTCCAGTTACATTTTCTTATTCTAATTAGATTCTTATGGAATTCTTATTTAACACTCTTATATAATATTTTTATATAAATCTAATGGCACAGTAAAATGACAAGATACAAAATCAGGCTTATAAATCAATCTAAAAATATAGGAACACAATTATTCAATTTACTCTAAACATTTATAAGAAAGGGCAATAAAAAGGGGTTATCCTTTACTTTTTAAGAATAATAGGTACTTCTAATAATCTGTTGATCTAATGATCTGAAAAAATGCTTACTGAGAAACAATTTAGCATTTATAGTTAGAATCGTTAACAAGGACCGTCAACACATACAATACACTACTTGAATCAGGGTCAAAATGGCTCGAAGCGTTTCGTGTAAATAGTGCCCAGTGCGCTTCAGCTTCATGCGTTTTCTTTGAGAACTTGCCTCCGCACGCTGTGCGCTTCGATAGAGATAATGAGATAGAATTATTTTATTTATCCTACATACAGAAAGAGGTGAATCATCAACACTTAGGTAATAATACAGTTGGTGTGGTCGTTATTCGATGCGTCGACATTTTGGGAAACCGCGTTCAACCTATGACTGAAGGCGTATAGTGACTATGATTCTCAGACATAAATAAAATGACTGAGCCTGCTTGTAAATCTTTGGGCAAAAAGTATTGAAAAATACACAATTTTTTTACTCTTTCAGTATTTTCCTCGATTTTAATATATTTGTTGATATCGTCAATCATTTCATTTTATTATTTAAGGATCAACAAATAACGTCAATATACATTTATTTAATGATTACATAGTACTTAAATTAACAACATTACAGCCCACTCCCACACCCACACATTATCCATAGATAAAAAAAAATACAAAAGAACATCGGTAGGTATTATTTATCATGGCTTATTTATTACAAATTGGAAAAGTATTAGAAGAATAAGAAAATATTTTATTTTTGGAAAACTAACCTACAAATAAAAAAATAAAAAAAAACACATTGTTACACAAATTCCAAAATGATGTGGCGCCGATAACTTATTAATTGTATTGTTTAAGGGTAGTGCAATATGTGTCATAAATGCTAATTAATGTACCTGTGTGTATTTCTGTTAAGTGTTGTAACAACTAGCTGTATCACGAGCATTTTGGACACGCGCATACGTATTGATTACGTCACAGAAGTGTATAATATGTATAGATATCATTTTGGTAATTTTTTCAAACTTTATTCACACTTATGATTCGTTGTAAATACGAATACGCTGTACTAAAATCGTGGTAGGGTTACAGAATTATTGTGAATATTTTTGTTTTTGAAAGCATATTTTATCCAGAACTGTACTTAGTCGATTTTAAAGATCAAATTAAACGTCATAAATACATAGGTTTTTTTTTATTGTATTATCATTGTATTATAAAAGTTTAAAGTATTGTTGAACATGGTCTAAGCCAAGTAAAGATGCCTTGTTAAATATGTAATGTGTTTTTGTAAAAACCAAATTGGATGTCTGTAAAATCCAACTGGGTGCCGCCGTTAGTTATGTGAAATTTACTATGGTCCAGTAGGCTTATTATCCAAGATTTTGAGAAGCGTATACGTATCGATTCCATTATAGAAAGTGAGAGGTTCTTCCTGACCTGCCTGCCCATTTTCTTATTTTGAGCTTCTTTACAAATAAAAAACACTTCGTAAAGTACAAATATAATCACACGTCCGCGTGGCTCGCTTGTCAGAGGGTTAATGAATGTAGGGTGGGCTCTGTAATGGTCTTTACATCCAGCCTACGCCGGTATTCTCCTGTGATTAAACCACTCGCACAGTCATCTTCTTATCTAACTCAAATATAGTAACGAGTTTATTATAGAACTCCTCATTCTTCTGGGCCAAGTATTCCATGGTCCCGTTTATTTCTCCCATATCAGTCTCGATGGATCCCATTGAGCTGTGTAGTGAATTGAAATGGGCCTCGTTCTTGATGTTCATGTTGGTAAATAGAATTCGCATCTCATCCACTGCGGACTGCATATTTCATTGTCATTTTCACTGTCAATGTAGGCGTGCTTCCGCTCTACCCATTCTGATTCACTCATGGTCGGTCTGTCATCTTCTGATGTGAAAACAGTTTCCGGCTCGGTATGCTGAATGACCTTAATTTAATAGGGTTTCTGCTTCGCTTTAGGGTAATCGGTTTGACTATTGCCTTAAAATGGGGCCACAGTAGTAGTTAAAGGGGCTTCTTAGAGATGACGACCGACTGTGTCTTGACGTTGACAGACAGTCGTCATTTCGATAACCACGGTGGTAGGAGGTCCAGAGTTCGATGCATCTTCACAACTGCGAACTCTTGGTTGAAGCATGATGAGATGTAGGCTGTGTCGTCAGCGTATAGGGCGAGAGTGGTGTTGTCGTTCACTGGAATGTCGTCGGTGTATTTTGAGTAGCAAATGGGAGATAGGACGCTTCCCTGGGGGACTCCGGCTGTGATGCGACGCTTGGTTGAGGTCTTGCCCTCGACTCTCACGCAGAACCTTCTTTCATCTAGGAAGAAGGCGATTGTCTGGACTACCAGTCTAGGTGTTGTGGTTCTTGCAAGTTTGTATATCAAACCTTGGTGCCCACGCGGTCAAATGCCTTCTCCATGTCCAGGAAGACGGCTACGCTGGACTCTTTCATGTTGACAGCTACGCAGCGATGATGGAGTACTCTGACGACTTGAAGAGTGGTGCAGTGTTCTGCTCTGAAGCCGAACTATACCGATCTTGGAGTGATGTGAGGGATAAGGAACCTCAGCATCAGGCTTTCAAAAAGTTTGGACATACTGGAAAGGAGAGAGATGGGCCTGTAGCTCTCTGGGAGGAGAATGTTCTTGCCTGGCTTCGTTAACATAATTACCTCCCCAGACTTCGAGTTCACGGGGAAGTGACCGAAGCGCAGGATGCCGTGGACAGAAGAGGCGACACAGATCGACTACTGCCTTCGGTGGTAGGTAGTATACTTTCGGCTCCGATACTTTCGGCGACTGTCTTTGTATGATTTTTTTCAAAACGTCATTGGTACTAACTGTTGACTTTTCTGTAACGGATTCGATACGAATAGGTACGCTTGTCCAAAAGTTTGGTGATAGGGCTACTGAACACCGAGCGAGACTGTTTAAATGAAATAAGGAATGTTGGTTTATTACAAGATTTGTTTTAGCTACAACAATAGTGACTTAGGCCATGCTTGTTATGGGTATTTTAGATAGTATAGTAGAGGGACGATTGTAGTTACGTTGTTGCAAAATATATTTTGAGCATTTATTACTGTTTTTCACTATGTACATCAAAAACCCTTTTCTGTACCTCTTAGGTAAAACTTTGACTAGCATATTCGTATTAAAGTATGACTTGAATGTACCTATTCACTCCAACTAATACTTACAACACGGCTTCGTTACGAAATAGCTTGTCAAATAGTTAAGTGATAGAGCTACCTACTGAAAATTCTGATGCCTGGTTAACACTATTCCAGTAAGCGTTCCAGTCCACCGGTCGAATCCAGCGCTGGAATGCCACTGGACACATTCTAGTACTAATTCATATTATTCCAGTGGCATTCCAGTACTGGATTGGAATGTTTACTGGAATAATGTGAATAATAATAGGAAGGCGGTTGGCAGTGGGCACGGGCACTTTGGTTTCTTGCGCTGAGTAGAATTGATTCATCGTTTGCCTCCTAAGTACCAGGACAGCATACATGCTAAAGAGTGTTCATTACAAGGATTTTCTACAGGATCAGGATAGCTCACCCGCCATTTTGTTTTTTTTAAGGATTAAGAATTCTGAACCTTATCACGACCGAATGAAGTTATTTTTTAATTAAATCAAAATATAACGATAAACGATCTGACGATCGATCGACAGAGAGCCTACGTTTCTGTGGTGTGTCTCGTTCACACAGTGTCGCCAGCATACAAAATTAAAATGGACATGGTAGAAAAAACAGAAACATTGGGCACTACATAATTTCACTTAATATTCGCAAGGATCATTTTATATAGGCAACTAATTAAATAACTTAATTTCTCACTAAGTACAAGAATGTGTCTTCGTTTTGATAAAAGCAAGGAATTTATAAACGTAGTTTATCAATTTATTGGATAAGAGTTATTGGAAAATAGGAGGAATGTGATGTCAATATGCTGGTAACTCTTTGCAAACCAATGAAACAACATGGCGGATATTTGTCTTTGGATTGGCGGCGTATTTTAAATTATTACAAGAAATTGGTTGCATTATTATTTTACTTAACTGTTTTACTAAAATGGTCCAAATTTGTGTCGTAAGTGGGTGTGAGAAAGAGTCGTATCCAGATTGTGGGATATCCTTTCACAGGTAAGAAAATTTCGATATGGATCAGTAGTGTGTCCATTTCATTTTTAATTTCAGGATATTCACTATATAATTTAATTTTGTAACGTTCATAAGTTTCAACTCGTTTCCACCCTGTTCAATAATTCCACCCTGTTGCAGATTGCCTGCTAAGAAAGATTTGAAAAATATATGGAAGGAAGTTTTGCAATTGCAACATTCTGTAAAATTGTCCGAGTACTCTGTGGTATGTAGTTTACATTTTAAAAAGGAAGACTATTTAACTGAAGCTAAAAAGAAGCTTAAATCAGATGCAATTCCTTCTATTTTACCAAAGGTAAAAGAAAGTTTTTTTTATTTTAAATAATTTTATAACCTCACACTTATTCGTACCAATAACACTAGATTATCTTACTACTATTATAAATGTCAAAGTTTGTGTGTATGTGAAATATACCTATGTTACTCTTTCATGCAATAACGCAAAAGGTAGCAAAAAATATTTCATCAGTATTAGTCGACATGAACACATGACAAATGACGACTACAATTTAAATGGATACCTCGCGGGAAAAGCCGCGGGCGAAAGCTAGTCTTTAATTGAAAGATAATAAGAAATATATCTTAGGTTCTGCTGGGAGCCCGCTCAAAAGGCAAGGTAGTGCACTCCCGGTCTTCATAATCCAGCCACTGGATACTTCAACGCTTGATGATATCTTATAAGTGAAATAGGACAACGCCTTAGACGCACTGAGCAAAACTATTCTCAGACAATAGAATAATGGTAGCGTTACATAAACAATTAACATTTAACAACTAACAATTAAAACATTAAACATTAAAATTGACAAAAATGGTCGCGTTACAAATTAAGTGCCTGTATTGTTGATGCTATATTATGACCGTTAACAATAAGTATTTTTTTAATTGTACCCTTTCTAATGTCGTGTAATTGTAGTCACTGTCAAACTGTATAAAATAATTTATTTTTAATAATAAATAAATTTGGCAATATATTGTGTTTGAACAAAATTATATTATTTTATTTCCACTTTAGTAATAAGCCGTATAACGGCTCAATTCATTCTGATCAATGTTATGTCTAATTCAATGGTATATATTACTGTTTCATTCGAACAGTAATTATTTTTCTCGGCAGGTAGGTATCTAACCTAGATAAATATCGATTCTAATTCAAATGAAACGATTTTTTTTTAATGCAAATCGTTTAATTCAAAAATTGTCCTGTTTAGTTCAAAAATTATGGACGCCCTTTTAGAAAGAGACACACTCCTTAATGGGTAGTCTCTTTCGGCTCTCGGTTTTCGTGTGAGTCGGCCTTCTAGATACTAGTAGGTATACAAGTTCTTTGGTTCATTATAAAAATTTAGTTCTGCTATTAGGTACTAGATGGCACTACTGTGATGTCTTAGGTTCGATCGGTGCTCATTATCCTGTGTCAGAACTAAATTTTATATGATTTTTAAAAATAACTTCTTAAGCATTTATGCTGCCCTGGTATTTAAAGATGAATCAAGAAGACACCACAGTAGTGCCATCTAGTACCTAATAGCAGAACTAAATTTTTTTATTGAACACTCTTTAGCATGTATGCTGTCCTGGTACTTAGTAGGCAAACGTTGAATCAAGTCTACTCAGCGCCTGAAACCAAAGTACCCAACCCAGTGCCCACCGCCTTGGCTCAAATGCTTTCCTATTACTCGTTTAATAGGTATAGTATTGGTAGGTACCAGCACTCGGTCGTACCTACCTATAAATTGAGTAGGACCCTGCAACCAATCGACTTCTTGGGCTTTATGTTCTCCTGGTACCTTGGACAGAGGCACAGAATGTGTCAAAAGCAAACCGCAACTTTTTAGTGTCTAGGTATAAGAGTACCTAGTTATTATAACCTATTTGTTTGTATGAGTTGCTTACTTAAAAAGTATTTTGTAGTTGACTGTTCAATGTTATGTAATAGGAACAGGAAGAATTAAATTTATAATATGACATTATTCCCCGTAGTTTTTATATTCAGTAAGAGCATCAGGACATGGGACGTCCCGGTGCTCCTATGAGTAGGAGTATTTAGTAGGAGCACGAGGAGGAAGCACAAAATTCCTTTCTTAGTACGCAATTACAGCCCTTGATGAATACATCTGCCAAGTTTTTTAAGTCTCTACGTTCAGCGGTTTGGCCTGTACGTTGTCTGTCAGTTATTCAAGGTTCATTTTTTATTTATTGATGTTCATTCAGCCACTAGAGTATCATTTGGCGGCCCCGACACCCGACAAGTGAAAACAGACCCTGAATCTTAGGATATAGGTATCTTGATAAAGTAACTAATTAAAAGATATCGTTATGTTGACAAAATGTATTCTTTGAAACTATTTTAAACATATATTTAATTTGACAATTACTTAAACTTACACATTCCTAGTCTAAGATGTTTTTAACTTTTACCATAATTGATATGAAAGATGAGTTACAAAGCACAACGAGTACCTACTCATTTTCATTAAATTGTCATTTAAGTATACAATTTTTTTCTGTGGGTTAAATCAGTCTTACAGAAATATTAACAGATATAAATTCATATTTTGTATTTTTAATTTCATGATTGAAATAGTTCTTCATCCTCCCGCGTTTTGTTCTTAAAGTGTTTGAATATTCTCCTGCAACAAACATTGCATTGATTAGTTTACAACAGTGATTAGTTGAGCTACCTAGGTCGTTTGGATCCATTATGTCATGCAGATTCTATGACAGATTTTCATAATACACATTTATTTATGGTAATATGCTGCTAAAGCGTCGATGACACCGGGCTAGTTTACAAGCTACAAGCCAGCGAATTCGCTTGTAGCTTGTAAACTCGCCCCGTGTCGACGCTTTACATGAACAGCCACATGATTTTCTAATAAAAAATAAGACAGTTGAATGGAAATGTGTCGGCGAATGAAGGCGGGTCTGAGCAGCGCAGGCCAGCGCACACCTGTTGAGGCGCGGCGGCGTGGCTCGCGCAGCGCGTGGCGCACGGCGTGCTACATACCACACGGCGCGCGGCGCGTGGCTCCAGTCGCGCGGCAGGTCGTCGAGCGAGCGCGGCGGGCGCGGCGGCGGCGCGGCGGCGTCGCTCGCGCAGCGCGTGGCGCACGGCGTGCTACATACCACACGGCGCGCGGCGCGTGGCTCCAGTCGCGCGGCAGGTCGTCGAGCGAGCGCGGCGGGCGCGGCGGCGGCGCGGCGGCGTCGCTCGCGCAGCGCGTGGCGCACGGCGTGCTACATACCACACGGCGCGCGGCGCGTGGCTCCAGTCGCGCGGCAGGTCGTCGAGCGAGCGCGGCGGGCGCGGCGGCGGCGCGGCGGCGTCGCTCGCGCCCAGCACCTGGCGCACGCACACGTCGCCCGCGCGCACCCAGGGCGGCTCCAGCGAGTCCGACACCACCAGCTCCAGCCGCATCGCCACCTCCCACACGCACCGCAGCGGGATGTTCGCCACCTGGACACACATTAATACGCTCAGCCGATGGTAACAGATCACAATGCTGCACTC
Organism: Lobophora halterata; assembly: GCA_932526365.1. Lineage (NCBI taxonomy): Eukaryota > Metazoa > Arthropoda > Insecta > Lepidoptera > Geometridae > Lobophora > Lobophora halterata. Next base: position 3,401,708 of record OW052028.1, on the reverse strand, counting down.
TGATCCAAATGAGCCAGTGCAACACTGAAATAGCGCTCTTGCACTTCGGTGAGGTCCCCTGCGCAGTGAGCGTGTAGGCGAGCCTGAGCTGCGCCTCGCGCATGATGCGGCACCAGCGCGCGGCAGTACCTTGAGCGTGAGGTCCCCCTGCGCAGTGAGCGTGTAGGCGAGCCTGAGCTGCGCCTCGCGCATGATGCGGCACCAGCGCGCGGCAGTACCTTGAGCGTGAGGTCCCCCTGCGCAGTGAGCGTGTAGGCGAGCCTGAGCTGCGCCTCGCGCATGATGCGGCACCAGCGCGCGGCAGTACCTTGAGCGTGAGGTCCCCCTGCGCAGTGAGCGTGTAGGCGAGCCTGAGCTGCGCCTCGCGCATGATGCAGCACCAGCGCGCGGCAGTACCTTGAGCGTGAGGTCCCCCTGCGCAGTGAGCGTGTAGGCGAGCCTGAGCTGCGCCTCGCGCATGATGCAGCACCAGCGCGCGGCAGTACCTTGAGCGTGAGGTCCCCCTGCGCAGTGAGCGTGTAGGCGAGCCTGAGCTGCGCCTCGCGCATGATGCAGCACCAGCGCGCGGCAGTACCTTGAGCGTGAGGTCCCCCTGCGCAGTGAGCGTGTAGGCGAGCCTGAGCTGCGCCTCGCGCATGATGCAGCACCAGCGCGCGGCAGTACCTTGAGCGTGAGGTCCCCCTGCGCAGTGAGCGTGTAGGCGAGCCTGAGCTGCGCCTCGCGCATGATGCAGCACCAGCGCGCGGCAGTACCTTGAGCGTGAGGTCCCCCTGCGCAGTGAGCGTGTAGGCGAGCCTGAGCTGCGCCTCGCGCATGATGCAGCACCAGCGCGCGGCAGTACCTTGAGCGTGAGGTCCCCCTGCGCAGTGAGCGTGTAGGCGAGCCTGAGCTGCGCCTCGCGCATGATGCAGCACCAGCGCGCGGCAGTACCTTGAGCGTGAGGTCCCCCTGCGCAGTGAGCGTGTAGGCGAGCCTGAGCTGCGCCTCGCGCATGATGCAGCACCAGCGCGCGGCAGTACCTTGAGCGTGAGGTCCCCCTGCGCAGTGAGCGTGTAGGCGAGCCTGAGCTGCGCCTCGCGCATGATGCGGCACCAGCGCGCGGCGAGACGCGCGGCGGCGGCGCAGCGCCGCACGAGCGCCGGCACCTCGCCCGCGAACGCGTACCCGCGCCCGATGAAGAACCGCATCGTCTCCGCCGCAAAGTTCACGCACACCGCCGCCACTGAGTTCTTAGGTGAATCTACAACAGAATACACGCCAACATTGTATAGTATAGATGGAAGATGCCAGCCGCAGTGAGTCACCGCAGGTAGGTAGGTGGAAGCTACCCCCTTCCACCTACCTACTATAGGTGGTAGGGGGTAGGTAGGTGGTAGGGGGTAGGTACCGTGCGGCAGGATCTCGACGGTGAGGGCGAGCACGCGCGTGTCGGCGCGCACGCAGCTGCGCGTGGCGTTGTCGTGGCGGTGCGCGAGCCGCACGGCGAGCCGCAGCCGCGTGTGCAGCAGCCGGAACGTCCACGTGTCGCCGCTGGACGACTCCCACTCGCACTCGTGCGAACTGCAACAACAACAAAGGTGAAACTGTGTACGGCCGCCGCAAACGGGCGACCGTCAGTTCCATACGTGTCGCCTTATGGAAATATACATTATGACCGCAATATATTTTTGTAATCACCTTTTCTTTAATTTTAATAATAATCTTCTCGATAGGTTTCGAAAACAAAAATTAATTAACGACTTTCTATTTAGCGCCAAAAATTCGCCTTTTTTTCTTTTTTAATTTTTTTCATGTAATAAACCATCTAAGGTACTCGAGTTATTGAGAAAAATCTAACGATACCTCAATTACCAAAATCCATCCAGCCGTTTAGAAGATAGGTACCTAACACAGAAATTTACATAAATACATACATAATCATAATCTTTATTGCAACAATGTACATAATGGTGATAGGTCTTAACTAAGATCACAACATACCAGATACGCGCGAAAAACATAACCCTTCCTTGGCAGTCGGGTAAAAACCGTCTTGAAAACGTAGTGTCTTAGCAAATTGTGATCATCGACTCTCGTCATCAGATAAAATTGATTGATCAGATGAATTGATGACAAGAGGGAACAAAAATGATTTTAAATCGATGACGTACCGTTCGATAACAAGAATTGATGACAGCTATACGAATTAATGCACCCGCAAACGAGTCGCCGACTACAACAACCGGTGGCCACCACCCGCAACACGTTTAACAGTCGTCCCCGGTAGCTGTAGGCGGCGACCCATTTGCGGATGCACTTAGTAAGCTACTCACCCCATGAAAGGCAGCATGTCTATCTTCGCAACCACATTCGCCCCAGGCTCCCCGTCTGAGAGCGGTCTGCAGCACGGCTCGTCCAATACATCCTCTTTCCAGTCCATCCTCGACACTTTACTGGACGCACTGGGTTCACTGTCACAGCGAAGATTCTTGCTACTCGTACACGAACTGACCATCTCCACACTGGAACATTCGCCCGACAGTGTCTGCATCGGCTCGATACTTGAACCAGATTTCGGGTCGCGAAGAATACCCTTTATCTGAGCGTCCAAGCTTTCATGGTCTATATTTACTTTGTATTCGGTCATCAATTGTTGCACAGTTAAAGATGTACCCGGTTTCTTTTGCTTCAATTTCTTTTTCGAGTCTTTCGATTCGGATTCGCTATCAGTGGCTGATAATTTCTGCATTTTGCTGATCGGTTTGGGGGTGACATCCAAACTGGATATCGTGCAGTGTTTGTGTTTATCACGTTTTGTAGGACTGTAGATGCGTTTTTTAGCTTTTCTATCGTCTTCTTCAGAGGTGAAATCAGAGTCTAGCTTCTCAAGTGTGTCTTTTTCTTTCACTGTAAATATCACTTTAACGGGTGATGTTGATTCCTCTGGAATGGTAGATCTAGATTCTACGTTGACGTCAAAAGTGCCGGATCGCAGCGCGTCATCCACGAGCGTCAACGACGAACTGGCTTCTAGCAATTCAGTGTTCCCCTTCATCGCTATGACTGTGTTGACTTCGGAGTCTTTGACTTCCTTCAGTTTCGGGTCGGTAGACTGGTCTATAGACATGGGTTTGCTGAGATTAGACACGGCACTTTGCGATTCAGTAATCTTTCCATCGCCGGATTGTTGCACCGAGTGGAGGACGCTGCCTACGTTGTACTGCGTCGAGACCCGTTCATCATTAGTGTCTTTATCTTGTAATGATATCTGGACGGAATCGCTTCGTTCAGACACGCAGACGGTTTCGGTGGAACCAGGGTTGTATTTGTGACCTTCCGTTAACAGATCCGGAGCGAGCAGAACGTTATTCAGAGGGTTATTGTGATCGAAGATGAGAACGCGACCGGGAGAACACTCAATGTGCCTCGGAATTATAGTTCGTACGACACTTTCGGATGCGTCCACATCGATAGATTTAGTAGAAGTTCGGGTCAGAATGGATTTGATAGGACTTTTGAGCGCTCGCGAGACGGATCTATTTACTGCATCGTTGATCATATCGACCGAGCTGAGTTTGTTGACGTCGTAGCAGGAGTCTGGACGCGAAGATAAGCCAGCGTTGACGTCAATCTGGCTAGACGTGACCAGATTCGCTTGAATTTGCGTGCTGCACGTCGAAGCGACTTTTTGTAAGCTGCTTTCGACGCCAGCCGCTTCGAATGGGAAAACATCGGCCATAGGTTTTACTAGATCATCCATCAGCTCTTTAATACCATCGGAGGCTGTTAGATAGTCGGGGATCACTTTACTTTTGTTCTCTTGCATATAAGTTGTTTCTCCGAAGGCAGTTTTCTTCAGCGGCCTAAGTTTATTTTCGGTGACGCTCATTGAATCATCGAATTGCAGGGTTTTCACCACATCTCTGCTCATTTGGGAAGATTTCTTGGGATATTTTGATTGTTCTAGACTATCGATGCTTTCTAACTCGCTATCATCGAGATGGAGTCTGGATTTGCCTCTAGCCATGGACATGTTGAGGTCTTCTCGACTGAGGACTACAGACTCGGTTCGCGAGGCGAAATTTGATCGCTTGGTTTCTGGAATACTCTCACTCTTGTTCTCCAAAGCCAGATGGCCTTTGATCACAACAGGGTCCGGTGTTGGCTCCTCTTCTAAATGCGGGTCCAACTGCGGTGGTTTCACTATAGTTTTGTCTGTGAGGTCCGATAGCATCTCTAGAAGTTCGTTCGTGTCATTTGCAGTTTTGAAACTCCTTCGTTCCTTTTTATTTTTGTCTACGTCTGAACTGTGTATCTTCTCATAGTGCCTGTTCGTGGAAGAATCTTCTTTTAACGCGCCTTTGATTTGTTCCAGTTTATTTTCTATATCCACGACTATTTCTGGTTCTTTGTACTGAATATGAAGTGGCGATTTTTCCGTGAGTTGAGGTTGTTCTTCGATTTCATCAGGAGCTTCTTCTTCGCCATCTTTGGTGATATAAAATAGTGTGTCTTTAGAATTGGTCTCAGTACAGGGAGCATCCTTAGATGTTGCTATGTCTTTCATTGATCCTGCGATTTCTACAGAATCTTTCGCTTTAAATGTTTCGATGCCATCTGTGGAGGCAGTAGACATGTCTAAAAGGTCGTTGAGAACGGAATTCTTCGATTTAATACTCATCACTTGGGAGCGATCTTCAGTTTCTGTTATCTGCTCAGGTTCGGCTTCGTTTATGTTTGTATCGCTTTGTTCTTCTTGCTCGGTTGCAATCGCCGACTCCACAGTTTCGGCTTCATCATTGTCAACTACTTTAGATGATGATGATAACATTTTCTCATCATCAGCCAATACCTGGCTTCTCGAATCGCTCTGTTCGGTTTTGCTAGTTAGTATCTTTTGAGTGCTAGGACCAGTAGTCGCCTGGTACACAAAAACATCACTTACTCCCTTAGAAGCTTCTTTAACTAAATTTTCGTACATTCCTTCATCTTCGATCGCTGATATATCATCACAAATTTCTTCAGGAATCGGTGTTGATAAATATTGCGCTTGCAGGTCGGGTATCATAAATTTTGCGTTTTGCAAAATCGATTCTGATTGTTCAGAACCGGTGCCGAGTTCTGATAAAACATCTTGGTCTTTCTCCTCGGCAATATCTGGCAAGGAATCATCGATCGAAATCACATCCGTATCTTTTTTCATCTCACATTCATCAGAAGCTTTGACGCCAGCAAATATATTGGTTGGAAGTGCTTGCGTTATTGAAATATTATTATCTTCAAATACTAATGTTTTTCTCTTAGCAGTGTCAACTTCACCAACATTCTCGATATTATCCATCTCAAACTCTATTGTTCTGTGAGTTTTCTCGCCGTGTTTCTTATGCAAAGCTTCGTTTAATGCGTCTTCCAGATCCTCGTGAATGTTTTGAATGGGTCCCGGTATCAGTTTATTTATATTTACAGCTTGAGTTATGGATAAGTCAGCATTATTATCTTCAAACACCACGGTCCGACGCTTCGCGTGTACATCTGCTCGGATTTCTTTGTAACAGTCTATAATTTGATTCAAAGGCACTGCTTGCGTCATTGATATATCACATTCTTCCGCATCAAATACAATCGTTTTTCTCTTGTTACCTGCACTCTTATTTGGTACTTCATGAATTTCTCTTTGAGTTCTAATATCTTGATCTTCACTTGCATTGACTTCAATCGTCTGCTGATTTTCAGCAATGACTCCATTAAATGATACAGCTTGAGTCATTGAATTACCAGCAGCATCATTGTTAAAAATGATAGTTCTTCTATCATTTGCCGTATTCTTAACAGCCTCATCAGTATTTACTTTATCTTCTAAAGATTTACCAGCGATAACTTCGTTGGAAACGGCCTGCGTTATAGAAAGATTCCCAGTATCATTTTCGTAAACTATAGTTCTCCGCTGTGTGGAATTCGACTTCTCTGGTGATGGTATTAAAGCCGGTTTTTGAGTAACAGAAATATTATGTGAAATATTTCTATCGGTATTCAAGCTTTGGAGTATCAAGTTGGACGGGACGGCTTGCGTGACGGAGATGTTACCAGTGTCGCTTTCGAAAACGACTGTCCTCCTTCTATCAGGAGCGGAGTCTATCACAATATTAGAGGGTATCGCTTGAGTGATAGATATATTTCCAGTTTCGTCTTCATACACTATCGTGCGCCGTTTTTCAGCCTTCGCTTCCGTTATAAGTATATTGGGAACCGCTTGAGTAATCGATAGATTGCCTGCTTCGTCTTCAAAGACAACCGTACGTCTTTTGTTTTTATCTGCGTTTGTAATTATATTTGCCGGCAAAGCTTGAGTAATTGATATATCATCGCATTTTTCTTCAAAAACTATGGTCTTTCCATCTCGTGGTATATCAGAAGCGACGGCTCGTGTGATGGACATGTCACCATCGTTTTCGTTATAGACAATTGTCCTACGCTTTTCGGTGTTGTTGATTATGTTTGAAGGAATAGCTTTGGTTACTGATATATTACCCGTGTCATCTTCGTACAATATCGTCCTTGATTTGTCATTTAGCGGTACATTTGATATACCGCTAGTGACGGACATCTTCAACGCCTGTTCTGGCGTCGGTTGCGTTATGGACATATCATCTAGTGTCATGTCCTTCTGGAGATCCGCCATGGTGATAAAGCTAGACGCGTTTTCGGAAACTTGCATATCGTTGAAAATGTTAGGTAGATCATCGTTCATATTGAGGACTATCGTCTTTCTTTGAGGTGGTTTATCGAGCGCATTGGGTAAAAGCGTTTTTCGGTAATCGGTCTTAGGTTCCATCTCAGACTGTATGGTCAGCCGTTTGCCGTCAAACACTAGAACCTTATCAGATTCTTCATTAATAGCAAAATTTTCAGTTTCCTGCGGCGCTACATACGGATTCACAGCTATATTCTCTTTATCAACCATCCAATCTGCCTTATCATTTGTCGGCACAACTTGGACTTTAGGTATATGAACAGAATCTGTTATAGACATATCTGATACGTTATCCACTGCTTGCGTCATATTAAGATCTACTACTTCTATATACTCCGACATACTCTGCCTATTAAAGGAGCGATGTGCATTTTGGGCTTGTTGTAAATCCTTTTGTATCTCATCTAAGTCATCTATGTTCTGTATCGCAGAGAAGTTGACATCGATGCGATCTGTAACCTCCCCTCGAGCGGTGTGCTCATCATTAAACAGATTAGTAGGGTTAGTGATCGAACTGAGTTCGAATTTGTTTCTTGGAGCTGTTAATTTGAGGTCTGTATGCTCGAGAGATAACTGATGCTGATAGTTTATAGAGGAAGATGTGTTTGGTGCAGGGTGGAAAGTACTGATGAAGTCTACAGCTTCCACTTCCTCAAATTGTTGGTCGAAGATACCCTTGGCAATGTGGCCGAGCGGCTGGCGAGTGTTGCCCGAGTCATTCCCTGAAGACTCTGCAGACTTGTTATGTTCTTCATAGAAATTCTTCCATGTTGTTGTAGCTTCGTGTGTCGCGAACTCTCTGGAATTTCAAAAGTTATTCATAACCTGACTCTGGCAATGACAATGGACATTAAAGAGGAGTGAGGAAAGTATTCTAAATAGTTTATACTTATTTCACTTCATTTATTAATTATATATTTTTATATATTATATATTTTTATATTTTATATATATTTTGGGCCAATTCATTCCAGTCTGGACGGAACGCGATGAGCTCGTCCCGCCATCTTTTCGGGAAAGTTCTTCTTCTCTTTTTGGGAAGTGGAGAGAATGGAGGCCTTTGCCCAGCAGTGGGACAGTGAGGGCTCATAAATAATAATAATAATATATATTTTATTTATTAATTCCACTACAATTGCCATTAGGCAAATGAATATTCTTGTAGCACGCTCAGGAATTATTTCGATTATTTCATTTTGAGCTGTAATTTTTTAACCAACTTCAAAAAAGGAGGGATGTTTGTTACCTCAGAACTTTGTTGTTTATAAACGGATTTGAAAAATTCTTTAGGTATTTCCATATAAATTTTATTTAAATCGGTTCAGGAGTTAAGTTTTTAAATCAAAATAATTGAAAAAAAAAAGTGATTGAAGTGAACAAAATTGCGTATTTTGCTTCCCTGTGACTTTTCAGTGGTGCCTGACGTTCTCTAGAACAGTCCGATTGAACTCTGTTGTTGTATGTTCTTGTACAACCTTGATTATTTGTTAATTATAAAAAGTGTATTGATCCCAACAAAAATATTTTGTTCATAAATGATAGAGAAATTGTCGGCCCTTTGGGGCCCTCTCAGAAAGGGGGCCCTGGGTACGGGCCCCATGTGCCCTTATAGAGCGATGACGCACGGCTTTTTTACACGCTAAACGCCAGCGACTTCGCTTGTAGCGTGTAAATTCGCCCAGTGTTTTCGGCGTTTTTACAATCAGCTTGTTGACAATCCTTCCCGAAATCCTCCCCTTTATGGTAAAGATGGTATTGGCTCTAGACGAGCTAGGATGACTGGGGCAGGGTCAAATAAATATTGGGGGGCAATGCACAATGCACTCTTCAACGTGAAGCCAGTGTGTGCCATGTTTTAGTAAAACCTTGATTATTAGAATTAGAATTAGCTATTAGCTCTTACGCGACTCCGGTGCGGCGGGAAAAGCTGACGCGGCGGCTCTTGGTGGCGTCCGGCGGCGTTGTGACGTGGAACTCCAGCTCGGAGAAGGGCGTGCGCGGGGGCCGCTGGCTCTTCAGGATCGACGAGCGACGCTTGCGTCTGGTTCAAATCATACACAGAAATATTTACTTTTTGAATTTCTAATGAGGGCCCGTAATAGTTATACCTTTATGAATGCAGTTTTATAGACCTTGGGAACTAAAACGTTTTTTTTTTTATTTAACCTATCTATCCCACTGCTGGGAAAAGGTCTCCCCCAACTCACTCCACGTCTTTCTGTCCCTGGCCATTGTCCACCAGTCTCCCTGAAAGAACACGTATAGTGCAAAGTAGATAATATATGCCTTTTCTGATAATGATACGGTACCTCATTGAGATCAAGCAGTGCCCACAACACAAGTATGATATACTTAGTGTAGGCTCTGCACACCACAATCATACAAGCCAATACATTTAATTAAGTATTATAATAATGTTTTTACTATACATTTTTAAGCTTGTATTTCTGAAAAAATTGAAATTGAATTTCAACCTGAACCATAGATGCTCTGAACCGAAAAGAGAGGAAGAGAACGCGGTGGCCGAGTGGATGAGGCCCTTACCTTGCGATCTGATGGTCGCGGGTTCGAATCCCGGTGGCAGTCATGCATAAATGGGTTTTTTCGGTTGAAATAATCTATGTATGCATCCCACGTTCTCCCAACGGTGAAGGAAAACATCGTGAGGAAACCGGCATGTCGTAGAACCAAAAGTTCGAAAACATGTGTCGAGTGCACGAAAGGAGCCTCTTCGAGGCGCACTTGAAATCTTTTCACCACACTGGTTCGAAGGAACTAGTGACACGATAAGAAAAAAGGGGAAAAAGAGGAGAGAGGCCTTTGCCCTATGGTGGGATGAAAATGGCTGACCACTAAATAAATAATTTATTTTATCTTGTATTTTAATTTAGGAATTTCAAGACTCCTCTTCTAACATGTCACCCAAACTTAACAGAAAAGCCTCCAAACCCTATAAACAGTTATCATGTAATATATAAATATAGATTTTTGTTTTTTTTTACACTGTTTGTGTGACATGTTGGAGAAAACCTCTTGTCTTTAAAAAATACTTAAATATTCTATTTAATTACCTATCTAGTTCTCATAATAGAAGCTTAGCTTAGTTTGGGGCTAGATTTATAAAAAAAAAAAAAACACACACTCACAACCCTGCACTAGGATTCCCTGTGTCGCAGGTGGCATGGACACATTACAAGACATCACAACATCCAAGACCCGAGAACAAACATTTGTGTTCGTCACAAATATTTGCCCCGGCCAGGGATCAAACCCGGAACACCAAGCTTCATAGGCAGGGTCACTACCAACTAAGCCACGGTGTCGTCATTTGGTAATTGTGTGAAGTGTCTTGTTTTTTTTTTGTTACACAACATACTATACATAACCAAACTGATTAAAATAAATACAAATAAATATACATATATGTTTGTTGCATGACGAATTTAATGGTTAAGTTAAGTTTTTTTAAAGAACTTCTACAACCTTACTTGTAGCAAATAAAGAATTTGATAATAATTATCTTGGTATCAAAAATCATCATGCAAAGATTTTTATACAAATAAATGTTCAAAAGAATTAAAACTTCAAAATCAACAGAAAATTTAAAGCAGTTTGTTTTCAGTTGGTAGAACCTGTTTGAGCAAAGCCGCACTGCCCTGTTACATTGCGTTGAGTTGCAGTTTCATACTGAAATGTGCATCGCAGGGCTAGATTTGGACACATTCAGTGCCAAATGTCAGTTCAAAACTGCAATGCATTGGAGCAGAGTGGCTTCGCTCTTAGTCTGCTTGGCAAGATATCTTACTGTAACTAGCAATCCGCTGTACCAGACTTACTGCCACCAATCAGACTGAAACCATTGTGATTCAATTTTTCAAACATAGTTCTAGTAGTAGTAAGTATTTCTAGGGTTTCAAAAGTTTCAAACTTTGCGGTTGCCACCTCTAATTATTTTGGCTTAGATAATTTGTGCGGACTTGCTCGGCAGAGGTCTACAACATCACATTAAATCACTAAAAAAGAATCTAAGGAGTATTAAACCATTGAAACAAGATTTACTTACCCTGGTAACTACCTACGGGCCAAAGAGAAGACCTAAAGAACCAAGCCAACAACTGCAACTTATAAAGTACCTAGTACTCTCATCCTAGGTCTTGAGCCTGTGTCTAGCTCTGGTGGTTTCAAGCTGATGGAAGGCTTTCGAAGGAGTCGAAAATACGTGTTACTATGAAAAGCTGGTTGAAACTTACGTCGCAGCTGCGTCCGAAACCCTACTCACTGTTGTGTCATCCATCGCGAAGTAGGTATTCCACAATTTTAACAATCTTTATTTTCGAAGCACTTCAGGTGCTTAGTTGCAATTTCAATTCATTTACTTGATTATCTTGATTTCATTGTGTCCAAGATTTTTTTTTTTTCTTTTGAAGAACCTAATTTCTTCGGTTTTGGCTTCACATCAAAGGTATATAGCCAGTGTCAAGTAATTGGAGAGATTATTTTGTCATAAGTCAGAGTCGATAAGTCAAGTCATGCCCCTGTATAGTAGTGGTGGTTACGACTTTACTAGAGGCTTCTATGGAGTTTTGGAGGCAACACGAAAAGTCACGTTTTACAGCATTACACTATTCACTAACACTCATACACGTTGACGAGCACTTAAAGGATAAAAAACCACCGTTTTTACACTTAAACACTCAAAGTTATACAAGTTTTGTCAATTAATTTAATGCCGCCAATGCGCCATTTTTCATGTTCCCGCCAAAAAACCGTGTCCAAGATTTACGAATTTCAAAATATTTTTAAAACACAAACGGCAAAGAATTTGAAATCATTGACATAAGAATGTCTGACACCTAACTGACATTGATATTTTCACTAGGCTTCGATCAGTTGGAAACACGAAAGCATGGTAAGAGTCGCGCCTTCATCCTGGCCTGATAATGATATTCCATCTCGTTGACTTCGGATAGTTTAGTTTCATTTGGAAAGTCTATATTTAGCACATTCTACAATCTTTAGCTAGAATGAATTGTTGAACAAATATGAGAAGAATAGACGCCGCGCCTTTCCTGACCACTGCACAGCATCAAGCCCTGCCCCGAATGTAAGCTGCCTGAGTCTGCTGTGCTACTTACTATTACTAAAGCAATCTAATCAAGAGTCATAATCAAAACTTATTTAACTAAGTATAAGATTTTAGTGGGGACACTGTTAGTGGCGATTTAGATACTATTTTTCCCGAAATCCCCACTAGTGGGGATGACTGGTGAGGATTTCGGGAATACGTATTCATTGTCTTATTCCTCAACCCATGTCACACATTAGGTAGTTCTTGGTAATATTAAGCTAAGCGTAGCTCTCATTACAGTAGTCTAATTAGGTATAGAAGTACTTACAAAATGAATAGAACACAAAGAGCAGTTACGGTTAGCAATGTGGTGTACACCGAGCAAATTGCGAGCCAAATCAGGACTACGGCGTAATCTTCTACTCCCACTAGTCCAGACATTAGAAATACTTAAAACAAATTTAAAGACCTACATTTCTTTAATTTACTAGAATTTTGCACTTTTTTTTAGATTATTTGTTTACAAAGAATTTTAGTAGATCATTTTGACAAGAGAATTTAGAAGAATGACAGAATTTCTTGACTGCAAAAGAGAATAGAGTGTAGAATAGAGCATAATAGAGGCAGATAAGACAAGGTTGAGGTCTGTTACTTCAGGTAAACAAAGAGGATTTTTATGGCTGCAGGAGCAGCAGGTTTTCATACTTGCGCAGACCGCAAACTATGAAAGTGTATGAAAAAAATAGCTCAGCTATGCGACCTAAGTTATACCAGTTATACTAACTTATCTTTGTTCTTATTCCGCAACCATGGTCTACCTAAGATTAATAAATATATAATTATTATAGGCCAGTGTCAACACTATAGCACTCGCCCATCTTGGAGCAATTTGATGGTCCGTCTTGAATGTCCAGTAATTTCACTAGCTATACAGTGCCCTTACAACTGGTTCACAATAATACATACACATTACTGATTTGCCACAAAACACGCCACGCTGTCCCAATGCGGATTGGTGGATGAACTTATCTTGGATTCAGTGTTAAATGCGTCCTAAGACAGACAAAATAAAAATAACTAGGTACCTTCTTATTAAAATAAACCAACGGACATAAATAAGCTAATAACTGTATACAATGCACAAACAATTCATTTATTACGCATGAGACGTTCTTAGAAACCCAAATAGGTTTATTTAGTATCCTAATAATCCATTTCGGAGTCGTTTGATGTGGAAGAACTGCTACAGGACTTGTGGTGGCAGAGCGGGCAAGGCTCGCGAGCAGAACTGCAACAAACCGTACTGTACTACATCTGATATAGAGGGCCTTTTAATAATACCTGTTAATAAAATACCTATTAATACCTTTTAATAAAATACCTAATAATCATAGATGATTAACGGTGTTCCTATAGAACACCAAAAGGAATGCTGTGTATAGGACCGAATTTTTAGACACCCTGTCAATAAAAATGAACTTTTTACGATGTAGTTTTATTAACAATAAAAAGGCTTGTAGTTTTAACATATACCTAATAGTTATTTAGCCCTGTTACATCTCCTTTTCGAAAATAAGCATCGGACCAGAATGCACTATAAGTTAGCCAGACTCCCTTTTCTTGGTCGCATTTTCAATGTAGGTACTAGGTACATTGTGTTTCTATTCTTTACTTTACTTCTATGCTTATAATGTTTTTACTTTAAATAAAAATGAAATATCTCTATTTTCAAATAATGTTTGTTACTTTTTAAAAATAGTAGTTTTAACATGTAATAGTTATTTACCCTGTTACCTACTTCTCTTTTTTGAAAATAAGCATCGGACCAGAATATACTTTAAGTTAGCCAGACTCCCTTTTACAAGCTGATTGTTGGCGTTTTGAAACGCTCTAGCGTGTGAACGTGTAGCTTTTTGGAAGGATTGTCAACAAGCAGATTGTAAAAACGCCGATGACTCTGGGCGACTTTTCATTTCAAAGTAACTAAAAAGCAACCAAATACTGGGAACCACAGCTGGGTCTGGGATCCCTAGTGCGGTAATACTGCTGTCCAACGACAAACAACGCATTCGACATTTTTTTCCGAAAATCGATTTTTACATAATTTGGTAGTATCTACACATCAAAAATCTATCAAATTGCATAAGTTATTTGATTTTTCATATCGAAAATAAATTACTAATACGCAAAGTATAGGTGCGTATGTACAGCTGCACATGTATACACTCCCAAGCTTTTACATTTTTAATATACCTACTCTTAAATTTGTAAAGACATTTTTTTTCTAACAAGAATTCTGACAAGCAAGATGGATGACTACATTAATTTGAAAATGCTTGCATGCACTTGTCGAACGTCGTAAAAATGTTTTACAATAAACATATTCTATTCTATTCTATTCTATTCTATGTCTTTGCAAAATTAAGAGTAATATAAATGTGAAAGCTTGGGAGTGTATACATGTCTGTGTAGCTGACTGTACGTCAAAAGTACCTTCTACGTCTTCTCTTATCCCTCTTAAATCGTTTCCTCCTACACTTGGTCTGCGGCCTCTCTCTCCGCGGGCGCTTCTGGCTCTCATTGCTTTGAGTTTCGTTTTCGTTTGAGCCATCGTCGTCCGTCTCGAGTTGTCTTCTGCGTTTTTCTCGATACACCTCGAGAGAATCTTTGGGCACGACCTTCCATACGCGTCGACCAAGAGCTCGACGATTCCTCTAGCAACAGAAAGTTAGAATCAAGAATCATGATATTTATTATCAAGAACATAGTAATTTACAATTGTACCTAAGTTGTTTTTTTTTTTTTCCTAATCTATACCTTATACTGTCACGCTGCTGGGAAAGGAGACCTTCATACCCATACTTTTTCAAGCTTTACGGTCGCTCGTGACTTCCCACCAAGTATGTTGTTATGATAGGTAGTTATTTGTGTCTTATACTCTAGGCACTAGACGAGTTGTCGCTGCGGCTACTGGCCGGAGTCGTAGTCGTCTAGTAAGCAAGTCCCCTGAGGTGTGCGAATTATGCAAATGAGTAAGTACTTAGTTAGATAAGTAGGTGCTAACGAGTAGTATCCACAAGTAGAAAACTGTTGTGATTTACTCGTATCCGCCAACGCGAACTCAATGGTCCACGTGGTGGATCATTATTACCCATCCACACTCTTCTAGTCGAGAGTAGGCCCGACATAGACCGACAGAGGGAACATTATAGGCAGATTATGATAGGCTTCTAGGTTGTTATCAAGCATTTTAATACTAACATGAAAACGTAGAGTTTCATTCAAACTCTCAACATTTTGATTATTACAGTTACCGTTTCTTGAACTCCATTCGATGTTATTTGATTCTAACCATTTGGGTTTATTGTTTTTTGAATTCCCCTTGATAATTCTTGTCCTAGTGTAAACAGCAGACTTAGTTTCAGTGCGTTTTTTAGTTTTTACCATATTTATGATTTTGCCAATTCTATAAAATGTAAAAATGTTACATTTTATCTTATATTTAAATAAAATAGATTATAATTAAACTGAGGATTTTGCTATTTTGAAAATCTTCGAAAACTCACTAAAAAGTGTTTGCGATCTCTTTGCTGTCTGTTTCTCCGACGTCATTTCCGATATAAACTTTTAAATATTATTTAGATCAGCGAGAACAGACTGAGCAATATAATAAGTGCCATCTAGTGCCGAGTAGCAGAACTAAAAATACATGTCGCCTTAACTTGTCGCCTAAACGCGGATTTCAAAACGTTTCGTTACAGCTCAATAGGTTTGATTTATATAAATGTCATTCGTGTAGTAATAATAACGAAACGCATTTGTCATATGATCATTGGGTACAGTGCTGCCACTGCCAAAAAAATCCGTCATCTTGCTAAATAAATTGGTGTTTTCCATCCTGATTTCTGATTAAATATCTCAAAAATGGGTGCCTCAGCCCTTCCAATTATTGTTTTTACCGTCCTGTGGGGTGTTGTGGGTATCGTGTGCCCAATATTCGCCCCCAAGGGACCTAACAGAGGGTAAGTTGTATACACCTAATGTGTTTTCTATTTTCCATATTTCAGTGCTAAAATTGTACAATATCTTTCCATTTTCAGGATAATCCAGGTCGTATTGATGCTAACAGCAGCAACATGCTGGCTTTTGTAAGTATAGATGTTTAATAGTTAATTTTTTAAGCATACATGATGTGTACTGAGTGTTTCTCTTCTATTATGTATATGATGACCGTATTCATATAGGATTATTACAGTCATTTACCTATAAATTATCAAACTGACTCAGAAAGCGGAGTTAGAATAAACTGCACATGCATTTTATTTATGAAAAGTTTACAACAGCAGCTACTACAATCTCTAATACAATATGTATGTAAAAACGGAACCCATAGGGCCAACTATAAACCGTGGTAAAACTCCTACTCAACCCCTACATTTATGATAGACTGAAAAATATATATGACGACAAGGAATGATTGAGTGGCAAATATGTCAGACTGCCATGCCGCGGGTGTTTTGGGTTTGATTTAAGCTTCAGGACAAACATTTTTGTGATGAACATTGATGTTTGTTTTATTTTCTATGTACATAATGTATGTATTTAGATACATGCTAAGAACTTCCACACAGTTTACATTTTAAAGTATATAAGTATTCTATCAGAAATGTGGTTCCCAAAGTATAAGCTCTCCTTGGTTAGGGCTTAGAAAGCGTTGTGTAAATGATCATACATTTTCATTTTGTGTTCCAGCTGGCTTTGTGCGTACATGGCACAGATGAACCCGCTGATCGGGCCCAGACTGAACAACGAGACTCTCATCTGGCTCCAACACTCTTGGGTAATGTGTTATTGATTTTTCTTCTCAAAGCTTCTACTTTTTTGCAAACAAGTTTTACGAGCTAGGCACTCTCTGATAGTAAGAGATCATGCTGCCCATAACCAGAACAATGCTACACAGAACTTTGCTTCACTTAGGCCAGTATTAAGCGTCGATGACACACTGCTTTTTTACATGCTACAAGCCAGCGAGTTTGCTTGCAGCTTGTAAACTCGCCCAGTATCATCAGTTTTTTTACAATCTACTGGTTGACAATCAAAGCTTAACACGCTCTCATGCTAGCTTTTTAGCTCGCGAACAATCAGTTTGTAAAAAAGCCGTGTGTCATCAGCGCTTAAGGGTACGTTTCCACTAACACGGAGCTGGGCAGAATGGAGAGGAGCAGACTGAATTGGCCAATCACAGTGCTCGAAATTACTCTTTCACTCCACTTCACGCACTGTGATTTGCCATTCACGGTCCTCTCTTATCCACTCCACTCAATTGCCTGTCAATGGAAATGCATCCTAACACTAATATTAAAGAGCTTGTACACTTTAAGATGTTTGATGGTGTTGAAAGCCAGTTAATTTCACTAGTTACAATGTCCTTGAAAACGGAATAACACGGCAGAATATACGAACTACTGAAACAGATTTGAAATTTCGAAGGTTATTTTAATTTTATTTATTAGGGACAAAAACACCTGCAATATACATTTTACTTAATAATTATAGTATTTAGAGCCCACTGCATTATCCACAGAGTTATCAAAATTTTTACTTAAAAAGACCACTATTTTTTTTATAGAGGATTGGTAGGTATTATTTATCAAAGTTAGCATATAGCAGTGTTGTAACAATAGGAATAAAAAACCTGCTTAACGTTGAAGGGAAATACCGATAGGAAATCGGCATGTCAGAGAACCTAAAAAGTTCGAAAACATGTCTCTAGTGAACAAATGGAGCCCCTTCGATGTTCGTTATGAAATTAAATTGCGTAATAAGAAGGGAATTTTTATAAGTTATGAGTTTCCTACAATTTTGGTTGGTAACTCATAATATGTATGCTTCCTATATGTAAGTATTAAAGATTAGAATCACAATGTAGTACATTGAAAATGCGCCAAAATAAGGGAACCACATTTTAACTTCTAGTACATTTTGGTCCTAGGCAAAATTTCAAAAAAGAGAAGTTACAGGGCTAGATAAATAGTAATGTAAAAACTGCTCGTCTTTTTCATTGTTAATGAAACTACATCGTAAAATGTAACAAACATTATTTAAAAATATTTATATTTCATTTTTATTGACAGGGTGTCTGAAAATTGTCTGTTCTGTATTTCGCATCCATTTGGTTTGATACTGTCTATCTTGGTGTTATATAGGAATATCGTTATTAATCTATGGCTTCCTATAATACCTAAGTAGGTATGTATCAATTCTAATTACTATACTGACACAGTGCCCTCATGTCACACAAGCTATCTTGAATTGTGAACACGTGTGCTCATTAGATGTAGGTATAAACAAGTCCTACTAATGAATGTGAATGTTTGAGATTGCGTATTTTGCGTTCCTGGAAGTAGTATTTTTTTTTAAAGGGAATCTTCAAATCCGAATTCCATACAAAATGTTTCGGACAAATACTCAAAAAGTACGCCGTATTATAGTTATTAAAATTAACCCTACTAACTTAAAAACACGTATAAAATCTAAATTAAAGTATGAAACCTTTCACTTTTTTTGTTGACGAAATTAAAAAAAACATGGACGAAACGAATAGTGTAAAGAAATTACTATAATACGGCGTACTTTTTGAGTATTTGTCCAAAAAAAATTTTGTATGGAATTCGGATTTGAGGATTAGCCTTAAATCTACTTGCTACAAATCAAGATTATTACAAAAACATACAACAACCGACTTTAATGGGACTGTTCTAGTGACCGTAGGCACCACTGACAAGTCACAGGGAAGAAAAATAGGTACGCAGTTTTTTTCACTTCAATTACTTTTTTTTCAGATTTAAAACTTACTAATGGAACTACTGTTCGCACCTGCAACGCACATCACGTTCCTCTTTACTTTACATACGAGTTCGTCGAGCCGCAAACGTTAATGTGCCGACGGCGCACAGTGGTCTGGGAATCGAGCTCCATACAAGTAGAAACTTGATCTCTCAAATATTAAAAAAAAAATATTGGAATGTGTTCGGCTTACCTGCCTTAATACCATATTATAGTATGGAAAGTATAAGTAGCTCCACGCGTGAGAAAAAACCACTTGTACCTGTACCAATTTTCAGCTCTGTCCGAATTACTCTAAACTTACCCTCTTTTTTGAGCTAAATTGACCGGGCTACTAGACATTTATTCATTTTATTGAGTATTTACGAATGTATTTTGATTAAAAACTATTTTTACATATACATCAATCAGCAGCTTCTTATAATTGACGTCAAAGAAAGAAAAAAAAACACATAACGAAAATTTAAAATTTCAAAAATTTGCTACTCTCAAAGCTGCACCCATAGGTGCATGAACTGTGTGGCATCGTGATCACCCTGTGGGGTGCAATACTTCGTGTGATCACCAGCCCTTCAGTTCCATTCAGTTTCAAAAAAATGAACTTTAAGTGTTTCGTCCCATACAAAAAAAAAACAAAACTTTTTTTCTCACGCGTGGAGCTACTTATACTTTCCATACTATAATATGGTATTAAGGCAGGTATGCCAAACACATTCCAATATTTTTTTTTAATATTTGAGAGATCAAGTTTCTACCTCTATGGAGCTCGATTTCCAGACCACTGTGCGGCGGCATGGACGTGGATCGTGGATCTCCTTTTTAGAGTTCCGAGTCCGATAAGGAACCTCTCGATTTTAATAAAATTTCTAAAGCCACAATCTGAAAGTATCTATTACATCTCAAATAAACATTTTTATTCAAATCGGTTTATAATAACAAAGTTCTGAGGTATCCGACATAGAAAAAAAAAATACTTATTCAAGTTCAAAGTACCTACTTTGTTAATCTGTGGTCGGCGATCCGGCACGTGAGCGAATCTATAAATACGGCACTTGTCTTGTACGATCAAGGCCGGCAAATTGGACGTGCGCTTCAGTTATGTCATTTTGTACATACATACATACAACACAACATACATATTATTTATTTATGTCATTCAAATGTGCTTAGATTTAGAAATTCCTATATAAACATTTTTGCACAATGAAAATTATAATGACATACAATTTCATGTGTGTTGCGAATTAAGTAAAATTCTTTCTTACTACGCGCTTAAACTTCATACAAGAATATACCTTCTAAATTAGTAAGTCTCTACGTTCAGTAGTTTGGCTTGTGCTATGTCTGTTAGTCAGTCGTTGGCCTGCAGGATACCGTCAAGATCGATAAATACCATCGTACGAGATATTCAGTAATGTGTAAGCATTATTAGGTTCCGATTTGAAGGGCACTGCAGCTAATGAAAGTTACTCGAAATTTAACATTGGATCAAAATGTACTAGAAGTTACCTAATTTAGATGTTATTTGATTGTATTTAGATTTTAGAATGCCTTTTTGACGCGTTTCAATGTACTACAGTGTGATTCTGTACTGAAATACTGCTATGATTAATTAATTATATTCTTCTTTTCACAGGGTAACCCCATCAACAAAACCGCATAGAGCTTCAGGGAAGCCTGGAGCAGTATTTCAAATATATCAATATCTATTCGAATTACCAACTAAGTTTAAATATTCATTACGAATAATATTATAAATTATGCTTCTAAATATTACTGCAAGATGAAATGTCACAGAACTCCGTGGCTATGTCTCTTATTTATTAAATATTCCCTAAGCTCTATCCGTGGCTATTTCTCAATATAAAAAATGTTTCAGTATCCTATTAATAAAAAAAACCGTTAAATATATTGTGTTTTTATATCCATTTGATCAGTCGTGCCGTATCACGAAGATTTTTGACAAGCGTATTCGTATCGAATAACGTAAAAAAAAAACTGTTGACATAATTGTGACAGATTTGAGACGAATGTGTTATTTACGTACTTTCTTGTTTTGCTTAGCACGACAAAACTTTTCACTACCTACCTGTAATGTAAGGTTGACTGGTAGAGAATGCTTAATCATTAAGTCCACCTTTAGTCCAATGTTATGTATATTTTGTGCATAAAAGTATTATATAATAATAAATAATGCGCTTGTCAAAAAGTTTCATGATAGGGCTACAGCAGTACATCTGAATAACAGCGGTTTCTTTGTAACATTATTATTATGCTATTAATTTTGTGAGCATTCGGAAAGATCAAAATAGATTTGCTAAAATATTGTAACAATGAATACTGTTTTAATGATTAAAAACCATTCCATTTATCAATTTCGAAGGTGTAATTGTAAACCGTATTTATTAACTGTTAAACGAAGTTTATCAAAATGTAGATAATTAATTTCAATAAAGATAAGATGATAATCGTTTTTTTTTTATGTATGTAGGTAGGTACAGTCGGCTCTGTAATTGTCTTTACACCCAGCTTCGGCTGTCCAATTTCAAAACACAGTATAACCAAAAAGAAAATTTTACAGGAGAGCAGAAAAACGACTTCGCCACTTTGATGTCGTGCCGCTACTAAACTATAATACTCAGCTTGACGGGTACAGCTTGGAGTGACACCAAAAGTTGTGTTATATCCTAGGCTTGATGTCCAATATATTTTCTTTCATGTTAAGTTGATAGTGCGAGTAAGGCGGCACAGAATAGCACTTACTATTTAACGAAATTGGTTTATGATTTAAAACTGAACTTGAAAAACAATATCAAAACCTAGCAAGCAACTAAAAAGGCCTACCAATCACCAAAATGTAGAAAACAAAATACCTCCAATTTATTATTTAACAATCAAATGCCGGTTATTTTTTTTTAGTTAGCTCTGGTTAGCGACTTATCAACAACAAATACATTTAAATACTGATTACAAGTTGTTGCAGCATACACCAAAGCACTCATCATAATTGGCGACCTGTAAAACTGTTGCCTGTTCATATTTCCCAATAAAATATGACAAAATCACAAAGAAAAACAAAAACTTTTTGCCCTACGTGGCATACTATTTTGGATATACTGAAATTGACGCACGAAAATAAACTTTGATTTTCAATTTAAAAACCTAGTAAGTGCAATAACCATTTCAAAACCTAGTAAGCGCCACGCTCTTACTAGGTTTTGAAATGGTTTATCAAGCATTTTTAAAAAATGAAATGCACTTGCTAGGTTTTTTGGGACTATGATTTTGGCTTGTGAGCTTTATTTGAAGTTTTGACTATGCAATTATGTGCGGAACCACCTAGTAAGATGCAAAATGCAAAAACACCCATTTTCAAAATTTGGTTTATACTGTGTTTTGAAATTGGGCAGCCGGCTTGCGCTGATGTTCTTATGTGATTAAACTACTTGTGGGTTATATTAGAGGTATATCTTAAGTGGTTTAATCGCATCAGTAGTTTATTCACACACAAACATGATGTGTTTGTGTGAGTGGTTTAATCACAGGAGAAAACGGGTGTGAGCTGGGTGTAAAGACAATTACAGAGCCGACTGTACTTAGTACATGCCTATCTCTTGAAACATCATCACATCAGCCAGATGAAAATCAGCGTTTACTGATTTTTGGAGTAAGCTAGTCCTAAATTTAGTAGTACAAGGGGCAGTCTTATCGCTGTTAGCGATCTCTTCCAGGCAACGCACAAAATTATTAAATGAATGTAATTTTCTACCAGTCAACCAATTGATGGAAGGACAAGAAAAATATTGGCGCACCTACACGAAATGCTAAACTTTTACCTCAATCAGACTTATAAATTCGGTGCACAGGGTGGTTTTTGAGATCTTTTACTTTTGACGGAAATTGACCTGAATGATAAAAAAAGACGCCCTATTATTGAACCAATGGATTCTGATGCTGATAAGGATCATTCTTTGCAAAAAAATGTATTACTAAATGTTGAAGGAAAATTCTAATTTTCACTATTTTATCTCCCTTCTCAAAAAAACACCCTGTATATCCAATCTATTAATCAGAAACTACGTCACATCTCCATCACAGGCAATATTCGTACCTACTACCTATGTAGCAGGCACGCGGATGAGAATGTCCGAAATCTAAGATGAATGAACTCTCTCCTAATCTTTCTAGTCAGTATCACATGTATGCTGATGATCTACAAATATACACTTCTTCCTCTGTAAATGATTTGAATGACGCAATCTCTCTGCTCAATAACGATTTATCAAGGCTCCTAACTTGGTCTGAACGTTATGGCATAAAGGTTAACCCGGACAAATGCCAGTCAATTATCATTGGCAGTTCACGACAACTTGTAAAACTTAAGAATTTCAGCTTACCTCATCTCATTTATAACAATTGTCACATCCCTTTTGCTCCTTGTGTTAAAAATTTAGGTGTCTTATTTGACTCTAAGCTCAGCTGGTTACCACATGTTAAAGAAATCTCTAGGAAATTTTTCGCTGCTCTCCACTCAATCATTCACCTTAAACGTTTTCTTCCTATTTCAGCTAAAATCACCTTAGTCAATTCACTTCTCATCCCTATTATCGATTATGCCGACGTTGCCTTTCTAGACTTGACAGAGGAACTTTTAAACAAACTCGATCGCCTTCTCAACACTTGTATACGTTTTATCTATTGCCTACGAAAGTATGATCATGTGAGTGAATACCGTGCAAAGCTCAAATGGCTCCCTATTCGAGAGCGAAGGAACTTGAGAATCCTTTGTCTTCTTTGTTCTGTACTAAAAGACCCGCAGGCTCCACAATACCTAAAAGAACGTTTTCACTTTCTGAACGATACCCATTCAAAACAACTTCGCTCGTCGGACAATCTATTGTTAGCCACTCCTCAACACAGCACATCCTTCGTGACAAACTCTTTTACAGTAGAGGCAGTCCGACTCTGGAATAAACTTCCGATAGACATTCGTAAGGCGGACTCCAAGGAAAAATTCAAAAAACTCACTCGCCAGCACTTCCTTAACATCCTTTATCAATAGGTATCCTGTATGAATTTATTAATAGGTGACACTCATATGTATATATGTATAGGTATAGTATAATATATATTTGTAGGTATATATATTTTATTTTCCTAATTTTATTTCTAAATATTATCTATATTAGCACGCTAACCATACTGTACCACCATACAAGGGTTGGCTGGTAGAGAATGCCTAAGGCATTAAGCCCGCCCATTGTGCAATGTAATTTTTAATTTTGTGCAATAAAGAATTTTAATAATAATAATGCCTAAAAAAACAAAGTATTGGCTGCACTTGGACGGAGTCAAGTCCAAATCACGAGGTTACCTTACATAAGAAAGGACAGTCAAATAGTGTCCCATATTAGACGCGCGTGCGTAGATCTGGCTGCCTTCCAGCATTACTTCCAAGCCAAGGGAACCCACTGTTGTGGCGCAAGGTCGGCGCTGCAGGTCAAACGTTTAATATAGGGACATTGTCAGAGGCACAGAAGCATTAAAGTATAAAATAACATTGTAGTAGGAACATTGAAAATGCACCAAAAAAGGCTAACTCCTAGTGCATTTTGGTCCGAGACAAATTTCGAAAAAGAGAAGTAAACGGCTAGATAAATAAATGTTAAAACGGCTTATTCCCGCAAACCCCACCAGTCATCCGCTTCCTCCGTGCTACTACTAGGCTTTTTCATTGCACAACTACATTGTACAATGTATTTCATTTTTATTGACAGGTTCTGAAAATGTTTCTGGAGGTACCTCCATCCGCATCCATTTTGCTTTGATACTTCAGATCTTGGTGTTCTATAGGAACACCGTTATTCATCTATGGTTAGATGTACCTAGCTGGTGCAATATGAAGTAATTTTTCAGCTTTTGCGTGCCTTTTTACCTGCTGGCTACGAATGTAGCAGGCTATACGTTTGTACTTGTACGTAGAAGATTCCTAGGCTCCTCACATGCTGTGTAGAGAGACTTCGGTTTTCCTATTATTTTAACCGTATGCTGTAGGCCCTAGGTACAGGTATAAATCTAGACGACACCCTACAGTGAAGGGTGCCGTCTAGATTTATACCAACTAGATCGCATCCTGCAGATGTGCCCGATACTCTGCCGCAAAACAGTAATGTGTAATCATTACTGTGTTCACTGTTCTGGTCATGAGCAAGTATGTCACATATTTATGTACTTACATAGAAATCAAACTTATTTAGATACTTAAGTATTAAGAGCTCTTGTTCAGTAAACATAATACCTACCTACGATGACTTCCTGGGACCGCAACGATGTCATCGGTTGATCGTGTTACACGTTCCTCCTACATTGCTACGGCCTTACTGGCTTCCACTCGAGAACCTCTATTACCTAGCAGTTATGTATAGTACCTAGTTACTAGTCAGTAGGAAGCTGTCTCCGATACGATCGATTTCATATCATTCATGGTCAAATGGTTTTCGGAATCGATTCCGTAAAAGATAGGTAACCTAATGACCAGATTATTTTACGACTTGCTATTAAGCACCTTATCCTAGGCATTTAATTCAAATTTCAAATTCAAACTTTCGAGAATGATTAGCAATTTATTTATTTAGTAAGTACCTACTTTATTGTACCAATAAAAACACTTATCTAGTACAATGCTTTGCTAAAGCATTGTACTTGTTTTATAATGTTTATAATGTTATAATGTAACCTCTAAATACCTACTATAAATTATTTTTTATTGATGTAACCAAAATATTATAAAAACATCAAAGTTTAATTCAAAATCCTGACCACTGTTTTGTTTGAGATAGATGTTTAGATGTTTTATCGATTTGATTTGATCCGACCAAGAAATTCTTGTGGAAAAATCGTTCGGTTATGTAACAGAACAGTCTTACGTCGACGAACGGGCCTATTGCAAACGCCCGGAAGGCCATTTGCTTTGAACGCAGTGCGGTTCATCCTCGTCACAGATTCCCAATGCCAACATTGCCAGCAAGTAATCTTGACTGAGCTGAAATGCGGAAAAAGTCTGTTGGCGGGCTGTGGAAATAGGAAGATTTTTTAAAGTTGAACGTCACTCATCTGGCAATAGGCCACTTGCCGAGCCTTATAACGTTTTTAATAAGTCTGTTTCTTGTTTGTCTGTCTGTCGTTCCGGGTGGAATCTTGCTCAAATGGCACTTTCCGATTAGCTATCCGGCTTTAATTTTCAGGGTAGCCCAGCTCTCATCAACTAAAGTCAAATCATATACCGCTATATCTCGAAAAAGAAGCGAAATAGGGCAATAGCATTAAAATGTGGTTTTTAGGTTTTTGATCTACATTTACTTGTTTAGTTGTACAAAGTTAGTATGTAGTAGGTAGGTACAGACAGCGTCAGAGATAAGTATCCCCCTTGCACAAGACATCCAGCTATAAAACCTTTCAAAAAATTATAATACCTTAAAATTATTTTAGGCTTACATACGGTTATACAAATATAATCTATTTTTGAAAGGCAAAACTTCTCCATTCGCCGCGACGGTGATGTAAAGGGATTTGAAGCTGGGTATTATAATGCAAGGGGGATACTTATCTATGACGCTGTCTGTACCTACCTAATAAGTAAAGTAGTAATTACCTACGTCCTCCACATTCTCCATAAAAATTGCTTTCGGTATTGCCAACTCGATGATTCATGACAACCGAAGCGACGTTTAAAATTATCAAAAAAATAATAATGGCAATAATTATTTATTAGGTATGCGTGTATGTTCCAGGATTCAAGTCTCTACGTTTAGCAGTTTGGGCTCGACGATAATGAATGAATCAGCCAGTCAGTCAGTATTTAATAAATCGTTTCTAAGATACTGCACGATTAGATAATGTAACATACCAACTCTCGCCTTGCCAAAATGTTATGTCACTGAAAAATACGCAGTGCAGATACTTTAATAGGTTAAATACCTACTTATGTAAGGAAGAAGTTATCGAATTTAATATCTGTTCATATATTTTCTACTATCTCCACTTACAAATCATGATGATGGTGATAATGATCATCAAAATGTCTCCCAGTAGACGAGCACTACACATGTCCCGTAGTTGTGGTAGGCATAGAAGAAAGTTCATAGGTAAGTAGGCGTGACAGGAGAGCGACTGGCTCAACAAGGATATGTAGGTTCCTACGCAATGAAGTTCGTTTCACATATTCTCATTACATAATCTATGTTCAAAGATACCTGGATGTATACAGGGTGTCGCACGGCCATGCCGCATGGAGGATAATAAAGTTGGAAGGTTTATTACTGCATTCAAACATTTTACAAGTCGCTTGCCTAATCCGGGACTGCGAAATGAGAAAAAAAATACATAGTTTTTTTTATGATATCGATCTAACAACAAATTCCGACTAACATAGTATTTCAAATGAAACCGATTAAAAAAGTGAAAACATTTTTTTTTTAATTTTACATCTTTATTTTATTTTTTAAATCTTTGAATGCAGTATTACCTACTACTTTCTATCCTACAAAAATAAAAGTAAGCCTTGACTAAGCAAAACTCTCAAAAATTCATTATTTAAAACACTTTTGAATAATAAAAAAAAACGATTCAGTAACTTGGACCACGGTCCCAGTACCTAGTAGTCCCAGATGACGAAGGCCTCGCTTGGCCGTGGCCGGGACACCCTGTATAGGTTGCTTAGTTCAGCCACAACGTAAAAATGTGATATGATAACAGTTACCTACGCGTGGAAAATAAACTTCAATTCATAATGATAAGGAACTGTTAATTACAGCATAAGCTAACTACTACAATCTATATATAGGTATATTATAAAATTTACAAAAGGAAACAATTGGGCCACCCATAGACCGTTGCAAACGATCTATAGGTAGCTCAACTGCTCCAACTCGATACCCGATGGCAGCGTGCCGAGGATACTGGCTGCATTGCCTCTTTGTATAGCAAGGCTTATTCTTTGGCCCAGATAGCTGCCAGCCCTCTGATCACGCGTCGCTTCGACCAGACGCTCTGACAAAATTTTAAAAACGCGGAAGTCTCCCATTCCCCATGGACCTAGGTTCTCGACCCCAAAGGGCTCAAACATGTACGACCTATCAAGACCTACATATTTACGCCGCTTGAGATCTTCAGCAGAGTTTGCCGCCGCACCAGCCCTAACTTGCGTCCCTGGCAATAATAAGGAACTTGACTTGATAAGGAACTTGACTTGATCTTTACGAGAAGGTAAGTAGTGGTAGGTAGGTATAGGTAGTGGTAGTATTTGCATTATACCTTTAAAGCAAGCGTATCCTCTATACTTAATTTACTTACGAAATCTGTGGTGGTGTGATATTATTATCCTATCTTAGAGTATATTCAAGTCGAGTATAAAATGGGCTGCAGGACCGAGGTAAAAGGATTTTTCGCGAGGAAAATAAACAAAATAATTTAACAAAAACTGAGACTCCGATTCAATATTACCACGAAATTCGAAAATAGTTATGTTCAGGTCTCTCATAAATCATAATACCTGATCTATGGGTCTTTGAGCATGATCTATGAGTTCGAAAAGTGAATAAAGTTCTTCCAGCATGAAACCTATTACAAACTGAACTACTTTTAACAGATTTTATAAGCAATCACTTTTTTCCTGAGGATAGAATGCAGTTTTACCCTCACTAAAGCGTGCACGAAGTTAAAATAAAGGAGCATAAGAAGCGAAAAGTAATTTTCTTAATTCGCAACGCAAACGAAGTTACAGGCGTCAGCTAGGTATCTATAAATAGGGTCAGTGGTGTTGGATCGATGCTGAAAGGTCGCGACCTGAACTGCGCATGCCCAGTCAGTCAATGTACAGGCTCAAAGATTTACCTCCCAGAAACCAGAACAGCTGATTCTTGACTATTGCGGTTCACCTCTAAACCTAGATCGTTCCTACCACACGCACAAGCTTAGTTGGTTTGTACCACTGAGTTCGTTATATCGAATCCAGTGGTTAGTAGGTACAGACAGCGTCAGAGATAAGTAGCCCCCTTGCACAAGACACCCAGCTATAAATCCTTTCAAAAAATTGTAATACTTAAAATTATTTTTAAGCTTACATACAGTTATACAAATATAATCTATTTTAAAAAGGCAAAACTTCTCCATTCATCGCGACGGTGATTTAAAGGGATTTGAAGCTGGGTATTATAATGCAAGGAGGATACTTTTCTATGACGCTGTCTGTACCTATCCTTATTTGCTTCTTCCATTCTTCGCGGTTAAATGGTGTCCAGGTTTTGCCTGCTATTTGTGTTATATCCATAGATGAATAACGGTGTTCCTATAGAACACCAAGATAATTCCAAAAAAATTCAGACACCATGTCAATAATGAAATACCTATCTCCATTTTCAAATAACTTGTTACTTTTTACGATGTAGTTAGTTTTATTAACAATGCAACTTAGTAGTTTTAACATATATTTAGCTAACCCTTTCTTTCTAGACTTCTCTTTTTCGAAAATTAGCATCGGACCAAAATTTACCTACAATGTGGCTTCTTTTATTTGTCGCATTTTCAATGTACTACATTATGTTTCTGTACTTTAATACTTCTGTGGTTACCTCCATAATTAGTAACTTATAATAAGACTCTCCATTGAGCATGCAAGCTTTTCCAATGTCAGCTGTTTCTGTTTGTATTGTCCTGTCCCACAATCTATAAATAGGTTGGTTGGTACTTACCTAAAGATTTATGAGCTCGTGTCAAAAATAGCCAGTTGGTCGTGAACGGTTACACAAATGTGAAAAAATTTCTCACTAATTCGATGATCGAACTAATGAATCGAACTAGTGATCGAACAAACGAGCGAGTGGGTATACCTACTACTACTAGCCACAATCCACAGATTAGCCAGAGTACCCGCAATCCGCAAAATAATTGGGGCATCATGAAAAACTGTTACAATCACAGACATAATATATTATAGGTATCTGTGGTTACAATCGAGTTCATAATCATATCGATCAGTCACAGAATTTTCGTGATTAGGACTGAAAGTTGGGATTAGTTTATTTCCACGTATTTACGTAGTACTCTGACTAATCTGTGTTTATTTCATCCGAGATAGATGATAAGGTGAGCTGATGCAACAGCGACACGCTTCGCCAGGGTGTATCGGCTTAAAAACTTTTTTTCAGTTCATATACTTGCCCATGTGCAACCGAAAGTCCGTTGCATTCAGACACGGGAAGGTCTGTTTTCCCACAAAGTTATTAAAGCATCCCTGTTCATCCAAGTTATGGTTATATTCCTCTTTAGGTATCCCCAAAAACAATGGAACTACTGGTACTAATTTATTCCCACTAGGTAGTTCCATAGAACTACTGGGCAATATCCATTTCAGCATAAAACACCCTGTAAGAAAATATTAAAATATTTTATTCTTCATATACCTACCTGGTGTTCTCTATGAACTAAGTAGCCTGGCATGTCCCACTGCTGGACAAAGAACTCCCTCCCATTCTATGAACTACCAATTCTTTGGGTACATATTACTGTGTGTACCTACATACTTACGCTTGCCCAGAATGCCCAGTCCACAACACTGGGAATTCGATCCTCGGAATGCAGCTCAGCAGCAGTAGAACAATTTGTATCGTACCTAATGGTAGGGGAGCCGAAAAGGGGATTTCGGGAGTTACTCCAGCGCGGCAGATTAACATACAGGGGATACCTTGTACTCGGTTAAGTACCTCCACCAAATATGAGCCCCCTAGATAAGGCCGCCCGTGCAGGATAAAGGATCAGATTAGTAAAAAAAATGATCATCTGACTTTCTCGAGCGCGTCAGATTAAGATAAGGTGAGTTAATTACATGCTTAAAAGTGTATATTCCACTAATCTGACAATTTGAGCGCGGGGTAAAGAAAGGGAGGGCTGCAAAGTTGTAAAAAAAAAGTTGGACATTCTCGAGCGCAGCAAATTTTCTAATCATTTTGAAGGAAAGAATTCAAGGATAACGAAAAATATATAATCTGACGATTTCCGCAAGCCGAAATAACAAAAATTCGTCGATAAAGTTTATTACTTATTGTCACAAATTCCAACTTCTTGCTCATTTATGTAACAAAATAAGGTATTAAGTAAGATCTAAACTAAAAAATTCAAAACATAATTCATATAAAATGTACGACACCGATTTTTGGCCGTGCTCCGTCAAGAGCACGTCCCGGTCACGGCCCTGATATGTGTGGATACTTTTTTATTTGCTTTGCAAACAGGTTTTCTCACGATGTTTTCCTTCACCGTTAAGCACGTGTTCATCTTGAATATTGAATCTAGCCTATAATTATTAATCAGCAGTGTTGGCTGAGTGGGAGGTGCCTCGACTTTCGATCCGAAGGTCCTAAACTCGAACCGGGTCGTACACCAATGGATTTTTCTGTGCAAGAAGAATTATGTGTGCATTTAAAACACGTGCTTAATGGTGAAGGAAAACATCGTGAGGAAACTGGCATGTCATAGAACCTAAAAATTCGAAAACATGTGTCAAATGCACGAAGGCGCCTCTTTGAGGCGCACTTGAAATCCTTTCACCACACTGGTTTGAAAGAACTAGTGACACGATAAGAAGAAGATTCAATTAATTATAAAAAAAAAAATATTTTCTTATAAATACAAGTATTCTATTTAAAAAAATATACACTCTTTTATTTTCATGCTATTTCCTGAGCTTTTCAATTAATAAAGTTCAATAATTTATAAAAAAAAAAGAAAATAATTGCTTTTTGTCAGATTAAGCGAATCCTTCTAGATAATCGTCAGATTATGAGACAGCATGTCTAGGACATTAAGATGAACCATACATATCTTAATCTGACGAAATCGTCAGATAATAAGACCTTTTGTTTTGGTCCACTTAACACCCCCTTAGAAAATCAGACGCTCTCGATACATTTTTTTTTTCATTTTTAACCCGTCAGTACAGCCATCCCCATCATGCAAACGGTCAGATTAACATACGTTACATTATTAAAAATACGTAGGACCATGATGCTATCAATATCTGACGCGCTCGAGTATGTCCATGCAACAGTTTTTTTTTACATTTTAAATAGCCTATAGCCGCTTCCCCCACCGATGAAAAGGTATATATTATATAACATTTTTTTCTTCTTATCATCTAAGCTTTGCAACCCAATAGGTCTCAATGACGCTCGAGCAAATCCTCATTTAGCATCGTCGCCTCCCGTACTATAAACGTAGGTATACTGACAGGAAAATCATCCAACGCAATCATGCACAGATTAACTTTTTTAGATTGGAAAATACTTATTTTTAAATATCGAACGTGAGATTAGGGGGGGCAGTGGGTCGAACAAAAACTCAGTAGAAAAAAAATCTAATAAATTGTAAGATTTTAAAGGGGAAAAGGCAGTCTTACTTTTTTACTATATTTTTTCGGTTGAAGTACCTACTTATTTTGTTATTATAAAACTATGGCGCAGATTTATTATCATTAAAAAAATACTCTGTGGTAGATCTTTCAGTCTAAAAATGCACGACCCTCAAGATTTAAGTAAGAGCATTTTTATTTAGGTGATAGGTAGCACAGATAATACTAGATTTCGCACTGCCGATGTCGATATCGTCGTGCCGCGTAGTATTGATTCATTGGTTATGTAACCCACAGACTACCAGTGAAGTACTGTCTGGTTTAGAGACGGCTCGAGCCGCCTCCAACCGGCTAGCGGCTGTAAGTGGAGCGTTTCCTGTCGACTAAAGAGACAGTGCCCATTGCACAGTAGGTACTTTGACACAAAAGACTAATTATTCGAAATTGTGTAATCTATCGAATTACACGATATAATCTAGGAAATATATAATATATATATAATATCTAGCATAGAACTTGGGAACGCACTATGAAAAGTCTATGGTACGTTATGTAAGTATAACGTGGTATAACTTAACTAGGTACTTAGGACTTTTCTTTACTGGTTTTTTCTTTAAACGTAATAAATCACTGAGTTCAACGTTTGTCCTTACCGCCTGCGCTGAGTTCCTATCCTACTAGGAACAATAAGGTTTTATTCCCTTATTGTTCCTAGCCTACGATCTTACTAGATATGTAAATGTACGATCGGGAATAGTACATTATTGCAAAGGCAGCGAAATAGGCAATTGCAGGTCGAGTATGAGTTAGGCCGAGCCACAGGCGAGGATTTCAATAATACGAGACAGGCAATTGCCATTTAGGCCGAGGCATATATAGTGCTTTTCTTAAAAAAAATGCAAGGAAATAAAAAAGAGCCTTTTAAATAATGTTCAATACCGTTTTTAATATGGACTGTACATTTCAGCATAGAATAAATCGCTCATAATGTAGATGGCATTTTAGTTTTAGCAATTTCATTGAAGTATGCCAAAAACACTATATTTTTCTTTAGATTTAGCTGGAAGCAGGTTTTCCATCGCTAATTTAGCTTCCGATCTTAAATCTGGTGGAGTGCAGTCAATGTCCATTTCATTTTCACTTTCAGAATCATCGGAACTCATTTTATTTTTATTTTACAGTTTGTGCCGAAAAAGGTTAACAGCATCTGTGGCTATACAGCCAGTACGAATACGCAATGTGTACGATAGATGAAAGAGTTCTAAATTCAAACAGCACACCGTTTCATACAACATTGCCGGCGCGCTTTTCGTTCCAAATTCAAAGAACACGCCGGTCTACGTAAATATGATACTTCGCGTGTTCTTTATTTAAAAGTAATGACATTATTTCCGCGCATGTTTAAGAAAATATATTTGTTCCTGTGAACTAGAAATTACAGGAGGGGGAGAGTATGTACCTACCTACCTATTACAGGAGAAATTTTTCCCCATTGTTCTTAGCTACTGTTTCGATAACGAGAAGGTTTAAAATTTAAGGTTGTTCCCGAAATCTCCACAATACAAAATTATGTCACTATTTTAGAAGCAGCTCATTTTTATAAAGCTAGGT
The DNA here is from genome assembly GCA_932526365.1 of Lobophora halterata. NCBI lineage: Eukaryota > Metazoa > Arthropoda > Insecta > Lepidoptera > Geometridae > Lobophora > Lobophora halterata. The sequence continues at coordinate 3,368,051 of OW052028.1, read as the reverse complement.
ACATTTTATTTTAATATAATTTAAATTTAATAACCCCATTTTATTTAATGCCAAACTAAAGATGTCAAACGAGTTATCTATCTAATGTAGCTCTATGAGCTGCTACTGAAACAGTACCTAGCCTATATTTGTGAATATCTTAGTAGGTACTCTGAACTTATACTAAGCGGTTAGAAACCTAGATGTGGGTAGAAATAACAAAAAAGGGGTACTTACAAACCACTTGTTCTGTTATACTTACTTAGAGAACTTGTTGTACCTGTGCAAGTTTACTACTTTTTTTTTTTTTTTTTTTTTTTTTTTCGGATGGACGTTTAATGCAGTTAGCCGCAGATGGCTGTTACTGCGTCACCGGACTCTCGGCGAGCGCAGATGGCGCTCTACCTTAAAATTTAGGTTGGGGCAAACAGCACAAGGGTACCCAACGGTGGGTCGAACCTCGGCTTGGACTGTTGCCAGGGGGATGATTGGACTATTGACCCAAGGCACCGTTAGGAATCGAACCTAACGATGTAGAGGGCCTGTAAGAGAGATTCCGACCACGCCGGCGCGGTCGGTAAGCGAATTGTGGAGTGTTACGTCTGTCGCGAGATGACTGCATTTCCGCCACCGGATTGGCGGCGGTGATGTCGTCATCTGGATCGCCTAGAATATGTTTAGGCCTACGGAGGGATTTGACTACTGGCGGGTCTTTAGGATAGTCGGGACCGTTCGAAATGAGAGGATTCGGATGGTGGGGCGCGAGGTCATAATGCCGCCGGGCGGCGCGCTTCTAAGTTTTCTACATAGACTTTTTCATTTGGTTTTCTCCAAAAAAATATCAAAACCAGACCTTGGTTGTTATCAAGGTAGCGGTACCAAGTAGGCACTACCTATATAATTGTTACCATGCTTGCAGTGCCATTGATCTCAGTGGGTGACGTAACATCTTCAAGCGTCAACCAGATTTCAGTGACGCATCCATTAGTACCTACCTACTACTTATGTACATACTTAGCACCTAGGTATATGGATGGTTTGGTCAGTTTGGTCTACATCGACCGATACCATCCAGATTGAGCTTAGCTCAACCAACCTTCTTTCTACTAACTCAAACTTCTAAATTAAAAGTTTGAGTTATAGAAGGAATGGGCTTGATGGCTTGATCTGTGGTTGGCCACAGGGTTAAGGAGTCAATGAAAGAAGGTTGGTTGAGCTAAGATCAGAAGTTTTTGGCGTGATTGAGAAAAAACATATTCACTAACTTTTTTGCCTCCATGATATACAAGAAGTTAATTACGTAAGTAGGTAGATTGGTTGATATTAAATGAAAGTTATCCCTGCCTAGGTACTCTTCCTATGCCAGACCTGGAAGCACGCCTGGAAGTCAGTAGGAAGGAAGTAGGTACTGACTAGAAGTAATTTCTGAGAAGTGATTTTTTAACCTGCTATGAGGGACTATAATATAATATAATATTAATAATTGAATAATATATGTACTATAATAGGCTTCAATAGAATAAAACTAGTTTTGAATTAAGTATGTAACTACCTACCAACATAATAAATCTTATTTTTGTGTGACAGAATCTGCAGGAAAAGGAAAAGAAGACACCTGTCAAAGGAATTGTAAAAAAAATAATATTTTTGGTTAAATTCTATTTTATTGACCATCACTCGTCACGCGTGAATTTTTCCTTTGAAAAACTCATGCCCGAGGAAAGATAAACATCTTCAACCCTAAAGATAACAGAAGTCCCTACGATGGATACAGAGGGCACTACACAGCACTTTTTAAAAGTGAACTAAAATAAATTAGCTTACTTCCACCACACATCCCCAGACACATTTAGCAGTTACATAACAATTTCAATCACTTGGTTTCAACAATTCACAAGGTACACTCCCGTTACATAACATGTTCACACAACATTTCTGAAGGTATCATCTTATTATCACTGTCAGTTTATTCGGGACATTCTAGATCAATAATATACACTCGACCTTGACCTCTTCTACGCTCAGTGAAGCGAGCTTGTTACATAACAGACACTGGCCATGTGTGATGTGATCACAGAAACAGAATAGATGTTTTACCACAAGCACTTTTGAATAAAGAACTCTGATGTAACCTTCATTTGTTTCTTTTTAGACACCATTATGCAATATAGTTATGTAACACTTCAATAAAACGATTTCTATGGAATCAATGTATAACATTTATTTAACTAAAAATAAGTTACTAGGTTCATTTTCGCATCTTCTAATAATACATGATTTTAGGGGAGCGGTCTGGCGAATCACAATTGAAATTATGGTAACAATCCTTACATTAGATTTACAGGACCTTCTTGATCTCATCGTATAAGACAAGCACGAAGGCACCACCAGTGCCTCTGAGCACGTTGGAGAAGGCGCCCTTGAAGAAGGCACCGGTGCCTTCAGTCTTGGCGATGGTGCTCCAGCAGTGGATGGTGTTCTTGTAGAGGATGTCAGCCTTAGCACGGCCGGACTGCATCATCATGCGCCTACGGACCGTGTCGAAGGGGTAGGAGATGATACCGGCCACGGTGGTCACGGTCTGAGCGATGGCCCAGCTGATCACGAGAGGAGTGTTCTTGGGGTCGGGAAGCATGCCGCGCGCCGTGTCGTAGAATCCGAAGTAGGCAGCACGGTAGATGATGATGCCCTGCACGGACACTCCGAAGCCTCGGTACAGGCCGGACAGACCGTCGGACTTGAAGATCTTGGAGAGGCAGTTTCCGAGTCCGCTGAACTCGCGCTGTCCGTCGCCCTTGCCGACGTCGGCGGCGAGGCGCGTTCGGGCGAAGTCGAGCGGGTACACGAAGCACAGGGAAGTGGCTCCGGCGGCACCGCCCGACGCGAGGTTACCCGCAAAGTAGCGCCAGAACTGGGTGTGCTTGTCCACTCCACCGAGGAACATCTGCTTGTACTTGTCCTTGAAGGCGAAGTTCAACGCTTGCGTGGGGAAGTACCTGATGACGTTGGCGAGGTTGCCGCGCCAGAAGGCGAGCATGCCCTGCTCCTTGGGAATGCGCACGAAGGCATCGACGATACCCTTGTAGCGCTGATCTGCGGCGATTTGCTTGCTGACATGCTGCACTTGCAACAGCAGCTTCACGCGCTCGATGGGCGCTACGGCTGTCTTGGAGACAGCGGCGGAGATACCGCCGGCGAGGAAATCTTTCGCGAACGCGACCGGATCGGCGAGGTTCGACATTTTGTTCGGCGAGGAATCTAAAGGATCACACACGGAATGGAATAATCACGAAACACAAACCCCTGATATTTTACAGGAGATATGGAGTAATTTCGTGATCACGGGAGCACGGGGATGGGTGTGTGCCTTTTTTGAAATTCGATCGATCACGTTCTCTCGCAGTTCTGGACAGAGGAGCGGCGCAAAAGGAAGGAAGAGGTGGATGTTGCCAACACAACGGCAAAGTACCACGAGGTCAGTGCTGCCACAAATTACAATAATTTACCAAAATATTCTCAATATTTTAATTCTCAATACTCAATGGTTTATTTATAAGTATAGAAAACCAATTTAGTTTCCTAGTTGCAATAATCAATTTTAAATATCTGGTGCCTCGGTACTGTGTTTAAGTGAATTATTAATATTTCTTATCCTCAATACTCACTAAATTTTCTGTGTTGAAAACAAGATATTTTTATTGAAAGAAGACATAATTGTATTCCAATGAATTATAAGAAGTATGCATTAGACGTTTTGGGATCACTTTTAGGTCATCAAACACGCTTTTACCTAAAATGACGATATATCGATATTCTTCACTCGATAATAATTTATACGACTTAAAAATATCGATTCATTTTGTTCGATTGTTTTACACTTACTCGTCCCTATTTAGTGCCCACCAAAAAAAAATATTTGGTTAAGAAATAGATAGCGTTAGTAATTAACAGTCTAGCTAGTTGTTCCATACCTAGTAGGTACAATAACATTCTTAATAAATACAATTTTATAAATCAAAAATGTTTATAAAAATATTATTTTGATGATTGATAAGACATCTAGACATTAAATTAAAACACTATGTAAAAGCTCAAACGGTACTAAACCAAACTTAACCGTAAACTGGTTAACGTGTGATAGTTTTTCCGTAAAGACTATAAAGGCATCTTGCACCAAACATTCAAAGTTCCTAAGCAATGACTTTAGTCACTTGGCAGTTCTTAACGGTCAGAATCTGGACTGTTAAAAACTACCAAGCGAGTAAAGAAATTGCTTAGGGACTTTGATAGTTTGGTGCAAGTAGGCATAGGTGTACTACAAGACTGGAAAGTTTGTTTAATACGTTATGAAAAACTTGAGCAAACTTATTACATTAAAGTTTACAAATCGTTACTTATTTATCCATTACAGCGTAAAAATAGACTAACGATAACATTTTTAATCTCGCTTGAAAAGATGTAGGTACAATAAAACGCAACTTTTTAATTTATTTCATTTACATAAATTCAGGCAAAACTGCTGTAGTTGGTAACATTACGATGACGTTAATAATTTGCGTTCCGTTCACAGTTATCAGAGAATTAACGTAACGCTTGTAATTTTAATTTTAGCCACTGACAGAATTAACTATCTTTTGTGTAGTAAGAGTATTTTTATAGAACAATTTAGATTTGAACTGATTAATACGTACATTACAATAAACAATTTTTAGCTGTCATTATTTTCTACTTTTAAATTAAATACATGAAAAAAACAAATGAATGACGAGTATGATCAAAACGTTTCACCATGGGCACCACAATGACGACAAAAGAGTGACGTTGACAGTGACAATCCAAACCTTGACTATTAGCCATTTTTTTGTATGTTGATTTATTGATGATCACAATAATTCATTACATTTAAGGGTTCAGAGTCCGACAAGAAACCTTCAATATTGTTACCATGGTCTCTGATCGTTCCTTTTCATTGAATGATGAACGATATCCATGAACAGTCTGATCTCTAATTATTATCTTTATACACAGCTTACGCCTGTGTACTAGAAATCCGTAAGCTGGGTGTTAATGTAATTACACAATTATTATGAAACAAGAACTGAACTCGAGGTCACCCCTTGAGTTTTCCCAGTTATAGATTAGTGTTCCTCCCTCAGACATAGACCTAGATCTATATCTGTGGTTCCTCCAGTGCAATTCAGAAATTTCACAAGGAAGACTAATCAAACGAGCATCTCTATTTATGGCTTACGGACAAATCTGTTTTTTTCTCTAAACCTAGTCACCCGTAGTTTGGGCAAGGACTATCTTTGGCAAATTTTTTACATTTTATCTGACAGTTGCTAGGCAACACAAAACTTTTTGAGCGTATAGTTTACTACCTAATTAATTTATAAAACTCCATAATGTTTTTAATTATAACTTAGACAGAACTCAACGCCCTAACATTGTGTTGACGTGTCATTCATGTCGTCCCCCAATAACACCAACTTGGAACCCTACCACAGAGCTTGGTCTTACATATACTTAGCCGTTTTTTAACCCACTCGAAGACTCTGACATAGCGAATATTTATATTCCAATTTCTGTTTGAAACAAATGTTATTCTGCCTAGCGTTATCTTAATGGTTTTAAGTTAATTAAAAGTGTTGTGTGATAAACTGCTAAGGTTTTAGACAACACACATGAACCGCCTTGGAACAGCATCAGTCGTCATGGACGAAGACACAGGCCCTGGGCACGCTCTCAGCGACTTTCTGCTACAACTTGAGAACTACAACCCTTCTATCCCAGATTCCGTCGTCTCCCACTATCTGAATATGTCTGGCTTCGAGTCACAAGATCCCAGGTAACTAACTAAACAATCGTACACACAACTTTCAGTGGGGAAAACAGGCAATAAAGGAAAAAAAGATTTGACCTCATCCTAATTATCACCTCTTTGGTGCTATTAGAGAATCTGTTCTGTTGCTAAGTTCAATTCCCTTCTAAATCAACAACCATTGAATTAGAAGTAGTAGTACCTTTATAAAACAAAGTGATCCTCAATTTAAAAATTGCTTTGAGTGGAGAATGTTAGTCCACCAAAATGTCCACATGATGTAGGTATATGGGGCACAAGTCAATGAGCCAGCAGTATTAAACAAGCCTCTGTACTACTTGGTTGTTTTAATAAGCTACATACATTTCACTAGGAACACCTTTGAAGACAAGTGAGGTCGCAAACTCTGGATGAATGTTATCATTAACACAAACTTTTTTTTGCAGGTTGGTGCGGCTCATAGCCCTGGCGTCTCAGAAGTTCCTCTCCGACATTGCAAATGATGCACTCCAGCATTGCAAGATGCGGACTTCAAGCCAAGTCACCCAGAGCTCTAAGAACCAAAAAGGACCAAAGGAAAAGAAGTATGTCATGACCATGGAGGATCTAGCTCCCGCATTGCAAGAGTATGGCATCACAGCGCGGAAACCACACTACTTTGTATGAATCAATATCTTAAATAGGCCTGGTCCTGACTGACGAACAACGCAGGCCAAACCACTAAACATAGAAAATTTGGAGGGTATGGTGGTCAAGAAGTGTGAGCATACAAAGGATTTTTGGTAATTCACAACGCAAATGAAGTTGTGGGAGTCAGCTTGTCTGTACAACATTCTATCTTTAAGGCTAATCCTCAAATCCAATTCCATACAAAATGTTTCGGACAAATACTCAAAAAGTATGCTGTATTATAGTAATTTCTTCGCACTATTCGTTTCATACTTTAATTTAGATTTTATACGTGTTTTAAAATTAACCCTACTAACTTAACTGCATACTTTTTGAGTATTTGTTCGAATCATTTTGCATGGAATTCGGTTTTGAGCTGAGATTAGCCTTAAGATTAACATCTCAACAGAAATATAAAAAAAATATTATTTAATTACAAATAAAACCAGAATCCTACATTCTACTATGCTATTTATAAGGATAAACTTAAATTAATGAATGAAATAAAAACTTATTTGAACTCATTTTTTATTTTGGAAACACTTCCTGTAGTTATTGGTGGTGCTTGTAAGTTGTCAGGCCAGCTACTGATGTGTGACATAAAGCCAGTCTGTTCCCTTGCTCTGTGAAGGGAGGCCTTGTCTTCAGCTGCGTCCAATATTCTTAATTTTCAGTTTGTCGCAAAATACTGAGTATGTAAATTTTGTTCAGTTCATTTGGTCTTCAGGCATGGGTCTCTAGTGCGTTGCCATAGGAGTTTTTATTGACCATGTGGCCAACAACGGATCATGCACATTCCTATGCCATTAGTTGGTGACTGAGAAGTGACGAACAATGGTCTAACTCCCCGAATTTGTGACAGCCCTGTTCCAGAAAAATCAGCCAAAATCACTACTGCTGGAGATGGGGATCTGTATTGGCTTTCTGAATGGCTATCATTAGTTTAATTCCTGGGCTAGTGCATTTGGGGTTGAGATGGGCTTTGTTTTAGTGGAGGATTCGACGTTTTCGGAAACTTGGCGTAGTGAACTCTCGGGCGAAGAGGGGACGGTAGTCAGGCTAAACTGTAACGTCATTACGAGGGAGCAGTGGTCGGATTACACTGTGCCGGGCTGCACTTCGATGGATCATCATCGGGGTTTTCCCACGGACTCTTTCACCGCTGGTGTATTCGTGGTGCACTGGATGTCGTGATCGACGACCATCAGTCACAGCTCGCGCAGGTGGTGAACTGACGGTCTCAAGTCTCTGAGACATCGAATCGGCAAGACGTGTGATGAATTGATCTATCTCTTCAATCTTTAGGTCGCGGCGAATGGTGTTGTTGCGCACGCATGTACCTAGGAGCGTCAACTTTGGTTCTCAGGGCTATGTTCTGCTGGACACGTAGTTTCTAGTCGTGGGCGTATGTAGGTATGTTTTGTTTGTATTTAATCAATCAAGCTTCATGCAAAGAGATCGGACTTCACAGCGGCTGCAGTGTTAGAGTTGATGGTGAGCTTGACTTGTTTGGTAATGAAGCGGTAGCTGATGACTCCTAGGATCTATCAGGATGCCTGGCTCTGTGTGGCGCGTTACCTTGCGTATGGTTTGCCGGCGGGACAATCGTAGCACGGAGCCAGTTCTTGGAGGTCAATGTAGGTAGGTGGGTGGAGTTTCCATGGTGCGGGCGAACATGTTCTTGACTAGTTGGGTTATGAAGGAGTCCAGGTCGCGGCGGATCGTCGTGCTGCGGAAGTATCGGGGGGCGTTTACGATGGGCCCGGTTACGTCGGCTGCTGGTCAACCTGACGTGTAGACGCATCGAGCGTAGGCTCATTGTCTCGGCATCAACTCCAGGGGCTACTACCTCTGGGTCACGGGTTGCTGTAGGTACCTACTTTAACAATGCAAAAACACAAGAAAAAGAACAGACAGGGCCGCATAATGCGAAGAATTTACAAGTGTCGGACCGCATGCGGCGGCGCGGCGGCGGTGGCAAAATAATATGTAGGTAGGTACATATTTTTACACAAGAATTACAAAATTATACAGGTATGAGTTTATAAATTGAGGCGGCAATAGTAGGGGGATAGGTACATCGTTTTTTTTTGTGTTGTATATTTTTTTTGTTTTTATAGGGCTTTTGTATATTTTTTTGGCTGCAGTTGCAGAGATTTGCTATTTCCTTTTTTATTTGTTTTTTTTTCCCTAAAGCCCCGCGTCCACTGCGGCGGCACTAACCTTTGTCGGCGGAGCTGTATCCATCGCCTCCGGTGTGACGGGGCGCGGACGTGGCGGCGACGTGAGCGCCGCGGCATACGATACCGCCGCAGGCTCTGGTGTGACTGGGCGCGGGCGTGGTGGCGATGCAATCGCCGCGGCGTGGGCCGCCGCTGCGCTGGGCGTGGGCGATGGTGGCGAGGGGAGCGGGGCCGCATATAGCGGCACGGACTCGAACCCCGCGTACGACGTGGCGGCGGTGTCATCCGCCACAGGCTCGTCGTCGTCGCTGTCCAGCTCCGAGCCGGGACAGGACGACGTTGTGCTGGCCGCGCTGGCCGCGCGTTGCGGGCGGCGCTGGTAGCCGGATGGTCCGGCCAGCGCTTCGCCCGCGTCGCGGGGCGGCGATGGAGATGGGAGTGAGCGCGCGGCCGACGCGCCGTGAGCCGACGGGCTCAGTGGCGCGCTCTGGCGACGGGGAGGCTGGCTGCTCGAGGTGGACGAGCGGGCCGGTGTACCCGGCCGCTGTCTCCTCGGCAGCACACTCACCCCTGTCCGGCGGCGATGGAGTGAGGAACGGCTGTAACTTGAGCCGCTTCTCATCGCCGCGCTCATCGGATGAGCTGCGGCGTCTGGGCTGTGCAGCCCTCCCTCCCTTGGGGCGGTCGGTAGTGGCGGGGGGCGGAAGCTCAGTTCCATCCCCACCAGAACCCTGGCCCTCGGGGATGGGCAAGGTGGCCAGGTGGCGAGCCTGAATGGTGTCGGCGCGGGGACCGGCTGCGGGGCGCCGTAAAATAGTGCACCGGGGGCGAAGACCACCGATTTCTCGGGGTCAAAGAGGTCCCGGCGTACTATATGGCACTCCGCTAACGGTTTGCGCTTCTCGCACCGCGGCGGTCGCGGCGGCGGCGGGTCGCCACCGTCCGACATCTTTCGTCTGTGCGGGAGCGGGACGGAAGATGGTCGGAGGGGTAAGGATTCGGGTTGGGGTGTGGGGGGCTGCTCTGGCAGCCCGCTCGGCGCGAGTCGATACGGGCTGAGAATGCGAGGGGGTAGGGGTAGTGGAGGGGGTAGGGGTAGTGGAGGGGGCACGTCACTACGCTGGTAGTTTTATAACAAAACACCAGGTAGTGACCAACAAGCGACGGGACGACGAGCAGGAGAGGAAGCAGACGTCCGATGTGAGGGGGTGAGGGGCGGGCGAGACGCGAGCTCACCGGCAGGCTAGGGAGGTCACCCGCAATAAGCGGGGGCCTACAACCTAGCTGGCCGGGTGGCGGCTCAGCGTCTCAGCACCGAAAAGCTCGGCTCGCGACCGAGAGGGTGGTGGGGGGTGGGGGGGTGTTTAGCACAGCGCGCGGGGACTCGACGACACACAACCACTCGCCGCCGGAGGCAAGCGAAACTTTTTTTGGCCGGCCTTCTTTTTCTTTGGCCTTATTCTGGCCATCAAGGTGGCCGCGGTTGCGGCGGGCCTGTATGGCGTCGGCGCGGGGGCCGGCTGCGGGGTGCCGTGGGGCGAAGACCATTGACTTCTCGGGGTCGAAGAGATCCCGACGCACTATATCGCGCTCCGCTGGCGGCTTACGCTTCTCGCGCCGCAGCGGCCGCGGAGGCGGATCGCCTCCGTCCGCCATCTCCCGTCAGCAGGAACTGGGACAGGAGATGGCTGGAGAGGTAAGGAATCGGGGTGAGATATCAGGGTATCCAGCACTACCTTCGGATCCCTGGCTACTGACATCGTTGATGGTACGGATGGCTGGAGTGTATGTAATGTCCGGGTGGCCGAGTTCTCAGTCAGTCTTTCGGAATGCGGAGTAAAAATTTTACGCCATTCCGTTAGGGGCGTAGCTTAGAAGCCCCCGAAACTTCGCGAAATGCGCTGTCCAGTTAGGAAGGCATTCCACAATGATTGGGGGGTATAATTTTACTTGACTTAAACCGGTTAGGACGTGGCGGCGGTCTCATCATCGCAGTCTAGCATGGTCGGCCGCTAGCAGCACGCCAACATGCTTACCTTGTATGGATGGAGTGAGTAGCGGCTGCAGTTTCAGCCGCTTCTCATCGTCGTGCTCGTCCGACGAGCTACGGCGTCGGGGCTGTACCGCCCTCCCTGCCTTGGAGCGGTAGTGGCAGGGGGTGGAAACTCAGTTCCTCCCCCGTCAGGACCCGGGCAAGGTAGCCGCTGGTTCGGCGAACACCATGATTTCTCGCAGGCTAACAAGTCCCGGTGTTCTATATCGCGCTCCGCTACCGGCTTCTCCATACGACATCTCCCCTCTGCAGGAACGGGGCGGAGATGGCTGGACTTAATTAAACTTAATTCTGATGGGGTGGTTTGACTTCAGTATGGGAGCAAGTGCCACCCGGGCATTTATGGCGGAATTCAGGTCCTGTACTAGTTGAGCCATCGTCAGGTTTCTGTTTAAGGTGACGTCCATGTTACTTGTCCGTGGAGGACCAAAGATGGTCATGACTTCTAGCTTCAGTCTTGATGGCAGAGGTTTTCTCAAAATAACGACTGCCTCTGTCTTCTTGACTTGATGGTTAATTATAAAAGTAAGTGGTTGACCATTGTAAGAAAGCGGTCCATCGTGACCTCTCATTGCGGCTTCACGGAGGTCGTCTCCGGCTGCGATGGCGACGAAGAGCTGGGTCAGGGCATCCAATACAATCTGTATTGGGTCCCTGGCCGCTATTGTCGGTGTTGGAGGCTGTGGCGCTTGGGTACTTACCTGTGGCGCTTGGGGTGCCGGAATCGGCAAGGTGGTCTTCCGCGGGCGGGGCTCTCTGCTGGGCGGGCGTGGCTCGCTAGTAGACGGTCTAGGCTCGCTCATTGGCGGGCGGTGTTCGCCCCCTTGGGGGCGTCGTTCGCTCAAGGGCGCGCAACTCCCGCTCGTGGGCGGGCGGGAAATGATCGTAGGCGGGCGGGGCTCAACCGAGGGCGGGCTCGGCGCCACCATGGTCTGGAGGCGTGGTGGCAGTGGCAGGCGATAGGGCACCGGGGCTAATACGACGACGGGCATAGGTGGCGCCACCGTCGCCGTTCCTGCTCCGTGCGAAGTAGACGGGAGATCGCCTGTGCTGGGTCCGACCGGAGTTGAAGCCGCCACCGGCTTTTTATGTTTCCGGCCAGCCCGGTGGCGACGTCTCTTCTTACCCGGAAGGGCTGCTCCACGTTGCGTCGGCGCGTTCGCGGCTGGGCGCAAGGACGGTGCGTGGGCGGATTGGGGTGGGGGCGGGCGGGGGCGGCCGCGCGCTCGCCTGAATGCCTCGGAGGGGATGGCGCCCGAGTTGGGGCGACTTGCATGAGTGGGGGCGGGGGGGGGGGGGGGGGGGCGTGGGTCTTAATGCCTCGGCGCCGCGCCTCGCGGCGGTATACGGTGCAGCGACGGTCGTTCGCCGTGTGCTCCCGGCCGCAGTTGGCGCACGTCGGTTTCGCGCCGATCTCCCGCGGGCAGTCGGCGGCGCTGTGTTGGCCACCACAGCGCACGCATTTTTGTGGGCGGTGACAATTTGAGGAGGCGTGTCCAAACGCCTGACACCGGTGGCACTGCGCTACCCGGCCTGAGGCCCTTGCTCCGCGCCAGTGTTTTTCAGGAGTTCCGTCGTCCGGAGTAGCCGCGCCAGTTCCGGCTCGGGCAGACGGTCGCACTGCGCGTGAAAGAGGCAGCCCAGTCGCCCCTGGGCTCCCTTAATCTGGCGCACGTAGCGGACCGGGAAGTCTAGTTCAGAAAGGGCCGCTGCTATCTCGTCCGGGGGAGTATCGGCCGGCAGTCCGCGAATTGCCACTTTTGTGGGCAATTCGCGGACTGATTGCACGCTATAGCAGAACCAGCTGATGGCCGGGTTCTCTGCCACAGCGTCAACCAGATACCGTTGCACCGTCCGATACTCCTCCGGGGAGCGGGGCACAAATCTAACGCCCTTCCCTAGTGGACGGGCGTTAGGGGCAAATCCAAGTAATCCCCTGATCTTCGCGAAGTGCACTGTCCAATTGGGCAGGCACTCCACGACGATCGGGGGATACAGCTTCGATGCTGGCGCCGCTGACGCAGATGGCGCCACTGTGGCGTTAGCTACCGCGGGCGCAGAGGGCGCCACTGCGGCGGCACTAACCTTTGTCGGCGGAGCTGTATCCATCGCCTCCGGTGTGACGGGGCGCGGACGTGGCGGCGACGTGAGCGCCGCGGCATACGATACCGCCGCAGGCTCTGGTGTGACTGGGCGCGGGCGTGGTGGCGATGCAATCGCCGCGGCGTGGGCCGGCGCTGCGCTGGGCGTGGGCGATGGTGGCGAGGGGAGCGGGGCCGCATATAGCGGCACGGACTCGAACCCCGCGTACGACGTGGCGGCGGTGTCATCCGCCACAGGCTCGTCGTCGTCGCTGTCCAGCTCCGAGCCGGGACAGGACGACGTTGTGCTGGCCGCGCTGGCCGCGCGTTGCGGGCGGCGCTGGTAGCCGGATGGTCCGGCCAGCGCTTCGCCCGCGTCGCGGGGCGGCGATGGAGATGGGAGTGAGCGCGCGGCCGACGCGCCGTGAGCCGACGGGCTCAGTGGCGCGCTCTGGCGACGGGGAGGCTGGCTGCTCGAGGTGGACGAGCGGGCCGGTGTACCCGGCCGCTGTCTCCTCGGCAGCACACTCACCCCTGTCCGGCGGCGATGGAGTGAGGAACGGCTGTAACTTGAGCCGCTTCTCATCGCCGCGCTCATCGGATGAGCTGCGGCGTCTGGGCTGTGCAGCCCTCCCTCCCTTGGGGCGGTCGGTAGTGGCGGGGGGCGGAAGCTCAGTTCCATCCCCACCAGAACCCTGGCCCTCGGGGATGGGCAAGGTGGCCAGGTGGCGAGCCTGAATGGTGTCGGCGCGGGGACCGGCTGCGGGGCGCCGTAAAATAGTGCACCGGGGGCGAAGACCACCGATTTCTCGGGGTCAAAGAGGTCCCGGCGTACTATATGGCACTCCGCTAACGGTTTGCGCTTCTCGCACCGCGGCGGTCGCGGCGGCGGCGGGTCGCCACCGTCCGACATCTTTCGTCTGTGCGGGAGCGGGACGGAAGATGGTCGGAGGGGTAAGGATTCGGGTTGGGGTGTGGGGGGCTGCTCTGGCAGCCCGCTCGGCGCGAGTCGATACGGGCTGAGAATGCGAGGGGGTAGGGGTAGTGGAGGGGGTAGGGGTAGTGGAGGGGGCACGTCACTACGCTGGTAGTTTTATAACAAAACACCAGGTAGTGACCAACAAGCGACGGGACGACGAGCAGGAGAGGAAGCAGACGTCCGATGTGAGGGGGTGAGGGGCGGGCGAGACGCGAGCTCACCGGCAGGCTAGGGAGGTCACCCGCAATAAGCGGGGGCCTACAACCTAGCTGGCCGGGTGGCGGCTCAGCGTCTCAGCACCGAAAAGCTCGGCTCGCGACCGAGAGGGTGGTGGGGGGTGGGGGGGTGTTTAGCACAGCGCGCGGGGACTCGACGACACACAACCACTCGCCGCCGGAGGCAAGCGAAACTTTTTTTGGCCGGCCTTCTTTTTCTTTGGCCTTATTCTGGCCATCAAGGTGGCCGCGGTTGCGGCGGGCCTGTATGGCGTCGGCGCGGGGGCCGGCTGCGGGGTGCCGTGGGGCGAAGACCATTGACTTCTCGGGGTCGAAGAGATCCCGACGCACTATATCGCGCTCCGCTGGCGGCTTACGCTTCTCGCGCCGCAGCGGCCGCGGAGGCGGATCGCCTCCGTCCGCCATCTCCCGTCAGCAGGAACTGGGACAGGAGATGGCTGGAGAGGTAAGGAATCGGGGTGAGATATCAGGGTATCCAGCACTACCTTCGGATCCCTGGCTACTGACATCGTTGATGGTACGGATGGCTGGAGTGTATGTAATGTCCGGGTGGCCGAGTTCTCAGTCAGTCTTTCGGAATGCGGAGTAAAAATTTTACGCCATTCCGTTAGGGGCGTAGCTTAGAAGCCCCCGAAACTTCGCGAAATGCGCTGTCCAGTTAGGAAGGCATTCCACAATGATTGGGGGGTATAATTTTACTTGACTTAAACCGGTTAGGACGTGGCGGCGGTCTCATCATCGCAGTCTAGCATGGTCGGCCGCTAGCAGCACGCCAACATGCTTACCTTGTATGGATGGAGTGAGTAGCGGCTGCAGTTTCAGCCGCTTCTCATCGTCGTGCTCGTCCGACGAGCTACGGCGTCGGGGCTGTACCGCCCTCCCTGCCTTGGAGCGGTAGTGGCAGGGGGTGGAAACTCAGTTCCTCCCCCGTCAGGACCCGGGCAAGGTAGCCGCTGGTTCGGCGAACACCATGATTTCTCGCAGGCTAACAAGTCCCGGTGTTCTATATCGCGCTCCGCTACCGGCTTCTCCATACGACATCTCCCCTCTGCAGGAACGGGGCGGAGATGGCTGGACTTAATTAAACTTAATTCTGATGGGGTGGTTTGACTTCAGTATGGGAGCAAGTGCCACCCGGGCATTTATGGCGGAATTCAGGTCCTGTACTAGTTGAGCCATCGTCAGGTTTCTGTTTAAGGTGACGTCCATGTTACTTGTCCGTGGAGGACCAAAGATGGTCATGACTTCTAGCTTCAGTCTTGATGGCAGAGGTTTTCTCAAAATAACGACTGCCTCTGTCTTCTTGACTTGATGGTTAATTATAAAAGTAAGTGGTTGACCATTGTAAGAAAGCGGTCCATCGTGACCATACATGAGGGCCTGAACTGGGTCCTTCTAAAAACTTTACTTTACGTTACTTAAAGCTTTCATAAAATCGGCCAAAGCTGCTCGTCTATCAACAAATAAATAAAAAATTTAGCAAGCCTTATTTCTGTACCAGTGTCAGAGGCAGATAGCATTACTCTTTTTCCTCTCTGTACTGGCCAGTTGAACTGAATGCCTAGCAACGGATTTACTAAAATCATTCTGAAAATAAGATCTATGTTTTAACCACCTGATAATGCGCGCCTTTTAATAACTTTCTACTACATACCTATACCTACTGAATACTTTTATAATAGGCTTGACACATTAGTAAGAAACTTACAAATTACTAAGCTGTGTAAAGAATTCTCAAAGCAACCCAGAAATTTTAGAATTTAGAACCCTCAATTTTCGGACACTCTGGTGTAAACTGCATTCAAATGCTTCTCCAGCGGAGTTCTGTCAGTTTCCATTTGGAGTGTAACCTCCAATGTATCTGGACTTAAAAGTTTGATGTGCCGCTTGAATCTCTTCACTTCAGGAGGCTTTGTGAGAGCTCTCAGCATGTTAGTGCTTTCGAGAGTAATTTCCTTCATTTCTGCGTCAAATGTGCCTTCTTCTATTGAACTGATGCCGAAGTTGTGACTCACAGCAAAGGCTAAGAGGTTAGTGCCAGGCTTAATCTTTAGAAAACCTCTTTCCTGATGCATTGGCTTCTGAGTCAGTGGATTTCTTGATGTTGAGGAGAAGTTGAACATTGGCTGCCCTGAAAATTATCAGAATTTAGTTAATAAAAAGATTAATATTTAGGTATTTAGATTACTTCTGTTCTCTGATAGACTTGGAAAGTTCTCAATTTAGGTAAGTACTTACAATTCAGACCTTTACTTACTTTATATGATAAGTAAAATATTACGAAGTAAACTTTTTAGTGCTGATTAGCACTAAAATTTTTGCCGGACTTAAAGAAATTCCCCGTAGTGTAGATATGAAAATAGAAATAGGAGGGTAGGTGGTACCTTACCAATACAAATAAATTCCAGCTCATCATTGTACGAAAAATCTGGAATATTTGGGTAGGTGCCTCTGCCTTCCTTGGTTTGCCAGCGACCAGACAACCAAGCTATGGGCTTCAGAGCTTCATGAATGTCCATAATTTTAATTAACAATTATTTCAAATTCTTATCTAGTGGGTATAGATATTTTTTTAATGGTTTTTTTTAATGCTGCTACTATGTTAATGTCACCAATGTCATCTGTCGAGTGCCGATCTGTCTGTCCCATATTTATTGAAAAGTGCAGGTAAGGGTCAGCTCAGCACACGTACATTTTGGGGCACATAAATTCCGCACGAAAATATTTTATGATGAGTAAATAAATGACAAATAGTCAATTTCAAAACAATTCACCAAACATGTCTTAAAAACTTCCATGATTTCATTAATTTACACACTGGAAACTGCTGGAAACGGCTAGTCAGTCAGCTCTTCTTTATTTTGTCCTGTAGGTTTAAAATTATACCTACTTACCCTTACAAATGCTGCAAATGTAACGAAAAGAGCCCTAGCTAGACAACTCAATGAACTTTCTGAAGCACAAAGACAAGATTGTCAAGGCCCAGTTGCGAAACAGCACCATGTCGACACGAACGAGGGACTTCATCCAGAAGATCTGTTACAAGCGCACCGCGTCCGTGGACATGACACAACAAGGGTTTTCGCACGACAGTAAACTGTACCACATCAATCTGCTGCTGCGCCCGCTCAGGGAGAAAATACACAAAATATGTGGTCAGTGTACGCTCGCTTATACACTATTTATGGGCATATTACTCTGACAAATCTGTGATGGTCGCATCATTTATGTGCGTGATGTCTGGTCTGATGTATGTACCTATGTAATGTAGTGGAAGTTATATTGCTCCAGGTAAACCAGAAGAAACACTTATGCAAGGAAATTCAACGCCACAACATAGAAAGTTCGAACTCAATAGTGAGTCTGAGTACTTTAATATATGGCGGTCAGACCGACCGACCACCAGCCACCACACACTAATAGAGCAATTTTTTTTTCAGGACCAAAATTAACAAGAAAAAAACATTATAAAGATAGCCGCAAACTCAAGAACGCTAAAATAGCAAGACGAAGAAAAAAATAACGATTGCTAAGTTACACCTAAATCATTTTTAGCATATTTTGAGACGTGATGATGATGATGCCAACAGAAGTATGCCGTAAACTTTTTGACCTGCTTGACTCTGATAACATTAAATAATGCCCAACCCACCACAAATCAATTGAAGTACCTACTTAGCTAAGTTAGTTAATATGCAATCTGCCCTAATAAAGTCGCAACATACGCCTAGTTAAGTTGCGCGCATTGTACAGTACATTATTTATTTTAACACGATGAAGAAATCTTTTTATCGATTGTAAGATAACCAAGTTTTTATCTTTTACGCCGGGCAGTGAATAAGTACCCTTACCGGTAGCAGCACACCAATGTTGCTCGCTACTCACCGTTAGATGACGCTAGTACTGCTAACAAATAATGAACTATTTATTTCCTTTTAAAATATTTTGTGAAAAAAGGCCATTTTCTACAGTTGAAATAATTAAAATAATTAATTTAATTGTTTTCAATTTATTATATTTAATTTACCCTATTCATTTTCTAAACCTATTGATTTTTTTACGGAAAACCACGTGACATTATGTAACTTCCGTTGTGGCGCTGTCATCGACAATATCATTTCCTTTAGCACTGTGTATCAGGCGCGGTGTGGTGTGTTTGGAGTGTGTTGATAGTTTCCATCGGATATAAAACATGTAAGTAAATCAAATTTATACACTTTTATGTAATTCATATAATGCTTTAGGTTTGTGCATAATATGTGCCATCATTCAATGGTACCGGGACTCGCCCTTTCAAGTTTCCTTACGTAACAACTAATGAAATTATGTTTGCACGTGACCTTGCCCTATATTTTTTAGAGAAAAAACTAATTTTCGTGTTCTTTCTAATATGTTTCATAATTTTCAACTTAATTTATCTATAAATCATAATAAATGGCAATAGGCGGTACAATTTATTCGATTTGTATATCACACGATGGCCGCTTTTCGTTCTTTCCCGTGGTATTTTTCGTGGTACTATCTACCCAGTAATTTTATTGCGGCTATCATCATAACTGTAAGTAATGTCATGCTAATTTAAAAATATGCTAGATTATCTTAGTATGTTTCTAATTATTTAGTTTTAAACATTTGAAAATCTTCTGTTATCTAACCTCATTGCTTGACGTACGCGGCGTACGGCAATGGCATTGATTTTCGGCTATTCCCGAACCTAAGGTCAGCTCAAAGCACGCAATACTGCGGTGCTCTATCTAGTACAAACTGCAATGGAATAGTGCATTTAACTTTACGATTACTTTAGATGTTTTTCTGTATAAATCATTGCAATAAAAACCTTTATTCTACAGTTGTATGTTCCACTACACTACAGTTGCAGATTTGTTCTTGCAGTTATTTAGATTAGTACTGCAGATGATAGAATAGTAAACCAACAAATTGTCTCATTTATGCATCACATAATTAACAGTCATTAAGTATTGGTACGTAATCCCTTAGTTGGTCACTCTTCACAGAGGTCTTGGTTTTAATCGGGTTCTAATGAATGGTAGCTCCAGCACAAACGTAATCTAATAATCACTAATTTATACAAGTTCACGCAGGCGCTAGTTCACACGACAAATGAGCTCAAATATCTAGTTCAAACAAGTAAGCAGAAGTCCAGTGTCAAGTATCTAAAATAAGTGGGCATTGATTCATGCTTTTATGTGATTTGGTTGTAGAATAATGTTCTCATCCCTGCTGGAGTCGGCGCGGAGCTCTCCGTTCCGCGGGCCCCTCTCGCCTGCACAATGTCAGGCCTCCACACTCTCCACTCCACCCATTGAACAGGTAACTCTTTTGATTATCTCTTGTATTTGAGATTGTCAAAGATTTTAAGTTTGCAGCGAGCGGCAGTCCATTGTATAGTGGTAAGGGTCCACTAAGCATTACTACTACTAAGTACAATAGAAAGTTATGTAAAAAGTACTGTGTTGGTAGGATTCATAAAGGGTGCTAGTGCTAGTGTGTATGTGTGAAAATTAACTAACAAGCCCAATTTAATGCAACTGAGCTGGTTAGTCCGTCTTTGAACTCCTGGTACCTGCTGACTACTGAAGGGTTGTAGTGCCAGAGAAAGTTAAGTAAAAAGTACTTGTAGCGAATCAACACCAAAATAAGATTGTACTATGTACAGGTAGGCTTGTCTGATTGCAATGCTATCTATCACATAGTGGCAAATCTCAATAGATAAAAACTACTGAATAGAGCACCCAGCATCTACAAACCACCAAGCTAAGCTACTACTTGAGTTATAATTATCTACATTTCCAAGTTAAACACTTTGTCACTAAGAAGAGTAACATTTTCATAACCCGTGTAGTATAGATTTGATGTAATGCCCGATGATGATACAATATACCGGAGGGAAGGCTGGCCGGAGTCGGCGGCGGCCGCACCGCGTACAGCGCGGCGTGCCGGCCGGTGCGCCCCGTGACACACTGATTATGAGATCTGAGGGCTCACTACATCTTCATTATTGAGGGTTATGTGCATATCAGCAACTTGGACAGGGTGATGGTAGACCTGACCTCCTATTGTAGGGTGCACGGTGCATTTGCCACTTAAGGTAAACTAATTGTATCCCAGCCAACCCAACTCATTGACATATCAAAGTAATGTTTACATAGACCATTGTTGCAGTGCAGTAGTGCTTGTACTTGCCTTGCCACTTGGGCCAAGTGGTGGTGTTAATTAGGTTGCCAAGTGACTAATTCATTTATCCGTCTTAATTATCACTGACCCGTCTTTACCACACTAGTGACACAAGTTATAAATTCAGAGGAAATTTGAATAATTTTGAAACAATTCAAATTTGAAAAAAATTGAAATAATTTAATTGTTGGACTCAGCTTCTCTGTGTTATCTAGCCTATTACTCGTACAGTGTTGTCATCAACCCTACTTCAAAGAGTCAGGGTGACCAGCGAAGGAATCATCAATAAATATACCCTAACCTCTAGAGTGCATTTCAAATGACGCGGAGCTGAACGACGTAGACCGTGAATAATATCATAGTGCCTGAAGTGGAGTGGAAGTAGAATTTGGAGCACTGTGATTGGCCAATTCACAGTCCGCTCCTCTCAGCACAATTTAGAGTTAGAAGCCTTTGGCTGGGACAGGGTTAATACATTTTTCGGGGGGCAATGCACAATGCACCCTTCAACGGTTGCCAGTACAGACTGCTGTACCCTCTACTCAGAATAAGAATAAGAAGCCTTTTACTGGTGCACAAAAGAATTACGTGTGGTCAGCTATGACTTCACAATAATTGTCAACAGCTTGTTAACTGTGTGTTATGTCCAGGGCATGGCGGCGGCGGCGGCGGTTCCGGCGGCGCTGGGTGATTCCTGCGAGTTCGCGTCCCCAAAATACTTCGCCCTGTGCGGTCTGGGTGGAATCCTGTCTTGTGGTGAGCACATTAGTTTTAATTGCTTCACAAAAAGTCTAGTTTTGCTCCACAGCTCTATTTTGTAACTTGGAAGATGATTGATTTGATTACCCACCAAAGAAATCAACCAATGAATGACTAGATTTAACAAGTTTGAGGTCACTTGTGTTGTTCATTTTGCTCAATTTGCCTGGTGATCATTCTGATTACAAAAAACCTTTACAGTTCTAAATAACAGCCCAATTGGTTTAATGGTTTTGGTCTGATCGAGTTCCAGTAATCTGTTATTCATGATTCTGCTTCGAAATGGTATTGAGATAAAAGGTAGCGACATCCAATTAGCAAACCAATACTCACAAACAAACTATTGCCTTTATAACTTTCTTTTTCTCCTTGGTTTCTTGCAAATATTGTGACAGAGTTGTGTGAGTTTAGTTATTAAGACATTATTATGGTGTATGTCCAGTGGAGTACCCATTTTTCTAAGTTCCTCGTAATCCTTGAACATTATTATTTCTTAATTTAGGATATAAATTCCTCGTAATCCTTGAACATTATTATTTCTTAATTTAGGATATAAATTAAGAAATAATAATGTTCAAGGATTACGAGGAACTTAGAAAAATGGGTACTCCACTGGACATACACCATAATAATGTCTTAATAACTAAACTCACACAACTCTGTCACAATATTTGCAAGAAACCAAGGAGAAAAAGAAAGTTATAAAGGCAATAGTTTGTTTGTGAGTATTGGTTTGCTAATTGGATGTCGCTACCTTTTATCTCAATACCATTTCGAAGCAGAATCATGAATAACAGATTACTGGAACTCGATCAGACCAAAACCATTAAACCAATTGGGCTGTTATTTAGAACTGTAAAGGTTTTTTGTAATCAGAATGATCACCATTATTATTTCTTAATTTAGGATATGTCCTGCCTGCCTAAGATGCTCTACTAAGCTTATTCTATGGGTTGAATTTGTAAGAATGATTTTAGGAACAAAAAATATAGTTATGTCATATAACAGAAAACATTGCATTATATCATTTAGGTGTGTTTTAAATCCAAATATGAGATAATTCTGTGATTATCGAGCTGCTATCTTTGAATTATCTTTATCTACGTAACACTAACACTCTTCAATCACAGTCAGATTATGAAATGTCTGTAGAGTTATTACATAAGATCATAGAAATATAGAATCACAAAGTTGTACATTGAAAATGTACCAAAAAAGTTGGACAATTTTAGCTAACTTTACAAATTGGTCCAATGAAAATAGTTAATTTTCCAAAAGAGAAGTAACAACGCTAGTGAAATATTCAACTCCAAAATTCAAAAAGCTCTTCAAAAAATATTTCAAAACGGAGATTCTTCATTTTTGTAGACAAGGTTTCTGAAATCTTGTTGTTCTACAACCAGTTTTTTTTTTTTTTCAATTCTCGATGTCGGCTGATCCTTGCATACTCTACGTTAGGCCTGATATATACAGAGACGGCATAAGGCGAAGGTACGGGGAGAAGAGAGTAGGCATATAATCTATGACGCGTCGCTTACACATTTTATATGAAAAAGACCATGCCTTCGCCTTACGTCGCTTCTGTATAAATCAGGCATTAGGCATGACTACAAAAATGTAACATCAACTTCTATAAAACATGATCGTTTGTTCGTTTGTGAATGTTGTTTGAGCTGAGTTCTCGGTGCAGGTATCACACACACGGCCGTGGTGCCGCTCGACTTGGTGAAATGCCGTCTTCAAGTCGACCCCGACAAGTACAAGAATGTGATGAACGGGTTCCGCGTGTCGGTGCGCGAGGAAGGCATGCGAGGCCTGGCCAAGGGATGGGCACCCACCTTCATCGGATATTCGCTACAGGTCTGTATATTGTCACTTGTATCTCTAGTCTGCGAGGGGACCAGTACAAGAATGTGATGAACGGGTTCCGTGTGTGGGTGCGCGAGGAAGGCATGCGAGGCCTGGCCAAGGGATGGGCACCCACCTTCATCGGATATTCGCTACAGGTCTGTATATTGTCACTTGTATCTCTAGTCTGCGAGGGGACCAGTACAAGAATGTGATGAACGGGTTCCGTGTGTGGGTGCGCGAGGAAGGCATGCGAGGCCTG
Organism: Lobophora halterata; assembly: GCA_932526365.1. Classification (NCBI taxonomy): domain Eukaryota; kingdom Metazoa; phylum Arthropoda; class Insecta; order Lepidoptera; family Geometridae; genus Lobophora; species Lobophora halterata. The sequence continues at coordinate 3,344,986 of OW052028.1, read as the reverse complement.
GCCAAGGGATGGGCACCCACCTTCATCGGATATTCGCTACAGGTCTGTATAGTGTCACTTATATATCTAGCCTGCGAGTGGACCCTCATTACAAGAATGTGGTCAACGGGCTCCGTTATTGTCATGGGTGAGATTTTGGAATGGAACTAGGGAGATTAAATCAATTGGCTTGCTAAAGAAAGCAAATTGATTTGACGACACAGATGATTGAGTGGCAAGTGTATTGGACTACCATGTCGGTGTCGCGGGTTCGATTCCCGCTTCAGGACAAACTGTGATGAACATCAGTGTTTGTCAGGACATGTTCATCACACAGTTTCTAGACTCAGGGGTCTGGGTGTTTTCTATGTATGTATTTACAAAAAAAATGTGTATGTAAATGTAAAAATGTATTTAAGTATTTTTTTTTTTTTTTTTTAACTGTATTATAGAATTCATTCACACACTCACACCCCTGCACTAGGATTCCCTGTGTCGCAGGTGGCATGGACACATACAAGACATCACAACATCCAAGACCCGAGAACAAACATTTGTGTTCGTCACAAATATTTGCCCCGGCCGGGGATCGAACCCGGAACACCAAGCTTCGTAGGCAGGGTTACTACCAACTAAGCCACGGTGTCGTCATTTATTATAAGTTATCTGGTTCCCGTACAAGCTCTTCTTAATTTGGTGTCCAAAAAATGTATTTATAATTGATTTACACTCGGCAGGGTCTGTGCAAGTTCGGGCTGTACGAGGTGTTCAAGGTCCAGTACAACAACATGCTGGACGAGGAGACTGCGTATTCATACCGCACGTTCGTGTACCTCGCCGCGTCCGCGTCGGCCGAGTTCTTCGCCGACATCGCTCTGTCGCCGCTCGAGGCCGCTAAGGTATGTGTCGTCTACTGTTAGCTGGAGTACAAGTTTTTATTAATTGTATAGAATCACAATGTAGTACATTGAAAATGCGCCAAGAAAATAACAAACAAACAACAACAAACATTCACACACTCACACCCCTGCACTAGGATGCCCTGTGTCGCAGGTAGCATGGACACATACAACACATCACAACATCCAAGACCCGAGAACAAACATTTGTATTCGTCACAAATATTTGCCCCGGCCGGGGATCGAACCCGGAACACCAAGCTTCGTAGGCAGGGTCACTACCAACTAAGCCACGGTGTCGTCACAACAAAATGGGACCTAAATTTACTATAATCGTCACTGGAAAGGCGAAAGGTACATAAGTATTAATTGTATAGATTCATACTGTAGTACATTGAAAATAAGCCAAAAAAGGGATCTGAATTAGTTAACTACTAGTACATTTTGGTCCGAGGCAAAATTTCAAAAGAAAGAGTACATAGTTACAGGGCTAGCTAGATGACAACATTGATATGGAAAGGGAACGTAGGGCATTGTCGGTAAGATGTAATTATGTTGGCTCGCTTATTTTCACGTCGGATGGTATAATTCCTCTTTTTTGAAATTTTGCCTCTGACCAAAACATACTAGAAGTTACCTAATAATTCAGATCTTTTAATTTGGCGCATTTTTAACGTACTACAGTATCGTTCTATACTTTAATATTTCTGTGATTTACACACAATTTAAGTAAAAAAATAATAATTTAGTAACATTCAGAGGTTTTTGTGATAAATGAGTGTTTAAATGCCCGATGATGATACAATATACCGGAGGGAAGGCTGGCCGGAGTCGGCGGCGGCCGCACCGCGTGCAGCGCGGCGTGCCGGCCGGTGCGCCCCGTGACACACTGATTATGAGATCTGAGGGCTCACTACAATCTATCACAAATACCATCGACCAATATACCTCAAATACCTACCACCATTCATTAAGACATTGATTAAGAACAATATTCCTAGAACACCAAGATTGACAACCAAGATGGAGGCGGAAAACAGAACAAACACTTTCAGACACCCCGTCAACAAAAAATACATATCTCCATTATGAAATATTTTTCAACAGACTTCAAAAAGCCAAAGGGTTCTGAAATCAAAAGATCATTCTATATTTCAATGTTTTTTTTTCAATCGTGTTTGCGTCTCAATCCGCTAGGGTAGCAACAAGCTGTGGCGCAATCGCATGACAACAGGCAAATGCGACGTTGCCTGTTTTTAAACGTGGAGGTTTCGTTTGTATCTACGCAAAATGCTAGCAAGCTTCAAACGGCGATAGCGCGAGTTTTAAGTGCACAGTAGGATTAACACGTTACTTACACCTTGTATTTGTATGTATCTACATAAATTTTGTTAAATACATACATACTTTGAACAAACAAGACGTTGCCGCTTTGCACGTTATGGCAACGTCGCCGTCGTTCGCGGCTTGCACTACTCTAACCCATGCGAAGTAAACTATCGTTATCTCGTTTGTGCGCAAATGAGACGAAGACTGCGTTCTCTTGAAGGCGTTAGATATTCAATTCAGTCTCGCGGTTACAGTGAACAGGAGCGTACGTTTGCTAGTTGTAGTGCGGAGTTGTACTGTTTGTGAACATTTTTTAAATTATATTTGAAAGTGATGAACTGTTGACAAAAAAGTGTGTGTGAGTCAGCTCCGGCCCACGACTGGGGTTTAGTGTAAATTTTGATTTAGTGTTCGTAATTTTTGTAAGAAGATTGCCGGCCGTGAAGTATACACATGCATGATTTCACAATGAATTGCGCAAGGTACGTTGAGCAGAAAACATGTCGCTTTTGAGTTAATCTTGTATCAATTTCACTTCTCTTAAATTTTGCATACCGTGGGCCTTATCTATACATGAAAATAGATTCATAAGGAGTAAACATGTTACTTGTAAACTAGACTTTAGACTGCTTCGCATCTATAGACAGTTTTCGTTGATGTGGCTATGTCACAAGGTGTTGGATTTTTTACCCCAATGCCAAGGAAGGGTTATGTTTTTCGCGCGTATTTTGTATGTTTGTAAATTTCTATGTTACCTCGTATCTTCCAAACGGCTGAATGCATTTCGACAGTAAGGTATCGTTAGATTCGTTTCAATAACCCAAGTGTCCATAGATAGGTGTTGCTAAAAAACATAAACAAAATGGCGGATATTTGGCAGTTGGGTTTTGAATTTTTAGACTCAGGCTCTGTTTAGTTTGGGGTTCGATGGCGTTGTGTGAAATGTTCAAAATATTTATCAACTTATTTCAAAGAAGGAGGCGGTTTTCAATTCAGTTGATTATTTTTTTGTTTGAAATGTTATACTTTCAGATTATAGTGTGTGGCCATAGTTATATCTCTGTGGTTATATAGACCTTTGTATAAATGAAATAAGTGATTAAATAAATGAAATGAGATTGGTCCCATAATTTTTTTTATCAAAATCGGTTCAGTAGTTTAGTTCTTAAATCAAAATAGCTGAAAAAAAAATCGTTGAAGTGAACCAGATTTGGTGTTTTGCTTCCCTGTGACTTTTCCAGTTGTGCCTAAGGTCACTAGAACCGTTCGTTGTATATTTATGTAATTATGTTATTTTTAAGATAATTGATTGATTCAGGCGTTACTTTGCGGAAATCCATAAATATCAACAAATTATATAAATATATTTAGTAATAAATCCGCTCAATCTCCAAACAACGGTTTTAATTAACTTAACTTTAGTTCAACTAAACCAAAGAGTCAACGAACAGAAAACCAAAGTTTAAAGATACGACACGTGTTTCGCCTCTACACGAGGCATCATCAGGAGGTGTGGACTCTCGTTTCGAACTTCGGCGAGTCCAAGTTAATTAAAACCTTTGTTTGGAGATTGAGCGGATTTATTACTAAATATATTTATATAATTTGTTGATGTTATTTTTACATTGATTACCAAAGATATTAACATTTTTTGTAATTTCTAGGTCCGCATCCAGACCATGCCCGGGTTCGCGAACACGCTGCGTGAGGCGTGGCCTAAGATGGTCAAGAACGAGGGTGTGGGCACCTTCTACAAGGGCCTGGTGCCGCTGTGGTGCCGCCAGATCCCCTACACCATGATGAAGTTCGCCTGCTTCGAGAAGACCGTGGAACTCTTGTACAAGGTATGGAAATATCACATTATTAAATTAAATATAAATTATTTTTTAGCTTGGTAGACATACATCAAATTGTTATAATATAAGAAGACTCAGGTTCCTGAAATACAGCATTTGGCTTGGGAACCTGTGAATTCAAAAAGTCTTTGTAAATCTTATTACGTCTCAATAAATATTACTTACTTACATTTTCAAACTAATCTATTTGACCGAGAGCAAAGCTTGAGCCGAAGGTCTCTGTTTCAGCTCGGATAAAAATGATTTTGTATTGTAATTATTTTATTTCAGACAGCCACATTAGTCCATATCACAAAAATATAACTTATATCGAATTTAAATAATCAAATTAAATTAATTAAAAATTAAATTAAATTCATCACATTCATATGAATGAATGAATAGTATGTCTGTCTGGCTAATCCGGGCATTATTTTATTTTATTACTACTACTCCACAGACCCCTATTGGAGACAGGGGGACAGATGGAACTTTTGAAATTAATAAAGGTTCCATCTGTCCGCCTTGTAGCAACAGTGGGTCAGATAGAACTTTTTGTCCCATCTGTTCCCCTAGGGTGACAGAGCAGGGTGACAGATGGGAATAATTCACTACTACTACTAGTATCGCGAGATCTACAGCTAACAGAGCCACTAGTAATAGATATTTGTACACTAAGTGCCCGAAGCAAGCACTCGACATAAATATCCGCCCTCGCCTTCAATAAGCTCCCGGAACGAGATATACACAATATATGTATTTCACTTTGAGTGCGAGGAAATTAAGCTGAAATGAGAGCTCATTATGTTATTCAAAAATAGAGAAATAACTACCAAATATCACGATATTCGAAGTTTGAAAATAGTTATGTTTAAGCTCCTCAGAAAGGACCGAGATATGAAATTTGTAAAAAATTCTCAGCTTCCAGCATGTAACCTATTATAAGCTGAACCTCTTGGAACAGATTTTATAAGACAATTAGAGACGACACGATTGATCGAGTGGCAAGTGTGTTGGCCGGTGTCGCGGGTTCGATTCCCGCTTCAGAACAAGCATTTTGTGATGATGAACATCGGTGTTTGTCCTGAGTCTGGCTGGTATTTTATGTATTCACAAAAAAAGTATTTAAGTTTTGTATCAGTTATCTGGTTCCCATAGTACAGACACTGCTTAATTTCAGATTCCCATTGAGGCTAGACGGCGTTGTGTGAAATGTCTAAAATATTTATTTATTATATAAGCAATTTCTTTTAAATTTTGTCCATATTACTGAGTTTTAGGCCCAAGGGACTAAAACTTAGTTTTACTCCCCCCTGTAGCTAGCCTAAAATTGAACTTTACGCGCATGAGAAGTGAACATAATCTTGTTACCAACATACTTATTTCTACTCACTTTAAACAAAATGTATTTTTTTTGTAAGAACTTCTATTATTATTATTCTTTTTTTTTCTTTAACGTTACTTAAGTATTAAATAAATATTGTTAGATAGGTACCTAGTTTACGAAGATGTGATAAGAAGGCACATTACTTGTACAAACTATAAGATATACTCTGACACTAGCGTTTAATACTATAATTAAGTACCTACTTAGGTATAACTAGTTATAAATTCTCATTTAAGTGAACTGTAATTTATTTTTAAGTTCTTTTGAGAAATAAATATCTTTAAACCGAACATAAATGAAAATGAAAAATGAAAAAAATATTTATTTACTAACAAAACACAAATCTATTAGCTAAGCTACCCAAGCTAAAATTAAATAAAGCTAAGTGTATTTACTATAATTAACAGTGCATTTTGTAGAGAGATTCAAACATATTTGTATATATTAACGGCCCCACACTAGGCAAGCCTGTATCGTGGAGACCTTGTATTACGATAATTCAAACAACAAAAGTTAAGGCAACCTTGAAAATATCTGAAAGAAATGAACATTTTCGCTATAATTTGAGTGAGAGAATTTCCTCAGTCTTAGCGAACGATAGTAAAAATAACCAAGTAGTGGCAAGTAGGTGTATAGGAAAATTAAATTGCAATTGAATCCATAAAGGTATACAACATTTTCGCTATGATTTAAGTGAGAGAATTTCCTCAGTCTCATAACAATAATACATTGATGGTTCCAGTTCGTGGTGCCGAAGCCGCGCGACCAGTGCACCAAGGGCGAGCAGCTCATCGTGACGTTCGCGGCCGGATACATCGCGGGCGTGTTCTGCGCCATCGTGTCGCACCCCGCCGACACCGTCGTCTCCAAGCTCAACCAGGTATGTGCCGAGCTTATATCGACCTTACCTTACACTCTGCTATGTTTTGTAGCTGTTTTTGTGTTGCTAAAATGTCGTACTATTCGGGCGAGTAAACATGACACCAGGCTCGAATGACGTTGTGCTAAAAACAGCGTGGAATTGGATTATCTTGATAGAGAAGCTTTAGAGAAGAGGTCCTGTAATACTTGGTAATGATAAATAATTTATTTATTTATTAAGGCAAATGCCAACAGCACACTTAATTCACTTAGTTATAACACTCAAAAATATAAATATCTAAAATGTGGACCAGTTACAGGCTTGCTTGCATAACACTCAAAAATATACAGACAACAGCTAAAATTAAAATACTTTTAAAAACTTAACCTAAATACAAAAGAAAATAAAAAGATGGATGAAACTAAGAATAAGTAAATAAATGAAAACTTAAACAAAATAAAAATTATAAAAGCACAACTTATGAATTAGAGTGACTACGTCTTAATAAATCGATGAACGCCGGCTGCATGCACGAAAACGTTGTCGTAATTGTCCGGTAACGCTGTCATTGTCCCGTTACGCTGATAGTCACGTTAAAATATTATCCTTAAACCAACTCTATAGACAACCAATTTTTTTTACGAAGAACAAACGTTCTTCGTGTTGGGCTCCATACATATTAGTGTATTTAGCCAGTGTCAAATAAATTAACGCATTCTTGGTCAAGTTATTTAATAAACATGTTTTAATGTAAAAAGTGAATTATTGTAAAAAAATATAAAAAATATTCAGTCAAACGTCCTAGTCAAGTCCATTTGTATGTCGATTAATAACCAGGTTTTAGGCTCAATGCCCCCTGGGATGCCTCGTGTATCTCGGGCATTAAAAAATGATGTGGTCTCTTCTGTTACATTAATGTGTCTATCTTTTGAGTGTTTTTATTCGCCTGATTTAACGAATTTCTAATTAACCGTGATTAAATAGCCCCAATGTGAATGTGAGATACTTTGCTTCACCGCTGAAGTCATATTTGCATTGAAAATTTTAAATTATTATCCACATGCATGCCTTCTGAGTTCACACAAAGCGATTGTTTTTCTCTAAAATATTATTACATAACATTAATTTAATATCACAACTTTACTTACTCATTTTAATCGTATATTTATCCATAACCGAAGACAGAGCGGTAATCTAACTTCAAACTGTGATAAAACACGAATTCCAAGTGCGTTTGACTGTTTCATACCTTGTGTTTCGACGTTATGAAAATACTCACGAAAGAAGAAAATTCAAGATTTGCAAGAGTTAAAATACTGGGAATGAAGAGGCTATTCTGTTGGTTTGCTTCGTCATATTGCCCTGCGTCAGCTCAGAAGCGTAGCTTGCTTGTGTTCGTGGCAGATCCTCCAAGCTACGTGTGCGGCATCTGGATATGCCTTCGTGCTTCGGAGGGCACGTTAAGCTGTCGGTCCCGGCTACAGCAATAGTTGTAGTCGTTAAGCCACGTAGGAGGCCTGCGAGCGGCTTGAAAACTCCGACTCCGCTGACTAGGGCTCATATGACAAGCAAACCAACAGATGGCTAAAACGTCTATCCTGATGAAGAGATGCAGTGAAGATTATCAAGACTCGGTTAAACCGCACTTCTCAGTGCGACCGGACGCATTGCAGCTTTTCACTGCTGTGTCCATTGTTTCTATGGTCAAGGTTCAAATCTTTGTCAAACCGCACTTCTCAGTGCGACTGGACGCAGTGCAATTTTTCCTTGCTCTGTGTCCATATTGTTTCTATGGCATTCAAGTCAAACGTATAAAAGCTGGTGTCTACACTGAGAAGCTCATAATGAATAGAAGTCTGAAGATGAAAGCAAACCAGATAAAAACCCTTTAAGATAATAATAGCAGACTCTGACGAAGTACAAGATCGAAGCTTATGAAGATAATAAATAGAATACTGACGAGGTCGTTCAAGGTAGAAGCGCTTGAAGATAATAATAAAGGACTCGGACGAAGTCTAACAAGATGTCGTTCAAGGTAGAAACGCTTGAAGATAATAATAAAAGACTCTGACGAAGTCTAACAAGATGTTGTTCAAGGTAGAAACGCTTGAAGATAATAAAAGAAGACTGACAAAATTAATCGGAAAATAGAATTAGTTGACTTTTTTAACGTCTCTGAGAAGAAGCTTGAAGAAGAAGAAAGAAGAATCGTTGCACTTGATTGTCAAATTTTGTTATTGTATTGAAAAAATCAATTATCAAAAAATATCATCATTCTAATATCTGTTTTTTTAACACTTACTCATATTATTATTTTCCCTTTATTTATTATTATTAATTCATTTATATCAGACAAAACTTATAAATACTAAGATCCAATAACAAAGGCTTTCCAAGAGGCCGTTAATGCGTTCAAAATACAATCTCTTACTTTCTACAAATGATTGACGTGTATATCTAGAAAGTTATTCTCCTCTTAAATGTTTAGTTCAAAACGCACTTGTTAGTGCGCCCTTAACCTGACCATATCTCTTACTGCGCTTGGTCCTTAATGTTTCCATTAGTATTATTTAACACTCATTTCTAAATTCTTAAAAATTCACTAACTTGTATCCCTGTTCGTTTTTTTTTGTCGATACGGAAATACTAAAGAAAACAAAAAAAATGCAAGAAACAAAATACCAGGAATGAAGAGGCTACTCTGTTGCTTTGTTTTTCATATGGCCCTGTCGTCAGCTCAGCGACGTAGCTTGCTTGTGTTTGTGGCAGAACCTCCAAGCTACGTGTGCGGCATCTGTAACTGATTGCCTTCGTGCTTCGGAGGGCACGTTAAGCTGTCGGTCCCGGCTACAGCTATAGTTGTAGTCGTTAAGCCACGTCGGAGGCCTGCGAGCGGCTTGAAAACTCCGACTCTGCTGACTAGGGCTCATATGACTATCAAACCAATAGATGGCTGAAACGTCTATCCTGTCTGATGAAGAGATGCAGTGAAGATTATCAAGACTCGGTTAAACCGCACTTCTCAGTGCGACCGGACGCATTGCAGCTTTTCACTGCTGTGTCCATTGTTTCTATGGTCAAGGTTCAAATCTTTGTCAAACCGCACTTCTCAGTGCGACTGGACGCAGTGCAATTTTTCCTTGCTCTGTGTCCATATTGTTTCTATGGCATTCAAGTCAAACGTATAAAAGCTGGTGTCTACACTGAGAAGCTCATAATGAATAGAAGTCTGAAGATGAAAGCAAACCAGATAAAAACCCTTTAAGATAATAATAGCAGACTCTGACGAAGTACAAGATCGAAGCTTATGAAGATAATAAATAGAATACTGACGAGGTCGTTCAAGGTAGAAGCGCTTGAAGATAATAATAAAGGACTCGGACGAAGTCTAACAAGATGTCGTTCAAGGTAGAAACGCTTGAAGATAATAATAAAAGACTCTGACGAAGTCTAACAAGATGTTGTTCAAGGTAGAAACGCTTGAAGATAATAAAAGAAGACTGACAAAATTAATCGGAAAATAGAATTAGTTGACTTTTTTAACGTCTCTGAGAAGAAGCTTGAAGAAGAAGAAAGAAGAATCGTTGCACTTGATTGTCAAATTTTGTTATTGTATTGAAAAAATCAATTATCAAAAAATATCATCATTCTAATATCTGTTTTTTTAACACTTACTCGTATTATTATTTTCCCTTTATTTATTATTATTAATTCATTTATATCAGACAAAACTTATAAATACTAAGATCCAATAACAAAGGCTTTCCAAGAGGCCGTTAATGCGTTCAAAATACAATCTCTTACTTTCTACAAATGATTGACGTGTATATCTAGAAAGTTATTCTCCTCTTAAATGTTTAGTTCAAAACGCACTTGTTAGTGCGCCCTTAACCTGACCATATCTCTTACTGCGCTTGGTCCTTAATGTTTCCATTAGTATTATTTAACACTCATTTCTAAATTCTTAAAAATTCACTAACTTGTATCCCTGTTCGTTTTTTTTTTGTCGATACGGAAATACTAAAGAAAACAAAAAAAATGCAAGAAACAAAATACCAGGAATGAAGAGGCTACTCTGTTGCTTTGTTTTTCATATGGCCCTGTCGTCAGCTCAGCGACGTAGCTTGCTTGTGTTTGTGGCAGAACCTCCAAGCTACGTGTGCGGCATCTGTAACTGATTGCCTTCGTGCTTCGGAGGGCACGTTAAGCTGTCGGTCCCGGCTACAGCTATAGTTGTAGTCGTTAAGCCACGTCGGAGGCCTGCGAGCGGCTTGAAAACTCCGACTCTGCTGACTAGGGCTCATATGACTATCAAACCAATAGATGGCTGAAACGTCTATCCTGTCTGATGAAGAGATGCAGTGAAGATTATCAAGACTCGGTTAAACCGCACTTCTCAGTGCGACCGGACGCATTGCAGCTTTTCACTGCTGTGTCCATTGTTTCTATGGTCAAGGTTCAAATCTTTGTCAAACCGCACTTCTCAGTGCGACTGGACGCAGTGCAATTTTTCCTTGCTCTGTGTCCATATTGTTTCTATGGCATTCAAGTCAAACGTATAAAAGCTGGTGTCTACACTGAGAAGCTCATAATGAATAGAAGTCTGAAGATGAAAGCAAACCAGATAAAAACCCTTTAAGATAATAATAGCAGACTCTGACGAAGTACAAGATCGAAGCTTATGAAGATAATAAATAGAATACTGACGAGGTCGTTCAAGGTAGAAGCGCTTGAAGATAATAATAAAGGACTCGGACGAAGTCTAACAAGATGTCGTTCAAGGTAGAAACGCTTGAAGATAATAATAAAAGACTCTGACGAAGTCTAACAAGATGTTGTTCAAGGTAGAAACGCTTGAAGATAATAAAAGAAGACTGACAAAATTAATCGGAAAATAGAATTAGTTGACTTTTTTAACGTCTCTGAGAAGAAGCTTGAAGAAGAAGAAAGAAGAATCGTTGCACTTGATTGTCAAATTTTGTTATTGTATTGAAAAAATCAATTATCAAAAAATATCATCATTCTAATATCTGTTTTTTTAACACTTACTCGTATTATTATTTTCCCTTTATTTATTATTATTAATTCATTTATATCAGACAAAACTTATAAATACTAAGATCCAATAACAAAGGCTTTCCAAGAGGCCGTTAATGCGTTCAAAATACAATCTCTTACTTTCTACAAATGATTGACGTGTATATCTAGAAAGTTATTCTCCTCTTAAATGTTTAGTTCAAAACGCACTTGTTAGTGCGCCCTTAACCTGACCATATCTCTTACTGCGCTTGGTCCTTAATGTTTCCATTAGTATTATTTAACACTCATTTCTAAATTCTTAAAATTCACTAACTTGTATCCCTGTGCATTTTTTTTTTGTCGATACGGAAATACTAAAGAAAACAAAAAAATGCAAGAAACAAAATAACAGGAATGAAGAGGCTACTCTGTAGGTTTGCTTCGTCATATGGCCCTGTCGTTAGCGCAGCGACGTAGCTTGCTTGTGTTCGTGGCAGAGCCTCCTAGCTACGTATGCGGCATCTGTAACTGATTGCCTTCGTGCTTCGGAGGGCACGTTAAGCTGTCGGTCCCGGCTACAGCTATAGTTGTAGTCGTTAAGCCACGTCGGAGGCCTGCGAGCGGCTTGAAAACTCTGACTCCGCTGACTAGGGCTCATATTATGACAAGCAAACCAATAGATGGCTGAAACGTCTATCCTGTCTGATGAAGAGATGCAGTGAAGATTATCAAGACTCGGTTAAACCGCACTTCTCAGTGCGACCGGACGCATTGCAGCTTTTCACTGCTGTGTGTCCATTTTGTTTCTATGGTCAAGGCTCAAATCTTAGTCAAACCGCACTTCTCAGTGCGACTGGGCGCAGTGCAATATTTACTTGCGCTATATTGTTTCTATGACATTCAAGTCAAACGCATCAAAGTTCGTGTCCACACTAAGAAGCTCATAATAAATATAAGAAGATGAAAACAAACCAGATAGAAGCCCATAAAGATAAAAATAGAGGACTCCGACGAAGCCGTACAAGATAGAAGCTCATGAAGATAATAATAGAGGACTCTGACGAAGTCGAACAAGATAGAAGCCCATGAAAATAATAATAGAGGACTCGGACGAAGTTGAACAAGATAGAAGCCCATGAAAATAATAATAGAGGACTCTGACGAAGTCGAACAAGATAGAAGCCCATGAAGATAATAATAGAGGACTCGGACGAAGTCGAACAAGATTGAAGCCTATGAAGATAATAATAGAAGACTCTGACGAAGTCGAACAAGATAGAAAGCCATGAAGATAATAATAGAGGACTCTGACGAAGTCGAACAAGATAGAAGCCCATGAAGATAATAATAGAGGACTCGGACGAAGTTGTACAAGATAAGAAGCTTGATAATAACAACGGACTCTGACGAAGTCGAACAAAATGTTGTTCAAGGTAGAAACGCTTGAAGATATAATAAAATAAGACTGAAAAAATCGCACCAAATTGAAGCTCACTACTACAATTAATTGATTTCAATTTAACATCTCTGGGAAGAAGCTTAAAGAGAAGAAAGAACATCGTTTCATTTGGTTGACAAATTTTGTTATTGTAATGGGTAAAACCAAGATTTTAAAAGAATGTTTCAGTTTTTTTTTTAATCCCTTACCATTATGAATCATATGATTCAATAATAAAGGCTCTTCAAGAGGCCGTCGAAACATTATAAATATAACTTATTTACATTTATTCTGCAATTGATTGACGTGTATATCTAGAAAGTAATTCTCCTCTTAAATGTTTAGTTCAAAACGCACTTGTTAGTGCGCCCTTAACCTGACCATATGTCTTACTGCGCTTGGTCCTTAATGTTTCCATTAGTATTATTTAACACTCGTTTCTTAAAGGTGAAAGTCACAAACTTGTATGTGCGGTTTAACTGTTAGATTTTTGTCGATACGGAAATACTATAGGAAACTGAAAATTTGCAAGAGCCATAATACCAGGAACGAAGAGGCTACTCTGTTGCTTTGTTTTTCATATGGCCCTGTCGTCAGCTCAGCGACGTAGCTTGCTTGTGTTTGTGACAGAACCTCCAAGCTACGTAACGGCATCTGTAACTGATTGCCTTCGTGTTTCGGAGGACACGTTAAGCTGTCGGTCCCGGCTACGGCAATAGTTGTAGTCGTTAAGCCACGTCGGAGGCCTGCGAGCGGCTTGAAAACTCTGACTCCGCTGACTAGGGCTCATATTATGACAAGCAAACCAACAGATGGCCAAAACGTCTATCCTGTCTGATGAAGAGATGCAGTGAAGATTATCAAGACTCCGTTAAACCGCACTTCTCAGTGCGACCGGACGCATTGCAGCTTTTCACTGCTGTGTGTCCATTTTGTTTCTATGGTCAATGGTCAAACCGCACTTCTCAGTGCGACTGGACGCCCTGCAATTTTTACTTGCGCTGTGTCCTGTCTATATTGTTTCTATGACATTCAAGTCAAACGCATCAATGTTCGTGTCCACACTAAGAAGCTCATAATAATTAGAAGTCTGAAAATGAACACAAACCAGATGAAGATAATAATAGAAGACTGACGAAGTCGTACAAGATAGAAGCTTATATAAAGATATAATAGAGGACTCTGATGAAGTCGTACAAAATAGAAGCTCATGAAGATAAGAGGACTCGGTCAATGTCGTACAAAATAGAAGCTCATGAAGATCATGCAAGCAAACCTGATTTCGATCTGCGCATGAAGATAATAATGGAGGACTCCGACGAAAACTGCTTGAAGATAATAAAAGAAGACTTACAAATTCGCACCAAATTGAAACTCACGACTAGAGTGAGTTGACTCAAATTAAACGTCTCTGGGAAGGCGCTTGAAGAAGAAGAAAGAACATCGTTGCAGTTAATTAACAAATTTTGTTATTATATTGAGCAAAATCAATTATCAAAAAATATCATCATACCATCTGGTTTTTTAATCCGTTACTCATAAGTACCCATTATTATTTTCCCTTTATTTATTATTATTAATTAATTTATTTTAGACAAAACTTATGAATATTAACATCCAATAACAAAGGCTTTTCAAGAGGCCGTTAATTAATGCATTCAATATGCAATTTCTTGCCATATTTTCTACAATTGATTGACGTGTATATCTAGGAAGTAGGTAATTCTCCTCTTAAATTTTTAGTTCAATACGCACTTTTGCGCCCTTAACCTGACCATAATATCTCTTACTTCGCTTGGTCCTTAATGTTTCCATTAGTATTATTTAACAATCATTTCCAAATTCTTAAAGGCGAAATTCACAAACTTGTATTTCTGTTCGTTTTTTTTTGTCGATACGGAAATACTAAAGGAAACTGAAAATTTGCAAGAGCCATAATACCAGGAATGAAGAGGCTACTCTGTTGCTTTGTTTTTCATATGGCCCTGTCGTCAGCTCAGCGACGTAGCTTGCTTGTGTTTGTGGCAGAACCTCTAAGCTACGTGTGCGGCATCTGTAACTGATTGCCTTCGTGCTTCGGAGGGCACGTTAAGCTGTCGGTCCCGGCTACAGCTATAGTTGTAGTCGTTAAGCCACGTCGGAGGCCTGCGAGCGGCTTGAAAACTCCGACTCTGCTGACTAGGGCTCATATTATGACAAGCAAACCAACAGATGGCCAAAACGTCTATCCTGTCTGATGAAGAGATGCAGTGAAGATTATCAAGACTCCGTTAAACCGCACTTCTCAGTGCGACCGGACGCATTGCAGCTTTTCACTGCTGTGTGTCCATTTTGTTTCTATGGTCAATGGTCAAACCGCACTTCTCAGTGCGACTGGACGCCCTGCAATTTTTACTTGCGCTGTGTCCTGTCTATATTGTTTCTATGACATTCAAGTCAAACGCATCAATGTTCGTGTCCACACTAAGAAGCTCATAATAATTAGAAGTCTGAAAATGAACACAAACCAGATGAAGATAATAATAGAAGACTGACGAAGTCGTACAAGATAGAAGCTTATATAAAGATATAATAGAGGACTCTGATGAAGTCGTACAAAATAGAAGCTCATGAAGATAAGAGGACTCGGTCAATGTCGTACAAAATAGAAGCTCATGAAGATCATGCAAGCAAACCTGATTTCGATCTGCGCATGAAGATAATAATGGAAGACTCCGACGAAAACTGCTTGAAGATAATAAAAGAAGACTTACAAATTCGCACCAAATTGAAACTCACGACTAGAATGAGTTGACTCAAATTAATCGTCTCTGGGAAGAAGCTTGAAGAAGAAGAAAGAACATCGTTGCAGTTAATTAACAAATTTTGTTATTATATTGAGCAAAATCAATTATCAAAAAATATCATCATACCATCTGGTTTTTTAATCCGTTACTCATAAGTACCCATTATTATTTTCCCTTTATTTATTATTATTAATTAATTTATTTTAGACAAAACTTATGAATATTAACATCCAATAACAAAGGCTTTTCAAGAGGCCGTTAATTAATGCATTCAATATGCAATTTCTTGCCATATTTTCTACAATTGATTGACGTGTATATCTAGGAAGTAGGTAATTCTCCTCTTAAATTTTTAGTTCAATACGCACTTTTGCGCCCTTAACCTGACCATAATATCTCTTACTTCGCTTGGTCCTTAATGTTTCCATTAGTATTATTTAACAATCATTTCCAAATTCTTAAAGGCGAAATTCACAAACTTGTATTTCTGTTCGTTTTTTTTTGTCGATACGGAAATACTAAAGGAAACTGAAAATTTGCAAGAGCCATAATACCAGGAATGAAGAGGCTACTCTGTTGCTTTGTTTTTCATATGGCCCTGTCGGCAGTTCAGCGACGTAGCTTGCTTGTGTTTGTGGCAGAACCTCTAAGCTACGTGTGCGGCATCTGTAACTGATTGCCTTCGTGCTTCGGAGGGCACGTTAAGCTGTCGGTCCCGGCTACAGCTATAGTTGTAGTCGTTAAGCCACGTCGGAGGCCTGCGAGCGGCTTGAAAACTCCGACTCTGCTGACTAGGGCTCATATGACTATCAAACCAATAGATGGCTGAAACGTCTATCCTGTCTGATGAAGAGATGCAGTGAAGATTATCAAGACTCGGTTAAACCGCACTTCTCAGTGCGACCGGACGCATTGCAGCTTTTCACTGCTGTGTGTCCATTTTGTTTCTATGGTCAAGGCTCAAATCTTTGTCAAACCGCACTTCTCAGTGCGACTGGACGCAGTGCAATGTTTACTTGCGCTGTGTCCATATGTTTCTATGACATTCAAGTCAAACGCATGTTAGTTCGTGTCCACACTAAGAAGCTCATAATAAATTGAAGTCTGAAGATGAACACAAACCAGATGAAGATAATAATAGAGGACTGGGACGAAGACGTACTAGATAGAAGCTTATGAAGATAATAATGGAGGACTCGGACGAAGACGTACTAGATAGAAGCTTATGAAGATAATAAAAGAGGACTCTGACGAAGACGTACTAGATTATGAAGATAATAATGGAGAACTGGGACGAAGTCTTATAAAGGATAGAACCTTATGAAGATAATAATAGAGGACTTTGACGAAGTCGTACAATATCTAAGCTCATCAAGATAATCATAGAGGACCCTGACGAAGTCATACAAAATAGCAGCTCATGAAGATAATAATAGAGAACTCTTACGAAGTCGTACAAGATAGAAGCCCATGTTGATGTCTAGAAGAAGAAGTCGCACCAAATATAAAAATAAAAAAAAACTAAGAGTCACACGGCACATCAGGTAAAAGTTCAATGTGAAAAAAAATACTAGAGATGAAATCAAATCAGGAAGACGCCTGAATGAGAGTTCGAGCATCCATTGCCGCTTATCAGCAAATATCGTTGTATCGGGATGAAGCAAATGCGATTTAATTTGTTGTTAATGTGTCAAATAAATGTTGTTATTATTCTGAAGCTCATTGTTTTTTTAATCATTTGGTGGATTTACAATTTCCAATCCAACGGAATGCAAATTACCCATTACTCTAGAAGTGAAAGCTTCTCAGGAGCTCTTCGGTATATATCAAACACATCAAGGATTAACACTTAGTTAAACCACGTTTTTTAGTGCGACTGGTCGCAGTGCAGTTTTTACTTGCAATGCGTCCATATTGTTTCTATGACGTTATCAGTGTTTTAAACTCATCAAAACTTGTGTCGACACAATCGAAATCAAATCTGAAGATGAAAACAACAGATAGAAGCTCATGAAGTTAATTACAGAAGACTGACGAAGTCGGACCAGATAGAACCGCATTGAGATAATAATACCAGACTCTAACATAGTCGCACCAGATAAAAAGATAAAATCAGACGAAAAGCCACACCAGATAAAAGCTCTACAAAATAACAAGATGAAACCAAACTAGGAAGACGCCTGAAGAAGAGTGAGCATCCATTGCCGCTTATCATCAAACATCGTCGGGATGAAGCAAATGCGATTTATTTTATAGTCGAATAAATTTTGTTATTCTTCTGAAGCGTATTGTTTTTTTAATCATTTTAAAATTCTCTTACGGAATATTGCTGTTACCCATGTTTTAAAATGAAAGCTTCAAGAGTTCAAGATATGTCAAGCAAGCAAACAGATGGCCGACCCGTCTATCCTGTCTGATGAAGAGATGCAGTGAAGATTATCAAGACTCCGTTAAACCGCACTTCTCAGTGCGATCGGACGCATTGCAGCTTTTCACTGCTGTGTGTCCATTGTTTCTATGGTCAAAGCTCAAGTCTTTGTCAAACCGCACTTCTCAGTGCGATCGGACGCATTGCAGCTTTTTCTGCACTGTGTTCATAATGTTTCTATGACAATTTTTTTAGTGACGATTATAACTTTTTCACTGTATTATAGTTAGAAACTGAATTGTAACATTTCTAATTTTATGATTATCGCTCTGTCTTCTTATTTATCATCTCTTGCGTTAACACGTTTTTTTTTAAACTATGTTGAAATATTATTTATTTTCTTAAACACAATATTAACAAAACAACCTTAGTTATAAATGTAAGCTCTTTGTGTGAACCTCGGATCCATTAAATGTAGAAAAAAATATATTTCCTCGCTTTATATTCGCATGTTTTGCCATATTTTTATTCACAACTATGTCAAACGAGTGTCCTTTTTAATGTTTCGTCCAAAACGCACTTTTCAGTGCGCTCTTAACCATCAGACCATTGCAACTTTCGCTGGTCTTAACTGTTTCAATGACATAACAATGTGATGCATACCTACCTTGTGGGTTTGAATGAAGATGATCCAGTGAAGAGTTTTGAACAAGATGATGGAAGAATGAAGAAATTGATCTGTGGCTTTGCTACGTCGTATTGAGCCTGTCGCCAGCTAGGAAACGAAGCTTGCTGGGTCGTTCATTACCGAACCTCCAAGCCAAGCTACGTCTGCGGCATCTTGCCTTCGTGCTTCGGAGGGCACGTTAAGCTGTCGGTCCCGGCTACAGCAATAGTTGTAGTCGTTAAGCCACGTCGGAGGCCTGCGAGCGGCTTGAAAACTCCGACTCCGCTGACTAGGGCTCATATGACAAGCAAACCAACAGATGGCTGAGACGTCTATCCTGTTTGATGAAGAGAAGCAGTGAAGATTGTCAAGACTCCGTTGAACCGTACTTCTCAGTGCGACTGCGACACAGTTCAGCATTCACTGCTCTGTGTCCATTTCGTTTCTATGGTCTCAATGTCAAACCGCACTTCTCAGTGCGACTGGACACAATGCAGGGGCTTACTTCGCCAAGCTTTCATCAGCTCTCGTTATCGAATGTTACGTCAATTTGGTCACCCATTTTGTGCCAAAATTGACGTACCATTCGATAACGAGAGCTGATGAGAGCTAAGCGAATTAACCCCCTGTGTCCATTTCGTTTCTATGGTCTCAATGTCAAACCGCACTTCTCAGTGCGACTGGACACAATGCAGGGGCTTACTTCGCCAAGCTTTCATCAGCTTTCGTTATCGAATGTTACGTCAATTTGGTCACCCATTTTGTGCCAAAATTGACGTACCATTCGATAACGAGAGCTGATGAGAGCTAAGCGAATTAACCCCCTGTGTCCATTTCGTTTCTATGGTCTCAATGTCAAACCGCACTTCTCAGTGCGACTGGACACATTGCAGCTTTCACTGCTTTATGTCCATTATGTTTTTCAACCGACTTCAAAAAAGGAGGAGGTTCTCAATTCAGCTTTTTTTTATGTTTGTTACGTAATAACTTAACTTGGTCTCATAAGAATTTCATGAAATTCTGTTTAGAAGTTAATTTTTGAAATCATAACAACTAAAAATAATATGTCGTCAAAGTTAATGGAATTAACGTATTTTGCTTCCCTGTTACTTGTCAGTGGTGTTAACGGCCACTTAAACAGTCCAATTGAAGTCGGTTGTAGTAAGTTTTTTGTAAAACCTAAACTCTCAATCATATGTGCAAGTGGTTTATCAAAAATCGAAACAGCACTTGTCACTTTCAGAGCTTGTCTGCCATATGCACTACAGTTTCGACTGTGTTGTGTGTACATACGAGTACTTGTTGTTTTGACTGTGTTTTGATGACTATGACTAAACCACGATACTAATCTCTCTCTTATTCAGCATCAAGACTTTAGAATTGAAGATTCTGAAGAGTTCCATCGAGAAAGGTTTCGTCCTTTACCGAGGATCTGTGGTATTTCTTTTTTTCTTGTTTTACTTATTAATCCATTTTGTTACTAACCCAATACCGTTTATTTAAAATGTTTACAGATTCTTTATAAACTAACCACTGATGAGACTAGGAACCACTTTACTAAAAGCCTACCCTCAACAGTGGAAGTTTCAGTTTTCTGTCTTACGGCAAAACACTGTCACTGCTGATTAAAATGATCATTCAATTTGACTGACTTTGGAAGTTATTAATTTAATATTGTCTGTATAGGAAGTTGAAGCTCGAGCATTAGCGCAAGCCAAAGATCCTTAGAAGCCGATGACTGTACTTTACCGACTGTCTTTTAAATCTGCAGTCCAACGAGATTCTTGCAACATATTTTTCTTGACACAAAGCGTCCTGAACTATTATCATGGCTGATATTACCGCAAGCTCCAGGAATTACCAGCTAAAACTCTAAGATCAGTCTAAGACTACTACCGGTCTCGACTAGTGTGCAGCGAACTACGATCAATCACAAAAGCTTCACAAGGATCATCTGGTCAAATACTCGACGTGTTATTGTCATGAAGAACCTTCAGACTTCAGAAGTAACAGCGAAACCTGCCGCTTCGTGTTATAGAAATCTCGCAATGCTGTCAGAAAAAAAGCGTGACTCAAATCTATGCTCAGACTCCTACAAAGATGTTTCAGCTAACCAGTCACTTCGATAATGTACCAGAAAAACCAAATCAAGTTCAAATCTTTGCCACCTTGTTGAAAACCCAAACGCACTCCCGAAACGAAAAGTTAAATTGGTGATTAGGTATATCTTAAAAACCTGCTAACAAAGCCTTGAATGCTGAAGAATAAGGAGTAGTCTTGGAAGAATGACCCAACCTGCCTACAATACGTCCAAGGAATAAACGATAAATCAATTTTGGTCTGGAGAAGTCAAGAATTCATGATTATATCTTAAAAACCTGCAAACGAAGCATTGAATGCTGAAGAATAAGGAGTAGAAGGATGAGCCAACCTGCCTACACATACACTGTCTATGATTGATCTGAAGAAGTGAAAGACTGCATAAAAACGAGAGTGTGAAAATTATCTAAATGAGAACTGCAATAACGAGAGTCTGAGAAAATTATCTGACTGACTGCGCCACAGAATCCGACCAACTGCGCCACAGAATCCGACCGTCTGTTCCACAGCATCCGACCAACAGCGCAACAGAATACGACCGGCTGGGCCACAAACAGATTTTGCTCCATCCTTTGACTTTTCAATCCAATTTCCCAACATATCGAGTAACAAACAACCTATCCTATCATGATCATTTTAACACTGAAAGCTTGACAGTGTTTTGTAGTAAGGCCTGTATTCCTCACCGACTATAATATGACCTTTGACGTTTTCAGGACAAGACCGCGACGGTGGGCTCCATCATCGGCAAGCTGGGCATGGCCGGCGTGTGGAAGGGACTCGGCCCCAGGATCGTCATGATCGGTACCCTCACCGCGCTGCAATGGTTCATCTACGACGCTGTCAAGGTAACTTACTTTTTAAAGTGATATCTTTAGCCGCGCTGAGCACTTGTTTTGTAGATATTCTTCTTCTTATCGTGCCACTAGTTCTTTCATAGTTCTTAGTATACACTTTCTTATACTATGAAAACGTATTTAGGCGCGCTGAGCACTTGTTTTGTAGATATTCTTCTTCTTATCGTGCCACTAGTTCTTTCATAGTTCTTAGTATACACTTTCTTATACTATGAAAACGTATTTAGGCGCGCTGAGCACTTGTTTTGTAGATATTCTTCTTCTTATCGTGCCACTAGTTCTTTCATAGATCTTTGTATACACTTTCTTATACTATGAAAACGTATTTAGGCGCGCTGAACACTTGTTTTGTGGGTATTCTTCTTCTTATCGTGCCACTAGTTCTTTCATAGTTCTTTGTACACACCTGGATCTGACTGACTGACTGACGTTCAGGCCAAACCACTGAAAGTAGAGACTTGAAATCTGGAGAGTGTGTTCGTCAAGAAGTGCAAGCGCGTACTAAGAAAGGGATTTTATGAATTGAAAATGCAATCGAAGTCGCAGGCGTCAGCTAGAATAAAATATCAAATAAGTCTTAAGCATCAAAGAGTATCAATGATTATCAATTTAACCAATTGTTCCTACTGAAATGAAAATGTGGAAATTTACTCACTATGAGATTATACAAATATGTTTTCCTATTTGTATGTAAAATTCCTGTGTTTAAGTATTTTGTATTTCGTTTCAGGTATGGTTGAGGATGCCGAGGCCACCGCCCGCCGAGATGCCCGAGTCCATGCGCCTGCGACTGGAGGCCGAGGCACCCAAAACCAAGTGAAACTAATTTCTCCATTATTTAATTTAGCTACAATCGAAACTAACGGCTACGTACTATCGCTTTCACCGCCGCTAGCATAACTTAGCTTGATTTTACAAGCTAATTCAATTTAAAAAAACTGATTTTCAAGGGATTATTCCCTGTCAGTAACAATGTTGATGATCGGGAAAAAAGTCCCACTCGTTAACAGTGTTGACGAACGCAACTTTTCATTCCCGGTCGGTAACATTGTGACGATTGGGAAATAAAAACCCACTCGTTTTCAGTGTTGACGAATGCAATTGTTTAATTCCCAATCGTACATACCTAGTATTAGAGTCATCATATAAAAAGAGAATTTCAATGAAAGTGTGATACGTTATAGCTAAGTTTTATTTGACATTTGCTAAATGTGTATTATCTTTTTTTATATTATGACTCTTAGGTGTGTACGATCGAGGAATAAAAAATTCCGTTCGTCAACACTGAACGAGCGGGACTTTTTTTTCCCGATCGTCAACATTGTTACCGACCGGGAATGACCTTTTCACTGAAAGAGTGGGATTTTTTTTCCCAATCATTGTGTTACCGACCGGGAATGACCTTTCAAGTGTCCATGAAAATGATAGTACATATCGGTGTTGGTTCTCACAACGGTCCTTGCCAGTAGGATAACAGTCGGATTAACTAGAAATAGGCGTTTAGTCGATCTTAGCTCGGTTTGAACGTCCACGGTTGCGGCTAAAAGTGATATTGTATGATATTAGGCTCGGGCAAGGCCGGTGTTGCTAGTTCAAAATGTTCCAATGTTTAGTTGATTGATTTGATTACCATGTTACAGTATATAAGTGAAAATAATCATGTTAATTTAATAAAATATTATTTTTTATTTATTTATTTTCGTATTTTTTATGTACATATCCACAATATGTATCTTCGAATGATGATTGTTCGTAATAAAAATGTTAGTTGAATGATATGTCTTGTGATTTTTTGATGAGGCTGGTTATCTTCTAGAGGTCAGTGAGAACTAGGTTAACTTCTACCTCTAGAGGTTAGCCTGCTAATATTGAAGCTAAAAAATAGTCGAGTCAACAGGATGTTCTAAATGCTCTCACTATTGCCTAGATCACACGCGCCGAGTGCTCGGCTGAGCGAGTGATGTAATCTTTCACTGTCTCGGCCGAGTAACATTTTACTGTCTCGACCGAGTACTCGGTACGGTATGATTCAGATTTGTCTGTTGTTAAAAACTTGTAAATTATTTATCTGTGCTATGGAGCACCCTGTTGACTCGACATCAATTTGATTTTGCATGACCAATGACCCAATCTATCTATCCTATCCGTTCCATGATTTGGTTTCTATTGTTAATTACTCTATTACTTACTGATAATTAAATCAGGGTGTTCTAGTACAGTTAGCATCAAATGTCGCTGACAACATTCAGATTTTCAAAATAGCTTTCCACCATTTTTTATACCAAAATCGTACATCATGACAAACGCTACTATTGAATGAACATCATTTAAGTTCAAAATTAACTGTACACCACTATTGTCAAACACATTAATTTGAATGTGGTCATGACTTTTGATGCTGACTGAACTTATCTTACTTCTAGATAAGTGTAGTACAAAACTACACACCGTCTACGATTGAAATATGCAAGTAGGTACTTATTATAGTCTCCGAATGTGCTATCTAGAA
Source organism: Lobophora halterata (assembly GCA_932526365.1). Taxonomy (NCBI): domain Eukaryota; kingdom Metazoa; phylum Arthropoda; class Insecta; order Lepidoptera; family Geometridae; genus Lobophora; species Lobophora halterata. Next base: position 3,320,951 of record OW052028.1, on the reverse strand, counting down.
TCACTACATTCAGTCAAAGCGCCATCTAGCAGATTCATAATGTCAATTCAGTCAAAAGCGAAATTCAGAAAATAAACTTTCATGTGATGTTATGTGTATAGGGTGTTACAATTTATATTTTTGTTGGAGTTTTAGACGGACGGTGTGGATATTAACTCTGACGAAATTTTTTGAGGTGAAAGGTCTTTTTAAAATCACAACGATTTATACAGATACCATGTCACGAAATTGGACAGTCACGTAACGAATCTGTCTATCTTCGAGTATAAATATCGTCTTAGCTTAATAACTTAAAAACTATTAGTCGTAGAAACATAATTCTAGTGTCAATATTTAGCTTATAATAGTCATCGCGTGGTGGAGTACAGCGCAGAATTACCGAAACCAGCGTCTAAGCGACTCTCCGACGTATTCGTTTCACGTTAAATCGACGGCCGTGTGCCCCGACACAGCCCCACCCGATTTTGTGTTATGGATGGGACTAGCATTATATCTACTAAAGAGTTGTCAATAATAGTCATCACAGTGGCGGGGGTGGAGTACAGCGCAGAATCACCGAAACCAGCGTCTAAGCGACTCTCCGACGTATTCGTTTCACGTTAAATCGATGGCCGTGTGCCCCGACACAGCCCCACCCGCTTTTATGTGATGTTTATGTGTATAGGGTGTTACAATTTATATTTTTGTTGGAGTTTTAGACGGACGGTGTGGATATTACCTCTGACGATATTTTTTGAGGTGAAAGTTCTTTTTAAAATCACAACGATTTATACAGATACCATGTCACAAAATTGGACAGTCACGTAACGAATCTGTCTATCTTCGAGTATAAATATCGTCTTAGCTTAATAACTTAAAAACTATTAGTCGTAGAAACATAATTCTAGTGTCAATATTTAGCTTATAATAGTCATCGCAGTGGCGGGGGTGGAGTACAGCGCAGAATTACCGAAACCAGCGTCTAAGCGACTCTCCGACGTATTCGTTTCACGTTAAATCGACGGCCGTGTGCCCCGACACAGCCCCACCCGATTTTGTGTTTTGGATGGGACTAGCATTATATCTACTAAAGAGTTGTCAATAATAGTCATCACAGTGGCGGGGGTAGAGTACAGCGCAGAATCACCGAAACCAGCGTCTAAGCGACTCTCCGACGTATTCGTTTCACGTTAAATCGACAGCCGTGTGCCCCGACACAGCCCCACCCGCTTTTGTGTTATGGATGGGACTAGCATTATATCTGCGTAAGATAAAGAGTTGTCAATAATAGTCATCGCAGTGGCGGGGGTGGAGTACAGCGCAGAATCACCGAAACCAGCGTCTAAGCGACTCCGACGTATTCGTTTCACGTTAAATCGATGGCCGTGTGCCCCGACACAGCCCCACCCGCTTTTGTGTTATGGATGGGACTAGCATTATATCTGCGTAAGATAAAGAGTTGTCAATAATAGTCATCGCAGTGGCGGGGGTGGAGTACAGCGCAGAATCACCGAAACCAGCGTCTAAGCGACTCTCCGACGTATTCGTTTCACGTTAAATCGACGGCCGTGTGCCCCGACACAGCCCCACCCGATTTTATTATGGATACGACTAGCATTATTTCTGCGTAAGATAAAAGGTACCTAGCCGATGTGCTTTTTCCTTGTCTGATGTCCTGAGTCCGATGACGCAGTAACAGCCATCTGCGGCTAACTGCATTAAACGTTTTTCCTTGACTACGTAGGTATCTTTCGCCAACGCCACCCAAATTTCAAGAACATTATGAAAGAGTACTGATATAAAACATCTAAAATGTGGACAAGATATAGATTTTTAGGCAACTATGACCAAATATACCGAATTTCAGCCTAATCAGTTCAGTTATTTTGGTGTGATTTAGCAACAAACATCTATCCGTATACATCTATCGCCCGTCTGCGTCGACCTATCATTCAATTTTTTTTCAACTTTTCAAGTGTTTGTATGTACCTCTATCTATGTATGTGAGTCTGTTACTTTGGCACGTCCTGTAGGCTGTAGGCATAACAGTTCGAAGGATTTCGAGAAAGTTCTCATTGGATTTGTCCAGGTAACGCCAGTAACGTAGGATACTTACATAATATGTCAATTAATCCAATATCGTGGATGCAAGATGGCCATTTTGTATCTTTCATGGATTGAGGGTGTGGGCAAAGAGCTTCTATACTATGTATCTAGAGAGCTAACACGCCATTTTGTTTTATTTAAGGATTAAGAATTCTGAACCTTATGACTTGAAAATGAAGTTATTTTTTAATTAAATCTAAATATAAGGATTTTAATGCTTGATAGAGACCCCCTCGTTAAGGAGTGTGTCTCGTTCACACAGTTGCCAGCATACAATTAAAATTAACATGGCCATAATTTTTGAAATAAGTGGGACAATTTATGAAATTAGACGATTTGCTCTAAATGTTATTCAGATTCATTTAAAAGGTTTAGTAGTCGCTGTCATGTAGGTTAGGTACCTAACTGCCGAGAAAAATAATTACAACCATTGAATCAGATATACCTTACTAGAATGCGGCGCACGCCCTCTTTTTTGTTGATATTTTAATGCACCTATGTATAATATAATTTTAAAACAATAATGCAAAGTAACGTATGTATATAACATTGATAGCTTATTGAGCAGATTGAATTTTCCCTTGGTTGCTTGTTTATGTCTCAATGAAATATTCAAAGTTCAAAAATTATGGTTGCCCTACAGAACGAGACACACTCCTTACTGGTTCTAGCTCTTTCGGCTCGCAGTTTTCGTGTGAGTCGGCATTCTAGATACATAGTATACAAGTTCTTTGGGTGTGGGTCTCTGGAATTAATGAAGTTGCTGGTGTCAAAATTATGAATGAATAAAATTACAAATAACAAAAAAAAACCTATTTAAACATGGTGGTTGATAATGCATAAATCTTTAAAGTTTGTTTTTGTTTGATAAAGAGAAAAACGCATTTTATTTTTTATTCCCTAGATGTCAACAGTTTTACCTTAGTTTTCCTTTTCACTTTGACACAGCGACGTTTGGGGTTTCTTAAATCTGTTCATATTTGATACATCAACGGACGCTCCACTTATGATTTCTCCTTGAGCTAATGCCTAGATCACACGTACCGAGCAAATGGGCGAGACAGTAAAATGTTTCTCGGCCGAGACAGACAAGCTACTTGCTTACATCACACGCTCAGCTGAGCACTGTCGGCCGTTTGCTCGGTACGTGTGATTAAGGCATTAGGATCAACTGAGTCTCGAGGAGTATTTGCGACCACCACCTCCAAGTTCTGCACCGACGCCGGCGGCTCGACTCCAGGCTGGGCACACGCAATATAATACCGTTTTTGCCTTATGGGCATACGGGTGTAATAAATATAAGATGATAGTAGAAAAATGTTAGTAGAGTCACGGAGGAAAACCTAGTATAGTAAATTTCTCTGTTAACTCTTAACTTCTAAACGGCTGGATGGATTTTGACAATTAAGGTATCGTTAGATTCGTCTCAAATAAATCTCTCTAAAATAAATTACCAATATGGCGGATTTTGGAGCATCATTTATAAATATTTGTTCACCAAACCAAACATCGATTAGGGTATCAGAATGTAGGAAATGAGTGAGAGAGTATCAAATGAAATTTAAGAAATTTATTTTTATTACCTATTAAGTTATCGAAAATTATGCATTTTAGTTACTATTTTTCTTTTATTTAATGTATTGTTATTACTTTGTCGCTAATTTTATTCTTTATGTAATTGATTTAACCACTGAACAGTTTTAATTTAATAAATAAATACTAAATGGTGTCCCATAAGCGTTCTTTGGGCGCCTTAACACTACGTTTGGTTCATCCCACTGGGCCAGTTCTACTTACCAAAATTGGACCACTAGGTGATCTCCAGCTTCATAATTTCGTTAAAAAGAGGTTCTTGAAGTCCATGAAATATAACAAATTCAGAAACAGTATTAATATCAAATGCTTCTGTCTCAGCTGGAGAGTCATTTGGCATCTCGGTATCATTAAATATCTCAATAACATTCGGTATCTCAGTCACATTCCGCATCTCAGTAACATTCTGTGTTGCGGCTGCACCAGTCATCTGTTGCATTTCCAGATCAAAAAGTATATTATTTATGCGCTGTTGAGCTAATAGCCGATTTAATGGATTAATATTTCGAATTTTATGAGCTATTAATTGTCCATAAACAGTAAACTCATCTTTTTGACTTAATTCCTCAGTAGCTTTTTTCATAAATTTGTACGCTTCTTAATAATTCTTGTAATCTTTGTACTTTTAACATTTCTCTTCTTTCTTATTGATGGTAAAGTAAAATCATGCTCATCTTCAGACATACACGTAGACTGCGAAGTCGCAGAGCTTTCTCCATTGAATACTTCAGCTTGCGTGTCCTGAAATGTAATGTAAATGTTACTTAATTCAATTTTTTCTTCAGTTACCAACAAACGAGCAGCAATGGAAATCTATTGCGAATGAATTTGACAAGCGATGGAACTTTCCACATTGTATTGGCGCCATGGATGGAAAACATGTGGTCATCCAAAGACCAGAAAATACTGTGGGCGAATTTTATAACTACAAAGGAACACATAGCATAGTATTGTTTGCAACCGTAGATGCAAACTATTGTTTTACATATGTTAACGTTGGTTGTCAGGGCCGTATATCGGACGGTGGTGTTTTTAAATCCACTGCGATTTATAAGAAAATTGAAAAATATGAATTGAATTTACCTGACAATGAACCACTACGTGGTAGAACGATGTCAGTTCCTTATGTCTTAGTTGCTGACGATGCATTTGCTCTATCTACCTTTACTATGAAACCGTATTCAACAGATTTAAATGTGGGGTCTCCTAAAAGAGTATAATTATAGGTTATCAAGGGCAAGACGTATGGTTGAAAATGCATTTGGGCTGCTTGCATCTGTATTTAGAATATTTCGTAAACCAATTGAATTAAAAGTCGACAGTACTGTAATTGATATTGTTTTGAGTTGTGTTTACATTCACAATTTTCTACGATTGCAAACAGATTCATTCCGTCATTACTGCCCTCCAGGTTGTTTTGATAATGAGGATGTACGCACTGGAGAAATTATTCCCGGGTCGTGGAAAGCAATAACTGCAGATAACAGTTTTGAGGTTATAAAAATAACCTCAAAATGTTAGACTGGACTTTTTTAACTTCGGTATTCTTGGGCCTAGGACGTTAGTTTTTTTTAGGGCTTGGGCAGTGACTGGCGTTACTAACGCAAATTAAAAATCTGTGGCCATAAGATGCAGTGGTCTTTGTGTTATTTGTAAAAATACTTGGCCACAGGGTTCTGGATCCAGAACCGTGGGCCAGGTATTTTCGCTGATATCTCAGGGACGGGACTGTCACAAATCCTGGGAGTCGGTCTGACTCCCAGGATTTCCCGTCCCTGAGATATCAGCGAAATTGTTCGTTACTTATCAGTCACTAACTAATGGCATAGGAATGGGCTTGATCTGTGGTTGGCCACAGGGTTAAGGAGTCAATGATTTTATGTGTCTGATTCTAGTGGCGCCCCCTACCTACAGCCTAAACAGCTTGCTGGATTTTGACAAATGATGTGTTGGATTCGTCTAGGTCACACATGAGCACAGATCTCGGATACTTTTGACTGTCGTACATTCTATCTTTATGCACACGAGTGACAAAGTGACAAGCAAAATTGCTTTGCCCTATGCTTACAGGGTGTAGGTGTATTGTTTATATGTATGTAGATTGGTATACTTATATTAAGGAATCCACCACTTAAGTACCTACTTACTCTACATATGGCAATAAATAAATGAATACTGAATACAAAGTCTCTCTTAAAAAAATCCAATTTGCTGGCTGTAGGCATCCATAAATTTCAATAAATCCATTATGGCGGCTGTAACTACCAACCAATGCCAACCCCAACTAAGCTTACGGGTTTGGGTGGGGATGGGGGGGTCATAATCACTACGACCGACCCCCTGGATCAGCCTCTGGTCTGAGTGAGCACGGAGAGGCACTACCTTTCACATTGTAACGGTCCGTAGGAACTACGCACTGTTATGACAGTGCTCGACAGTGCCGAGACAGTGCTCTCGGTCGGTACGTATAAACATAGCGCCGAGTGCTCGGCTGAGCGAGTGATGTAAGCTTTCACTGACTCTGTCGAGTATTCGGTACGTGTGATCTAGGCATTACTCATCTAAACTTTAAGATAAAAACTATTTATAATAAAACCAAACTATTTGAACGTCAATTAATCTGTATCTTTCAAATTTAGAAGGTTTTGTATTGGGATCTGTCAGTCACGGGGGATTGGAAAAAAAGAAGTCTGTAAGAAAATTTCTGAGTTTTTGGCGGGAACGTGAAAAATGGCACATTGGCGGCATTAAATTAATTGACAAAACTTGTATAACTTTGAGTGTTTAAGTGTAAAAACGGTGGTATTTTATCCATTAAGTGCTCGTGAACGTGTATGAGTGTTGGTGAATAGTGTAATGCTGTAAAACGTGACTTTTCGTGTTGCCTCCAAAACTCCATAGAAGCCTCTAGTAAAGTCGCAACCACCACTACTTTACAGTGGCATGACTTGACTTATCGACTCTGACTTATGACAAATAATCTCTCCAATTACTTGACACTGGCTATATACCTTTGATGTGAAGCCAAAACTAAAGAACTTAGGTTCTTTAAAAAAAAATAAAAAAAAAATTCTATTTTCTTTTTCTTGGGAGAAATTTAATACCTACTCAACAAAACCGAACGCTAGATTCTTTCCCACTAAATTATCGTAAGTAGTTAAAATATTTATGATTTCAATATCTAAGTGAAATGTGCATTGTATGTGTTTTCTGGTAGAACTGGATTGGGATTTCAATATCTAAAAAGTGAAATGTGCATTGTATGTGTTTTCTGGTAGAACTGGATTGGGATTTCAATATCTAAAAAGTGAAATGTGCATTGTATGTGTTTTCTGGTAGAACTGGATTGGATGGGGTAAGTTTTTGAACACATTCTTTCCTTCGGAATAATTTACAGAAGGCTAAGCCCATAGTTAGAAAGCACCAGAAGAAGGCATAGCGTCGTAGACGATGCCACGCTTAAACAACAGACAGTCGGGAGACGATGCAAAGCTCCACTAGAGATGGGCAATGTTGGACTACTATTGGGAATTTCCGTAACTTTTGATTTGTGTGAACGAGTATGTTAGAAGTGTTCTTTGGTGTAGGGCCTGTACTTGAATTCAATGTAGGTAGGTAGGCTAGGCACTCTATTTGTTTATCTTAGGTAGGTACCTAGGTACTTATCTGAGATAACTTTAAGGTCTAAGTATTGAAAAAAAAATTGTGTTCACTATGTAATTTGTGATATGATAATATAGTTAAGATGTAGTTATTGTATTCATGTAATAGGGTATTCATAAATTAAATATTTTATTATAGTTAAGCACTTAAATAAGCGTTAAGTTTTCTAAATCGTAAATCTATTTCGGAAGTTCCGTAAAGTCTGGGCTCCGGACTCATTATCTCAACTCTAGAAGCTCTTGAGTTTTCAACCGAATTAATCAATTGGTGTCATGGCGTCTACGCGTCTGGCAGAAACAATGTCATGAAAAAAAAACAAATAATGCCGTAAATGCTGCAAAAATCCGACCAGAATACAAAATAAATAATACGGACATATTTTCCACAAGTACCTACATACGACAAAGTGTTGCCATAAATTAACGTTCTGTGAAAAATACATATGATAGGTTAGGTATCCCTTAGGGTACTCAATTTAGTTTAGATACCCATTTGTACAATTTGTTTATTTTTTTTAATTTGTTTTTCTTTTATACTCTGTATAGTATGTAAATAGTAGTAAATCTTATTTTGTACCCTTTAAAACTACCTGCATTGTATTTCGTGTATTATGTATCTTTTCTTTTTTGTGTAAATTGCTTATTTAACGTATTGGAGGAATCTGTAATGTTAGTATAAGTTTGTGAAATAAAGAATTGAATTGAATAAATTAACGAAGAAAAAAAGCTAAGTTACGCGAAATATCAAGAAATATATTTTTTAAGATAATTACCTACATAATACCTTGTGATGATACCAACTTGTGCTGCTGGTGTTCAGTAGGTACTGACAAAGATTTTTTTTATGTTATTAAGTGGCGAGGCGCTTTGATTCCCATAGGCCCGTGCAACACTGCTAATAGCGCTCGGCCACCTTGAGACATCTTGATGGTCAGTCTCGCTCGAAAGCCCAGTAATTTCACAAGCTATAGTATTCTTCCTACTGGAACACAGTAATCTTCTTATCGTGTAACTAGTTCCTTCAAACCAGTGTGGTGAAAGGATTTCAAGTGCGCCTCGAAGAGACTCCTTTCGTGCACTCGACACATGTTTTCGATCTTTTGGTTCTACGACATGCCGGTTTCCTCACGATGTTTTCCTTCACCGTTGCCGTTCATCAGGGGTCGACTACTTTATTATATGTCGTGTCATTGTTTACGCAACAAAAGTTGTATAGCATCGCCGATCAGTGTGTACGCGGCATGTGTGCACACGTCTGCAGCGATGCGAGAGAACCGCGCGGCACCAGCTAGTCACAGGCACCATGCCTATGGCTGTCCTAGATACCGCGCTACATTATAACATCATCATCCCTGTCCTTATCCTTCAATTAAGAGTTAGGCCATCGCGGAATCACTGTGACCTCGCTATACAGGTTTATATTCCTAGCGCGGGGAACAAAGACTTAACTTTGGTACCAGTTTACCTATATTGTTTTAATATTAAGGGTAATCCTCAAGGCAAATTTCCATAGAAAGTGTTTCGAACAAACACTCAAAAAGTACGCCGTATTATAGTAATTTCTTCACACTATTCGTTTCGTCTATGTTTTCCGATTGTGTGAACAAAAATTAGTAAGGTTTCATACTTTAATTTTGATTTTATACATGTTTTTAAATTATGTTAATTTTAAAACACGTATAAAATCTATCTTCTTGGTCAGTCTTAAAATAATATGATACTCATCATCATCAGCCCGGAATCACCAACCGCTAGGTATGGGCCTCCCTACTTTTGTGCCTCCCCTTTCGGTCTTGAGCGTCTCTCGTCCAGGTGTTTCCTAGTGTTTTTACAATGTCATCGAACCAACGCGCTTTCGGTCGACCCGGTTTTTTTAATCAATATAATGTTTGTCCTACAGCCGCGGACGGCCAGACCCAGGTGGAGATCAAGGTGCACCAAGGCGAGCGCGAGATGGCCACCGACAACAAGCTGCTCGGCCAGTTCTCGCTCGTGGGCATCCCGCCCGCGCCGCGCGGCGTGCCGCAGATCGAGGTGAGCGCTGCGACATACCACCTACTGGTTTGAAATGGGATCTACTGGTTTGTAATAGGACCTACTTGTTTGAAAAAAAAGGACCGACTGGTTTGATAAGGGATCTACTGGTTTGAAAAAAGACCTACAGGTTTGAAATGGGTCCTACTGGTTTGAAATTGGTCCTACTGGTTTGTGATGGGACCTACTTGTTTGAAAAAGAACCTACTCGTTTTAAATGGGACCAACTGGTTTGAAAAGGGACCTACTGGGACTTACTGGTTTGAAATGGGAGCTACTGGTTTTAAGTGAGCCCGACTGGTTTTAAATAAGACCGACTTCCTAAGGTTTGAGGAAAGACCTACTTTTTTTAAATGGGACAAACTGGTGTGAAAAAAGACCTAGTAGTTTGAATTAAGTACTACTGAAAAAATGACTACTAGTTTTAAAAAGGACCTACTGGTTTGAAGTGGGACCTATTACATAGTTTAAAAAAAGACCTACTGGTTTCTAATGGCACCGACTGGTTTGATTTGATATACGACCTACTAATTTGCAATGGGACCTACTAGTTTGAAAAAGGACCTACTGGTTTCAAATGGGACCTGTTCTGTTGTAACGTTTCTATCCTTGTCGCAGGTGACATTCGACATTGACGCTAACGGCATCGTGCACGTGTCGGCGCGCGACAAGGGCACCGGCAAGGAACAACAGAGTGAGTAATCTATCCCCTGCTGCAGCCTCTTAGACCTCTTACACACGAGCGGCATGTTGCCAACGGCAGAAGCAACTGCAGTCAGTCAACGACAGCAGTCGAACTATAATAGCGACACTTGCAGTTGTAGCCATAGATGAATAACGATGTTCCAGAACAAGATGGTCACTATCAAACCAAAAGGAGATCGTAAGACAGGACCAAAAAATTTCAGAAACCTTGTCAATAATAATGAAATGCCGCCGATGCGTGTCGACGGCTGCAGTTACCTATGCCTTTGGTAACTTGTCGCTCGTGTGTAAGAGCTCTTAACGATCCGACACCACATTTTTGTACATTGAACAAACAACAAACTTAAGGCCCGCGCGCCGCTATTTCGCTCGCACATTCGTATTTCGTACATATTTGCAGATATACATTAACTGATAGATTGGAATTAAACGGTGGGGTGAATTTATTTTTCCTTCCTCGCTGTCGGGTAAAACACCCTTTTTTATTGCGCAGTCGTGATCCTGTCGTCAGGAGGTCTGTCGAAGGATGAGACCGAGAACATGGTCAAAGCGGCCGAACAGTTCGCAGCCACCGACAAACAGCGCCGCGAGAGCGTCGAGCTCTCCAACCAGGTACACAGTCATGCTTAACCATCTTATTTTCAAATGTTATGTGGATTTTATGATAAGGCTGGCCCCCTAAGCAACACCAACACTGATGTAAAATTTATTATTTTTGGAACTTCGCAGTTAACGGTGTTGACGAACGCAACTTTTCATTCGCGGTCGGTAACATTGTTGACGATTGGGAAATAAAAACCCACTCGTTTTCAGTGTTGATGAATGCAATTGTTTAATTCCCAATCGTACATACCTAGTATTAGAGTCATCATATAAAAAGATAATTTCAATGAAAGTTACAATAATACGTTATAGCTAAGTTTTATTTGACATTTGCTAAATCTGTATTTTTTTTTAAATATTATGACTCTTAGGTGTGTACGATCGAGAAAAAATTAAGTCTATTTTTTATATCATAAAAATTGGAAAACTGTTACCGTGTAATTAAAAAATTGGGGTGTATAATGATTAGAAAATACTTATTGGATTATCTGTTTCCAGTTGTTGTTGGTGTGGATACATCGAGTGATGCAGCAGTGTTGGCGGAGCGACGCGGCGGGTGTACAAGAGTTCCGAGTAGCTAAGGTAGGTAAAAGTAAGCCCCTTTCTTTCTAGTAAATGACCCAATTGGGTGATCTTGCATAAATAGGTAATGTTGCCAGTAAGACGATTGTAAAATGAGTCTTAAATAATGTTTTCTTGTCTTATTTGAGTAGTTTTAGTTTTTGGTTATTTATACGTTCCGTGTCGTTGCCACTGGGGTCTAGCGGAACACCAGCGCTGCAGCGTGCTGCCAGTACGCTGCAGCATGAAAGCTGAGCTAGGCCCCCATTGATGGAGGACTCTGTTACTCTGACCTTTTTTGTTTTTTTTTGTTAATTTATGTTTCATGTGGTTTTCATCAATAATTTTTTTCTTTTCTTTTCTTTTTTTTAGTAATTTCTCGCCTGGAGACCCAAAAAAACATATTTTAACTTAAGGGAACACCAAAAATAGTCGAAAATGGGTCACGTAGTTTGGGTTAGTTAGTTTGTGTTTAAAGGTTACCATTCTCGTTGTTTTCGCCTAGCGCCATCTATCGAGAAGTATTGCTTTATCTTTATCTCACTTGTAGATGGCGTGATTATCAATTTATGTGTTTACAAAATTAAATAACCATAGACCAGTACCACACTGATATAATAATATTTGGACATTTCACACAACGCCATCTAGCCCTAATCTAAGCACAGCTTGTATTATCGGAACCACATAACTGATACACTACTTACCTATATACTTTTTTTTTTAAATCCATAAATAGAATATATAGAAAACACCCAGATCCCAGACTCAGAACAATCACATAAATGTTGTCCTGAAGCGGGAATTGAACCCGCAACACTCGGCGTAGCAGTCCAACGCACTTGCCACTCGACCAATCAAACACAGTGATGTTTACACATTACATTGTAATTTACAACAACTTGTTCAGAATACAAATAGGGTTTGGTTCGTTAGATGTTTTCAAGGCATGCGTACTAATTACCAAGTAGCAGCTCGATACGGATTACTCAATAGCTGTTAATGCGCTGTACTAATCTTATTAACTAAATGTGTTTAAATGAGCCAATTTACTGTTAAAATAAAAACTTCTCACCTTAATAAAGATCCTCTGATCAAAATAACCATCAATTGTCTTCGATTTGTAAAAAAAAATTGCCTCTGAAACCGAGGACGATGAAATTCTTGAAATGTCACTTATTGACTTGAAATGCTTTTCCTCCAGCTCTCAAACAATCGTCTTGTGATATGGCCGGTGCTGGAATAATTAAAAGATTATATTAAACATTTTTTTTACAAAATTAAGTACATTTTTATCTAAATGCCTAATTTGTAAAATTTACAATTTAGTGTGTTCTTTGCTTTGTTGTGATTTGTGTTTAAGTGCCAATTCTGTATTGTTTCAGGTATGTTATTGAGATAAGTAATTGATAACTTCCTCCCCACATGAGAATCAATCTGGTAAGGTTTTTTTTTTGCTTGTTCCACTATTATACAGGCCTGTCAATTTCACTATTCTTTGTCAAATTTAGATCTTTGTCAAAATACATTTTCAGTCATTATTCAGACACTAGACAAGCGCACGTGTGAATGAGTTGTACATTTTCTCATCTCATGCTCGTAAAGTTACCTAGACAGAGGGAGTAATACTGCATTTTAGGCCCTAGGGCAAAAATGAAAATTCTTTAAAATCGTGGTAACATTTAAATTTGTTTCATTTATTTTCAATTTGAAAATCGATAAATCTTGTGAAAATACTCGACTTGAGCTGCCTTCGGCTCGGGCTGATAAAAGTATCGTATAAAATGTCTTGCTTCAGGCCCTTGATGTACAAATAACTATTTCACCTACTTACTTACATCACTCTCCCTGATCGTCGTTGTTGTGGTCCACGAAGGTTCCCAGATGTCTGATCTTCGCCTTGAAAACAAACAGTACACAAAACATTACTTCAAACAAAACTTGCACTGTAATTAATGCATGTGTGTGTACAAATTTATTTAAATTAAAGTGAAAAATCTTAATCAAGTATTATACCTCGTTCCCGACGGCCATTTTATCCTCGACTTAAATATCCGCCCTCGCCTTTGGCTTGGACTGATAAGTCTCGTATAAAATGGCTTGCTTCAGGCCACAAATTAGTGTACAAATTATTATTTGTAAGTTTTTAATACCGATGATTATCATCTATATGTAGATCATGTATTTGTTTGGGTCATGAGCATTAATTTGTCATGGAATCAGTAAAGATCAAATTGTCAAGAGCCTAGTCAAAGGATACGCGCCTCCACAAAGGTCGAAAGAGCGAGATATAGATATAGTAGTTGCTCGCTCTACACTCGCCGAAATCTGTGACGCACGCGCCGGGCGCTTGTCAGCCGAGCGAGGTCTTCTGCGAGAGAGCGAGATATACTATAGTGCTGGCTCTACACCCGCCAAAATCTGCGATGCAGATGCCGCGCTCTAGTCAGTCGAGTGACGTCTTCCTGCGAACAACCTCCGCGGTACGGACGCGTACGGACGCGTCTCCACGCGAAAGAGTGATATGTGCTATAGTTCTCGCCCTACGCCCGCCGGGGCGCCGCGTTTTGGTCAGTCGAGTGAAGTGAAGTCTTCCCGTGAACAATCACATCGCGCCGTGTTTCCGAATACCTACGCTTCTTTTTTAAAGAGTTTGGAGCTATAATTGTGCGTGTGTGTGTCTTAAAACATTCGTGAAAACAAGACTGAACAAACTGTGTTTCTTGTGAGTTTCCTAATACCAAAGTGCTAACCGGGACTGAGCTACTTAGCTGGACGGTGTTGGCGAGTGCTCCGGAGTCTACATTGCCTTGAATCCTTCGCGGAGACAGATCCAAGAGACGAGCTGGGGTAAGTGAGAAGCTGTCATTTTTACCTAGCTATGGCATTTTGATGTTTTACTCTATAGTTGATTTGTTTTATTAAGAATTAAATTTTGAAATGTATTATTTTGATTATGAAAACAAGTTTTCATCTGAAACTGTTATATACTCGTATGTGCAAACTATTTGTGTTTATCGTCGATTATAAAAACTATAAAACTTACACGTAATATATTTTTCACTTCTCATGCTCGTAAAGTTCAACTTTATGTTAGGTACGGGGAGTAAAACTAACTTTAGGCCCTAGGGCAAAAAAGTGATTGCTTATAAAATCTGTACAAGAGATTCAGTTTGTTATAGCTTTCATTATCACGAACGGACATTGAGAACTTATTTTGAAACTCCGGTCAACTTCGGTAGTTCAGAGTATTATGAGGGAACTAAACATAACTATTTTCTTAATGTCGTGGTAACATTGGATGGCTTTCTCTGTTTTTAGTTACACAATGGACGCACATTTTAGTTTAGAATTGTTTAATATCCTTGTATAATTAAAGCGAAAAATCTTTTGTATACCGCATTTTTAAGCCCATTTAATCCTAGACTTAAATATCCGCCCTCACCTTTGACTTGGGCTAAGTCTAGTATAAAATGGCCTGCTTCAGGCACTTGTACAAAAAACTATTATGTATTTAAACTTGACTATATCATGCATCTTCACGAGTCCGGTGACGCAGTAACAGCCATCTGCGGCTAACTGCATTAAACGTCCATCAGAAAAAAAAAGACATGCATCTTCATATTTCCTTTTGCTACTCTTATGCCTAGATCACACATACCGAGCAATCGGCTGTGACAGTGCTCTTGGCCAAGTACTCAGTACATATAAATGTAGCGCCGAGTGATTGGCTAAGCAAGTGATGGATGCACTTACATCTACATACACTTACTCGTCTTGCCTGTTTGCTCGGGTTTTGTGATCTAGGCATTTACATATAAAATCTTACCGAGTGACTCGAGCCATTATACTTCTGTTAGTATCAATTCATTCTTCTCATCCTTTAACCTTGTTGATGGTTGTTCATCAGAACCAAGGCTCCATAATCTTCATCTTCATTTGATGCTGACTTTGTAATTTGGTTATCTCACATTTAGTGGTTAAAATTTGTGTTCCTGAAATCAGAACACAAGTAAAGTAAACAATTTTCAGGACAATATAGTACTGATCCTGTTACCTTTTCGTATTAAATATTAAGATTTAATACGAAAAGTTATAATAATTTAAAATAATTGAATAATTTTAATATACATGAATTTAAATTTAAAATAAATGGATTTCAAATTATGTTCAAATTATTCATGTTGACGCTTTTACTCTATTTAGGTCATAAATTGACACAAACTCCTATCAATCATCAATCAAGCCAATCCCAAACATTATGTTTCATTGTAACAGAGATCAATCAGACAGAGATCATTGTAACAAAATCACTTGGTGTTGTTTCAATTTCACTTGTTCAATGAAACATTTAACACCATTATTTCTTTGTTTTAAATGTTGGGGATTCATTACACCTACTCATAAGATTATTTTGATGAAATAAAATTGGTTGATTTATCTTAAAACTGTACTTTAATGATTATGTAGCAATGGATATAAATAGTTTTAAATACTTTTATTTATTCACTTAATCTATTGTAACAGTATGGACATGGTTAGAGATTCCTCAAAAATACAAATAGGGTTTGGTTCGTTAGATGTTTTCAAGGCATGCATACTAATTACCAAGTAGCAGCTCGATACGGATTACTCAATAGCTGTTAATGCGCTGTACTAATCTTATAACTAAATGTGTTTAAATGAGCCAATTTACTGTTAAAATAAAAACTTCTCACCTTAATAAAGATCCTCTGATCAAAATAACCATCAATTGTCTTCGATTTGTAAAAAAAAAAAAAAAAAAATTGCCTCTGAAACCGAGGACGATGAAATTCTTGAAATGTCACTTATTGACTTGAAATGCTTTTCCTCCAGCTCTCAAACAATCGTCTTGTGATATGGCCGGTGCTGGAATAATTAAAAGATTATATTAAACATTTTTTTTTTTACAAAATTAAGTACATTTCTATCTAAATGCCTAATTTGTAAAATTTACAATTTAGTGTGTTCTTTGCTTTGTTGTGATTGATATTGTGTTTAAGTACCAATTCTGTATTGTTTCAGGTATGTTATTGAGATAAGTAATTGATAACTTCCTCCCCACATGAGAATCAATCTGGTAAGTTTTTTTTTTGCTTGTTCCACTATTATACAGGCCTGTCAATTTCACTATTCTTTGTCAAATTGAGATCTTTGTCAAAATACATTTTCAGTCATTATTCAGACACTAGACAAGCGCACGTGTGAATGAGTTGTACATTTTCTCGTCTCATGCTCGTAAAGTTACCTAGACAGAGGGAGTAATACTGCATTTTAGGCCCTAGGGCAAAAAAGTAAATTCTTTAAAATCGTGGTAACATTTAAATTTGTTTCATTTATTTTCAATTTGTTAGGGAATCTCGCTCTTCCATTACAATATTTATTTATTTAAATTTGTAAGTTAATGAGTAGTAAACAAATTGCCGGCTATGATTGGACAAAATGAGTGATATCTTAATATAAATAAACTCTAATCTAATTAATATTATGGTTAATTTGACCTACCGAGTTTGATAATCCATTTTATTCCTCCTTGTGCAATCCGGTAGCTTAAAATCTCATTGATATTCATTCAGAAGAAGGAAGCAGCAGCATATTTCAACCAAGCTACCTTCTTTCCATTCTTCTTCAGTCTGTAAATGTTTACTAGATTTACTAATACTTTCCTCAGGGCCTTTCGGATTACTCATAGGCGTTAGTCTTTCTTCATACAGATTCATCATATTAGATGCCTTCGCAGAGATTTTGGTCCGACCAAGGATTGATATCTTGGCCAGCTGAGTTCCAACGAGTTTACCATATCACCCGTACACCTCATTTTCTTTGGGAAGCCTAGTCACGACCATTAGGCACTTCATCTTTCCCGCTTTTCTTAATTATTAGAAAAATTAAGAAAAAATCTAAGTGTTTAAATCTGACGAGCTCAAAACTTATTCTATATTTATAATATATATATAAATACCTATCCAATCAGTCAACGTCAAATTCACCTTCAGTCTTCAATCCATTGTACCTAACGTACAAACCAATGCCAAGGGTCGAACTAACTACACGCCCTAGCCTAGGTTATATACATGTATAGCTAATAAAAAAATCAATTTTCCTAGCCGGGAATCGGACTCATTGATTTTGTAATAAAAAGTAATCACATACCTACTGTATTATTGCGCCATCTCATAGTTCAACCAGCGGACTATCAAGACTCTTTGAACGACAGCGACACCTCATTTGACAAAAGATGATAAGTTGTTTGGAAGTTATGAGGGGGTGACCTTCGAGGGGGGAACAGATGATCATACGTACCTACCCACCCATATACGGTGCTCCTGTGGGATGTGGGTGTTCCTCTGCAATGGCGCGGGGGGCTTGGTGCTCGCACGGCGGGGGCAGCAGGTTCTACTTCCTCGTCTAAGCAGGTTGTTGCGGTTGTAGTGGTAACCCAACCTTCAGTTTCTCTTTTGTTGGCGTCCAGTTCTAGGAGTTGGTGGGTTTGCGAGGGCCACCAGGAGCTCCTCCCGTCTTTGGATGGCTCCGGGCGTGGTGATTGGGTCTAGACTGGTTTGTTGGCAGAGCATCATGGATTGAGCCGCGGTTGGTGAAGGTCGTAGTGTCCTCCTTTCTGTTGCAAGCCTCTCTTTAAAAATTTAGGGCTACTATCCTGGCTTCTTCTTGTTAGAGTGGCCTGCGAGGAGGCGGCAGTGGAGTGGTCCATTGGAGCGACTGTCGTAGCAGGTTACGGCTGGGCAGATTCGGCTATGCAAAGGGCCCCTGTAGGGCGTAAGGGAGCGCTGGTCAGGTATTCTGGTGTTTGGTGCGGGTGGCGTTGCTACCAGGGAAGCATAGGACGTGCAGGCGTATTCGTATTCTGCTGACGACGGTGAGATTGGAGGCGGCGGTGGAGCTGCCCTCACTCCCTCGAAAGGGTTCGAGGTGGCCGGGTCCAATGCACTTTGTTTCATAATTCACACGTCACAGATCTCGATAAAAACACTGAAAACGTCGTGACCGCATACGTTCCGGTCAGCGTAGCCACATCACTGTAGCGTTCGCACTCAGATCGTGAATATTTATATTGACACAATATTTCTAAGTGCATCTCTTTCCCCCTATACAAGTGCCGCTATTGGTTGACTATCTCTCTTTCTCAAAGTATGCCGCTCCCATTTCTTTACCAATATTGCGATAAGGAAATTGATATAAATATCGCAACCCCAAATTACCTTATATTAATATTAACGTCGGAGTCGGAGTCGGGAGTCGGGCGGGCGGGCGTTCGTTGTTCGGTTATTAAAATGAGTGGTTTTTCGTCAGGGATCATAGTGCTCGCTCTACATATCCAGAGTTTTATCTATTGTTATTATTAATTAACCTATATAAATTTATTTTCGTTTGAGTGTGTTGATGTGATATGTGACCCCTTAGAAACATTACACGAATTTTGCGTTAATGCGTGTATGGAAAGTTTTGTTAGCCCTGAAAAGGGCTTTTTGGTGATATCGCATATAGAGCAATATTATGTGCACAAGGTGCGATTCTCCTCCTGCGCGACTGTCTGTCTGCCTGCGTGCGTGGTTGCTTGCGCGGCGACGACGACGAGGGAGGAACCGAACCGACACCCGCGAGGACCGTGGGTGTGCACACCCGACGATCCTACTTCTTGGATGCGGCTGCCTTCTTGCCGGCGGCCGCCTTCGACTTGGGCGTGGCGGCTGCCTTCTTCGGTTTGGGCGCCTTGGGCTTCTTCGTCGGTGGCTTGGCGGTTTTCTTGGCTTTGGGTGCTGGTGCGGACTTTGCCTTGGCGGGTGAGGCGGCCGCCTTCCTGGCGGCGGCGGGCTTCCTCTTGGCGGCTGCGGCCTTCTTGTCCTTGGTGGCGGGCTTCGCGGCCGCCTTCGACTTGGATGGCGATGCTGCTGCGGCGGCCTTCTTCCTCTTGCCGGCGGCGGGCGCGGCGGCGGCGGCGGCGGCGGCCTTCTTCGCCTTGGCGGGCGAGGAGGAGGCGGCGGCGGACTCCTTCTTGGCGGCGGGCTTCTTGGCGGCGCTCGGTCCCTTCTTCGATTCGAGCTTGAACGAGCCGGAGGCGCCGGTGCCCCTCGTCTGGATGAGGGTGCCCTGTTCGACGGCGTTCTTCAGGTACTTCCTGATGAACGGTGCCAACTTCTCACTGTCTACCTTGTATTCGGAGGCGATGTACTTCTTGATGGCCTTCAGGGAGGAGCCGCTGCGCTCCTTCAGCTCTTTGATCGCGTTGTTCACCATTTCGGATGTCTTCGGGTGGGTGGGTTTCGGCTTGGGTTTCTTGGCGGCGGCGGCCGCGGATGTCTTCGGCTTCTTCGCGGGAGTCGCCGGAGCGGGTGCCTCAACAGCAACAGCGGTGTCTGCCATTATAATTCACGTACACACAACACAACAAACTAACGAACGAATATGGAAAGTCGCGGTGCGAACTGAGCGAGATAGCGATATTTTTTTGGAAAAGAAACGTAGCAATACCGTATAGAGACGTACACTGTCGGGAGACTGTTTCTCGTACGAACGCTTACAAGTTTTCACTAACATCAGTCTAATAAAATATGATTTTTATCAAATTTAAACATTGCAAGGCACGTTTCGCCTGGCCGATTGTCTTCATTTTGAACGTGACCATCGTTCAGAATCACCATGACACCGATCGACTGCACCATCGCAGAAATATGAACGATATCTGTGGCCACTCCGTACGCCACAAAGGTCGGGTCGTGTTTAATTTCTGTTTTTCTCTATTTAACTGTACAATTTGAAGCGTTACTAGAGACAAATAAACGGCAAACATATCAAATTCACCATACAACACAACATAATACACATTCCAATAGGTTTTGACATATTTAACGGCATATGTTTGAAAGCACGTAAAACACCATCATCAGATTATGTCTGAAACGCGTCTCGGTAACCACTTCAAATAGCTAAATTCTTATAATATTAATTTAGAACAGACATTTATCAAACATTGTGAATTATAAAAGTATATGTACAAACAATAAATTGTATAAACAACACTCGCAAAGCGTTCAAATATGCCTCAAATGCATGAGTGTGTAGCTAGCGGGCTAGCTCCTGCCAGTGCGCCTAGAGGTAGTTGGTTTCACACAACGTTCACATTATAATAAATTTGTTTATGTATGTATGTATGTATCTAATGCTTATTATAATAATAATATGAAGAAATATTATGCGTGTACCTAAATACTCTCATCAGAAGAAAACACGGTGCCGTTGGAGACGATAATAGCTCGTTCGTTCAGGGTTAAGGCAGTGTTGATCGTATTTACTATACAATAACGTGATATACGTTTGATCA
This sequence comes from Lobophora halterata, assembly GCA_932526365.1. Lineage (NCBI taxonomy): Eukaryota > Metazoa > Arthropoda > Insecta > Lepidoptera > Geometridae > Lobophora > Lobophora halterata. The sequence goes on along the minus strand of OW052028.1, from coordinate 3,300,347 downwards.
TTTCATGTCATTCAGAAACATATAATTATATTGAATATTATCGAAACATGTGCGGCCCTGAAAAGGGCCTTTTTTTATAATGATCAATCAGTCAATCGACCGACCGACCAACGGACACACATCCAGAAGTAGAGGTAATTAACCGCCGAAACCGTAGAGGGTGCGGCCTTGACGTTTCAGGGCATACACCACATCCATGGCAGTGACAGTCTTCCTCTTGGCGTGTTCCGTGTACGTGACAGCATCACGGATCACGTTCTCCAGGAACACCTTCAGAACGCCTCTGGTCTCCTCGTAGATCAGACCGGAGATACGCTTCACACCTCCTCTGCGAGCCAGACGACGGATGGCGGGCTTGGTGATACCCTGGATGTTGTCACGTAGAACCTTCCTGTGACGCTTGGCTCCTCCTTTTCCAAGGCCCTTTCCTCCCTTGCCGCGACCGGTCATTGTGGAAATTTGTTTTTAATAATAACTCAACACGAACGCGCACACACTTCACTCACGCTTGTCTTACTCGGAATAAAAACCATGATATCGTTTGCGCCCATATATTTATAGTTTGAGACAGGCCGCTACGAAAGAGGGGCGCGCGGGGCGGATACATTGAATTGAACGATTTATCTACACGAGAGAGAAAGAGCTCAAAGACATTTTTTTTTTTTTTTACCCGATTGCGAAGAAGGAGTTTATGGATGTTTTTCGAATGATTGATGTATGTATGTATGTAAGTATGTATAAAAGACACACATGAAAAATAAATTGTTCATTTTGTACACACGTATGCATGAAATAACGCACAAAGTAGTAGAGTAGAGCATTTTTTTACCCTTGAGTTGAATCTACTATCTATGTATGGGTTAATTATATTAAGTATACATATTTAAATTGTTTATTCTCTAATTTAATGACATTTTATTTAATGACACGCCACACCATATTTTTTGCACGCCCGGGTTGACTGGTAGAAAATGCTATTATAGCATTAAGTCCTCCCTCACTTATGTAAGTGTTAAAATAAATGTGAATGACATGGACATGATGTACTTTTAGAGACATTGTTTTTTTTTTTGTTGCATTTATGATGAACAATATTTCGGAAATATATGTGGCCCTGAAAAGGGCCTTTTTCGATGCGTTCAGCGCAACGCAGCAGAATCAATGCTTAGGCGCGTTCGCCTCTGATTCTGCGCGCCAGCTGGATGTCCTTGGGCATGATGGTGACGCGCTTAGCGTGGATAGCGCACAGGTTCGTGTCCTCGAACAAGCCGACCAGGTAAGCCTCGCTCGCCTCCTGAAGCGCCATAACGGCGGAGCTCTGGAACCGGAGGTCAGTCTTGAAGTCCTGCGCGATCTCACGCACCAGACGCTGGAAGGGCAGCTTGCGAATCAGCAGCTCGGTACTCTTCTGGTAGCGACGGATCTCACGCAGGGCGACCGTTCCGGGCCTGTAGCGATGGGGCTTCTTCACGCCGCCGGTGGCGGGTGCGCTCTTGCGTGCCGCCTTCGTGGCGAGTTGCTTGCGCGGCGCCTTTCCACCTGTGGACTTACGGGCGGTCTGCTTGGTGCGGGCCATGTCTACTGCGAATAGTCAACGACAACAAAACTCAACTCAACGGAACTTAACAACACTGTACACGGACGCGTACGTACGCACGGTGCGATAAAATAATCTGAATGAATCGAAATCCATCGAGGCTCGTAATATTTATAGAAACGTAGGGTAAGTCGGGTCTGCATCGCGTCTCGCTCGATAGCGCCGTCTCGCTCTTCCATTAACTAAATGTGTTTAAATGAGCCAATTTACTGTTAAAATAAAAACTTCTCACCTTAATAAAGATCCTCTGATCAAAATAACCATCAATTGTCTTCGATTTGTAAAAAAAAAAAAAAAAAAATTGCCTCTGAAACCGAGGACGATGAAATTCTTGAAATGTCACTTATTGACTTGAAATGCTTTTCCTCCAGCTCTCAAACAATCGTCTTGTGATATGGCCGGTGCTGGAATAATTAAAAGATTATATTAAACATTTTTTTTTTTACAAAATTAAGTACATTTCTATCTAAATGCCTAATTTGTAAAATTTACAATTTAGTGTGTTCTTTGCTTTGTTGTGATTGATATTGTGTTTAAGTACCAATTCTGTATTGTTTCAGGTATGTTATTGAGATAAGTAATTGATAACTTCCTCCCCACATGAGAATCAATCTGGTAAGTTTTTTTTTTTGCTTGTTCCACTATTATACAGGCCTGTCAATTTCACTATTCTTTGTCAAATTTAGATCTTTGTCAAAATACATTTTCAGTCATTATTCAGACACTAGACAAGCGCACGTGTGAATGAGTTGTACATTTTCTCATCTCATGCTCGTAAAGTTACCTAGACAGAGGGAGTAATACTGCATTATTGAAATTTGATTTCGGATGGCCGCATGAAGGTGCTCCAGTATATTATAATTTTATCTAGGCGTTGAAATTTTTTAATTTCAAATCAACGTTTAAAAAGGTTATATTTCACTTACCTACCAGGCCACCATGAGTCTCAAGGGGTATTTGTAATAACTACCTATACGCGTCTTAATCGTTCGTTCGATGCCTACCTACAAGCACCGAGCGATGGCATGGCTGTGTTCGTGATCATTCCAAGTTACCAGGAAAACATGAACCTCGAAAGGGTGTTTTCTGGTAAATAGTTGCCGGGACACGTCAAACAAAATCAATCATATTATAAATTGTAGTGTAGTAAGTATGTATGTTAGTGAAAACATTCGTTGCGTTGTTTACAATGATCAATTGTCTTTAGAAACATTATTTTGTTTGTATTGTACATTCGAATTATTTTGTGGCCCTGAAAAGGGCCTTTTGTTGTCCGTATATGGGACGCGTCACGTGAACGCGGCGTCACTACTTGGAGCTGGTGTACTTGGTGACGGCCTTGGTGCCCTCGCTGACCGCGTGCTTGGCCAGCTCGCCTGGCAGCAGGAGCCTCACGGAGGTCTGCACCTCCCTGCTGGTGATGGTCGAACGCTTGTTGTAGTGCGCCAGGCGGGACGCCTCGGCGGCGATGCGCTCGAAGATGTCGTTCACGAACGAGTTCATGATCGACATGGCCTTGCTGGAGATTCCGGTGTCGGGGTGGACCTGCTTCAGCACCTTGTAGATGTAAATGGCGTAGCTCTCCTTCCTCTTGTGCTTCTTCTTCTTCTTGTCGGTTTTGGAGATGTTCTTCTGGGCCTTGCCGGATTTCTTGGCGGCCTTACCACTGGTCTTGGGCGGCATGATGAACAACAAACACAGAGCAGAGCAAACTTGATTTAAACACGATTTCGAGACACGTAGCGCGTCAGTGTATTACGAACGATGCGTACGGTATAAAAATTCGACTTCTATGAGCAGTTTTATATAAGAGAGGGTCTGCGACGGATATCGTTCCGTTTCGGTTGGAGCGAGCGAGCGAGCGAGCGAGGGAGACCGCAGATATCGTCTGTTTCTTGCGTGTACAGTCGCGTGCAATAATATGTATACACATCGTAATTTTCAAAATTATGTATCTATACAAATTTGCAATAAAATGTACACACCAATACACCAAAATTATGTCGCCATCAACTTGTGTCATAATATTGTAAGCAGGTCTATGTCAGATATAAGTAACAACCATTACTCTCATAAATATGTAACCATACTGAATTTCAAAAATATGTAAACACGTTCAGTTGCATTAAAATGTAGTCATTCATTCCTTTAAAAAGTTTCATGTTCATTTTCAGTTGATGGCGACATAATTCTGGTGCTTTGGTGTGTACATTTTATTGCAAATTAGTATGGAGACATAATTTTGAAAATTACGATGTGTATGTATACATATTATTGCAGGCGACTGTACCGCGATGTTGACGTAATTTTTTTTTTTTTTTTTTTTTTACTTTTTTCAGCCTTTTTTATAATTATTTATAATGTAATAATAATAATAATTAAAAAAAAAAAAAAAAAAAAAAAAATATACAGGAATCATGTCCAAGAAAGTAATAGAAGTGATATGAGTGTATAATTAACATCATTACATCTTTTTTTTTTTAGTCATACCTATTACTTATAAATAAAATTTGTTGTCTTAAATTTTTCACCTATCTACGCTGAGCTAAGATTTGCATTTGAATGATCATACCATTGGATAACATTTTGTTGCCATTGTGGCTATGTTCGATTAATATTGTGGCCCTGAAAAGGGCCTTTTTGATGTTCACCATATGGAAAACGCGAGAGAGAGAGAGGCGAGCTTTACGCCTTCTTCTCAGTCTTCTTGGGTAGAAGCACCGCCTGAATGTTGGGCAGCACACCACCCTGCGCGATCGTCACACCCGACAGTAGCTTGTTCAGCTCCTCGTCATTCCTGATCGCCAACTGGAGATGACGCGGTATGATCCTGGTCTTCTTGTTGTCTCTGGCGGCGTTGCCGGCCAACTCCAGCACTTCGGCCGCCAGATACTCCATCACTGCGGCTAGATAGACGGGAGCACCGGCACCGACGCGCTCGGCGTAGTTGCCGTGACGGAGTAGACGATGGATACGACCCACCGGGAACTGTAGTCCAGCACGGTTGGAACGGGACTTTGCCTTCCCCTTGACCTTGCCGCCTTTGCCACGTCCGGACATGGTGATACACAAAAACACAAACTGCACTAGTCACAACGTTAGTAAAATGCGCGCGTCGAGTTTAAGCGACACGTCAAGCACGAGTGATATTTTTTAAAAACATCCATTCATTTAATATATATACACGCGCCCCAGCCATTGGATCGTCCGATTTAGTATCGAGTGAGAGGGCGACTATAGAACGAGATGACGATACGTTTTGAATTAATAGGCACAACTTTTCTCTCGACTAATACATGCGAATAATAATAATAATAATAATAAGCACCGAGCGATGGCATGGCTGTGTTCGTGATCATTCCAAGTTACCAGGAAAACATGAACCTCGAAAGGGTGTTTTCTGGTAAATAGTTGCCGGGACCTACTTAGTCCTATGGAACGTTTTTAGTGTAAGTACTCATATTTATTATGAAGATCGATTGGTGTGCCTATGCCTACCTATTACTAATTTACGATCACTGTAACTTGAACCTATCTTCCTACACTAAATACCACCCCATTGGAGTTAAGTACCTAGGTCCTGGCAACTTTTACAAGAAAACACCCCTTTCGGTCATGTTCTCCTGGTAACTTGGACTAATGACGAACGAAAATGGTAAATTTAGTTAGGTAAAGATCAAAAAAAACAAAAGAAAGTAGTCGTCGGGCGGGCGGGCGTTCGTTGTTCGGTTATTAAAATGAGTGGTTTTTCGTCAGGGATCATAGTGCTCGCTCTACATATCCAGAGTTTTATCTATTGTTATTATTAATTAACCTATATAAATTTATTTTCGTTTGAGTGTGTTGATGTGATATGTGACCCCTTAGAAACATTACACGAATTTTGCGTTAATGCGTGTATGGAAAGTTTTGTTAGCCCTGAAAAGGGCTTTTTGGTGATATCGCATATAGAGCAATATTATGTGCACAAGGTGCGATTCTCCTCCTGCGCGACTGTCTGTCTGCCTGCGTGCGTGGTTGCTTGCGCGGCGACGACGACGAGGGAGGAACCGAACCGACACCCGCGAGGACCGTGGGTGTGCACACCCGACGATCCTACTTCTTGGATGCGGCTGCCTTCTTGCCGGCGGCCGCCTTCGACTTGGGCGTGGCGGCTGCCTTCTTCGGTTTGGGCGCCTTGGGCTTCTTCGTCGGTGGCTTGGCGGTTTTCTTGGCTTTGGGTGCTGGTGCGGACTTTGCCTTGGCGGGTGAGGCGGCCGCCTTCCTGGCGGCGGCGGGCTTCCTCTTGGCGGCTGCGGCCTTCTTGTCCTTGGTGGCGGGCTTCGCGGCCGCCTTCGACTTGGATGGCGATGCTGCTGCGGCGGCCTTCTTCCTCTTGCCGGCGGCGGGCGCGGCGGCGGCGGCGGCGGCGGCCTTCTTCGCCTTGGCGGGCGAGGAGGAGGCGGCGGCGGACTCCTTCTTGGCGGCGGGCTTCTTGGCGGCGCTCGGTCCCTTCTTCGATTCGAGCTTGAACGAGCCGGAGGCGCCGGTGCCCCTCGTCTGGATGAGGGTGCCCTGTTCGACGGCGTTCTTCAGGTACTTCCTGATGAACGGTGCCAACTTCTCACTGTCTACCTTGTATTCGGAGGCGATGTACTTCTTGATGGCCTTCAGGGAGGAGCCGCTGCGCTCCTTCAGCTCTTTGATCGCGTTGTTCACCATTTCGGATGTCTTCGGGTGGGTGGGTTTCGGCTTGGGTTTCTTGGCGGCGGCGGCCGCGGATGTCTTCGGCTTCTTCGCGGGAGTCGCCGGAGCGGGTGCCTCAACAGCAACAGCGGTGTCTGCCATTATAATTCACGTACACACAACACAACAAACTAACGAACGAATATGGAAAGTCGCGGTGCGAACTGAGCGAGATAGCGATATTTTTTTGGAAAAGAAACGTAGCAATACCGTATAGAGACGTACACTGTCGGGAGACTGTTTCTCGTACGAACGCTTACAAGTTTTCACTAACATCAGTCTAATAAAATATGATTTTTATCAAATTTAAACATTGCAAGGCACGTTTCGCCTGGCCGATTGTCTTCATTTTGAACGTGACCATCGTTCAGAATCACCATGACACCGATCGACTGCACCATCGCAGAAATATGAACGATATCTGTGGCCACTCCGTACGCCACAAAGGTCGGGTCGTGTTTAATTTCTGTTTTTCTCTATTTAACTGTACAATTTGAAGCGTTACTAGAGACAAATAAACGGCAAACATATCAAATTCACCATACAACACAACATAATACACATTCCAATAGGTTTTGACATATTTAACGGCATATGTTTGAAAGCACGTAAAACACCATCATCAGATTATGTCTGAAACGCGTCTCGGTAACCACTTCAAATAGCTAAATTCTTATAATATTAATTTAGAACAGACATTTATCAAACATTGTGAATTATAAAAGTATATGTACAAACAATAAATTGTATAAACAACACTCGCAAAGCGTTCAAATATGCCTCAAATGCATGAGTGTGTAGCTAGCGGGCTAGCTCCTGCCAGTGCGCCTAGAGGTAGTTGGTTTCACACAACGTTCACATTATAATAAATTTGTTTATGTATGTATGTATGTATCTAATGCTTATTATAATAATAATATGAAGAAATATTATGCGTGTACCTAAATACTCTCATCAGAAGAAAACACGGTGCCGTTGGAGACGATAATAGCTCGTTCGTTCAGGGTTAAGGCAGTGTTGATCGTATTTACTATACAATAACGTGATATACGTTTGATCATTTCATGTCATTCAGAAACATATAATTATATTGAATATTATCGAAACATGTGCGGCCCTGAAAAGGGCCTTTTTTTATAATGATCAATCAGTCAATCGACCGACCGACCAACGGACACACATCCAGAAGTAGAGGTAATTAACCGCCGAAACCGTAGAGGGTGCGGCCTTGACGTTTCAGGGCATACACCACATCCATGGCAGTGACAGTCTTCCTCTTGGCGTGTTCCGTGTACGTGACAGCATCACGGATCACGTTCTCCAGGAACACCTTCAGAACGCCTCTGGTCTCCTCGTAGATCAGACCGGAGATACGCTTCACACCTCCTCTGCGAGCCAGACGACGGATGGCGGGCTTGGTGATACCCTGGATGTTGTCACGTAGAACCTTCCTGTGACGCTTGGCTCCTCCTTTTCCAAGGCCCTTTCCTCCCTTGCCGCGACCGGTCATTGTGGAAATTTGTTTTTAATAATAACTCAACACGAACGCGCACACACTTCACTCACGCTTGTCTTACTCGGAATAAAAACCATGATATCGTTTGCGCCCATATATTTATAGTTTGAGACAGGCCGCTACGAAAGAGGGGCGCGCGGGGCGGATACATTGAATTGAACGATTTATCTACACGAGAGAGAAAGAGCTCAAAGACATTTTTTTTTTTTTTTACCCGATTGCGAAGAAGGAGTTTATGGATGTTTTTCGAATGATTGATGTATGTATGTATGTAAGTATGTATAAAAGACACACATGAAAAATAAATTGTTCATTTTGTACACACGTATGCATGAAATAACGCACAAAGTAGTAGAGTAGAGCATTTTTTTACCCTTGAGTTGAATCTACTATCTATGTATGGGTTAATTATATTAAGTATACATATTTAAATTGTTTATTCTCTAATTTAATGACATTTTATTTAATGACACGCCACACCATATTTTTTGCACGCCCGGGTTGACTGGTAGAAAATGCTATTATAGCATTAAGTCCTCCCTCACTTATGTAAGTGTTAAAATAAATGTGAATGACATGGACATGATGTACTTTTAGAGACATTGTTTTTTTTTTTGTTGCATTTATGATGAACAATATTTCGGAAATATATGTGGCCCTGAAAAGGGCCTTTTTCGATGCGTTCAGCGCAACGCAGCAGAATCAATGCTTAGGCGCGTTCGCCTCTGATTCTGCGCGCCAGCTGGATGTCCTTGGGCATGATGGTGACGCGCTTAGCGTGGATAGCGCACAGGTTCGTGTCCTCGAACAAGCCGACCAGGTAAGCCTCGCTCGCCTCCTGAAGCGCCATAACGGCGGAGCTCTGGAACCGGAGGTCAGTCTTGAAGTCCTGCGCGATCTCACGCACCAGACGCTGGAAGGGCAGCTTGCGAATCAGCAGCTCGGTACTCTTCTGGTAGCGACGGATCTCACGCAGGGCGACCGTTCCGGGCCTGTAGCGATGGGGCTTCTTCACGCCGCCGGTGGCGGGTGCGCTCTTGCGTGCCGCCTTCGTGGCGAGTTGCTTGCGCGGCGCCTTTCCACCTGTGGACTTACGGGCGGTCTGCTTGGTGCGGGCCATGTCTACTGCGAATAGTCAACGACAACAAAACTCAACTCAACGGAACTTAACAACACTGTACACGGACGCGTACGTACGCACGGTGCGATAAAATAATCTGAATGAATCGAAATCCATCGAGGCTCGTAATATTTATAGAAACGTAGGGTAAGTCGGGTCTGCATCGCGTCTCGCTCGATAGCGCCGTCTCGCTCTTCCATTAACTAAATGTGTTTAAATGAGCCAATTTACTGTTAAAATAAAAACTTCTCACCTTAATAAAGATCCTCTGATCAAAATAACCATCAATTGTCTTCGATTTGTAAAAAAAAAAAAAAAAAAATTGCCTCTGAAACCGAGGACGATGAAATTCTTGAAATGTCACTTATTGACTTGAAATGCTTTTCCTCCAGCTCTCAAACAATCGTCTTGTGATATGGCCGGTGCTGGAATAATTAAAAGATTATATTAAACATTTTTTTTTTTACAAAATTAAGTACATTTCTATCTAAATGCCTAATTTGTAAAATTTACAATTTAGTGTGTTCTTTGCTTTGTTGTGATTGATATTGTGTTTAAGTACCAATTCTGTATTGTTTCAGGTATGTTATTGAGATAAGTAATTGATAACTTCCTCCCCACATGAGAATCAATCTGGTAAGTTTTTTTTTTTGCTTGTTCCACTATTATACAGGCCTGTCAATTTCACTATTCTTTGTCAAATTTAGATCTTTGTCAAAATACATTTTCAGTCATTATTCAGACACTAGACAAGCGCACGTGTGAATGAGTTGTACATTTTCTCATCTCATGCTCGTAAAGTTACCTAGACAGAGGGAGTAATACTGCATTATTGAAATTTGATTTCGGATGGCCGCATGAAGGTGCTCCAGTATATTATAATTTTATCTAGGCGTTGAAATTTTTTAATTTCAAATCAACGTTTAAAAAGGTTATATTTCACTTACCTACCAGGCCACCATGAGTCTCAAGGGGTATTTGTAATAACTACCTATACGCGTCTTAATCGTTCGTTCGATGCCTACCTACAAGCACCGAGCGATGGCATGGCTGTGTTCGTGATCATTCCAAGTTACCAGGAAAACATGAACCTCGAAAGGGTGTTTTCTGGTAAATAGTTGCCGGGACACGTCAAACAAAATCAATCATATTATAAATTGTAGTGTAGTAAGTATGTATGTTAGTGAAAACATTCGTTGCGTTGTTTACAATGATCAATTGTCTTTAGAAACATTATTTTGTTTGTATTGTACATTCGAATTATTTTGTGGCCCTGAAAAGGGCCTTTTGTTGTCCGTATATGGGACGCGTCACGTGAACGCGGCGTCACTACTTGGAGCTGGTGTACTTGGTGACGGCCTTGGTGCCCTCGCTGACCGCGTGCTTGGCCAGCTCGCCTGGCAGCAGGAGCCTCACGGAGGTCTGCACCTCCCTGCTGGTGATGGTCGAACGCTTGTTGTAGTGCGCCAGGCGGGACGCCTCGGCGGCGATGCGCTCGAAGATGTCGTTCACGAACGAGTTCATGATCGACATGGCCTTGCTGGAGATTCCGGTGTCGGGGTGGACCTGCTTCAGCACCTTGTAGATGTAAATGGCGTAGCTCTCCTTCCTCTTGTGCTTCTTCTTCTTCTTGTCGGTTTTGGAGATGTTCTTCTGGGCCTTGCCGGATTTCTTGGCGGCCTTACCACTGGTCTTGGGCGGCATGATGAACAACAAACACAGAGCAGAGCAAACTTGATTTAAACACGATTTCGAGACACGTAGCGCGTCAGTGTATTACGAACGATGCGTACGGTATAAAAATTCGACTTCTATGAGCAGTTTTATATAAGAGAGGGTCTGCGACGGATATCGTTCCGTTTCGGTTGGAGCGAGCGAGCGAGCGAGCGAGGGAGACCGCAGATATCGTCTGTTTCTTGCGTGTACAGTCGCGTGCAATAATATGTATACACATCGTAATTTTCAAAATTATGTATCTATACAAATTTGCAATAAAATGTACACACCAATACACCAAAATTATGTCGCCATCAACTTGTGTCATAATATTGTAAGCAGGTCTATGTCAGATATAAGTAACAACCATTACTCTCATAAATATGTAACCATACTGAATTTCAAAAATATGTAAACACGTTCAGTTGCATTAAAATGTAGTCATTCATTCCTTTAAAAAGTTTCATGTTCATTTTCAGTTGATGGCGACATAATTCTGGTGCTTTGGTGTGTACATTTTATTGCAAATTAGTATGGAGACATAATTTTGAAAATTACGATGTGTATGTATACATATTATTGCAGGCGACTGTACCGCGATGTTGACGTAATTTTTTTTTTTTTTTTTTTTTTACTTTTTTCAGCCTTTTTTATAATTATTTATAATGTAATAATAATAATAATTAAAAAAAAAAAAAAAAAAAAAAAAATATACAGGAATCATGTCCAAGAAAGTAATAGAAGTGATATGAGTGTATAATTAACATCATTACATCTTTTTTTTTTTAGTCATACCTATTACTTATAAATAAAATTTGTTGTCTTAAATTTTTCACCTATCTACGCTGAGCTAAGATTTGCATTTGAATGATCATACCATTGGATAACATTTTGTTGCCATTGTGGCTATGTTCGATTAATATTGTGGCCCTGAAAAGGGCCTTTTTGATGTTCACCATATGGAAAACGCGAGAGAGAGAGAGGCGAGCTTTACGCCTTCTTCTCAGTCTTCTTGGGTAGAAGCACCGCCTGAATGTTGGGCAGCACACCACCCTGCGCGATCGTCACACCCGACAGTAGCTTGTTCAGCTCCTCGTCATTCCTGATCGCCAACTGGAGATGACGCGGTATGATCCTGGTCTTCTTGTTGTCTCTGGCGGCGTTGCCGGCCAACTCCAGCACTTCGGCCGCCAGATACTCCATCACTGCGGCTAGATAGACGGGAGCACCGGCACCGACGCGCTCGGCGTAGTTGCCGTGACGGAGTAGACGATGGATACGACCCACCGGGAACTGTAGTCCAGCACGGTTGGAACGGGACTTTGCCTTCCCCTTGACCTTGCCGCCTTTGCCACGTCCGGACATGGTGATACACAAAAACACAAACTGCACTAGTCACAACGTTAGTAAAATGCGCGCGTCGAGTTTAAGCGACACGTCAAGCACGAGTGATATTTTTTAAAAACATCCATTCATTTAATATATATACACGCGCCCCAGCCATTGGATCGTCCGATTTAGTATCGAGTGAGAGGGCGACTATAGAACGAGATGACGATACGTTTTGAATTAATAGGCACAACTTTTCTCTCGACTAATACATGCGAATAATAATAATAATAATAATAAGCACCGAGCGATGGCATGGCTGTGTTCGTGATCATTCCAAGTTACCAGGAAAACATGAACCTCGAAAGGGTGTTTTCTGGTAAATAGTTGCCGGGACCTACTTAGTCCTATGGAACGTTTTTAGTGTAAGTACTCATATTTATTATGAAGATCGATTGGTGTGCCTATGCCTACCTATTACTAATTTACGATCACTGTAACTTGAACCTATCTTCCTACACTAAATACCACCCCATTGGAGTTAAGTACCTAGGTCCTGGCAACTTTTACAAGAAAACACCCCTTTCGGTCATGTTCTCCTGGTAACTTGGACTAATGACGAACGAAAATGGTAAATTTAGTTAGGTAAAGATCAAAAAAAACAAAAGAAAGTAGTCGTCGGGCGGGCGGGCGTTCGTTGTTCGGTTATTAAAATGAGTGGTTTTTCGTCAGGGATCATAGTGCTCGCTCTACATATCCAGAGTTTTATCTATTGTTATTATTAATTAACCTATATAAATTTATTTTCGTTTGAGTGTGTTGATGTGATATGTGACCCCTTAGAAACATTACACGAATTTTGCGTTAATGCGTGTATGGAAAGTTTTGTTAGCCCTGAAAAGGGCTTTTTGGTGATATCGCATATAGAGCAATATTATGTGCACAAGGTGCGATTCTCCTCCTGCGCGACTGTCTGTCTGCCTGCGTGCGTGGTTGCTTGCGCGGCGACGACGACGAGGGAGGAACCGAACCGACACCCGCGAGGACCGTGGGTGTGCACACCCGACGATCCTACTTCTTGGATGCGGCTGCCTTCTTGCCGGCGGCCGCCTTCGACTTGGGCGTGGCGGCTGCCTTCTTCGGTTTGGGCGCCTTGGGCTTCTTCGTCGGTGGCTTGGCGGTTTTCTTGGCTTTGGGTGCTGGTGCGGACTTTGCCTTGGCGGGTGAGGCGGCCGCCTTCCTGGCGGCGGCGGGCTTCCTCTTGGCGGCTGCGGCCTTCTTGTCCTTGGTGGCGGGCTTCGCGGCCGCCTTCGACTTGGATGGCGATGCTGCTGCGGCGGCCTTCTTCCTCTTGCCGGCGGCGGGCGCGGCGGCGGCGGCGGCGGCGGCCTTCTTCGCCTTGGCGGGCGAGGAGGAGGCGGCGGCGGACTCCTTCTTGGCGGCGGGCTTCTTGGCGGCGCTCGGTCCCTTCTTCGATTCGAGCTTGAACGAGCCGGAGGCGCCGGTGCCCCTCGTCTGGATGAGGGTGCCCTGTTCGACGGCGTTCTTCAGGTACTTCCTGATGAACGGTGCCAACTTCTCACTGTCTACCTTGTATTCGGAGGCGATGTACTTCTTGATGGCCTTCAGGGAGGAGCCGCTGCGCTCCTTCAGCTCTTTGATCGCGTTGTTCACCATTTCGGATGTCTTCGGGTGGGTGGGTTTCGGCTTGGGTTTCTTGGCGGCGGCGGCCGCGGATGTCTTCGGCTTCTTCGCGGGAGTCGCCGGAGCGGGTGCCTCAACAGCAACAGCGGTGTCTGCCATTATAATTCACGTACACACAACACAACAAACTAACGAACGAATATGGAAAGTCGCGGTGCGAACTGAGCGAGATAGCAGTGGTGTCATACGGCGAGCTGTTGGCTCGAGCCGTGTTGGGGCTTCGAGGATAACCTCATTGCCCCGGCTTCAACTCCAGGGGCGACTACCCCTGGGTCACGTGTTCCCTGCTGTACCTTAACATTAGTAAAAACACAGGAAAAGGTACAGACAGGGCCGCATATAGCGGAGAATTAGTAAGGTCGAACCGCTGGCGGGGGGCCTCGGCGCGGCACCTGGGTGTCAGCCTAGGCTTCCCGCCGGCGTCCGATGAAAGGGGAGGCGGAGAAGCCGCCTTCTCCTTTTAAATTGTATACTACATATACATACTATACACTACTATACATACTATACATGAAAATGGAAATAACCAGAATAAGAAAAAGGAAATCAACACAATAAAAGGAAGGTGAAAAATAAAAGTGGCGGCAGTAGTGGGAGGCTTGTTTTTTTTTTTTTTTTTTTTTTTTTTTTGTAATGGTTTTATATGTTTTTGTATATTTTTTTTTTTTAAGTTTTTATGTTTTTATGTTTGATTTTTTTTTTTTTTTTTTTTGCAAGCCTCTCCTACTAAAGCGCCTTACAAAATTTATTTACATGGCTAGGGCCTTTACTGGGGTCTGCTACAACTCGCCCTCGGCCGTGGAAAAGAATTTGCTGTCGGTGGGCTAGGGTCTTGCCACGGGTAGTCGCGTCTCGCTCGGTTCCGTTGGGATTCGGGTGAGACTCGAGTACCCGTGGCAGTCATTCCCGCCCACTTACCAGCGTTAGCCGAGGTTGTGACGAGATTGGCAGAGGGTCAATCATTGGGCGCGCCCAAGTTGTTGAGCGCGAGTAACTCCCTCGGGAGCGGCCTCCAAACGGGCCGGTCGGGTTCAGGTGGTCTGGCGTGGAGCGGCGCAATACCATGGAGGTGCTCGTGGTGCCCATTGTCCGCGCGGTCGTACATGCGACGCGCCATGGACACCACGAACTCCTCCACGCTCCGGACCCGTAAGTCGCGGGCAATTATGTCATTCCTGACGTAACGGCCCGCGCCCGTACAGATCCTGAGCGAGATGTTTTGCGCCGCTTGGATCCGTTGCCGAAGGGTGGCGGATACGAGAGCGTACCATGCGGGGGACGCATAAGTGAGCCGGGACCGGATATACGTGTAGTACAATCGCACTTTGGTCCTCAGCGGAAGGCGGGACTGAAGGACCGGCCGTAACAACGCCCTGGCAGTGCGCGCTTGCGAAAGCGCGCGGTTCGCCTGGGGCGTCATCCGAAGGGACCGGTCGATGTCGACGCCGAGGTACCGTGCGTGTGTAGTCCACGCTATATCCTGGCCCCGGAGCTGGAGTGGACAGAGCCTAGGACGGCGGCGAGAGACAAGGAGGGCGGCGGTCTTACCGACGTTGACCGCCATGCGCCACCTGTCGAGCCAGTCAGGCAGAAGATCAAGGAGGCGCTGCATCCTGATAAGCGCGCCTTTGTGGTTGATGGCGGAGGCGAAGTACGCGCTGTCGTCCGCAAACAGCGCCAGGACGACATCCCTCTCACCGGGCCTCAGGTGGCCCGCAAGGGTAGGGATGTCGTCTGTAAATAAGGCGTACAGTGCCGGACTAAGGCAACTGCCTTGGGGCACTCCGGCAGTGATGCTGCGGGGGGCGGAGTCGTGGCGCTCGACGGAAGTGTAGAACTTCCTGTCGGCAAGGAAGGAGGATAGGATGTGGATGAGGCATGGATGGGTCTCGGTGAGGGAGAGCTTGTAGAGGAGGCCAGCGTGCCAAACACGGTCGAAGGCCTTCTCGATGTCGAGGAACACCGAGACAGTACTTCTACCCATGTTTAGCTCGCTGGCTAGGAGGTGGAGTACTCGCGTAAGCTGGAGCGTGGTCGAATGAGCGCTGCGGAATCCAAACTGCTCCGGCCGCTTTAAAACCATTACAAAAAAAAAAAAAAAAAAAAAAAAAAACAAGCCTCCCACTACTGCCGCCACTTTTATTTTTCACCTTCCTTTTATTGTGTTGATTTCCTTTTTCTTATTCTGGTTATTTCCATTTTCATGTATAGTATGTATAGTAGTGTATAGTATGTATATGTAGTATACAATTTAAAAGGAGAAGGCGGCTTCTCCGCCTCCCCTTTCATCGGACGCCGGCGGGAAGCCTAGGCTGACACCCAGGTGCCGCGCCGAGGCCCCCCGCCAGCGGTTCGACCTTACTAATTCTCCGCTATATGCGGCCCTGTCTGTACCTTTTCCTGTGTTTTTACTAATGTTAAGGTACAGCAGGGAACACGTGACCCAGGGGTAGTCGCCCCTGGAGTTGAAGCCGGGGCAATGAGGTTATCCTCGAAGCCCCAACACGGCTCGAGCCAACAGCTCGCCGTATGACACCACTGATGATCTCGCTCAGTTCGCACCGCGACTTTCCATATTCGTTCGTTAGTTTGTTGTGTTGTGTGTACGTGAATTATAATGGCAGACACCGCTGTTGCTGTTGAGGCACCCGCTCCGGCGACTCCCGCGAAGAAGCCGAAGACATCCGCGGCCGCCGCCGCCAAGAAACCCAAGCCGAAACCCACCCACCCGAAGACATCCGAAATGGTGAACAACGCGATCAAAGAGCTGAAGGAGCGCAGCGGCTCCTCCCTGAAGGCCATCAAGAAGTACATCGCCTCCGAATACAAGGTAGACAGTGAGAAGTTGGCACCGTTCATCAGGAAGTACCTGAAGAACGCCGTCGAACAGGGCACCCTCATCCAGACGAGGGGCACCGGCGCCTCCGGCTCGTTCAAGCTCGAATCGAAGAAGGGACCGAGCGCCGCCAAGAAGCCCGCCGCCAAGAAGGAGTCCGCCGCCGCCTCCTCCTCGCCCGCCAAGGCGAAGAAGGCCGCCGCCGCCGCCGCCGCCGCGCCCGCCGCCGGCAAGAGGAAGAAGGCCGCCGCAGCAGCATCGCCATCCAAGTCGAAGGCGGCCGCGAAGCCCGCCACCAAGGACAAGAAGGCCGCAGCCGCCAAGAGGAAGCCCGCCGCCGCCAGGAAGGCGGCCGCCTCACCCGCCAAGGCAAAGTCCGCACCAGCACCCAAAGCCAAGAAAACCGCCAAGCCACCGACGAAGAAGCCCAAGGCGCCCAAACCGAAGAAGGCAGCCGCCACGCCCAAGTCGAAGGCGGCCGCCGGCAAGAAGGCAGCCGCATCCAAGAAGTAGGATCGTCGGGTGTGCACACCCACGGTCCTCGCGGGTGTCGGTTCGGTTCCTCCCTCGTCGTCGTCGCCGCGCAAGCAACCACGCACGCAGGCAGACAGACAGTCGCGCAGGAGGAGAATCGCACCTTGTGCACATAATATTGCTCTATATGCGATATCACCAAAAAGCCCTTTTCAGGGCTAACAAAACTTTCCATACACGCATTAACGCAAAATTCGTGTAATGTTTCTAAGGGGTCACATATCACATCAACACACTCAAACGAAAATAAATTTATATAGGTTAATTAATAATAACAATAGATAAAACTCTGGATATGTAGAGCGAGCACTATGATCCCTGACGAAAAACCACTCATTTTAATAACCGAACAACGAACGCCCGCCCGCCCGACGACTACTTTCTTTTGTTTTTTTTGATCTTTACCTAACTAAATTTACCATTTTCGTTCGTCATTAGTCCAAGTTACCAGGAGAACATGACCGAAAGGGGTGTTTTCTTGTAAAAGTTGCCAGGACCTAGGTACTTAACTCCAATGGGGTGGTATTTAGTGTAGGAAGATAGGTTCAAGTTACAGTGATCGTAAATTAGTAATAGGTAGGCATAGGCACACCAATCGATCTTCATAATAAATATGAGTACTTACACTAAAAACGTTCCATAGGACTAAGTAGGTCCCGGCAACTATTTACCAGAAAACACCCTTTCGAGGTTCATGTTTTCCTGGTAACTTGGAATGATCACGAACACAGCCATGCCATCGCTCGGTGCTTATTATTATTATTATTATTATTCGCATGTATTAGTCGAGAGAAAAGTTGTGCCTATTAATTCAAAACGTATCGTCATCTCGTTCTATAGTCGCCCTCTCACTCGATACTAAATCGGACGATCCAATGGCTGGGGCGCGTGTATATATATTAAATGAATGGATGTTTTTAAAAAATATCACTCGTGCTTGACGTGTCGCTTAAACTCGACGCGCGCATTTTACTAACGTTGTGACTAGTGCAGTTTGTGTTTTTGTGTATCACCATGTCCGGACGTGGCAAAGGCGGCAAGGTCAAGGGGAAGGCAAAGTCCCGTTCCAACCGTGCTGGACTACAGTTCCCGGTGGGTCGTATCCATCGTCTACTCCGTCACGGCAACTACGCCGAGCGCGTCGGTGCCGGTGCTCCCGTCTATCTAGCCGCAGTGATGGAGTATCTGGCGGCCGAAGTGCTGGAGTTGGCCGGCAACGCCGCCAGAGACAACAAGAAGACCAGGATCATACCGCGTCATCTCCAGTTGGCGATCAGGAATGACGAGGAGCTGAACAAGCTACTGTCGGGTGTGACGATCGCGCAGGGTGGTGTGCTGCCCAACATTCAGGCGGTGCTTCTACCCAAGAAGACTGAGAAGAAGGCGTAAAGCTCGCCTCTCTCTCTCTCGCGTTTTCCATATGGTGAACATCAAAAAGGCCCTTTTCAGGGCCACAATATTAATCGAACATAGCCACAATGGCAACAAAATGTTATCCAATGGTATGATCATTCAAATGCAAATCTTAGCTCAGCGTAGATAGGTGAAAAATTTAAGACAACAAATTTTATTTATAAGTAATAGGTATGACTAAAAAAAAAAAGATGTAATGATGTTAATTATACACTCATATCACTTCTATTACTTTCTTGGACATGATTCCTGTATATTTTTTTTTTTTTTTTTTTTTTTTTAATTATTATTATTATTACATTATAAATAATTATAAAAAAGGCTGAAAAAAGTAAAAAAAAAAAAAAAAAAAAAATTACGTCAACATCGCGGTACAGTCGCCTGCAATAATATGTATACATACACATCGTAATTTTCAAAATTATGTCTCCATACTAATTTGCAATAAAATGTACACACCAAAGCACCAGAATTATGTCGCCATCAACTGAAAATGAACATGAAACTTTTTAAAGGAATGAATGACTACATTTTAATGCAACTGAACGTGTTTACATATTTTTGAAATTCAGTATGGTTACATATTTATGAGAGTAATGGTTGTTACTTATATCTGACATAGACCTGCTTACAATATTATGACACAAGTTGATGGCGACATAATTTTGGTGTATTGGTGTGTACATTTTATTGCAAATTTGTATAGATACATAATTTTGAAAATTACGATGTGTATACATATTATTGCACGCGACTGTACACGCAAGAAACAGACGATATCTGCGGTCTCCCTCGCTCGCTCGCTCGCTCGCTCCAACCGAAACGGAACGATATCCGTCGCAGACCCTCTCTTATATAAAACTGCTCATAGAAGTCGAATTTTTATACCGTACGCATCGTTCGTAATACACTGACGCGCTACGTGTCTCGAAATCGTGTTTAAATCAAGTTTGCTCTGCTCTGTGTTTGTTGTTCATCATGCCGCCCAAGACCAGTGGTAAGGCCGCCAAGAAATCCGGCAAGGCCCAGAAGAACATCTCCAAAACCGACAAGAAGAAGAAGAAGCACAAGAGGAAGGAGAGCTACGCCATTTACATCTACAAGGTGCTGAAGCAGGTCCACCCCGACACCGGAATCTCCAGCAAGGCCATGTCGATCATGAACTCGTTCGTGAACGACATCTTCGAGCGCATCGCCGCCGAGGCGTCCCGCCTGGCGCACTACAACAAGCGTTCGACCATCACCAGCAGGGAGGTGCAGACCTCCGTGAGGCTCCTGCTGCCAGGCGAGCTGGCCAAGCACGCGGTCAGCGAGGGCACCAAGGCCGTCACCAAGTACACCAGCTCCAAGTAGTGACGCCGCGTTCACGTGACGCGTCCCATATACGGACAACAAAAGGCCCTTTTCAGGGCCACAAAATAATTCGAATGTACAATACAAACAAAATAATGTTTCTAAAGACAATTGATCATTGTAAACAACGCAACGAATGTTTTCACTAACATACATACTTACTACACTACAATTTATAATATGATTGATTTTGTTTGACGTGTCCCGGCAACTATTTACCAGAAAACACCCTTTCGAGGTTCATGTTTTCCTGGTAACTTGGAATGATCACGAACACAGCCATGCCATCGCTCGGTGCTTGTAGGTAGGCATCGAACGAACGATTAAGACGCGTATAGGTAGTTATTACAAATACCCCTTGAGACTCATGGTGGCCTGGTAGGTAAGTGAAATATAACCTTTTTAAACGTTGATTTGAAATTAAAAAATTTCAACGCCTAGATAAAATTATAATATACTGGAGCACCTTCATGCGGCCATCCGAAATCAAATTTCAATAATGCAGTATTACTCCCTCTGTCTAGGTAACTTTACGAGCATGAGATGAGAAAATGTACAACTCATTCACACGTGCGCTTGTCTAGTGTCTGAATAATGACTGAAAATGTATTTTGACAAAGATCTAAATTTGACAAAGAATAGTGAAATTGACAGGCCTGTATAATAGTGGAACAAGCAAAAAAAAAAACTTACCAGATTGATTCTCATGTGGGGAGGAAGTTATCAATTACTTATCTCAATAACATACCTGAAACAATACAGAATTGGTACTTAAACACAATATCAATCACAACAAAGCAAAGAACACACTAAATTGTAAATTTTACAAATTAGGCATTTAGATAGAAATGTACTTAATTTTGTAAAAAAAAAAATGTTTAATATAATCTTTTAATTATTCCAGCACCGGCCATATCACAAGACGATTGTTTGAGAGCTGGAGGAAAAGCATTTCAAGTCAATAAGTGACATTTCAAGAATTTCATCGTCCTCGGTTTCAGAGGCAATTTTTTTTTTTTTTTTTTTACAAATCGAAGACAATTGATGGTTATTTTGATCAGAGGATCTTTATTAAGGTGAGAAGTTTTTATTTTAACAGTAAATTGGCTCATTTAAACACATTTAGTTAATGGAAGAGCGAGACGGCGCTATCGAGCGAGACGCGATGCAGACCCGACTTACCCTACGTTTCTATAAATATTACGAGCCTCGATGGATTTCGATTCATTCAGATTATTTTATCGCACCGTGCGTACGTACGCGTCCGTGTACAGTGTTGTTAAGTTCCGTTGAGTTGAGTTTTGTTGTCGTTGACTATTCGCAGTAGACATGGCCCGCACCAAGCAGACCGCCCGTAAGTCCACAGGTGGAAAGGCGCCGCGCAAGCAACTCGCCACGAAGGCGGCACGCAAGAGCGCACCCGCCACCGGCGGCGTGAAGAAGCCCCATCGCTACAGGCCCGGAACGGTCGCCCTGCGTGAGATCCGTCGCTACCAGAAGAGTACCGAGCTGCTGATTCGCAAGCTGCCCTTCCAGCGTCTGGTGCGTGAGATCGCGCAGGACTTCAAGACTGACCTCCGGTTCCAGAGCTCCGCCGTTATGGCGCTTCAGGAGGCGAGCGAGGCTTACCTGGTCGGCTTGTTCGAGGACACGAACCTGTGCGCTATCCACGCTAAGCGCGTCACCATCATGCCCAAGGACATCCAGCTGGCGCGCAGAATCAGAGGCGAACGCGCCTAAGCATTGATTCTGCTGCGTTGCGCTGAACGCATCGAAAAAGGCCCTTTTCAGGGCCACATATATTTCCGAAATATTGTTCATCATAAATGCAACAAAAAAAAAAACAATGTCTCTAAAAGTACATCATGTCCATGTCATTCACATTTATTTTAACACTTACATAAGTGAGGGAGGACTTAATGCTATAATAGCATTTTCTACCAGTCAACCCGGGCGTGCAAAAAATATGGTGTGGCGTGTCATTAAATAAAATGTCATTAAATTAGAGAATAAACAATTTAAATATGTATACTTAATATAATTAACCCATACATAGATAGTAGATTCAACTCAAGGGTAAAAAAATGCTCTACTCTACTACTTTGTGCGTTATTTCATGCATACGTGTGTACAAAATGAACAATTTATTTTTCATGTGTGTCTTTTATACATACTTACATACATACATACATCAATCATTCGAAAAACATCCATAAACTCCTTCTTCGCAATCGGGTAAAAAAAAAAAAAAATGTCTTTGAGCTCTTTCTCTCTCGTGTAGATAAATCGTTCAATTCAATGTATCCGCCCCGCGCGCCCCTCTTTCGTAGCGGCCTGTCTCAAACTATAAATATATGGGCGCAAACGATATCATGGTTTTTATTCCGAGTAAGACAAGCGTGAGTGAAGTGTGTGCGCGTTCGTGTTGAGTTATTATTAAAAACAAATTTCCACAATGACCGGTCGCGGCAAGGGAGGAAAGGGCCTTGGAAAAGGAGGAGCCAAGCGTCACAGGAAGGTTCTACGTGACAACATCCAGGGTATCACCAAGCCCGCCATCCGTCGTCTGGCTCGCAGAGGAGGTGTGAAGCGTATCTCCGGTCTGATCTACGAGGAGACCAGAGGCGTTCTGAAGGTGTTCCTGGAGAACGTGATCCGTGATGCTGTCACGTACACGGAACACGCCAAGAGGAAGACTGTCACTGCCATGGATGTGGTGTATGCCCTGAAACGTCAAGGCCGCACCCTCTACGGTTTCGGCGGTTAATTACCTCTACTTCTGGATGTGTGTCCGTTGGTCGGTCGGTCGATTGACTGATTGATCATTATAAAAAAAGGCCCTTTTCAGGGCCGCACATGTTTCGATAATATTCAATATAATTATATGTTTCTGAATGACATGAAATGATCAAACGTATATCACGTTATTGTATAGTAAATACGATCAACACTGCCTTAACCCTGAACGAACGAGCTATTATCGTCTCCAACGGCACCGTGTTTTCTTCTGATGAGAGTATTTAGGTACACGCATAATATTTCTTCATATTATTATTATAATAAGCATTAGATACATACATACATACATAAACAAATTTATTATAATGTGAACGTTGTGTGAAACCAACTACCTCTAGGCGCACTGGCAGGAGCTAGCCCGCTAGCTACACACTCATGCATTTGAGGCATATTTGAACGCTTTGCGAGTGTTGTTTATACAATTTATTGTTTGTACATATACTTTTATAATTCACAATGTTTGATAAATGTCTGTTCTAAATTAATATTATAAGAATTTAGCTATTTGAAGTGGTTACCGAGACGCGTTTCAGACATAATCTGATGATGGTGTTTTACGTGCTTTCAAACATATGCCGTTAAATATGTCAAAACCTATTGGAATGTGTATTATGTTGTGTTGTATGGTGAATTTGATATGTTTGCCGTTTATTTGTCTCTAGTAACGCTTCAAATTGTACAGTTAAATAGAGAAAAACAGAAATTAAACACGACCCGACCTTTGTGGCGTACGGAGTGGCCACAGATATCGTTCATATTTCTGCGATGGTGCAGTCGATCGGTGTCATGGTGATTCTGAACGATGGTCACGTTCAAAATGAAGACAATCGGCCAGGCGAAACGTGCCTTGCAATGTTTAAATTTGATAAAAATCATATTTTATTAGACTGATGTTAGTGAAAACTTGTAAGCGTTCGTACGAGAAACAGTCTCCCGACAGTGTACGTCTCTATACGGTATTGCTACGTTTCTTTTCCAAAAAAATATCGCTATCTCGCTCAGTTCGCACCGCGACTTTCCATATTCGTTCGTTAGTTTGTTGTGTTGTGTGTACGTGAATTATAATGGCAGACACCGCTGTTGCTGTTGAGGCACCCGCTCCGGCGACTCCCGCGAAGAAGCCGAAGACATCCGCGGCCGCCGCCGCCAAGAAACCCAAGCCGAAACCCACCCACCCGAAGACATCCGAAATGGTGAACAACGCGATCAAAGAGCTGAAGGAGCGCAGCGGCTCCTCCCTGAAGGCCATCAAGAAGTACATCGCCTCCGAATACAAGGTAGACAGTGAGAAGTTGGCACCGTTCATCAGGAAGTACCTGAAGAACGCCGTCGAACAGGGCACCCTCATCCAGACGAGGGGCACCGGCGCCTCCGGCTCGTTCAAGCTCGAATCGAAGAAGGGACCGAGCGCCGCCAAGAAGCCCGCCGCCAAGAAGGAGTCCGCCGCCGCCTCCTCCTCGCCCGCCAAGGCGAAGAAGGCCGCCGCCGCCGCCGCCGCCGCGCCCGCCGCCGGCAAGAGGAAGAAGGCCGCCGCAGCAGCATCGCCATCCAAGTCGAAGGCGGCCGCGAAGCCCGCCACCAAGGACAAGAAGGCCGCAGCCGCCAAGAGGAAGCCCGCCGCCGCCAGGAAGGCGGCCGCCTCACCCGCCAAGGCAAAGTCCGCACCAGCACCCAAAGCCAAGAAAACCGCCAAGCCACCGACGAAGAAGCCCAAGGCGCCCAAACCGAAGAAGGCAGCCGCCACGCCCAAGTCGAAGGCGGCCGCCGGCAAGAAGGCAGCCGCATCCAAGAAGTAGGATCGTCGGGTGTGCACACCCACGGTCCTCGCGGGTGTCGGTTCGGTTCCTCCCTCGTCGTCGTCGCCGCGCAAGCAACCACGCACGCAGGCAGACAGACAGTCGCGCAGGAGGAGAATCGCACCTTGTGCACATAATATTGCTCTATATGCGATATCACCAAAAAGCCCTTTTCAGGGCTAACAAAACTTTCCATACACGCATTAACGCAAAATTCGTGTAATGTTTCTAAGGGGTCACATATCACATCAACACACTCAAACGAAAATAAATTTATATAGGTTAATTAATAATAACAATAGATAAAACTCTGGATATGTAGAGCGAGCACTATGATCCCTGACGAAAAACCACTCATTTTAATAACCGAACAACGAACGCCCGCCCGCCCGACGACTACTTTCTTTTGTTTTTTTTGATCTTTACCTAACTAAATTTACCATTTTCGTTCGTCATTAGTCCAAGTTACCAGGAGAACATGACCGAAAGGGGTGTTTTCTTGTAAAAGTTGCCAGGACCTAGGTACTTAACTCCAATGGGGTGGTATTTAGTGTAGGAAGATAGGTTCAAGTTACAGTGATCGTAAATTAGTAATAGGTAGGCATAGGCACACCAATCGATCTTCATAATAAATATGAGTACTTACACTAAAAACGTTCCATAGGACTAAGTAGGTCCCGGCAACTATTTACCAGAAAACACCCTTTCGAGGTTCATGTTTTCCTGGTAACTTGGAATGATCACGAACACAGCCATGCCATCGCTCGGTGCTTATTATTATTATTATTATTATTCGCATGTATTAGTCGAGAGAAAAGTTGTGCCTATTAATTCAAAACGTATCGTCATCTCGTTCTATAGTCGCCCTCTCACTCGATACTAAATCGGACGATCCAATGGCTGGGGCGCGTGTATATATATTAAATGAATGGATGTTTTTAAAAAATATCACTCGTGCTTGACGTGTCGCTTAAACTCGACGCGCGCATTTTACTAACGTTGTGACTAGTGCAGTTTGTGTTTTTGTGTATCACCATGTCCGGACGTGGCAAAGGCGGCAAGGTCAAGGGGAAGGCAAAGTCCCGTTCCAACCGTGCTGGACTACAGTTCCCGGTGGGTCGTATCCATCGTCTACTCCGTCACGGCAACTACGCCGAGCGCGTCGGTGCCGGTGCTCCCGTCTATCTAGCCGCAGTGATGGAGTATCTGGCGGCCGAAGTGCTGGAGTTGGCCGGCAACGCCGCCAGAGACAACAAGAAGACCAGGATCATACCGCGTCATCTCCAGTTGGCGATCAGGAATGACGAGGAGCTGAACAAGCTACTGTCGGGTGTGACGATCGCGCAGGGTGGTGTGCTGCCCAACATTCAGGCGGTGCTTCTACCCAAGAAGACTGAGAAGAAGGCGTAAAGCTCGCCTCTCTCTCTCTCGCGTTTTCCATATGGTGAACATCAAAAAGGCCCTTTTCAGGGCCACAATATTAATCGAACATAGCCACAATGGCAACAAAATGTTATCCAATGGTATGATCATTCAAATGCAAATCTTAGCTCAGCGTAGATAGGTGAAAAATTTAAGACAACAAATTTTATTTATAAGTAATAGGTATGACTAAAAAAAAAAAGATGTAATGATGTTAATTATACACTCATATCACTTCTATTACTTTCTTGGACATGATTCCTGTATATTTTTTTTTTTTTTTTTTTTTTTTTAATTATTATTATTATTACATTATAAATAATTATAAAAAAGGCTGAAAAAAGTAAAAAAAAAAAAAAAAAAAAAATTACGTCAACATCGCGGTACAGTCGCCTGCAATAATATGTATACATACACATCGTAATTTTCAAAATTATGTCTCCATACTAATTTGCAATAAAATGTACACACCAAAGCACCAGAATTATGTCGCCATCAACTGAAAATGAACATGAAACTTTTTAAAGGAATGAATGACTACATTTTAATGCAACTGAACGTGTTTACATATTTTTGAAATTCAGTATGGTTACATATTTATGAGAGTAATGGTTGTTACTTATATCTGACATAGACCTGCTTACAATATTATGACACAAGTTGATGGCGACATAATTTTGGTGTATTGGTGTGTACATTTTATTGCAAATTTGTATAGATACATAATTTTGAAAATTACGATGTGTATACATATTATTGCACGCGACTGTACACGCAAGAAACAGACGATATCTGCGGTCTCCCTCGCTCGCTCGCTCGCTCGCTCCAACCGAAACGGAACGATATCCGTCGCAGACCCTCTCTTATATAAAACTGCTCATAGAAGTCGAATTTTTATACCGTACGCATCGTTCGTAATACACTGACGCGCTACGTGTCTCGAAATCGTGTTTAAATCAAGTTTGCTCTGCTCTGTGTTTGTTGTTCATCATGCCGCCCAAGACCAGTGGTAAGGCCGCCAAGAAATCCGGCAAGGCCCAGAAGAACATCTCCAAAACCGACAAGAAGAAGAAGAAGCACAAGAGGAAGGAGAGCTACGCCATTTACATCTACAAGGTGCTGAAGCAGGTCCACCCCGACACCGGAATCTCCAGCAAGGCCATGTCGATCATGAACTCGTTCGTGAACGACATCTTCGAGCGCATCGCCGCCGAGGCGTCCCGCCTGGCGCACTACAACAAGCGTTCGACCATCACCAGCAGGGAGGTGCAGACCTCCGTGAGGCTCCTGCTGCCAGGCGAGCTGGCCAAGCACGCGGTCAGCGAGGGCACCAAGGCCGTCACCAAGTACACCAGCTCCAAGTAGTGACGCCGCGTTCACGTGACGCGTCCCATATACGGACAACAAAAGGCCCTTTTCAGGGCCACAAAATAATTCGAATGTACAATACAAACAAAATAATGTTTCTAAAGACAATTGATCATTGTAAACAACGCAACGAATGTTTTCACTAACATACATACTTACTACACTACAATTTATAATATGATTGATTTTGTTTGACGTGTCCCGGCAACTATTTACCAGAAAACACCCTTTCGAGGTTCATGTTTTCCTGGTAACTTGGAATGATCACGAACACAGCCATGCCATCGCTCGGTGCTTGTAGGTAGGCATCGAACGAACGATTAAGACGCGTATAGGTAGTTATTACAAATACCCCTTGAGACTCATGGTGGCCTGGTAGGTAAGTGAAATATAACCTTTTTAAACGTTGATTTGAAATTAAAAAATTTCAACGCCTAGATAAAATTATAATATACTGGAGCACCTTCATGCGGCCATCCGAAATCAAATTTCAATAATGCAGTATTACTCCCTCTGTCTAGGTAACTTTACGAGCATGAGATGAGAAAATGTACAACTCATTCACACGTGCGCTTGTCTAGTGTCTGAATAATGACTGAAAATGTATTTTGACAAAGATCTAAATTTGACAAAGAATAGTGAAATTGACAGGCCTGTATAATAGTGGAACAAGCAAAAAAAAAAACTTACCAGATTGATTCTCATGTGGGGAGGAAGTTATCAATTACTTATCTCAATAACATACCTGAAACAATACAGAATTGGTACTTAAACACAATATCAATCACAACAAAGCAAAGAACACACTAAATTGTAAATTTTACAAATTAGGCATTTAGATAGAAATGTACTTAATTTTGTAAAAAAAAAAATGTTTAATATAATCTTTTAATTATTCCAGCACCGGCCATATCACAAGACGATTGTTTGAGAGCTGGAGGAAAAGCATTTCAAGTCAATAAGTGACATTTCAAGAATTTCATCGTCCTCGGTTTCAGAGGCAATTTTTTTTTTTTTTTTTTTACAAATCGAAGACAATTGATGGTTATTTTGATCAGAGGATCTTTATTAAGGTGAGAAGTTTTTATTTTAACAGTAAATTGGCTCATTTAAACACATTTAGTTAATGGAAGAGCGAGACGGCGCTATCGAGCGAGACGCGATGCAGACCCGACTTACCCTACGTTTCTATAAATATTACGAGCCTCGATGGATTTCGATTCATTCAGATTATTTTATCGCACCGTGCGTACGTACGCGTCCGTGTACAGTGTTGTTAAGTTCCGTTGAGTTGAGTTTTGTTGTCGTTGACTATTCGCAGTAGACATGGCCCGCACCAAGCAGACCGCCCGTAAGTCCACAGGTGGAAAGGCGCCGCGCAAGCAACTCGCCACGAAGGCGGCACGCAAGAGCGCACCCGCCACCGGCGGCGTGAAGAAGCCCCATCGCTACAGGCCCGGAACGGTCGCCCTGCGTGAGATCCGTCGCTACCAGAAGAGTACCGAGCTGCTGATTCGCAAGCTGCCCTTCCAGCGTCTGGTGCGTGAGATCGCGCAGGACTTCAAGACTGACCTCCGGTTCCAGAGCTCCGCCGTTATGGCGCTTCAGGAGGCGAGCGAGGCTTACCTGGTCGGCTTGTTCGAGGACACGAACCTGTGCGCTATCCACGCTAAGCGCGTCACCATCATGCCCAAGGACATCCAGCTGGCGCGCAGAATCAGAGGCGAACGCGCCTAAGCATTGATTCTGCTGCGTTGCGCTGAACGCATCGAAAAAGGCCCTTTTCAGGGCCACATATATTTCCGAAATATTGTTCATCATAAATGCAACAAAAAAAAAAACAATGTCTCTAAAAGTACATCATGTCCATGTCATTCACATTTATTTTAACACTTACATAAGTGAGGGAGGACTTAATGCTATAATAGCATTTTCTACCAGTCAACCCGGGCGTGCAAAAAATATGGTGTGGCGTGTCATTAAATAAAATGTCATTAAATTAGAGAATAAACAATTTAAATATGTATACTTAATATAATTAACCCATACATAGATAGTAGATTCAACTCAAGGGTAAAAAAATGCTCTACTCTACTACTTTGTGCGTTATTTCATGCATACGTGTGTACAAAATGAACAATTTATTTTTCATGTGTGTCTTTTATACATACTTACATACATACATACATCAATCATTCGAAAAACATCCATAAACTCCTTCTTCGCAATCGGGTAAAAAAAAAAAAAAATGTCTTTGAGCTCTTTCTCTCTCGTGTAGATAAATCGTTCAATTCAATGTATCCGCCCCGCGCGCCCCTCTTTCGTAGCGGCCTGTCTCAAACTATAAATATATGGGCGCAAACGATATCATGGTTTTTATTCCGAGTAAGACAAGCGTGAGTGAAGTGTGTGCGCGTTCGTGTTGAGTTATTATTAAAAACAAATTTCCACAATGACCGGTCGCGGCAAGGGAGGAAAGGGCCTTGGAAAAGGAGGAGCCAAGCGTCACAGGAAGGTTCTACGTGACAACATCCAGGGTATCACCAAGCCCGCCATCCGTCGTCTGGCTCGCAGAGGAGGTGTGAAGCGTATCTCCGGTCTGATCTACGAGGAGACCAGAGGCGTTCTGAAGGTGTTCCTGGAGAACGTGATCCGTGATGCTGTCACGTACACGGAACACGCCAAGAGGAAGACTGTCACTGCCATGGATGTGGTGTATGCCCTGAAACGTCAAGGCCGCACCCTCTACGGTTTCGGCGGTTAATTACCTCTACTTCTGGATGTGTGTCCGTTGGTCGGTCGGTCGATTGACTGATTGATCATTATAAAAAAAGGCCCTTTTCAGGGCCGCACATGTTTCGATAATATTCAATATAATTATATGTTTCTGAATGACATGAAATGATCAAACGTATATCACGTTATTGTATAGTAAATACGATCAACACTGCCTTAACCCTGAACGAACGAGCTATTATCGTCTCCAACGGCACCGTGTTTTCTTCTGATGAGAGTATTTAGGTACACGCATAATATTTCTTCATATTATTATTATAATAAGCATTAGATACATACATACATACATAAACAAATTTATTATAATGTGAACGTTGTGTGAAACCAACTACCTCTAGGCGCACTGGCAGGAGCTAGCCCGCTAGCTACACACTCATGCATTTGAGGCATATTTGAACGCTTTGCGAGTGTTGTTTATACAATTTATTGTTTGTACATATACTTTTATAATTCACAATGTTTGATAAATGTCTGTTCTAAATTAATATTATAAGAATTTAGCTATTTGAAGTGGTTACCGAGACGCGTTTCAGACATAATCTGATGATGGTGTTTTACGTGCTTTCAAACATATGCCGTTAAATATGTCAAAACCTATTGGAATGTGTATTATGTTGTGTTGTATGGTGAATTTGATATGTTTGCCGTTTATTTGTCTCTAGTAACGCTTCAAATTGTACAGTTAAATAGAGAAAAACAGAAATTAAACACGACCCGACCTTTGTGGCGTACGGAGTGGCCACAGATATCGTTCATATTTCTGCGATGGTGCAGTCGATCGGTGTCATGGTGATTCTGAACGATGGTCACGTTCAAAATGAAGACAATCGGCCAGGCGAAACGTGCCTTGCAATGTTTAAATTTGATAAAAATCATATTTTATTAGACTGATGTTAGTGAAAACTTGTAAGCGTTCGTACGAGAAACAGTCTCCCGACAGTGTACGTCTCTATACGGTATTGCTACGTTTCTTTTCCAAAAAAATATCGCTATCTCGCTCAGTTCGCACCGCGACTTTCCATATTCGTTCGTTAGTTTGTTGTGTTGTGTGTACGTGAATTATAATGGCAGACACCGCTGTTGCTGTTGAGGCACCCGCTCCGGCGACTCCCGCGAAGAAGCCGAAGACATCCGCGGCCGCCGCCGCCAAGAAACCCAAGCCGAAACCCACCCACCCGAAGACATCCGAAATGGTGAACAACGCGATCAAAGAGCTGAAGGAGCGCAGCGGCTCCTCCCTGAAGGCCATCAAGAAGTACATCGCCTCCGAATACAAGGTAGACAGTGAGAAGTTGGCACCGTTCATCAGGAAGTACCTGAAGAACGCCGTCGAACAGGGCACCCTCATCCAGACGAGGGGCACCGGCGCCTCCGGCTCGTTCAAGCTCGAATCGAAGAAGGGACCGAGCGCCGCCAAGAAGCCCGCCGCCAAGAAGGAGTCCGCCGCCGCCTCCTCCTCGCCCGCCAAGGCGAAGAAGGCCGCCGCCGCCGCCGCCGCCGCGCCCGCCGCCGGCAAGAGGAAGAAGGCCGCCGCAGCAGCATCGCCATCCAAGTCGAAGGCGGCCGCGAAGCCCGCCACCAAGGACAAGAAGGCCGCAGCCGCCAAGAGGAAGCCCGCCGCCGCCAGGAAGGCGGCCGCCTCACCCGCCAAGGCAAAGTCCGCACCAGCACCCAAAGCCAAGAAAACCGCCAAGCCACCGACGAAGAAGCCCAAGGCGCCCAAACCGAAGAAGGCAGCCGCCACGCCCAAGTCGAAGGCGGCCGCCGGCAAGAAGGCAGCCGCATCCAAGAAGTAGGATCGTCGGGTGTGCACACCCACGGTCCTCGCGGGTGTCGGTTCGGTTCCTCCCTCGTCGTCGTCGCCGCGCAAGCAACCACGCACGCAGGCAGACAGACAGTCGCGCAGGAGGAGAATCGCACCTTGTGCACATAATATTGCTCTATATGCGATATCACCAAAAAGCCCTTTTCAGGGCTAACAAAACTTTCCATACACGCATTAACGCAAAATTCGTGTAATGTTTCTAAGGGGTCACATATCACATCAACACACTCAAACGAAAATAAATTTATATAGGTTAATTAATAATAACAATAGATAAAACTCTGGATATGTAGAGCGAGCACTATGATCCCTGACGAAAAACCACTCATTTTAATAACCGAACAACGAACGCCCGCCCGCCCGACGACTACTTTCTTTTGTTTTTTTTGATCTTTACCTAACTAAATTTACCATTTTCGTTCGTCATTAGTCCAAGTTACCAGGAGAACATGACCGAAAGGGGTGTTTTCTTGTAAAAGTTGCCAGGACCTAGGTACTTAACTCCAATGGGGTGGTATTTAGTGTAGGAAGATAGGTTCAAGTTACAGTGATCGTAAATTAGTAATAGGTAGGCATAGGCACACCAATCGATCTTCATAATAAATATGAGTACTTACACTAAAAACGTTCCATAGGACTAAGTAGGTCCCGGCAACTATTTACCAGAAAACACCCTTTCGAGGTTCATGTTTTCCTGGTAACTTGGAATGATCACGAACACAGCCATGCCATCGCTCGGTGCTTATTATTATTATTATTATTATTCGCATGTATTAGTCGAGAGAAAAGTTGTGCCTATTAATTCAAAACGTATCGTCATCTCGTTCTATAGTCGCCCTCTCACTCGATACTAAATCGGACGATCCAATGGCTGGGGCGCGTGTATATATATTAAATGAATGGATGTTTTTAAAAAATATCACTCGTGCTTGACGTGTCGCTTAAACTCGACGCGCGCATTTTACTAACGTTGTGACTAGTGCAGTTTGTGTTTTTGTGTATCACCATGTCCGGACGTGGCAAAGGCGGCAAGGTCAAGGGGAAGGCAAAGTCCCGTTCCAACCGTGCTGGACTACAGTTCCCGGTGGGTCGTATCCATCGTCTACTCCGTCACGGCAACTACGCCGAGCGCGTCGGTGCCGGTGCTCCCGTCTATCTAGCCGCAGTGATGGAGTATCTGGCGGCCGAAGTGCTGGAGTTGGCCGGCAACGCCGCCAGAGACAACAAGAAGACCAGGATCATACCGCGTCATCTCCAGTTGGCGATCAGGAATGACGAGGAGCTGAACAAGCTACTGTCGGGTGTGACGATCGCGCAGGGTGGTGTGCTGCCCAACATTCAGGCGGTGCTTCTACCCAAGAAGACTGAGAAGAAGGCGTAAAGCTCGCCTCTCTCTCTCTCGCGTTTTCCATATGGTGAACATCAAAAAGGCCCTTTTCAGGGCCACAATATTAATCGAACATAGCCACAATGGCAACAAAATGTTATCCAATGGTATGATCATTCAAATGCAAATCTTAGCTCAGCGTAGATAGGTGAAAAATTTAAGACAACAAATTTTATTTATAAGTAATAGGTATGACTAAAAAAAAAAAGATGTAATGATGTTAATTATACACTCATATCACTTCTATTACTTTCTTGGACATGATTCCTGTATATTTTTTTTTTTTTTTTTTTTTTTTTAATTATTATTATTATTACATTATAAATAATTATAAAAAAGGCTGAAAAAAGTAAAAAAAAAAAAAAAAAAAAAATTACGTCAACATCGCGGTACAGTCGCCTGCAATAATATGTATACATACACATCGTAATTTTCAAAATTATGTCTCCATACTAATTTGCAATAAAATGTACACACCAAAGCACCAGAATTATGTCGCCATCAACTGAAAATGAACATGAAACTTTTTAAAGGAATGAATGACTACATTTTAATGCAACTGAACGTGTTTACATATTTTTGAAATTCAGTATGGTTACATATTTATGAGAGTAATGGTTGTTACTTATATCTGACATAGACCTGCTTACAATATTATGACACAAGTTGATGGCGACATAATTTTGGTGTATTGGTGTGTACATTTTATTGCAAATTTGTATAGATACATAATTTTGAAA
The DNA here is from genome assembly GCA_932526365.1 of Lobophora halterata. Classification (NCBI taxonomy): domain Eukaryota; kingdom Metazoa; phylum Arthropoda; class Insecta; order Lepidoptera; family Geometridae; genus Lobophora; species Lobophora halterata. The sequence continues at coordinate 3,266,371 of OW052028.1, read as the reverse complement.
ATTACGATGTGTATACATATTATTGCACGCGACTGTACACGCAAGAAACAGACGATATCTGCGGTCTCCCTCGCTCGCTCGCTCGCTCGCTCCAACCGAAACGGAACGATATCCGTCGCAGACCCTCTCTTATATAAAACTGCTCATAGAAGTCGAATTTTTATTTTTATGGATTGGCTACGCTGACCGCCTAAGAGTTTTTGCGCGTACGGACCTTTTTATTTTCAACTTTCGATCTCGGCAGCGTTTTCTTTGAAAACGCCTGCCGAGTTCGGCCCCTCACCCGGTGAGGAGCGGGGATTACTTGTGAAATGGATGACAACGGTAAACGGGTCCCCTCGGACCCCGAGCCGAGAGGTCACGCGTCGGGAAGCGCCCCCCGGCACCGCGATCGCGATGCCGCCACCCAGGCCGCCCCCCAGCACCGCCAGCATATGGCGGAACGCCGCCCTTCTGGCCAGCTCGCCCATGTTGGTCGAGCCCCCAGAAGAGAGACTACCACCTCGGACTCGTCTGCCACGGGTACCCCGGCCTCCAGCAGGGCGTCTAGCTCAGATAGCGAACGCGCCCGGCCCCACGCCTCCTACGCTGTCACGGACAGTAAGAGGAAGCCCAAGAAATCCCTCAAGCAGGCCCGCCCTGCACAGCCAGACAAAAACCTAGAACTACCCTCAACTAGTTCAGGAATTCGCCGCGACCTACCCTCCGCCGCGGGCAACGCTCCGATGATGCCGCCCCCCGCGCCGCCGGCCCCCCCCCCACCCCTTCACTCGATGACGTCGCCAAAGGCTACGATTTATCGTGATCGTGCCTTGACCGAAGAACTAATGAACGCCAACATACTCAGCCCAGAAGTGGCGCAGAGCTTAGAGGAGCACCTCCGTGCCCGTGAATTAGCCACCGCCAGCGCACCCGACCTCTCCGCCCAGGAAAAAGCGGCGATAGAAGAGGAGGTCCGCGCCCAACTTCCACAAATATTGATGAAGCCAGTCGTCGCCAACCTACGCCGCAAGCGCGACGATGACCCATCGCACGCGCTGGGCGACGCCTTGAAGCGCCGTGCAATTGAACCGGACGTCACGGACGTCACGGACGTCCCGCCGAAACGCGCGGACGCACAGCCACCGCCCATCTCGCCGTCAACTGTGTCGACGGCGTCCACGTCCTACGCCTCCCTCGCGGCGACGCCGCCTAAGGACCCAAGACCGGCCCGCCCTACTGGACCCGCCCGCCCTACGGATGGCTCCCGCCCTACGGATGCCGCCCGCCCTACGGACAACCCCAACCCCAGCCCTGGGTATGCCGCCCGCCCTACGGATGCCGCCCGCCCTGGGCATGCCGCCCGCCCTACGGAAGATGCCCGCCCTCCGAACACCGCCCGCCCTACCGGCGCCCCCCGCCCTGCCAACCTTGACCGCTCGGCCGACGGTGCCCGTCCAATTGACCCTCACGTAAGTACCCGCCCAAGCGATGCCGCCCGGCCAGCTGACGCTGCGAGCCAGACGCCAACCGATAGCCCAAGCGTAAACACCACGCCGCACGCCCAATCTCAAACCACCCAAGCGCAGGTAAAACGCTATCCGCCACTAGTAGTAGAGACCATGCCTAACTGGGCGACCCACTTCCGGGCCCTAAAAGAACGCCTAGGGCACGCACCGAACGCAAGACCCTACGGTAAGGGTGTGCGCTTCTCTCCCGCCACGGCAGAGGAGTACAGAACCATACAAGATTACCTCACAAAGCAAGAAGCCAAAGAGAATCTTGTATGGTTCTCCTACTCCCTGCCGGAAGAGCGCAGCCTCAAAGTGGCCATCCGAGGGATCCCTGTGGACACCCCTCCTGAAGAAATAGCCGAAGACTTCCGCTCGATGGGCTTCGAGCCGGAAGCAATCCGTCCAATCAGGGCAAGTAAGGGCCGCCCTGGTTGTATTTTCTTTGGCCTTTTCAAAAAAACCCCGGACCTGACCCCCGCCATCTTCGATGTCCAAGAAGTACTTTGCATGCCGGGGGTGAAGATCGACCACTGGCGCGGGAAAAAGGGACCCGCCCAATGTCACCGGTGCCAAGGCTTCCGCCATAGTTCCCACAACTGCCACCGCCCATTGGCATGCGTCAGATGCGGTGGCCCCCACTACGCGGGCGAATGCCCCCGCGAACGAGAGGACACTCCAACCTGCGCGAACTGTGGCGGAGCCCACGCCGCCAACAACACCTCCTGTCTAGCCTTCAAGAAAGAAGCTAGAAACAGAAGAGCTGGCACGGTCGCCACCACCACCAGCACTACTGCCCCCAGAAATAGATCCAGGTCCGGTGCAAGAGCCGCCACACCAAACGCTGGCTTCACAGCACCAGCTTCAGCTCCAATCCCACCAACTCCATCATCGGTTGCCCCCCCCACTCGCCCCTTCGGTAGGCCTTGAAATGGCGCCGCAATCTCTGATGGCACCCGCAAACAACCCTGTGGCTAGAACAGCCCGCATACCAAAAAGAAAGAAACCTAAAAAGAAGGTTAGAGTCCTAGATCCTTCAACGGAACCGGAGCTAACATATGACACATATGACACAGATCAGTCAACCTTCCGAGCTCCAACCTCTGCACCAGCTTCCACAGGCCGAATCACTTCGGCACCCCAGGTCCCTCGGACCACCACGCCGGCAGCGGCCCACGAAAGGACCCCTGCCCCTCTCCCGACGGGCTCCATCCCCTCCGCGACAAGGCCAAACCCATACCACCAGCAAGACTTCCAGCGTGGTCCAACAAGGAACTCCGAAAGGAGAGTGGCGCTGGACACTGCCCTGGACATACTGCAGGAGGTGCTTCTAGCCCTCCGCTCGGGCGCAGACCCGCTCCCAATCGTCCTGAGCGGGATGGGGCGGCTGCTGCAGCTCCTGCAGTAACCACCGAAACCACTGAAACCAGGGTCCTGTTTTGGAATGCCAGGGGCCTCAAGACAAACCACAAGCTGCTGAAGCCCCTCCTAAAGGAACAGAACATTCATGTCGCCCTAATACACCGGAAACCGCACATTGAGGCTCTACAGTATCTACAAAGCCCCAGCAAAAAGCCCTACCCCCGAGATCTCATCGCCGCCTCCAATACTGGAGACGTCCAAGAAGCAGAAGACACCACCCAGAGCGACGAAGACCCGCAGGCAGTTGCAGTCTGCGAACCTCGTGGCCCTTTGACCTAGGCGGAAAAGCCAACAAGATTACCCCCCAGTATTCACTGGGGGCGATTAGAGCACCGCAGGAAAAGGCCAACAGCCTGTAACTGCCTCCCCCACGCACCGGCTCCGCCGGCGCGTGTGCGATGAACCCGAACGATCGAATTTTTATACCGTACGCATCGTTCGTAATACACTGACGCGCTACGTGTCTCGAAATCGTGTTTAAATCAAGTTTGCTCTGCTCTGTGTTTGTTGTTCATCATGCCGCCCAAGACCAGTGGTAAGGCCGCCAAGAAATCCGGCAAGGCCCAGAAGAACATCTCCAAAACCGACAAGAAGAAGAAGAAGCACAAGAGGAAGGAGAGCTACGCCATTTACATCTACAAGGTGCTGAAGCAGGTCCACCCCGACACCGGAATCTCCAGCAAGGCCATGTCGATCATGAACTCGTTCGTGAACGACATCTTCGAGCGCATCGCCGCCGAGGCGTCCCGCCTGGCGCACTACAACAAGCGTTCGACCATCACCAGCAGGGAGGTGCAGACCTCCGTGAGGCTCCTGCTGCCAGGCGAGCTGGCCAAGCACGCGGTCAGCGAGGGCACCAAGGCCGTCACCAAGTACACCAGCTCCAAGTAGTGACGCCGCGTTCACGTGACGCGTCCCATATACGGACAACAAAAGGCCCTTTTCAGGGCCACAAAATAATTCGAATGTACAATACAAACAAAATAATGTTTCTAAAGACAATTGATCATTGTAAACAACGCAACGAATGTTTTCACTAACATACATACTTACTACACTACAATTTATAATATGATTGATTTTGTTTGACGTGTCCCGGCAACTATTTACCAGAAAACACCCTTTCGAGGTTCATGTTTTCCTGGTAACTTGGAATGATCACGAACACAGCCATGCCATGGCTCGGTGCTTGTAGGTAGGCATCGAACGAACGATTAAGACGCGTATAGGTAGTTATTACAAATACCCCTTGAGACTCATGGTGGCCTGGTAGGTAAGTGAAATATAACCTTTTTAAACGTTGATTTGAAATTAAAAAATTTCAACGCCTAGATAAAATTATAATATACTGGAGCACCTTCATGCGGCCATCCGAAATCAAATTTCAATAATGCAGTATTACTCCCTCTGTCTAGGTAACTTTACGAGCATGAGATGAGAAAATGTACAACTCATTCACACGTGCGCTTGTCTAGTGTCTGAATAATGACTGAAAATGTATTTTGACAAAGATCTAAATTTGACAAAGAATAGTGAAATTGACAGGCCTGTATAATAGTGGAACAAGCAAAAAAAAAAACTTACCAGATTGATTCTCATGTGGGGAGGAAGTTATCAATTACTTATCTCAATAACATACCTGAAACAATACAGAATTGGTACTTAAACACAATATCAATCACAACAAAGCAAAGAACACACTAAATTGTAAATTTTACAAATTAGGCATTTAGATAGAAATGTACTTAATTTTGTAAAAAAAAAAATGTTTAATATAATCTTTTAATTATTCCAGCACCGGCCATATCACAAGACGATTGTTTGAGAGCTGGAGGAAAAGCATTTCAAGTCAATAAGTGACATTTCAAGAATTTCATCGTCCTCGGTTTCAGAGGCAATTTTTTTTTTTTTTTTTTTACAAATCGAAGACAATTGATGGTTATTTTGATCAGAGGATCTTTATTAAGGTGAGAAGTTTTTATTTTAACAGTAAATTGGCTCATTTAAACACATTTAGTTAATGGAAGAGCGAGACGGCGCTATCGAGCGAGACGCGATGCAGACCCGACTTACCCTACGTTTCTATAAATATTACGAGCCTCGATGGATTTCGATTCATTCAGATTATTTTATCGCACCGTGCGTACGTACGCGTCCGTGTACAGTGTTGTTAAGTTCCGTTGAGTTGAGTTTTGTTGTCGTTGACTATTCGCAGTAGACATGGCCCGCACCAAGCAGACCGCCCGTAAGTCCACAGGTGGAAAGGCGCCGCGCAAGCAACTCGCCACGAAGGCGGCACGCAAGAGCGCACCCGCCACCGGCGGCGTGAAGAAGCCCCATCGCTACAGGCCCGGAACGGTCGCCCTGCGTGAGATCCGTCGCTACCAGAAGAGTACCGAGCTGCTGATTCGCAAGCTGCCCTTCCAGCGTCTGGTGCGTGAGATCGCGCAGGACTTCAAGACTGACCTCCGGTTCCAGAGCTCCGCCGTTATGGCGCTTCAGGAGGCGAGCGAGGCTTACCTGGTCGGCTTGTTCGAGGACACGAACCTGTGCGCTATCCACGCTAAGCGCGTCACCATCATGCCCAAGGACATCCAGCTGGCGCGCAGAATCAGAGGCGAACGCGCCTAAGCATTGATTCTGCTGCGTTGCGCTGAACGCATCGAAAAAGGCCCTTTTCAGGGCCACATATATTTCCGAAATATTGTTCATCATAAATGCAACAAAAAAAAAAACAATGTCTCTAAAAGTACATCATGTCCATGTCATTCACATTTATTTTAACACTTACATAAGTGAGGGAGGACTTAATGCTATAATAGCATTTTCTACCAGTCAACCCGGGCGTGCAAAAAATATGGTGTGGCGTGTCATTAAATAAAATGTCATTAAATTAGAGAATAAACAATTTAAATATGTATACTTAATATAATTAACCCATACATAGATAGTAGATTCAACTCAAGGGTAAAAAAATGCTCTACTCTACTACTTTGTGCGTTATTTCATGCATACGTGTGTACAAAATGAACAATTTATTTTTCATGTGTGTCTTTTATACATACTTACATACATACATACATCAATCATTCGAAAAACATCCATAAACTCCTTCTTCGCAATCGGGTAAAAAAAAAAAAAAATGTCTTTGAGCTCTTTCTCTCTCGTGTAGATAAATCGTTCAATTCAATGTATCCGCCCCGCGCGCCCCTCTTTCGTAGCGGCCTGTCTCAAACTATAAATATATGGGCGCAAACGATATCATGGTTTTTATTCCGAGTAAGACAAGCGTGAGTGAAGTGTGTGCGCGTTCGTGTTGAGTTATTATTAAAAACAAATTTCCACAATGACCGGTCGCGGCAAGGGAGGAAAGGGCCTTGGAAAAGGAGGAGCCAAGCGTCACAGGAAGGTTCTACGTGACAACATCCAGGGTATCACCAAGCCCGCCATCCGTCGTCTGGCTCGCAGAGGAGGTGTGAAGCGTATCTCCGGTCTGATCTACGAGGAGACCAGAGGCGTTCTGAAGGTGTTCCTGGAGAACGTGATCCGTGATGCTGTCACGTACACGGAACACGCCAAGAGGAAGACTGTCACTGCCATGGATGTGGTGTATGCCCTGAAACGTCAAGGCCGCACCCTCTACGGTTTCGGCGGTTAATTACCTCTACTTCTGGATGTGTGTCCGTTGGTCGGTCGGTCGATTGACTGATTGATCATTATAAAAAAAGGCCCTTTTCAGGGCCGCACATGTTTCGATAATATTCAATATAATTATATGTTTCTGAATGACATGAAATGATCAAACGTATATCACGTTATTGTATAGTAAATACGATCAACACTGCCTTAACCCTGAACGAACGAGCTATTATCGTCTCCAACGGCACCGTGTTTTCTTCTGATGAGAGTATTTAGGTACACGCATAATATTTCTTCATATTATTATTATAATAAGCATTAGATACATACATACATACATAAACAAATTTATTATAATGTGAACGTTGTGTGAAACCAACTACCTCTAGGCGCACTGGCAGGAGCTAGCCCGCTAGCTACACACTCATGCATTTGAGGCATATTTGAACGCTTTGCGAGTGTTGTTTATACAATTTATTGTTTGTACATATACTTTTATAATTCACAATGTTTGATAAATGTCTGTTCTAAATTAATATTATAAGAATTTAGCTATTTGAAGTGGTTACCGAGACGCGTTTCAGACATAATCTGATGATGGTGTTTTACGTGCTTTCAAACATATGCCGTTAAATATGTCAAAACCTATTGGAATGTGTATTATGTTGTGTTGTATGGTGAATTTGATATGTTTGCCGTTTATTTGTCTCTAGTAACGCTTCAAATTGTACAGTTAAATAGAGAAAAACAGAAATTAAACACGACCCGACCTTTGTGGCGTACGGAGTGGCCACAGATATCGTTCATATTTCTGCGATGGTGCAGTCGATCGGTGTCATGGTGATTCTGAACGATGGTCACGTTCAAAATGAAGACAATCGGCCAGGCGAAACGTGCCTTGCAATGTTTAAATTTGATAAAAATCATATTTTATTAGACTGATGTTAGTGAAAACTTGTAAGCGTTCGTACGAGAAACAGTCTCCCGACAGTGTACGTCTCTATACGGTATTGCTACGTTTCTTTTCCAAAAAAATATCGCTATCTCGCTCAGTTCGCACCGCGACTTTCCATATTCGTTCGTTAGTTTGTTGTGTTGTGTGTACGTGAATTATAATGGCAGACACCGCTGTTGCTGTTGAGGCACCCGCTCCGGCGACTCCCGCGAAGAAGCCGAAGACATCCGCGGCCGCCGCCGCCAAGAAACCCAAGCCGAAACCCACCCACCCGAAGACATCCGAAATGGTGAACAACGCGATCAAAGAGCTGAAGGAGCGCAGCGGCTCCTCCCTGAAGGCCATCAAGAAGTACATCGCCTCCGAATACAAGGTAGACAGTGAGAAGTTGGCACCGTTCATCAGGAAGTACCTGAAGAACGCCGTCGAACAGGGCACCCTCATCCAGACGAGGGGCACCGGCGCCTCCGGCTCGTTCAAGCTCGAATCGAAGAAGGGACCGAGCGCCGCCAAGAAGCCCGCCGCCAAGAAGGAGTCCGCCGCCGCCTCCTCCTCGCCCGCCAAGGCGAAGAAGGCCGCCGCCGCCGCCGCCGCCGCGCCCGCCGCCGGCAAGAGGAAGAAGGCCGCCGCAGCAGCATCGCCATCCAAGTCGAAGGCGGCCGCGAAGCCCGCCACCAAGGACAAGAAGGCCGCAGCCGCCAAGAGGAAGCCCGCCGCCGCCAGGAAGGCGGCCGCCTCACCCGCCAAGGCAAAGTCCGCACCAGCACCCAAAGCCAAGAAAACCGCCAAGCCACCGACGAAGAAGCCCAAGGCGCCCAAACCGAAGAAGGCAGCCGCCACGCCCAAGTCGAAGGCGGCCGCCGGCAAGAAGGCAGCCGCATCCAAGAAGTAGGATCGTCGGGTGTGCACACCCACGGTCCTCGCGGGTGTCGGTTCGGTTCCTCCCTCGTCGTCGTCGCCGCGCAAGCAACCACGCACGCAGGCAGACAGACAGTCGCGCAGGAGGAGAATCGCACCTTGTGCACATAATATTGCTCTATATGCGATATCACCAAAAAGCCCTTTTCAGGGCTAACAAAACTTTCCATACACGCATTAACGCAAAATTCGTGTAATGTTTCTAAGGGGTCACATATCACATCAACACACTCAAACGAAAATAAATTTATATAGGTTAATTAATAATAACAATAGATAAAACTCTGGATATGTAGAGCGAGCACTATGATCCCTGACGAAAAACCACTCATTTTAATAACCGAACAACGAACGCCCGCCCGCCCGACGACTACTTTCTTTTGTTTTTTTTGATCTTTACCTAACTAAATTTACCATTTTCGTTCGTCATTAGTCCAAGTTACCAGGAGAACATGACCGAAAGGGGTGTTTTCTTGTAAAAGTTGCCAGGACCTAGGTACTTAACTCCAATGGGGTGGTATTTAGTGTAGGAAGATAGGTTCAAGTTACAGTGATCGTAAATTAGTAATAGGTAGGCATAGGCACACCAATCGATCTTCATAATAAATATGAGTACTTACACTAAAAACGTTCCATAGGACTAAGTAGGTCCCGGCAACTATTTACCAGAAAACACCCTTTCGAGGTTCATGTTTTCCTGGTAACTTGGAATGATCACGAACACAGCCATGCCATCGCTCGGTGCTTATTATTATTATTATTATTATTCGCATGTATTAGTCGAGAGAAAAGTTGTGCCTATTAATTCAAAACGTATCGTCATCTCGTTCTATAGTCGCCCTCTCACTCGATACTAAATCGGACGATCCAATGGCTGGGGCGCGTGTATATATATTAAATGAATGGATGTTTTTAAAAAAGGACTGTCGCGATCCTCTAGTGCTCTAACTACGTACGGAACAACGCATACTCTTCGATCTCGGCAACGTTTCATGTGAAACGCCTGCCGAGCTCGGCCCTTCGTCAAGAAGGCGGGGAACATCTCTCTCCACGGACTCCGGAAGTGCAGTCAGCCCTCGCCTTGGTACCAAACCCGGCCTCCCACCAGCGGGAATCCCCGGGGGCGGTGCCCTGGTGACTGGCACTAGTGACTGTGCGACCTTTGTTCGCGTGAGGAGGAACGCCCACAGCAGCAACCACGCAGCAACCCCAAAGCTAGGCGCCGCCCGGCACCACGATGTCGGACGCCCGCCCACCCGACGGAAGAACCGTTCGTGACGAACGGGAGCCCCGCCGGGAGCCGAAACCACCACCGCAGGACCCAACACTGCGCACGCCCATCGCCAGCCGTGCTTCCAGCCTGGACAAGGCCCAAGCACGAGCAACTTCCCGCCCAACCATCTCGAGGCAGGATGCCGAACTGCTCACTCAGCGCCTACATCAGTGGGTGCAGAAGAAAGCAAAGAAAGCAGCCACGAAGGTGAAGCCCCCGGTGCCGAAGCCCTCAACCAGCGCTACTCCAATGCGCAGGAAGAGGGATGACGACCCAACCTCACCAACCCAAGAAGAACCGAAACGCCCAGCCCATGAATGGGCCGCCCTTCCTCAGAGGCCCATGACGAAGACGGCACAATCGTCATCACCATCTGCGGCGTCCACAGCGTCAACTTCCTACGCGTCACTGGCGTCTCCGGACCGCCCAGCCCCGAAGATGACCACCACTACCTACGCAGCGATCACGCGCGCCCCGATGCCGCCACAAACGACGGCCCCTCCAATCACCACCCAGGCGCCCCAAGCCGCCCGAGTGCCCCCGCCGCCCGCCCAGCCGCCCAAAGCCGCCCGCCCTAGCGCCATGCAAGTGGATCCGGCCACGAACGCCCAAACGGATGGAGCCCCAGCGCCCCCCGCAACAACCAACCAACCAGGTACCGCCCCCCCCCCAGCCCCCGCCGCGGGGAAAAAACGCTACCCTCCGGTAGTCGTAGAAAGCCTTCCTAAATGGACCACCCATTTTAAAGTGCTCAAAGACCAACTCGGCTTCGCCCCCAACGCGCGCCCCCTTGGGAAAGGGGTTCGTTTCTCACCGGAGTCCGGGGAAGAATACCGAGCCATTCAAAGATATTTCGCCGACCTGGAAAAAACCGAGAAAGTGTCGTGGTTCTCTTACTCGCTACCGGAGGAGAGAAGCTTAAAGGTCGCTATCCGGGGGCTCCCGGCGGACACTGACCCCGATGAGATCATCGAAGACCTCCGCACGAACGGCTTCGAACCGGAAACCGTTAAAAACATCCGTGCACGCAGAGATCGCCCAGGGTGCATTTTCTTCGCGCTGTTGAAGAGAACCCCCGACCTCACACCGGCCATCTACAACATCACGGAACTTCTGTGTATGCCCGGTGTGAAAATCGAGCAATGGAGGGGCAAGAAGGGGCCCGCCCAGTGTCATAGATGCCAAGCATTCAGACACAGCTCGCATCACTGTCACCGCCCACTCGCCTGTGTCCGCTGTGGCGAGTCCCACCACGCCGGAGACTGTCCGCGCCCAACCGAAGACCCCGCCACCTGCATCAACTGCAAGGGCACTCACCCTGCAAACAGCGTGTCCTGCCCAGTGTTCAAGGCCGAGGCACGAAACAAAAAGGCGGGCACCATAGCTCGAACCACAGGCGGCAACCAAACCCGCCCAACACCCCCCGCCCCAGGAGGCCCCGCCCAAGAAGGCCCCGCCCAAGAAGGCACCGCCCAAGGAGGCCGCGCCATAAGAACCATCGAAGCTCGCCCAGGCGACACGCTGATGGCCAAGGCTAACGACCCCACCCCGCGCACGGGCAAACTGCGCAATAAGAAAAAGAAAGCGAGGACCAGCGCGCAGGCAACGGCAGAGGCCGCCCAAGCCACCACCAGCCAGACGCCGGTCCCTCCCAAAGAAACGCCAGCAGCGGCCCCAACCGCCCCTGCACCCCCGCAGCCCACGACTGCCCCGACCTCGTATGCGCCGACAGCGCCCCCCCAGGGGACTCAACGCCCCCCGATACCAACAACACAACCCCACCAACAGATGACAGCGGACCAAGCCCGCCAGGACATTCTGGTGGCAGCGATAACCATCATCCAAGAGATACTTCAGGCCATCCAAGCGGGGGCCAACCCGGGTCCGGTAGCCATAGCCGGACTGGGGAAGCTCCTGCAGTCGTTCTGAAGCTCCGGATAATCCACTGGAATGCCCAAGGCCTCAGGACCAAACTGGCCCTTCTAAAACCGATACTACGTCAAGAAGACATCGACATACTTCTCCTTTCCGAGACCATGCTGGGCCCAGCAGACCAGTTGAAGATCCCTGGATACTATGTATACCGCCAGGATGAATGGAGCAGCGAAGCGCAAAGGGCGTACAGAGGCCTCGCAGTCTGCGTCAAGCGCCGAGTTGTCCATCAGCCGCTACCCCCGATCCCTCTCGATTCCATGCAGGTGCTTGGAGTAGAGATCTCCATAGCAGGTCAACCCCAGCACATCTACGCAGTGTACAGACCGCCGGGAAACAAATTGAACACCACCGAGATCCGTAAAGTGCTAAACGCGTCCACTGCACCCACACTGATGGCTGGGGACTGGAACTGCAAGCACCATGCATGGAATTCGATGACGACCACAACAGAGGGAAGACAACTGCTCGCTGACGCCGAGGCCTTTGAATATGCTGTTCACGGACCTGAAACGCCAACGCACTATCCCTCAAATAGAGACCACGCTCCAGACGTCTTGGACATCATAGTCCATAAGAGACTGCACTGCTGCCCAAACCAAGAGGTTCTTCTAGACGAAGTAAAGTCGGATCACCAACCTGTCCTGACCACCCTGGACCAGACACCCATAGTGGCTACGCCCATCATTCGCCCACGGACTAACTGGGAGGTATTCAACCGAACCATGGAAGCCAGCACTCCAACACGCCCAGTCAACTCTCCAGAAGAAGTTGACTTGCTCACCAATGAACTGACGGAGGCCATGCAGGCTGCCCTCCAATCAGCAGAGATACCACCAACAAACACCAGCAGAAGACTCCCGCCCCTGCCACAACACATCGCGAAGCTGATTGCAGACAAACGCAATCTGCGTAAGCAATGGCAACGCAGTCGTGACCCAGCGCTCAAAACCAAACTTAATCGCCTCTGCGACGAAGTCAAAGCTGAGCTTAAATCGCACGAAGACCAAGAATGGGAAAGACGCATAGACTCGACCTCAGAAGACTGGCTGTCTATCCACCGCCTATGCCGCAGGTTAAACGGCACCCCGGCCCCGGTTCGCCCGCTCCTACACCAAGACGGCACCCCAAGATACCGACCCGAAGATAGGGCGGAAATCTTTGCCCACTGCCTGGAACAGCAGTTCCAACCGAACCCGGATAGTCGCCCATCACACACATCCAAGGTTGAAGATTTCCTCCGGCAATACTCCGCCGAACCAACAGCAACCGAAGAGCATACCATCTTCTTCTCCCCGGGCCAAGTCAGGAAAGCCATTCTCCGGACAAAGCCAAGAAAGGCCCCCGGCGCGGACCGCATTACGAACACGGCACTGCGTCACTTGCCACTCAGGGCAGTGGCAGCACTGTCGCGTCTGTTCAACGGGATACTGCGCTGTGGACACTTCCCGACTCTGTGGAAACTTGGCCACGTCATCCTACTTCCGAAGCCCGGGAAGAACATCCTAAAGCCGGAAAGCTACCGCCCTATCACGCTGTTGTCGAGCATATCGAAGGTGTTTGAGAAGCTACTGCTTCAACACCTCCTTCCCCACGCGATACCCCGGCCCGAGCAGTTCGGATTCAGATCCGAACATAGCACGACACTCCAACTCGCAAGGGTTCTTCATCAGCTCATCATGAACTCCAACAAGAAAGAAACATCGGTGGCCGTCTTTTTAGACATGGAAAAGGCGTTCGACAGAGTCTGGCACGCAGGTCTCCTCTTCAAGCTGGCCAACTCGTCGACGCCAAGACCAATATACGACGTCATCGCATCCTTTTTGGAGGGCCGCACCTTTCGGGTAACGGTGGAAGGCCACCTCTCTACGGAGCGCACCATAAGGGCGGGTGTGCCCCAAGGAAGCTGCCTTTCACCTGTCTGCTACTCCATCTACACTGACGACATCCCGGTGGCAGAAGGCACGACGCTGGCACTCTATGCGGACGACGCTGCCTACATCACCTCCTCCGTCAACAAAAACCACGCGGCTCTGAAGATGCAACGGGCCTTGGATCTCCTCCCAGATTGGCTCAGCGAGTGGCGACTGTCAGTTAACGTCGCCAAGACGCAAGCCATCTGTGTGACCACTAAACGAGCGTACCCTCCATCGCTAGCTCTCCAGGGCCAGCACATCAAGTGGACCAGGACGGCGGAATACCTTGGAATCACGATCGACAGCCGGTTGACGATGAGGCAACACAGCCTCAAAGTCCTGGCGTCGGTCAAAGTGGCCCGCAACCTCCTCCGACCAGTGCTGACGTCCCAGCTGCCGCTGCGTGTGAAGGTCGGCATATACAAACTGTATATCCGGCCACGCCTCACGTATGCGGCCCCAGCCTGGTACGGTCTCCTCCACCGCCGACACCAAGATCGCCTCCAAATCCAACAGAACCTGACCTTGAGAACCATATCCGACGCCCCCCGATATGTGAGGAACTCCACGATCGCACGAGACCTGCGAGTCGAAGAACTCAGCACATGCATCACGCGGCTGGCGCAGCGGATGTTCGCTCGCACGGAGGAGTCCGCTCTCGAGCACATTCGGGAGCTGGCCCCAACGTACGAGCGGGGTCCCCGCTCCAAGCCCTACCCCCGAGAGCTGGCCATCAGCATGGACCAACCTGAAGCTCAAGAACCAAGACGTCGCCGAGCGCGGGCCGATCGCCGTCCAGACCTGCATAGGACTGGATCGGCAGATCCTCCCCGCGATTAGGCGGCGAATAAGAAGACCACCACCGGAAGAGACACCGCGCCCGAGCGCGCTCGGGCGCCCCTGGAATGGACAAACCCCATTGGGGAACCCAAGGACCCTCCCGTTGAAACGGGAGGCGGAAGATTACCGCAGGCAGGGGCCCAAAAGCCCGAACCTGCGTCCTCACGCACCGGCTTCGCCGGCGCGGAGAAGAAGACCCCGAGTTTTTAAAAAATATCACTCGTGCTTGACGTGTCGCTTAAACTCGACGCGCGCATTTTACTAACGTTGTGACTAGTGCAGTTTGTGTTTTTGTGTATCACCATGTCCGGACGTGGCAAAGGCGGCAAGGTCAAGGGGAAGGCAAAGTCCCGTTCCAACCGTGCTGGACTACAGTTCCCGGTGGGTCGTATCCATCGTCTACTCCGTCACGGCAACTACGCCGAGCGCGTCGGTGCCGGTGCTCCCGTCTATCTAGCCGCAGTGATGGAGTATCTGGCGGCCGAAGTGCTGGAGTTGGCCGGCAACGCCGCCAGAGACAACAAGAAGACCAGGATCATACCGCGTCATCTCCAGTTGGCGATCAGGAATGACGAGGAGCTGAACAAGCTACTGTCGGGTGTGACGATCGCGCAGGGTGGTGTGCTGCCCAACATTCAGGCGGTGCTTCTACCCAAGAAGACTGAGAAGAAGGCGTAAAGCTCGCCTCTCTCTCTCTCGCGTTTTCCATATGGTGAACATCAAAAAGGCCCTTTTCAGGGCCACAATATTAATCGAACATAGCCACAATGGCAACAAAATGTTATCCAATGGTATGATCATTCAAATGCAAATCTTAGCTCAGCGTAGATAGGTGAAAAATTTAAGACAACAAATTTTATTTATAAGTAATAGGTATGACTAAAAAAAAAAAGATGTAATGATGTTAATTATACACTCATATCACTTCTATTACTTTCTTGGACATGATTCCTGTATATTTTTTTTTTTTTTTTTTTTTTTTTAATTATTATTATTATTACATTATAAATAATTATAAAAAAGGCTGAAAAAAGTAAAAAAAAAAAAAAAAAAAAAATTACGTCAACATCGCGGTACAGTCGCCTGCAATAATATGTATACATACACATCGTAATTTTCAAAATTATGTCTCCATACTAATTTGCAATAAAATGTACACACCAAAGCACCAGAATTATGTCGCCATCAACTGAAAATGAACATGAAACTTTTTAAAGGAATGAATGACTACATTTTAATGCAACTGAACGTGTTTACATATTTTTGAAATTCAGTATGGTTACATATTTATGAGAGTAATGGTTGTTACTTATATCTGACATAGACCTGCTTACAATATTATGACACAAGTTGATGGCGACATAATTTTGGTGTATTGGTGTGTACATTTTATTGCAAATTTGTATAGATACATAATTTTGAAAATTACGATGTGTATACATATTATTGCACGCGACTGTACACGCAAGAAACAGACGATATCTGCGGTCTCCCTCGCTCGCTCGCTCGCTCGCTCCAACCGAAACGGAACGATATCCGTCGCAGACCCTCTCTTATATAAAACTGCTCATAGAAGTCGAATTTTTATACCGTACGCATCGTTCGTAATACACTGACGCGCTACGTGTCTCGAAATCGTGTTTAAATCAAGTTTGCTCTGCTCTGTGTTTGTTGTTCATCATGCCGCCCAAGACCAGTGGTAAGGCCGCCAAGAAATCCGGCAAGGCCCAGAAGAACATCTCCAAAACCGACAAGAAGAAGAAGAAGCACAAGAGGAAGGAGAGCTACGCCATTTACATCTACAAGGTGCTGAAGCAGGTCCACCCCGACACCGGAATCTCCAGCAAGGCCATGTCGATCATGAACTCGTTCGTGAACGACATCTTCGAGCGCATCGCCGCCGAGGCGTCCCGCCTGGCGCACTACAACAAGCGTTCGACCATCACCAGCAGGGAGGTGCAGACCTCCGTGAGGCTCCTGCTGCCAGGCGAGCTGGCCAAGCACGCGGTCAGCGAGGGCACCAAGGCCGTCACCAAGTACACCAGCTCCAAGTAGTGACGCCGCGTTCACGTGACGCGTCCCATATACGGACAACAAAAGGCCCTTTTCAGGGCCACAAAATAATTCGAATGTACAATACAAACAAAATAATGTTTCTAAAGACAATTGATCATTGTAAACAACGCAACGAATGTTTTCACTAACATACATACTTACTACACTACAATTTATAATATGATTGATTTTGTTTGACGTGTCCCGGCAACTATTTACCAGAAAACACCCTTTCGAGGTTCATGTTTTCCTGGTAACTTGGAATGATCACGAACACAGCCATGCCATCGCTCGGTGCTTGTAGGTAGGCATCGAACGAACGATTAAGACGCGTATAGGTAGTTATTACAAATACCCCTTGAGACTCATGGTGGCCTGGTAGGTAAGTGAAATATAACCTTTTTAAACGTTGATTTGAAATTAAAAAATTTCAACGCCTAGATAAAATTATAATATACTGGAGCACCTTCATGCGGCCATCCGAAATCAAATTTCAATAATGCAGTATTACTCCCTCTGTCTAGGTAACTTTACGAGCATGAGATGAGAAAATGTACAACTCATTCACACGTGCGCTTGTCTAGTGTCTGAATAATGACTGAAAATGTATTTTGACAAAGATCTAAATTTGACAAAGAATAGTGAAATTGACAGGCCTGTATAATAGTGGAACAAGCAAAAAAAAAAACTTACCAGATTGATTCTCATGTGGGGAGGAAGTTATCAATTACTTATCTCAATAACATACCTGAAACAATACAGAATTGGTACTTAAACACAATATCAATCACAACAAAGCAAAGAACACACTAAATTGTAAATTTTACAAATTAGGCATTTAGATAGAAATGTACTTAATTTTGTAAAAAAAAAAATGTTTAATATAATCTTTTAATTATTCCAGCACCGGCCATATCACAAGACGATTGTTTGAGAGCTGGAGGAAAAGCATTTCAAGTCAATAAGTGACATTTCAAGAATTTCATCGTCCTCGGTTTCAGAGGCAATTTTTTTTTTTTTTTTTTTACAAATCGAAGACAATTGATGGTTATTTTGATCAGAGGATCTTTATTAAGGTGAGAAGTTTTTATTTTAACAGTAAATTGGCTCATTTAAACACATTTAGTTAATGGAAGAGCGAGACGGCGCTATCGAGCGAGACGCGATGCAGACCCGACTTACCCTACGTTTCTATAAATATTACGAGCCTCGATGGATTTCGATTCATTCAGATTATTTTATCGCACCGTGCGTACGTACGCGTCCGTGTACAGTGTTGTTAAGTTCCGTTGAGTTGAGTTTTGTTGTCGTTGACTATTCGCAGTAGACATGGCCCGCACCAAGCAGACCGCCCGTAAGTCCACAGGTGGAAAGGCGCCGCGCAAGCAACTCGCCACGAAGGCGGCACGCAAGAGCGCACCCGCCACCGGCGGCGTGAAGAAGCCCCATCGCTACAGGCCCGGAACGGTCGCCCTGCGTGAGATCCGTCGCTACCAGAAGAGTACCGAGCTGCTGATTCGCAAGCTGCCCTTCCAGCGTCTGGTGCGTGAGATCGCGCAGGACTTCAAGACTGACCTCCGGTTCCAGAGCTCCGCCGTTATGGCGCTTCAGGAGGCGAGCGAGGCTTACCTGGTCGGCTTGTTCGAGGACACGAACCTGTGCGCTATCCACGCTAAGCGCGTCACCATCATGCCCAAGGACATCCAGCTGGCGCGCAGAATCAGAGGCGAACGCGCCTAAGCATTGATTCTGCTGCGTTGCGCTGAACGCATCGAAAAAGGCCCTTTTCAGGGCCACATATATTTCCGAAATATTGTTCATCATAAATGCAACAAAAAAAAAAACAATGTCTCTAAAAGTACATCATGTCCATGTCATTCACATTTATTTTAACACTTACATAAGTGAGGGAGGACTTAATGCTATAATAGCATTTTCTACCAGTCAACCCGGGCGTGCAAAAAATATGGTGTGGCGTGTCATTAAATAAAATGTCATTAAATTAGAGAATAAACAATTTAAATATGTATACTTAATATAATTAACCCATACATAGATAGTAGATTCAACTCAAGGGTAAAAAAATGCTCTACTCTACTACTTTGTGCGTTATTTCATGCATACGTGTGTACAAAATGAACAATTTATTTTTCATGTGTGTCTTTTATACATACTTACATACATACATACATCAATCATTCGAAAAACATCCATAAACTCCTTCTTCGCAATCGGGTAAAAAAAAAAAAAAATGTCTTTGAGCTCTTTCTCTCTCGTGTAGATAAATCGTTCAATTCAATGTATCCGCCCCGCGCGCCCCTCTTTCGTAGCGGCCTGTCTCAAACTATAAATATATGGGCGCAAACGATATCATGGTTTTTATTCCGAGTAAGACAAGCGTGAGTGAAGTGTGTGCGCGTTCGTGTTGAGTTATTATTAAAAACAAATTTCCACAATGACCGGTCGCGGCAAGGGAGGAAAGGGCCTTGGAAAAGGAGGAGCCAAGCGTCACAGGAAGGTTCTACGTGACAACATCCAGGGTATCACCAAGCCCGCCATCCGTCGTCTGGCTCGCAGAGGAGGTGTGAAGCGTATCTCCGGTCTGATCTACGAGGAGACCAGAGGCGTTCTGAAGGTGTTCCTGGAGAACGTGATCCGTGATGCTGTCACGTACACGGAACACGCCAAGAGGAAGACTGTCACTGCCATGGATGTGGTGTATGCCCTGAAACGTCAAGGCCGCACCCTCTACGGTTTCGGCGGTTAATTACCTCTACTTCTGGATGTGTGTCCGTTGGTCGGTCGGTCGATTGACTGATTGATCATTATAAAAAAAGGCCCTTTTCAGGGCCGCACATGTTTCGATAATATTCAATATAATTATATGTTTCTGAATGACATGAAATGATCAAACGTATATCACGTTATTGTATAGTAAATACGATCAACACTGCCTTAACCCTGAACGAACGAGCTATTATCGTCTCCAACGGCACCGTGTTTTCTTCTGATGAGAGTATTTAGGTACACGCATAATATTTCTTCATATTATTATTATAATAAGCATTAGATACATACATACATACATAAACAAATTTATTATAATGTGAACGTTGTGTGAAACCAACTACCTCTAGGCGCACTGGCAGGAGCTAGCCCGCTAGCTACACACTCATGCATTTGAGGCATATTTGAACGCTTTGCGAGTGTTGTTTATACAATTTATTGTTTGTACATATACTTTTATAATTCACAATGTTTGATAAATGTCTGTTCTAAATTAATATTATAAGAATTTAGCTATTTGAAGTGGTTACCGAGACGCGTTTCAGACATAATCTGATGATGGTGTTTTACGTGCTTTCAAACATATGCCGTTAAATATGTCAAAACCTATTGGAATGTGTATTATGTTGTGTTGTATGGTGAATTTGATATGTTTGCCGTTTATTTGTCTCTAGTAACGCTTCAAATTGTACAGTTAAATAGAGAAAAACAGAAATTAAACACGACCCGACCTTTGTGGCGTACGGAGTGGCCACAGATATCGTTCATATTTCTGCGATGGTGCAGTCGATCGGTGTCATGGTGATTCTGAACGATGGTCACGTTCAAAATGAAGACAATCGGCCAGGCGAAACGTGCCTTGCAATGTTTAAATTTGATAAAAATCATATTTTATTAGACTGATGTTAGTGAAAACTTGTAAGCGTTCGTACGAGAAACAGTCTCCCGACAGTGTACGTCTCTATACGGTATTGCTACGTTTCTTTTCCAAAAAAATATCGCTATCTCGCTCAGTTCGCACCGCGACTTTCCATATTCGTTCGTTAGTTTGTTGTGTTGTGTGTACGTGAATTATAATGGCAGACACCGCTGTTGCTGTTGAGGCACCCGCTCCGGCGACTCCCGCGAAGAAGCCGAAGACATCCGCGGCCGCCGCCGCCAAGAAACCCAAGCCGAAACCCACCCACCCGAAGACATCCGAAATGGTGAACAACGCGATCAAAGAGCTGAAGGAGCGCAGCGGCTCCTCCCTGAAGGCCATCAAGAAGTACATCGCCTCCGAATACAAGGTAGACAGTGAGAAGTTGGCACCGTTCATCAGGAAGTACCTGAAGAACGCCGTCGAACAGGGCACCCTCATCCAGACGAGGGGCACCGGCGCCTCCGGCTCGTTCAAGCTCGAATCGAAGAAGGGACCGAGCGCCGCCAAGAAGCCCGCCGCCAAGAAGGAGTCCGCCGCCGCCTCCTCCTCGCCCGCCAAGGCGAAGAAGGCCGCCGCCGCCGCCGCCGCCGCGCCCGCCGCCGGCAAGAGGAAGAAGGCCGCCGCAGCAGCATCGCCATCCAAGTCGAAGGCGGCCGCGAAGCCCGCCACCAAGGACAAGAAGGCCGCAGCCGCCAAGAGGAAGCCCGCCGCCGCCAGGAAGGCGGCCGCCTCACCCGCCAAGGCAAAGTCCGCACCAGCACCCAAAGCCAAGAAAACCGCCAAGCCACCGACGAAGAAGCCCAAGGCGCCCAAACCGAAGAAGGCAGCCGCCACGCCCAAGTCGAAGGCGGCCGCCGGCAAGAAGGCAGCCGCATCCAAGAAGTAGGATCGTCGGGTGTGCACACCCACGGTCCTCGCGGGTGTCGGTTCGGTTCCTCCCTCGTCGTCGTCGCCGCGCAAGCAACCACGCACGCAGGCAGACAGACAGTCGCGCAGGAGGAGAATCGCACCTTGTGCACATAATATTGCTCTATATGCGATATCACCAAAAAGCCCTTTTCAGGGCTAACAAAACTTTCCATACACGCATTAACGCAAAATTCGTGTAATGTTTCTAAGGGGTCACATATCACATCAACACACTCAAACGAAAATAAATTTATATAGGTTAATTAATAATAACAATAGATAAAACTCTGGATATGTAGAGCGAGCACTATGATCCCTGACGAAAAACCACTCATTTTAATAACCGAACAACGAACGCCCGCCCGCCCGACGACTACTTTCTTTTGTTTTTTTTGATCTTTACCTAACTAAATTTACCATTTTCGTTCGTCATTAGTCCAAGTTACCAGGAGAACATGACCGAAAGGGGTGTTTTCTTGTAAAAGTTGCCAGGACCTAGGTACTTAACTCCAATGGGGTGGTATTTAGTGTAGGAAGATAGGTTCAAGTTACAGTGATCGTAAATTAGTAATAGGTAGGCATAGGCACACCAATCGATCTTCATAATAAATATGAGTACTTACACTAAAAACGTTCCATAGGACTAAGTAGGTCCCGGCAACTATTTACCAGAAAACACCCTTTCGAGGTTCATGTTTTCCTGGTAACTTGGAATGATCACGAACACAGCCATGCCATCGCTCGGTGCTTATTATTATTATTATTATTATTCGCATGTATTAGTCGAGAGAAAAGTTGTGCCTATTAATTCAAAACGTATCGTCATCTCGTTCTATAGTCGCCCTCTCACTCGATACGATATCGGACGATCCAATGGCTGGGGCGCGTGTATATATATTAAATGAATGGATGTTTTTAAAAAATATCACTCGTGCTTGACGTGTCGCTTAAACTCGACGCGCGCATTTTACTAACGTTTTGACTAGTGCAGTTTGTGTTTTTGTGTATCACCATGTCCGGACGTGGCAAAGGCGGCAAGGTCAAGGGGAAGGCAAAGTCCCGTTCCAACCGTGCTGGACTACAGTTCCCGGTGGGTCGTATCCATCGTCTACTGCGTCACGGCAACTACGCCGAGCGCGTCGGTGCCGGTGCTCCCGTCTATCTAGCCGCAGTGATGGAGTATCTGGCGGCCGAAGTGCTGGAGTTGGCCGGCAACGCCGCCAGAGACAACAAGAAGACCAGGATCATACCGCGTCATCTCCAGTTGGCGATCAGGAATGACGAGGAGCTGAACAAGCTACTGTCGGGTGTGACGATCGCGCAGGGTGGTGTGCTGCCCAACATTCAGGCGGTGCTTCTACCCAAGAAGACTGAGAAGAAGGCGTAAAGCTCGCCTCTCTCTCTCGCGTTTTCCATATGGTGAACATCAAAAAGGCCCTTTTCAGGGCCACAATATTAATCGAACATAGCCACAATGGCAACAAAATGTTATCCAATGGTATGATCATTCAAATGCAAATCTTAGCTCAGCGTAGATAGGTGAAAAATTTTAGAAAAAAAAAAAAGATAATTTTAATTATATAGTATACACTCATATCACTTCTATTACTTCTTGGACATGATTCCTGTATATATATATATATATTTTTTTTTTTTAATAATTATTATTATTATTACATTATAAATAATTATAAAAAAGGCTGAAAAAAGTAAAAAAAAAAAAAAAAAAAAATTACGTCAACATCGCGGTTGTACAGTCGCCTGCAATAATATGTATACACATCGTAATTTTCAAAATTATGTCTCATAAATATGCCGAGAAAAATAATAACTGTTCGAAAGAAACAGTATTAAACCATTGAGTCAGATATACCTCACTAGAATGCGGCGCACCGCCCTCTTTTTTGTTGATATTTTAACATATTTATGAAACTTTTTATAGGAATGAATGACTACATGTTAATGCAACTGAACGTGTTTACATATTTTTGAAATTCAGTTTGGTTACTTATTTATGAGAGTAATGGTGTTTACTTATTTCTGACAAAGACCTGTTTCACAAAGTTTATGACACAAAGTGATGGCGACATAATTCTGGTGCTTTGGTGTGTACATTTTATTGCAAATTAGTATAGATACATAATTTTGAAAATTACGATGTGTATACATATTATTGCACGCGACTGTACACGCAAGAAACAGACAATATCTGCGGTCTCCTTCGCTCGCTCGCTCCAACCGAAACGGAACGATATCCGTCGCAGACCCTCTCTTATATAAAACTGCTCATAGAAGTCGAATTTTTATACCGTACGCATCGTTCGTAATACACTGACGCGCTACGTGTCTCGAAATCGTGTTTAAATCAAGTTTGCTCCGCTCTGTGTTTGTTGTTCATCATGCCGCCCAAGACCAGTGGTAAGGCCGCCAAGAAATCCGGCAAGGCCCAGAAGAACATCTCCAAAACCGACAAGAAGAAGAAGAAGCACAAGAGGAAGGAGAGCTACGCCATTTACATCTACAAGGTGCTGAAGCAGGTCCACCCCGACACCGGAATCTCCAGCAAGGCCATGTCGATCATGAACTCGTTCGTGAACGACATCTTCGAGCGCATCGCCGCCGAGGCGTCCCGCCTGGCGCACTACAACAAGCGTTCGACCATCACCAGCAGGGAGGTGCAGACCTCCGTGAGGCTCCTGCTGCCAGGCGAGCTGGCCAAGCACGCGGTCAGCGAGGGCACCAAGGCCGTCACCAAGTACACCAGCTCCAAGTAGTGACGCCGCGTTCACGTGACGCGTCCCATATACGGACAACAAAAGGCCCTTTTCAGGGCCACAAAATAATTCGAATGTACAATACAAACAAAATAATGTTTCTAAAGACAATTGATCATTGTAAACAACGCAACGAATGTTTTCACTAACATACATACTTACTACACTACAATTTATAATATGATTGATTTTGTTTGACGTGTCCCGGCAACTATTTACCAGAAAACACCCTTTCGAGGTTCATGTTTTCCTGGTAACTTGGAATGATCACGAACACAGCCATGCCATCGCTCGGTGCTTGTAGGTAGGCATCGAACGAACGATTAAGACGCGTATAGGTAGTTATTACAAATACCCCTTGAGACTCATGGTGGCCTGGTAGGTAAGTGAAATATAACCTTTTTAAACGTTGATTTGAAATTAAAAAATTTCAACGCCTAGATAAAATTATAATATACTGGAGCACCTTCATGCGGCCATCCGAAATCAAATTTCAATAATGCAGTATTACTTACTCCCTCTGTCTAGGTAACTTTACGAGCATGAGACGAGAAAATGTACAACTCATACACACGTGCGCTTGTCTAGTGTCTGAATAATGACTGAAAATGTATTTTGACAAAGATCTAAATTTGATAAAGAATAGTGAAATTGACAGGCCTGTATAACAGTGGAACAAGCAAAAAAAAACTTACCAGATTGATTCTCATGTGGGGAGGAAGTTATCAATTACTTATCTCAATAACATACCTGAAACAATACAGAATTGGCACTTAAACACAATATCAATCACAACAAAGCAAAGAACACACTAAATTGTTAATTTTACAAATTAGGCATTTAGATAAAAATGTACTTAATTTTGTAAAAAAAATGTATAATATAATCTTTTAATTATTCCAGCACCGGCCATATCACAAGACGATTGTTTGAGAGCTGGAGGAAAAGCATTTCAAGTCAATAAGTGACATTTCAAGAATTTCATCGTCCTCGGTTTCAGAGGCAATTTTTTTTTTTTTTTTTTTACAAATCGAAGACAATTGATGGTTATTTTGATCAGAGGATCTTTATTAAGGTGAGAAGTTTTTATTTTAACAGTAAATTGGCTCATTTAAACACATTTAGTTAATGGAAGAGCGAGACGGCGCTATCGAGCGAGACGCGATGCAGACCCGACTTACCCTACGTTTCTATAAATATTACGAGCCTCGATGGATTTCGATTCATTCAGATTATTTTATCGCACCGTGCGTACGTACGCGTCCGTGTACAGTGTTGTTAAGTTCCGTTGAGTTGAGTTTTGTTGTCGTTGACTATTCGCAGTAGACATGGCCCGCACCAAGCAGACCGCCCGTAAGTCCACAGGTGGAAAGGCGCCGCGCAAGCAACTCGCCACGAAGGCGGCACGCAAGAGCGCACCCGCCACCGGCGGCGTGAAGAAGCCCCATCGCTACAGGCCCGGAACGGTCGCCCTGCGTGAGATCCGTCGCTACCAGAAGAGTACCGAGCTGCTGATTCGCAAGCTGCCCTTCCAGCGTCTGGTGCGTGAGATCGCGCAGGACTTCAAGACTGACCTCCGGTTCCAGAGCTCCGCCGTTATGGCGCTTCAGGAGGCGAGCGAGGCTTACCTGGTCGGCTTGTTCGAGGACACGAACCTGTGCGCTATCCACGCTAAGCGCGTCACCATCATGCCCAAGGACATCCAGCTGGCGCGCAGAATCAGAGGCGAACGCGCCTAAGCATTGATTCTGCTGCGTTGCGCTGAACGCATCGAAAAAGGCCCTTTTCAGGGCCACATATATTTCCGAAATATTGTTCATCATAAATGCAACAAAAAAAAAAACAATGTCTCTAAAAGTACATCATGTCCATGTCATTCACATTTATTTTAACACTTACATAAGTGAGGGAGGACTTAATGCTATAATAGCATTTTCTACCAGTCAACCCGGGCGTGCAAAAAATATGGTGTGGCGTGTCATTAAATAAAATGTCATTAAATTAGAGAATAAACAATTTAAATATGTATACTTAATATAATTAACCCATACATAGATAGTAGATTCAACTCAAGGGTAAAAAAATGCTCTACTCTACTACTTTGTGCGTTATTTCATGCATACGTGTGTACAAAATGAACAATTTATTTTTCATGTGTGTCTTTTATACATACTTACATACATACATACATCAATCATTCGAAAAACATCCATAAACTCCTTCTTCGCAATCGGGTAAAAAAAAAAAAAAATGTCTTTGAGCTCTTTCTCTCTCGTGTAGATAAATCGTTCAATTCAATGTATCCGCCCCGCGCGCCCCTCTTTCGTAGCGGCCTGTCTCAAACTATAAATATATGGGCGCAAACGATATCATGGTTTTTATTCCGAGTAAGACAAGCGTGAGTGAAGTGTGTGCGCGTTCGTGTTGAGTTATTATTAAAAACAAATTTCCACAATGACCGGTCGCGGCAAGGGAGGAAAGGGCCTTGGAAAAGGAGGAGCCAAGCGTCACAGGAAGGTTCTACGTGACAACATCCAGGGTATCACCAAGCCCGCCATCCGTCGTCTGGCTCGCAGAGGAGGTGTGAAGCGTATCTCCGGTCTGATCTACGAGGAGACCAGAGGCGTTCTGAAGGTGTTCCTGGAGAACGTGATCCGTGATGCTGTCACGTACACGGAACACGCCAAGAGGAAGACTGTCACTGCCATGGATGTGGTGTATGCCCTGAAACGTCAAGGCCGCACCCTCTACGGTTTCGGCGGTTAATTACCTCTACTTCTGGATGTGTGTCCGTTGGTCGGTCGGTCGATTGACTGATTGATCATTATAAAAAAAGGCCCTTTTCAGGGCCGCACATGTTTCGATAATATTCAATATAATTATATGTTTCTGAATGACATGAAATGATCAAACGTATATCACGTTATTGTATAGTAAATACGATCAACACTGCCTTAACCCTGAACGAACGAGCTATTATCGTCTCCAACGGCACCGTGTTTTCTTCTGATGAGAGTATTTAGGTACACGCATAATATTTCTTCATATTATTATTATAATAAGCATTAGATACATACATACATACATAAACAAATTTATTATAATGTGAACGTTGTGTGAAACCAACTACCTCTAGGCGCACTGGCAGGAGCTAGCCCGCTAGCTACACACTCATGCATTTGAGGCATATTTGAACGCTTTGCGAGTGTTGTTTATACAATTTATTGTTTGTACATATACTTTTATAATTCACAATGTTTGATAAATGTCTGTTCTAAATTAATATTATAAGAATTTAGCTATTTGAAGTGGTTACCGAGACGCGTTTCAGACATAATCTGATGATGGTGTTTTACGTGCTTTCAAACATATGCCGTTAAATATGTCAAAACCTATTGGAATGTGTATTATGTTGTGTTGTATGGTGAATTTGATATGTTTGCCGTTTATTTGTCTCTAGTAACGCTTCAAATTGTACAGTTAAATAGAGAAAAACAGAAATTAAACACGACCCGACCTTTGTGGCGTACGGAGTGGCCACAGATATCGTTCATATTTCTGCGATGGTGCAGTCGATCGGTGTCATGGTGATTCTGAACGATGGTCACGTTCAAAATGAAGACAATCGGCCAGGCGAAACGTGCCTTGCAATGTTTAAATTTGATAAAAATCATATTTTATTAGACTGATGTTAGTGAAAACTTGTAAGCGTTCGTACGAGAAACAGTCTCCCGACAGTGTACGTCTCTATACGGTATTGCTACGTTTCTTTTCCAAAAAAATATCGCTATCTCGCTCAGTTCGCACCGCGACTTTCCATATTCGTTCGTTAGTTTGTTGTGTTGTGTGTACGTGAATTATAATGGCAGACACCGCTGTTGCTGTTGAGGCACCCGCTCCGGCGACTCCCGCGAAGAAGCCGAAGACATCCGCGGCCGCCGCCGCCAAGAAACCCAAGCCGAAACCCACCCACCCGAAGACATCCGAAATGGTGAACAACGCGATCAAAGAGCTGAAGGAGCGCAGCGGCTCCTCCCTGAAGGCCATCAAGAAGTACATCGCCTCCGAATACAAGGTAGACAGTGAGAAGTTGGCACCGTTCATCAGGAAGTACCTGAAGAACGCCGTCGAACAGGGCACCCTCATCCAGACGAGGGGCACCGGCGCCTCCGGCTCGTTCAAGCTCGAATCGAAGAAGGGACCGAGCGCCGCCAAGAAGCCCGCCGCCAAGAAGGAGTCCGCCGCCGCCTCCTCCTCGCCCGCCAAGGCGAAGAAGGCCGCCGCCGCCGCCGCCGCCGCGCCCGCCGCCGGCAAGAGGAAGAAGGCCGCCGCAGCAGCATCGCCATCCAAGTCGAAGGCGGCCGCGAAGCCCGCCACCAAGGACAAGAAGGCCGCAGCCGCCAAGAGGAAGCCCGCCGCCGCCAGGAAGGCGGCCGCCTCACCCGCCAAGGCAAAGTCCGCACCAGCACCCAAAGCCAAGAAAACCGCCAAGCCACCGACGAAGAAGCCCAAGGCGCCCAAACCGAAGAAGGCAGCCGCCACGCCCAAGTCGAAGGCGGCCGCCGGCAAGAAGGCAGCCGCATCCAAGAAGTAGGATCGTCGGGTGTGCACACCCACGGTCCTCGC
This sequence comes from Lobophora halterata, assembly GCA_932526365.1. Classification (NCBI taxonomy): domain Eukaryota; kingdom Metazoa; phylum Arthropoda; class Insecta; order Lepidoptera; family Geometridae; genus Lobophora; species Lobophora halterata. The sequence goes on along the minus strand of OW052028.1, from coordinate 3,237,913 downwards.
GGGTGTCGGTTCGGTTCCTCCCTCGTCGTCGTCGCCGCGCAAGCAACCACGCACGCAGGCAGACAGACAGTCGCGCAGGAGGAGAATCGCACCTTGTGCACATAATATTGCTCTATATGCGATATCACCAAAAAGCCCTTTTCAGGGCTAACAAAACTTTCCATACACGCATTAACGCAAAATTCGTGTAATGTTTCTAAGGGGTCACATATCACATCAACACACTCAAACGAAAATAAATTTATATAGGTTAATTAATAATAACAATAGATAAAACTCTGGATATGTAGAGCGAGCACTATGATCCCTGACGAAAAACCACTCATTTTAATAACCGAACAACGAACGCCCGCCCGCCCGACGACTACTTTCTTTTGTTTTTTTTGATCTTTACCTAACTAAATTTACCATTTTCGTTCGTCATTAGTCCAAGTTACCAGGAGAACATGACCGAAAGGGGTGTTTTCTTGTAAAAGTTGCCAGGACCTAGGTACTTAACTCCAATGGGGTGGTATTTAGTGTAGGAAGATAGGTTCAAGTTACAGTGATCGTAAATTAGTAATAGGTAGGCATAGGCACACCAATCGATCTTCATAATAAATATGAGTACTTACACTAAAAACGTTCCATAGGACTAAGTAGGTCCCGGCAACTATTTACCAGAAAACACCCTTTCGAGGTTCATGTTTTCCTGGTAACTTGGAATGATCACGAACACAGCCATGCCATCGCTCGGTGCTTATTATTATTATTATTATTATTCGCATGTATTAGTCGAGAGAAAAGTTGTGCCTATTAATTCAAAACGTATCGTCATCTCGTTCTATAGTCGCCCTCTCACTCGATACGATATCGGACGATCCAATGGCTGGGGCGCGTGTATATATATTAAATGAATGGATGTTTTTAAAAAATATCACTCGTGCTTGACGTGTCGCTTAAACTCGACGCGCGCATTTTACTAACGTTTTGACTAGTGCAGTTTGTGTTTTTGTGTATCACCATGTCCGGACGTGGCAAAGGCGGCAAGGTCAAGGGGAAGGCAAAGTCCCGTTCCAACCGTGCTGGACTACAGTTCCCGGTGGGTCGTATCCATCGTCTACTGCGTCACGGCAACTACGCCGAGCGCGTCGGTGCCGGTGCTCCCGTCTATCTAGCCGCAGTGATGGAGTATCTGGCGGCCGAAGTGCTGGAGTTGGCCGGCAACGCCGCCAGAGACAACAAGAAGACCAGGATCATACCGCGTCATCTCCAGTTGGCGATCAGGAATGACGAGGAGCTGAACAAGCTACTGTCGGGTGTGACGATCGCGCAGGGTGGTGTGCTGCCCAACATTCAGGCGGTGCTTCTACCCAAGAAGACTGAGAAGAAGGCGTAAAGCTCGCCTCTCTCTCTCGCGTTTTCCATATGGTGAACATCAAAAAGGCCCTTTTCAGGGCCACAATATTAATCGAACATAGCCACAATGGCAACAAAATGTTATCCAATGGTATGATCATTCAAATGCAAATCTTAGCTCAGCGTAGATAGGTGAAAAATTTTAGAAAAAAAAAAAAGATAATTTTAATTATATAGTATACACTCATATCACTTCTATTACTTCTTGGACATGATTCCTGTATATATATATATATATTTTTTTTTTTTAATAATTATTATTATTATTACATTATAAATAATTATAAAAAAGGCTGAAAAAAGTAAAAAAAAAAAAAAAAAAAAATTACGTCAACATCGCGGTTGTACAGTCGCCTGCAATAATATGTATACACATCGTAATTTTCAAAATTATGTCTCATAAATATGCCGAGAAAAATAATAACTGTTCGAAAGAAACAGTATTAAACCATTGAGTCAGATATACCTCACTAGAATGCGGCGCACCGCCCTCTTTTTTGTTGATATTTTAACATATTTATGAAACTTTTTATAGGAATGAATGACTACATGTTAATGCAACTGAACGTGTTTACATATTTTTGAAATTCAGTTTGGTTACTTATTTATGAGAGTAATGGTGTTTACTTATTTCTGACAAAGACCTGTTTCACAAAGTTTATGACACAAAGTGATGGCGACATAATTCTGGTGCTTTGGTGTGTACATTTTATTGCAAATTAGTATAGATACATAATTTTGAAAATTACGATGTGTATACATATTATTGCACGCGACTGTACACGCAAGAAACAGACAATATCTGCGGTCTCCTTCGCTCGCTCGCTCCAACCGAAACGGAACGATATCCGTCGCAGACCCTCTCTTATATAAAACTGCTCATAGAAGTCGAATTTTTATACCGTACGCATCGTTCGTAATACACTGACGCGCTACGTGTCTCGAAATCGTGTTTAAATCAAGTTTGCTCCGCTCTGTGTTTGTTGTTCATCATGCCGCCCAAGACCAGTGGTAAGGCCGCCAAGAAATCCGGCAAGGCCCAGAAGAACATCTCCAAAACCGACAAGAAGAAGAAGAAGCACAAGAGGAAGGAGAGCTACGCCATTTACATCTACAAGGTGCTGAAGCAGGTCCACCCCGACACCGGAATCTCCAGCAAGGCCATGTCGATCATGAACTCGTTCGTGAACGACATCTTCGAGCGCATCGCCGCCGAGGCGTCCCGCCTGGCGCACTACAACAAGCGTTCGACCATCACCAGCAGGGAGGTGCAGACCTCCGTGAGGCTCCTGCTGCCAGGCGAGCTGGCCAAGCACGCGGTCAGCGAGGGCACCAAGGCCGTCACCAAGTACACCAGCTCCAAGTAGTGACGCCGCGTTCACGTGACGCGTCCCATATACGGACAACAAAAGGCCCTTTTCAGGGCCACAAAATAATTCGAATGTACAATACAAACAAAATAATGTTTCTAAAGACAATTGATCATTGTAAACAACGCAACGAATGTTTTCACTAACATACATACTTACTACACTACAATTTATAATATGATTGATTTTGTTTGACGTGTCCCGGCAACTATTTACCAGAAAACACCCTTTCGAGGTTCATGTTTTCCTGGTAACTTGGAATGATCACGAACACAGCCATGCCATCGCTCGGTGCTTGTAGGTAGGCATCGAACGAACGATTAAGACGCGTATAGGTAGTTATTACAAATACCCCTTGAGACTCATGGTGGCCTGGTAGGTAAGTGAAATATAACCTTTTTAAACGTTGATTTGAAATTAAAAAATTTCAACGCCTAGATAAAATTATAATATACTGGAGCACCTTCATGCGGCCATCCGAAATCAAATTTCAATAATGCAGTATTACTCCCTCTGTCTAGGTAACTTTACGAGCATGAGATGAGAAAATGTACAACTCATTCACACGTGCGCTTGTCTAGTGTCTGAATAATGACTGAAAATGTATTTTGACAAAGATCTAAATTTGACAAAGAATAGTGAAATTGACAGGCCTGTATAATAGTGGAACAAGCAAAAAAAAAAACTTACCAGATTGATTCTCATGTGGGGAGGAAGTTATCAATTACTTATCTCAATAACATACCTGAAACAATACAGAATTGGTACTTAAACACAATATCAATCACAACAAAGCAAAGAACACACTAAATTGTAAATTTTACAAATTAGGCATTTAGATAGAAATGTACTTAATTTTGTAAAAAAAAAAATGTTTAATATAATCTTTTAATTATTCCAGCACCGGCCATATCACAAGACGATTGTTTGAGAGCTGGAGGAAAAGCATTTCAAGTCAATAAGTGACATTTCAAGAATTTCATCGTCCTCGGTTTCAGAGGCAATTTTTTTTTTTTTTTTTTTACAAATCGAAGACAATTGATGGTTATTTTGATCAGAGGATCTTTATTAAGGTGAGAAGTTTTTATTTTAACAGTAAATTGGCTCATTTAAACACATTTAGTTAATGGAAGAGCGAGACGGCGCTATCGAGCGAGACGCGATGCAGACCCGACTTACCCTACGTTTCTATAAATATTACGAGCCTCGATGGATTTCGATTCATTCAGATTATTTTATCGCACCGTGCGTACGTACGCGTCCGTGTACAGTGTTGTTAAGTTCCGTTGAGTTGAGTTTTGTTGTCGTTGACTATTCGCAGTAGACATGGCCCGCACCAAGCAGACCGCCCGTAAGTCCACAGGTGGAAAGGCGCCGCGCAAGCAACTCGCCACGAAGGCGGCACGCAAGAGCGCACCCGCCACCGGCGGCGTGAAGAAGCCCCATCGCTACAGGCCCGGAACGGTCGCCCTGCGTGAGATCCGTCGCTACCAGAAGAGTACCGAGCTGCTGATTCGCAAGCTGCCCTTCCAGCGTCTGGTGCGTGAGATCGCGCAGGACTTCAAGACTGACCTCCGGTTCCAGAGCTCCGCCGTTATGGCGCTTCAGGAGGCGAGCGAGGCTTACCTGGTCGGCTTGTTCGAGGACACGAACCTGTGCGCTATCCACGCTAAGCGCGTCACCATCATGCCCAAGGACATCCAGCTGGCGCGCAGAATCAGAGGCGAACGCGCCTAAGCATTGATTCTGCTGCGTTGCGCTGAACGCATCGAAAAAGGCCCTTTTCAGGGCCACATATATTTCCGAAATATTGTTCATCATAAATGCAACAAAAAAAAAAACAATGTCTCTAAAAGTACATCATGTCCATGTCATTCACATTTATTTTAACACTTACATAAGTGAGGGAGGACTTAATGCTATAATAGCATTTTCTACCAGTCAACCCGGGCGTGCAAAAAATATGGTGTGGCGTGTCATTAAATAAAATGTCATTAAATTAGAGAATAAACAATTTAAATATGTATACTTAATATAATTAACCCATACATAGATAGTAGATTCAACTCAAGGGTAAAAAAATGCTCTACTCTACTACTTTGTGCGTTATTTCATGCATACGTGTGTACAAAATGAACAATTTATTTTTCATGTGTGTCTTTTATACATACTTACATACATACATACATCAATCATTCGAAAAACATCCATAAACTCCTTCTTCGCAATCGGGTAAAAAAAAAAAAAAATGTCTTTGAGCTCTTTCTCTCTCGTGTAGATAAATCGTTCAATTCAATGTATCCGCCCCGCGCGCCCCTCTTTCGTAGCGGCCTGTCTCAAACTATAAATATATGGGCGCAAACGATATCATGGTTTTTATTCCGAGTAAGACAAGCGTGAGTGAAGTGTGTGCGCGTTCGTGTTGAGTTATTATTAAAAACAAATTTCCACAATGACCGGTCGCGGCAAGGGAGGAAAGGGCCTTGGAAAAGGAGGAGCCAAGCGTCACAGGAAGGTTCTACGTGACAACATCCAGGGTATCACCAAGCCCGCCATCCGTCGTCTGGCTCGCAGAGGAGGTGTGAAGCGTATCTCCGGTCTGATCTACGAGGAGACCAGAGGCGTTCTGAAGGTGTTCCTGGAGAACGTGATCCGTGATGCTGTCACGTACACGGAACACGCCAAGAGGAAGACTGTCACTGCCATGGATGTGGTGTATGCCCTGAAACGTCAAGGCCGCACCCTCTACGGTTTCGGCGGTTAATTACCTCTACTTCTGGATGTGTGTCCGTTGGTCGGTCGGTCGATTGACTGATTGATCATTATAAAAAAAGGCCCTTTTCAGGGCCGCACATGTTTCGATAATATTCAATATAATTATATGTTTCTGAATGACATGAAATGATCAAACGTATATCACGTTATTGTATAGTAAATACGATCAACACTGCCTTAACCCTGAACGAACGAGCTATTATCGTCTCCAACGGCACCGTGTTTTCTTCTGATGAGAGTATTTAGGTACACGCATAATATTTCTTCATATTATTATTATAATAAGCATTAGATACATACATACATACATAAACAAATTTATTATAATGTGAACGTTGTGTGAAACCAACTACCTCTAGGCGCACTGGCAGGAGCTAGCCCGCTAGCTACACACTCATGCATTTGAGGCATATTTGAACGCTTTGCGAGTGTTGTTTATACAATTTATTGTTTGTACATATACTTTTATAATTCACAATGTTTGATAAATGTCTGTTCTAAATTAATATTATAAGAATTTAGCTATTTGAAGTGGTTACCGAGACGCGTTTCAGACATAATCTGATGATGGTGTTTTACGTGCTTTCAAACATATGCCGTTAAATATGTCAAAACCTATTGGAATGTGTATTATGTTGTGTTGTATGGTGAATTTGATATGTTTGCCGTTTATTTGTCTCTAGTAACGCTTCAAATTGTACAGTTAAATAGAGAAAAACAGAAATTAAACACGACCCGACCTTTGTGGCGTACGGAGTGGCCACAGATATCGTTCATATTTCTGCGATGGTGCAGTCGATCGGTGTCATGGTGATTCTGAACGATGGTCACGTTCAAAATGAAGACAATCGGCCAGGCGAAACGTGCCTTGCAATGTTTAAATTTGATAAAAATCATATTTTATTAGACTGATGTTAGTGAAAACTTGTAAGCGTTCGTACGAGAAACAGTCTCCCGACAGTGTACGTCTCTATACGGTATTGCTACGTTTCTTTTCCAAAAAAATATCGCTATCTCGCTCAGTGGAGGAGTTCTCGCTTGCCTCCGAGGTGAGTGGTCGTGTGCCGTCGAGCCCCCGCGCGCCGTGCTCCGCACACCCCCCCACCCCCTCTCGGTCGCGAGCCGAACCCTCGGTGCTGAGACGCTGAGCCACCACCCGGCCAGCTAGGTTGTAGGCCCCCGCTTATTGTGGGTGACCTCCCTAGCCTGCCGGTGAGCTCGCGTCTCGCCCGCCCCTCTCCCCCTTCTCATCGGACGTCTGATCCCTTTCTGCTCCTCGTCCCGTCGTTTGTTGGTCACTACCTGGTGTTTTGTTATAAAACTACCAGCGTAGTGACGTGCCCCCTCCATCACCCCTACCCCCGCATTCTCAGCCCGTATCGGCCTACGCCGAGCGGGCTGCCAGAGCAGCCCCCGCACACCCAACCCGAATCCATACCCCTCCGAACATCTTCCGTCCCGCTCCCACAGACGAAGGATGTCGGACGGTGGCGACCCGCCGCCACCGCGGCCGCCGCGGCGCGAGAAGCGCAAGCCGCTTGCGGAGCGTGAAATATTGCGCCGGGACCTGTACGACCCCGCGAAGTCGGTGGTCTTCGCCCCCGGTGCATTATTTTCCGGCTTCCCCGCGCCGACACCATTCAGGCCTGCCGCATATGCGGCCAACTTGCCCATCCCCGAGGGCCAGGGTTCTGGTGGGGACGGAACTGAGCTTCCGCCCCCCGCCACTACCGACCGCCCGAAGGGAGGGAGGGCTGCACAGCCCAGACCCCGCAGCTCACCGGACGAGCGCGGCGACGAGAAGCGGCTCAAGCTGCAGCCGCTCCTCACTCCATCGCCGCCGGACAGGGGTGAGTGTGTTGCCGAGGAGACAGCGGCCGGGTACACCGGCCCGCTCGTCCACCTCGAGCAGCCAGCCTCCCCGTCCCCGCCGCCAGAGCGCGCCACTGAGCGCGCCGGCCGCCGTACACCTCCCGCGCGCATGCTCTCATCGCCGTCGCCGCCCCGCGACGCGGGCGAAGCGCTGGCCGGACCATCCGGCTACCAGCGCCGCCCGCAACGCGCGGCCAGCGCAGCCAGCACAACGTCGTCCTGTCCCGGCGCAGAGCTGGACAGCGACGACGACGAGCCCGTGGCGGACGACACCGCCGCCACGTCGTACGCGGGGTTTGTATCGGTGCCGCTTTATGCGGCCCCGCTCCCCTCGCCACCATCACCCACGCCCAGCGCAGCGGCGGCCCACGCCGCGGCGATTGCATCGCCACCACGCCCACGCCCAGTCACACCAGAGCCTGCGGTATCGTATGCCGCGGCGCTCACGTCGCCGCCACGTCCGCGCCCCGTCACACCGGAGGCGATGGACACAGCTCCGCCGTTAAAGGTAAATGCCGCCGCAGTGGCGCCACCCGCGCCCACGGCAAACACCAATGCCCCAGAGGCGCCATCTGCGCCCACGGCCTCCACATCCAAACTGTATCCCCCGATCATAGTGGAATGCCTGCCCAATTGGACGGAGCATTTCGCTAAAATTCGGGGGATAATAGGATATGCCCCTAACGCCCGACCGTACGGGAAGGGCGTCAGGTTTGTACCTCGCTCCCCGGAGGAGTATCGGTCGGTACAGCGCTACCTGGTGGGCGCTATGGCTGAAAACCCAGCCATCAGCTGGTTTTGCTACAGCGCCCCATCAGAGCTACCCACTAAGGTAGCTATACGCGGTCTACCGGCCGACACTCCCCCGGACGAGATTGCAGCAGCCTTATCAGAACTGGACTTCCCGACTCGGTATGTGCGGCAGATCAAGGGGGCTCAGGGGCGGTTGGGATGTTTATTCCATGCCCAGTTCGACCGCCTCCCGGAGACCGAGCTCACTCGACTCTACCGCACAACCGAACTACTCTATATGCCGGGGGTGCGCATTGAGCACTGGCGCGGAGCCAGGGCCTCCGGGCGAGTGGCTCAATGCCACCGATGCCAAGCGTTTGGCCACGCCTCGGCCAACTGCCACCGCCCGCAGAAGTGTGTGCGCTGTGGTGGCCAGCACGGCGCCACAGACTGCCCACGGGCGCTTGGAGCGAAGCCGACGTGTGCCAACTGCGGTCGCGAGCATACTGCCAACGACCGCCGCTGCCCGTCATATCGCCGTGAGGCGCGTCGGCGAGGCCTCCAGGCCCCCGCCCCCCTCCCACCACCACTCATGCAAGCCGCCCCAAGGGCGCCTTCACCATCTAGACAGATGGGCGAGCGAGCGGTAGCCCCCGCCCGCCCACCACCTCAAACTGCCCAGGCGACGTCTCTGCGCCCAGCCGCGAACGCGCCTACCCAACGAGGAGCCGCCCTGCCAGGTAAGCGGCGTCGTCGCCACCGTGCTGGTCGTAAGCACAAGAAGCCGGTGGCGGCTTCGACGCCGATCGCACCTAGTACAAGCGCTCCCTCGCGCCCGTCTACGTCGGACGGAGCTAGAACTACGACGGTGGCGCCACCTATGCCCGTCGTAGTTCTAGCACCAGTGCCCTATCGCCTGCCGCTCCCACCACGCCTACAACCCATGGCGGCGCCAAGCCCGCCCGCGGGTGAGCCCCGCCCGCCCGCGATCGAACCCCATCCGCCCATGAGCGAGAGCCACCCAACCACGGGTGAACGACGCCCGTACGCGAGCGAGCATCACCCGTTCGTGGGCGAGCCCTGCCCTCCTAGAGACGAGCGCCGCCCGCCCAGCAGAGAGCCCCGCCCACAGAAGACAGCCTTACCAATTCCACAGCTTCCAACACCGACAATAGCGGCCAGGGACCCAATACAGATTGTATTGGATGCCCTGACCCAGCTCTTCGTCGCCATCGCAGCCGGAGATGACCTCCGTGAAGCCGCGATGAGAGGACTGGCCATTATCACCGGACACCAAGATTAGGTACGCCCAACTGCGTGTTCTATACTGGAATCCCGGGGGGGTGCGAGACAAAGTCCCACCCCTCCGCCTACTCGCCCAGTCGCAGGATATACATATTATCCTCCTGGGCGAGACTAAGCTGAGCCCTCAACACCAGTTGAGCGTACCTAATTTCTTCGTGTACCGAAGGGACGAGGTCTCCCCAGCCGGCGTGCCGTACCGCGGTACTGCAGTGCTGGTTAGGAGGGACCTCGTCCACGACGAGCTTCCCTTCCCCCCCTTCGAGGAACTCCGTTCCAACGGGGTACTGGTGAGCGCTAACGGAGCGGAGATACGGATCTTCGCTGGTTATCGCCCACCAGGCCCCCGTTACTCCTCAAGGGACTCCCACCATATCTTTTCCGATCCCACCCCCACCCTCTTGCTAGGCGATTTGAACGCCAAGCATAGAGTGTGGGGATCCCGTTCCACAAATCCCGCGGGCCGGAAACTCCTCGACGACGCTGAAGCCAGCGGTTTCGAGGTTCTCGGCCCTGATTCCCCAACCCACATCCCTACCAATCCTCGTCATGCAGCAGATGTACTCGACATCGTGCTGCACAAGAACCTAAAGTGCCCGATAGAGGTCGAGGTCCTCTATGACCTCGACTCACAGCACCTCCCCGTGCTGGTCACGCTCGCCCTCGCTGCCGACTTCACGGCGCCGAGGCCGCAGAGCCGGAAGACCAATTGGGAGGCATACACCATCAGAATGCAAGCAGCAAAGGTGGGTAACATGACAAGCCCAGCAGAGGTGGAGTTGGAGGCTACTCAGTTGGCCTCACTCATCCAGACTGCCGTGGCTGAGTCCACCACCGTTGCTGCCAGCCGTCGCCCTCAGCGGCGTGATTCACTCCCAGTCCAACTCCAAAGGGACATAGCGTGGAAGCGGGTACTTCGGCGTGAATGGGCGCACTCCCGCTGCCCAACCCTGAAATCCCAGCTCAACGCCCTGACCGAGAAGGTCTCGGGAGCAGTTAAGGCTTGGCGTGGGGAGACCTGGGAGACCACGATCGACCAGGCCGCCGAGCGAGATACGAGCCTTTTCGCGCTAACCCGAGCCCTTTCCCGGACTCCTGTCCCATCCTACCCGCTCCTGGACCGGAACGGAGTGAGACGCTTCGCCCCAGCTGATCGTGCTGAGATCCTCGCCGACCACCTGGAAGAGCAGTTCTCGCCTCATCCCGTCCCGGCCCAAGTCCCTCCATCTATACTCCTACACCATTCCCATGTCGAAGAGACCGTACGCGAATTCCTGTCGCGCCCGGTGCCGTCGCTGGGGGGGGAGGATTTCATTTCCCCAGCGGAAGTACGGAAAACCGTCCTCCGCCTACCCCAACGCAAGGCGCCGGGGCCTGATGGCATTACCAATACGGCTCTTCGGCACCTTCCCCACCAAGCCATCGCATCCCTGGCCAGAATCTTCAATGGCATCTTGAGGACTGGCCACTTCCCCAGTGACTGGAAGACAGGGAAGGTCATTGTGCTGCCCAAGCCAGGCAAGGACCGTCGCTTCCCCGCTAGTTACCGCCCCATCACCCTCCTATCCACCATCGCTAAGCTGTTTGAGCGGCTCCTGCTGCGGAGGTTGGCTCCCACCATCCAACCGCGGCCGGAGCAGTTTGGATTCCGCAGCGCCCATTCGACCACGCTCCAGCTTACGCGAGTACTCCACCTCCTAGCCAGCGAGCTAAACATGGGTAGAAGTACTGTCTCGGTGTTCCTCGACATCGAGAAGGCCTTCGACCGTGTTTGGCACGCTGGCCTCCTCTACAAGCTTTCCCTCACCGAGACCCATCCATGCCTCATCCACATCCTATCCTCCTTCCTTGCCGACAGGAAGTTCTACACTTCCGTCGAGCGCCACGACTCCGCCCCCCGCAGCATCACTGCCGGAGTGCCCCAAGGCAGCTGCCTTAGCCCGGCACTGTACGCCTTATTCACAGACGACATCCCTACCCTTGCGGGCCACCTGAGGCCCGGTGAGAGGGATGTCGTCCTGGCGCTGTTTGCGGACGACAGCGCGTACTTCGCCTCCGCCATCAACCACAAAGGCGCGCTTATCAGGATGCAGCGCCTCCTTGATCTTCTGCCTGACTGGCTCGACAGGTGGCGCATGGCGGTCAACGTCGGTAAGACCGCCGCCCTCCTTGTCTCTCACCGCCGCCCTAGGCTCTGTCCACTCCAGCTCCGGGGCCAGGATATAGCGTGGACTACACACGCACGGTACCTCGGCGTCGACATCGACCGGTCCCTTCGGATGACGCCCCAGGCGAACCGCGCGCTTTCACAAGCGCGCACTGCCAGGGCGTTACTACGGCCGGTCCTTCAGTCCCGCCTTCCGCTGAGGACCAAAGTGCGTCTGTATTTCACGTATATCCGGTCCCGGCTCACTTATGCGTCCCCCGCATGGTACGCCCTCGTATCCGCCACCCTTCGGCAACGGATCCAAGCGGCGCAAAACATCTCGCTCAGGATCTGTACGGGCGCGGGCCGTTACGTCAGGAATGACATAATTGCCCGCGACTTACGGGTCCGGAGCGTGGAGGAGTTCGTGGTGTCCATGGCGCGTCGCATGTACGACCGCGCGGACAATGGGCACCACGAGCACCTCCATGGTATTGCGCCGCTCCACGCCAGACCACCTGAACCCGACCGGCCCGCTTGGAGGCCGCTCCCGAGGGAGTTACTCGCGCTCAACAACTTGGGCGCGCCCAATGATTGACCCTCTGCCAATCCCATATCAACTTCGGCTAACGCTGGTAAGTGGGCGGGAATGACTGCCACGGGTACTCGAGTCTCACCCGAATCCCTACGGAACCGAGCGAGACGCGATTACCCGTGGCAAGACCCTAGCCCACCGACAGCAAATTCTTCTCCACGGCCGAGGGCGAGTTGTAGACCCCAGTAAAGGCCCTAGCCATGTAAATAAATTTTGTAAGGCGCTTTAGTAGGAGAGGCTTGCAAAAAAAAAAAAAAAAAAATCAAACATAAAAACATAAAAAAAAAAAAAAAAATACAAAAACATATAAAACCATTACAAAAAAAAAAAAAAAAAAAAAAAAAATATATATAACAAGCCTCCCACTACTGCCGCCACCTTTATTTTTCACCTTCCTTTTATTGTTCTGACTTCTTATTCTCCTTATTTTATTTTCTTTATGTATAGTATGTAATTATGTATTATACAATTTAAAAGGAGAAGGCGGCTTCTCCGCCTCCCCTTTCATCGGACGCCGGCGGGAAGCCTAGGCTGACACCCAGGTGCCGCGCCGAGGCCCCCCGCCAGCGGTTCGACCTTACTAATTCTCCGCTATATGCGGCCCTGTCTGTACCTTTTCCTGTGTTTTTACTAATGTTAAGGTACAGCAGGGAACACGTGACCCAGGGGTAGTCGCCCCTGGAGTTGAAGCCGGGGCAATGAGGTTATCCTCGAAGCCCCAACACGGCTCGAGCCACAGCTCGCCGTATGACACCACTGATGATCTCGCTCAGGAGGAGTTCTCGCTTGCCTCCGAGGTGAGTGGTCGTGTGCCGTCGAGCCCCCGCGCGCCGTGCTCCGCACACCCCCCCACCCCCTCTCGGTCGCGAGCCGAACCCTCGGTGCTGAGACGCTGAGCCACCACCCGGCCAGCTAGGTTGTAGGCCCCCGCTTATTGTGGGTGACCTCCCTAGCCTGCCGGTGAGCTCGCGTCTCGCCCGCCCCTCTCCCCCTTCTCATCGGACGTCTGATCCCTTTCTGCTCCTCGTCCCGTCGTTTGTTGGTCACTACCTGGTGTTTTGTTATAAAACTACCAGCGTAGTGACGTGCCCCCTCCATCACCCCTACCCCCGCATTCTCAGCCCGTATCGGCCTACGCCGAGCGGGCTGCCAGAGCAGCCCCCGCACACCCAACCCGAATCCATACCCCTCCGAACATCTTCCGTCCCGCTCCCACAGACGAAGGATGTCGGACGGTGGCGACCCGCCGCCACCGCGGCCGCCGCGGCGCGAGAAGCGCAAGCCGCTTGCGGAGCGTGAAATATTGCGCCGGGACCTGTACGACCCCGCGAAGTCGGTGGTCTTCGCCCCCGGTGCATTATTTTCCGGCTTCCCCGCGCCGACACCATTCAGGCCTGCCGCATATGCGGCCAACTTGCCCATCCCCGAGGGCCAGGGTTCTGGTGGGGACGGAACTGAGCTTCCGCCCCCCGCCACTACCGACCGCCCGAAGGGAGGGAGGGCTGCACAGCCCAGACCCCGCAGCTCACCGGACGAGCGCGGCGACGAGAAGCGGCTCAAGCTGCAGCCGCTCCTCACTCCATCGCCGCCGGACAGGGGTGAGTGTGTTGCCGAGGAGACAGCGGCCGGGTACACCGGCCCGCTCGTCCACCTCGAGCAGCCAGCCTCCCCGTCCCCGCCGCCAGAGCGCGCCACTGAGCGCGCCGGCCGCCGTACACCTCCCGCGCGCATGCTCTCATCGCCGTCGCCGCCCCGCGACGCGGGCGAAGCGCTGGCCGGACCATCCGGCTACCAGCGCCGCCCGCAACGCGCGGCCAGCGCAGCCAGCACAACGTCGTCCTGTCCCGGCGCAGAGCTGGACAGCGACGACGACGAGCCCGTGGCGGACGACACCGCCGCCACGTCGTACGCGGGGTTTGTATCGGTGCCGCTTTATGCGGCCCCGCTCCCCTCGCCACCATCACCCACGCCCAGCGCAGCGGCGGCCCACGCCGCGGCGATTGCATCGCCACCACGCCCACGCCCAGTCACACCAGAGCCTGCGGTATCGTATGCCGCGGCGCTCACGTCGCCGCCACGTCCGCGCCCCGTCACACCGGAGGCGATGGACACAGCTCCGCCGTTAAAGGTAAATGCCGCCGCAGTGGCGCCACCCGCGCCCACGGCAAACACCAATGCCCCAGAGGCGCCATCTGCGCCCACGGCCTCCACATCCAAACTGTATCCCCCGATCATAGTGGAATGCCTGCCCAATTGGACGGAGCATTTCGCTAAAATTCGGGGGATAATAGGATATGCCCCTAACGCCCGACCGTACGGGAAGGGCGTCAGGTTTGTACCTCGCTCCCCGGAGGAGTATCGGTCGGTACAGCGCTACCTGGTGGGCGCTATGGCTGAAAACCCAGCCATCAGCTGGTTTTGCTACAGCGCCCCATCAGAGCTACCCACTAAGGTAGCTATACGCGGTCTACCGGCCGACACTCCCCCGGACGAGATTGCAGCAGCCTTATCAGAACTGGACTTCCCGACTCGGTATGTGCGGCAGATCAAGGGGGCTCAGGGGCGGTTGGGATGTTTATTCCATGCCCAGTTCGACCGCCTCCCGGAGACCGAGCTCACTCGACTCTACCGCACAACCGAACTACTCTATATGCCGGGGGTGCGCATTGAGCACTGGCGCGGAGCCAGGGCCTCCGGGCGAGTGGCTCAATGCCACCGATGCCAAGCGTTTGGCCACGCCTCGGCCAACTGCCACCGCCCGCAGAAGTGTGTGCGCTGTGGTGGCCAGCACGGCGCCACAGACTGCCCACGGGCGCTTGGAGCGAAGCCGACGTGTGCCAACTGCGGTCGCGAGCATACTGCCAACGACCGCCGCTGCCCGTCATATCGCCGTGAGGCGCGTCGGCGAGGCCTCCAGGCCCCCGCCCCCCTCCCACCACCACTCATGCAAGCCGCCCCAAGGGCGCCTTCACCATCTAGACAGATGGGCGAGCGAGCGGTAGCCCCCGCCCGCCCACCACCTCAAACTGCCCAGGCGACGTCTCTGCGCCCAGCCGCGAACGCGCCTACCCAACGAGGAGCCGCCCTGCCAGGTAAGCGGCGTCGTCGCCACCGTGCTGGTCGTAAGCACAAGAAGCCGGTGGCGGCTTCGACGCCGATCGCACCTAGTACAAGCGCTCCCTCGCGCCCGTCTACGTCGGACGGAGCTAGAACTACGACGGTGGCGCCACCTATGCCCGTCGTAGTTCTAGCACCAGTGCCCTATCGCCTGCCGCTCCCACCACGCCTACAACCCATGGCGGCGCCAAGCCCGCCCGCGGGTGAGCCCCGCCCGCCCGCGATCGAACCCCATCCGCCCATGAGCGAGAGCCACCCAACCACGGGTGAACGACGCCCGTACGCGAGCGAGCATCACCCGTTCGTGGGCGAGCCCTGCCCTCCTAGAGACGAGCGCCGCCCGCCCAGCAGAGAGCCCCGCCCACAGAAGACAGCCTTACCAATTCCACAGCTTCCAACACCGACAATAGCGGCCAGGGACCCAATACAGATTGTATTGGATGCCCTGACCCAGCTCTTCGTCGCCATCGCAGCCGGAGATGACCTCCGTGAAGCCGCGATGAGAGGACTGGCCATTATCACCGGACACCAAGATTAGGTACGCCCAACTGCGTGTTCTATACTGGAATCCCGGGGGGGTGCGAGACAAAGTCCCACCCCTCCGCCTACTCGCCCAGTCGCAGGATATACATATTATCCTCCTGGGCGAGACTAAGCTGAGCCCTCAACACCAGTTGAGCGTACCTAATTTCTTCGTGTACCGAAGGGACGAGGTCTCCCCAGCCGGCGTGCCGTACCGCGGTACTGCAGTGCTGGTTAGGAGGGACCTCGTCCACGACGAGCTTCCCTTCCCCCCCTTCGAGGAACTCCGTTCCAACGGGGTACTGGTGAGCGCTAACGGAGCGGAGATACGGATCTTCGCTGGTTATCGCCCACCAGGCCCCCGTTACTCCTCAAGGGACTCCCACCATATCTTTTCCGATCCCACCCCCACCCTCTTGCTAGGCGATTTGAACGCCAAGCATAGAGTGTGGGGATCCCGTTCCACAAATCCCGCGGGCCGGAAACTCCTCGACGACGCTGAAGCCAGCGGTTTCGAGGTTCTCGGCCCTGATTCCCCAACCCACATCCCTACCAATCCTCGTCATGCAGCAGATGTACTCGACATCGTGCTGCACAAGAACCTAAAGTGCCCGATAGAGGTCGAGGTCCTCTATGACCTCGACTCACAGCACCTCCCCGTGCTGGTCACGCTCGCCCTCGCTGCCGACTTCACGGCGCCGAGGCCGCAGAGCCGGAAGACCAATTGGGAGGCATACACCATCAGAATGCAAGCAGCAAAGGTGGGTAACATGACAAGCCCAGCAGAGGTGGAGTTGGAGGCTACTCAGTTGGCCTCACTCATCCAGACTGCCGTGGCTGAGTCCACCACCGTTGCTGCCAGCCGTCGCCCTCAGCGGCGTGATTCACTCCCAGTCCAACTCCAAAGGGACATAGCGTGGAAGCGGGTACTTCGGCGTGAATGGGCGCACTCCCGCTGCCCAACCCTGAAATCCCAGCTCAACGCCCTGACCGAGAAGGTCTCGGGAGCAGTTAAGGCTTGGCGTGGGGAGACCTGGGAGACCACGATCGACCAGGCCGCCGAGCGAGATACGAGCCTTTTCGCGCTAACCCGAGCCCTTTCCCGGACTCCTGTCCCATCCTACCCGCTCCTGGACCGGAACGGAGTGAGACGCTTCGCCCCAGCTGATCGTGCTGAGATCCTCGCCGACCACCTGGAAGAGCAGTTCTCGCCTCATCCCGTCCCGGCCCAAGTCCCTCCATCTATACTCCTACACCATTCCCATGTCGAAGAGACCGTACGCGAATTCCTGTCGCGCCCGGTGCCGTCGCTGGGGGGGGAGGATTTCATTTCCCCAGCGGAAGTACGGAAAACCGTCCTCCGCCTACCCCAACGCAAGGCGCCGGGGCCTGATGGCATTACCAATACGGCTCTTCGGCACCTTCCCCACCAAGCCATCGCATCCCTGGCCAGAATCTTCAATGGCATCTTGAGGACTGGCCACTTCCCCAGTGACTGGAAGACAGGGAAGGTCATTGTGCTGCCCAAGCCAGGCAAGGACCGTCGCTTCCCCGCTAGTTACCGCCCCATCACCCTCCTATCCACCATCGCTAAGCTGTTTGAGCGGCTCCTGCTGCGGAGGTTGGCTCCCACCATCCAACCGCGGCCGGAGCAGTTTGGATTCCGCAGCGCCCATTCGACCACGCTCCAGCTTACGCGAGTACTCCACCTCCTAGCCAGCGAGCTAAACATGGGTAGAAGTACTGTCTCGGTGTTCCTCGACATCGAGAAGGCCTTCGACCGTGTTTGGCACGCTGGCCTCCTCTACAAGCTTTCCCTCACCGAGACCCATCCATGCCTCATCCACATCCTATCCTCCTTCCTTGCCGACAGGAAGTTCTACACTTCCGTCGAGCGCCACGACTCCGCCCCCCGCAGCATCACTGCCGGAGTGCCCCAAGGCAGCTGCCTTAGCCCGGCACTGTACGCCTTATTCACAGACGACATCCCTACCCTTGCGGGCCACCTGAGGCCCGGTGAGAGGGATGTCGTCCTGGCGCTGTTTGCGGACGACAGCGCGTACTTCGCCTCCGCCATCAACCACAAAGGCGCGCTTATCAGGATGCAGCGCCTCCTTGATCTTCTGCCTGACTGGCTCGACAGGTGGCGCATGGCGGTCAACGTCGGTAAGACCGCCGCCCTCCTTGTCTCTCACCGCCGCCCTAGGCTCTGTCCACTCCAGCTCCGGGGCCAGGATATAGCGTGGACTACACACGCACGGTACCTCGGCGTCGACATCGACCGGTCCCTTCGGATGACGCCCCAGGCGAACCGCGCGCTTTCACAAGCGCGCACTGCCAGGGCGTTACTACGGCCGGTCCTTCAGTCCCGCCTTCCGCTGAGGACCAAAGTGCGTCTGTATTTCACGTATATCCGGTCCCGGCTCACTTATGCGTCCCCCGCATGGTACGCCCTCGTATCCGCCACCCTTCGGCAACGGATCCAAGCGGCGCAAAACATCTCGCTCAGGATCTGTACGGGCGCGGGCCGTTACGTCAGGAATGACATAATTGCCCGCGACTTACGGGTCCGGAGCGTGGAGGAGTTCGTGGTGTCCATGGCGCGTCGCATGTACGACCGCGCGGACAATGGGCACCACGAGCACCTCCATGGTATTGCGCCGCTCCACGCCAGACCACCTGAACCCGACCGGCCCGCTTGGAGGCCGCTCCCGAGGGAGTTACTCGCGCTCAACAACTTGGGCGCGCCCAATGATTGACCCTCTGCCAATCCCATATCAACTTCGGCTAACGCTGGTAAGTGGGCGGGAATGACTGCCACGGGTACTCGAGTCTCACCCGAATCCCTACGGAACCGAGCGAGACGCGATTACCCGTGGCAAGACCCTAGCCCACCGACAGCAAATTCTTCTCCACGGCCGAGGGCGAGTTGTAGACCCCAGTAAAGGCCCTAGCCATGTAAATAAATTTTGTAAGGCGCTTTAGTAGGAGAGGCTTGCAAAAAAAAAAAAAAAAAAATCAAACATAAAAACATAAAAAAAAAAAAAAAATACAAAAACATATAAAACCATTACAAAAAAAAAAAAAAAAAAAAAAAAAATATATATAACAAGCCTCCCACTACTGCCGCCACCTTTATTTTTCACCTTCCTTTTATTGTTCTGACTTCTTATTCTCCTTATTTTATTTTCTTTATGTATAGTATGTAATTATGTATTATACAATTTAAAAGGAGAAGGCGGCTTCTCCGCCTCCCCTTTCATCGGACGCCGGCGGGAAGCCTAGGCTGACACCCAGGTGCCGCGCCGAGGCCCCCCGCCAGCGGTTCGACCTTACTAATTCTCCGCTATATGCGGCCCTGTCTGTACCTTTTCCTGTGTTTTTACTAATGTTAAGGTACAGCAGGGAACACGTGACCCAGGGGTAGTCGCCCCTGGAGTTGAAGCCGGGGCAATGAGGTTATCCTCGAAGCCCCAACACGGCTCGAGCCACAGCTCGCCGTATGACACCACTGATGATCTCGCTCAGTTCGCACCGCGACTTTCCATATTCGTTCGTTAGTTTGTTGTGTTGTGTGTACGTGAATTATAATGGCAGACACCGCTGTTGCTGTTGAGGCACCCGCTCCGGCGACTCCCGCGAAGAAGCCGAAGACATCCGCGGCCGCCGCCGCCAAGAAACCCAAGCCGAAACCCACCCACCCGAAGACATCCGAAATGGTGAACAACGCGATCAAAGAGCTGAAGGAGCGCAGCGGCTCCTCCCTGAAGGCCATCAAGAAGTACATCGCCTCCGAATACAAGGTAGACAGTGAGAAGTTGGCACCGTTCATCAGGAAGTACCTGAAGAACGCCGTCGAACAGGGCACCCTCATCCAGACGAGGGGCACCGGCGCCTCCGGCTCGTTCAAGCTCGAATCGAAGAAGGGACCGAGCGCCGCCAAGAAGCCCGCCGCCAAGAAGGAGTCCGCCGCCGCCTCCTCCTCGCCCGCCAAGGCGAAGAAGGCCGCCGCCGCCGCCGCCGCCGCGCCCGCCGCCGGCAAGAGGAAGAAGGCCGCCGCAGCAGCATCGCCATCCAAGTCGAAGGCGGCCGCGAAGCCCGCCACCAAGGACAAGAAGGCCGCAGCCGCCAAGAGGAAGCCCGCCGCCGCCAGGAAGGCGGCCGCCTCACCCGCCAAGGCAAAGTCCGCACCAGCACCCAAAGCCAAGAAAACCGCCAAGCCACCGACGAAGAAGCCCAAGGCGCCCAAACCGAAGAAGGCAGCCGCCACGCCCAAGTCGAAGGCGGCCGCCGGCAAGAAGGCAGCCGCATCCAAGAAGTAGGATCGTCGGGTGTGCACACCCACGGTCCTCGCGGGTGTCGGTTCGGTTCCTCCCTCGTCGTCGTCGCCGCGCAAGCAACCACGCACGCAGGCAGACAGACAGTCGCGCAGGAGGAGAATCGCACCTTGTGCACATAATATTGCTCTATATGCGATATCACCAAAAAGCCCTTTTCAGGGCTAACAAAACTTTCCATACACGCATTAACGCAAAATTCGTGTAATGTTTCTAAGGGGTCACATATCACATCAACACACTCAAACGAAAATAAATTTATATAGGTTAATTAATAATAACAATAGATAAAACTCTGGATATGTAGAGCGAGCACTATGATCCCTGACGAAAAACCACTCATTTTAATAACCGAACAACGAACGCCCGCCCGCCCGACGACTACTTTCTTTTGTTTTTTTTGATCTTTACCTAACTAAATTTACCATTTTCGTTCGTCATTAGTCCAAGTTACCAGGAGAACATGACCGAAAGGGGTGTTTTCTTGTAAAAGTTGCCAGGACCTAGGTACTTAACTCCAATGGGGTGGTATTTAGTGTAGGAAGATAGGTTCAAGTTACAGTGATCGTAAATTAGTAATAGGTAGGCATAGGCACACCAATCGATCTTCATAATAAATATGAGTACTTACACTAAAAACGTTCCATAGGACTAAGTAGGTCCCGGCAACTATTTACCAGAAAACACCCTTTCGAGGTTCATGTTTTCCTGGTAACTTGGAATGATCACGAACACAGCCATGCCATCGCTCGGTGCTTATTATTATTATTATTATTATTCGCATGTATTAGTCGAGAGAAAAGTTGTGCCTATTAATTCAAAACGTATCGTCATCTCGTTCTATAGTCGCCCTCTCACTCGATACTAAATCGGACGATCCAATGGCTGGGGCGCGTGTATATATATTAAATGAATGGATGTTTTTAAAAAATATCACTCGTGCTTGACGTGTCGCTTAAACTCGACGCGCGCATTTTACTAACGTTGTGACTAGTGCAGTTTGTGTTTTTGTGTATCACCATGTCCGGACGTGGCAAAGGCGGCAAGGTCAAGGGGAAGGCAAAGTCCCGTTCCAACCGTGCTGGACTACAGTTCCCGGTGGGTCGTATCCATCGTCTACTCCGTCACGGCAACTACGCCGAGCGCGTCGGTGCCGGTGCTCCCGTCTATCTAGCCGCAGTGATGGAGTATCTGGCGGCCGAAGTGCTGGAGTTGGCCGGCAACGCCGCCAGAGACAACAAGAAGACCAGGATCATACCGCGTCATCTCCAGTTGGCGATCAGGAATGACGAGGAGCTGAACAAGCTACTGTCGGGTGTGACGATCGCGCAGGGTGGTGTGCTGCCCAACATTCAGGCGGTGCTTCTACCCAAGAAGACTGAGAAGAAGGCGTAAAGCTCGCCTCTCTCTCTCTCGCGTTTTCCATATGGTGAACATCAAAAAGGCCCTTTTCAGGGCCACAATATTAATCGAACATAGCCACAATGGCAACAAAATGTTATCCAATGGTATGATCATTCAAATGCAAATCTTAGCTCAGCGTAGATAGGTGAAAAATTTAAGACAACAAATTTTATTTATAAGTAATAGGTATGACTAAAAAAAAAAAGATGTAATGATGTTAATTATACACTCATATCACTTCTATTACTTTCTTGGACATGATTCCTGTATATTTTTTTTTTTTTTTTTTTTTTTTTAATTATTATTATTATTACATTATAAATAATTATAAAAAAGGCTGAAAAAAGTAAAAAAAAAAAAAAAAAAAAAATTACGTCAACATCGCGGTACAGTCGCCTGCAATAATATGTATACATACACATCGTAATTTTCAAAATTATGTCTCCATACTAATTTGCAATAAAATGTACACACCAAAGCACCAGAATTATGTCGCCATCAACTGAAAATGAACATGAAACTTTTTAAAGGAATGAATGACTACATTTTAATGCAACTGAACGTGTTTACATATTTTTGAAATTCAGTATGGTTACATATTTATGAGAGTAATGGTTGTTACTTATATCTGACATAGACCTGCTTACAATATTATGACACAAGTTGATGGCGACATAATTTTGGTGTATTGGTGTGTACATTTTATTGCAAATTTGTATAGATACATAATTTTGAAAATTACGATGTGTATACATATTATTGCACGCGACTGTACACGCAAGAAACAGACGATATCTGCGGTCTCCCTCGCTCGCTCGCTCGCTCGCTCCAACCGAAACGGAACGATATCCGTCGCAGACCCTCTCTTATATAAAACTGCTCATAGAAGTCGAATTTTTATACCGTACGCATCGTTCGTAATACACTGACGCGCTACGTGTCTCGAAATCGTGTTTAAATCAAGTTTGCTCTGCTCTGTGTTTGTTGTTCATCATGCCGCCCAAGACCAGTGGTAAGGCCGCCAAGAAATCCGGCAAGGCCCAGAAGAACATCTCCAAAACCGACAAGAAGAAGAAGAAGCACAAGAGGAAGGAGAGCTACGCCATTTACATCTACAAGGTGCTGAAGCAGGTCCACCCCGACACCGGAATCTCCAGCAAGGCCATGTCGATCATGAACTCGTTCGTGAACGACATCTTCGAGCGCATCGCCGCCGAGGCGTCCCGCCTGGCGCACTACAACAAGCGTTCGACCATCACCAGCAGGGAGGTGCAGACCTCCGTGAGGCTCCTGCTGCCAGGCGAGCTGGCCAAGCACGCGGTCAGCGAGGGCACCAAGGCCGTCACCAAGTACACCAGCTCCAAGTAGTGACGCCGCGTTCACGTGACGCGTCCCATATACGGACAACAAAAGGCCCTTTTCAGGGCCACAAAATAATTCGAATGTACAATACAAACAAAATAATGTTTCTAAAGACAATTGATCATTGTAAACAACGCAACGAATGTTTTCACTAACATACATACTTACTACACTACAATTTATAATATGATTGATTTTGTTTGACGTGTCCCGGCAACTATTTACCAGAAAACACCCTTTCGAGGTTCATGTTTTCCTGGTAACTTGGAATGATCACGAACACAGCCATGCCATCGCTCGGTGCTTGTAGGTAGGCATCGAACGAACGATTAAGACGCGTATAGGTAGTTATTACAAATACCCCTTGAGACTCATGGTGGCCTGGTAGGTAAGTGAAATATAACCTTTTTAAACGTTGATTTGAAATTAAAAAATTTCAACGCCTAGATAAAATTATAATATACTGGAGCACCTTCATGCGGCCATCCGAAATCAAATTTCAATAATGCAGTATTACTCCCTCTGTCTAGGTAACTTTACGAGCATGAGATGAGAAAATGTACAACTCATTCACACGTGCGCTTGTCTAGTGTCTGAATAATGACTGAAAATGTATTTTGACAAAGATCTAAATTTGACAAAGAATAGTGAAATTGACAGGCCTGTATAATAGTGGAACAAGCAAAAAAAAAAACTTACCAGATTGATTCTCATGTGGGGAGGAAGTTATCAATTACTTATCTCAATAACATACCTGAAACAATACAGAATTGGTACTTAAACACAATATCAATCACAACAAAGCAAAGAACACACTAAATTGTAAATTTTACAAATTAGGCATTTAGATAGAAATGTACTTAATTTTGTAAAAAAAAAAATGTTTAATATAA
Organism: Lobophora halterata; assembly: GCA_932526365.1. NCBI lineage: Eukaryota > Metazoa > Arthropoda > Insecta > Lepidoptera > Geometridae > Lobophora > Lobophora halterata. Next base: position 3,214,088 of record OW052028.1, on the reverse strand, counting down.
TCTTTTAATTATTCCAGCACCGGCCATATCACAAGACGATTGTTTGAGAGCTGGAGGAAAAGCATTTCAAGTCAATAAGTGACATTTCAAGAATTTCATCGTCCTCGGTTTCAGAGGCAATTTTTTTTTTTTTTTTTTTACAAATCGAAGACAATTGATGGTTATTTTGATCAGAGGATCTTTATTAAGGTGAGAAGTTTTTATTTTAACAGTAAATTGGCTCATTTAAACACATTTAGTTAATGGAAGAGCGAGACGGCGCTATCGAGCGAGACGCGATGCAGACCCGACTTACCCTACGTTTCTATAAATATTACGAGCCTCGATGGATTTCGATTCATTCAGATTATTTTATCGCACCGTGCGTACGTACGCGTCCGTGTACAGTGTTGTTAAGTTCCGTTGAGTTGAGTTTTGTTGTCGTTGACTATTCGCAGTAGACATGGCCCGCACCAAGCAGACCGCCCGTAAGTCCACAGGTGGAAAGGCGCCGCGCAAGCAACTCGCCACGAAGGCGGCACGCAAGAGCGCACCCGCCACCGGCGGCGTGAAGAAGCCCCATCGCTACAGGCCCGGAACGGTCGCCCTGCGTGAGATCCGTCGCTACCAGAAGAGTACCGAGCTGCTGATTCGCAAGCTGCCCTTCCAGCGTCTGGTGCGTGAGATCGCGCAGGACTTCAAGACTGACCTCCGGTTCCAGAGCTCCGCCGTTATGGCGCTTCAGGAGGCGAGCGAGGCTTACCTGGTCGGCTTGTTCGAGGACACGAACCTGTGCGCTATCCACGCTAAGCGCGTCACCATCATGCCCAAGGACATCCAGCTGGCGCGCAGAATCAGAGGCGAACGCGCCTAAGCATTGATTCTGCTGCGTTGCGCTGAACGCATCGAAAAAGGCCCTTTTCAGGGCCACATATATTTCCGAAATATTGTTCATCATAAATGCAACAAAAAAAAAAACAATGTCTCTAAAAGTACATCATGTCCATGTCATTCACATTTATTTTAACACTTACATAAGTGAGGGAGGACTTAATGCTATAATAGCATTTTCTACCAGTCAACCCGGGCGTGCAAAAAATATGGTGTGGCGTGTCATTAAATAAAATGTCATTAAATTAGAGAATAAACAATTTAAATATGTATACTTAATATAATTAACCCATACATAGATAGTAGATTCAACTCAAGGGTAAAAAAATGCTCTACTCTACTACTTTGTGCGTTATTTCATGCATACGTGTGTACAAAATGAACAATTTATTTTTCATGTGTGTCTTTTATACATACTTACATACATACATACATCAATCATTCGAAAAACATCCATAAACTCCTTCTTCGCAATCGGGTAAAAAAAAAAAAAAATGTCTTTGAGCTCTTTCTCTCTCGTGTAGATAAATCGTTCAATTCAATGTATCCGCCCCGCGCGCCCCTCTTTCGTAGCGGCCTGTCTCAAACTATAAATATATGGGCGCAAACGATATCATGGTTTTTATTCCGAGTAAGACAAGCGTGAGTGAAGTGTGTGCGCGTTCGTGTTGAGTTATTATTAAAAACAAATTTCCACAATGACCGGTCGCGGCAAGGGAGGAAAGGGCCTTGGAAAAGGAGGAGCCAAGCGTCACAGGAAGGTTCTACGTGACAACATCCAGGGTATCACCAAGCCCGCCATCCGTCGTCTGGCTCGCAGAGGAGGTGTGAAGCGTATCTCCGGTCTGATCTACGAGGAGACCAGAGGCGTTCTGAAGGTGTTCCTGGAGAACGTGATCCGTGATGCTGTCACGTACACGGAACACGCCAAGAGGAAGACTGTCACTGCCATGGATGTGGTGTATGCCCTGAAACGTCAAGGCCGCACCCTCTACGGTTTCGGCGGTTAATTACCTCTACTTCTGGATGTGTGTCCGTTGGTCGGTCGGTCGATTGACTGATTGATCATTATAAAAAAAGGCCCTTTTCAGGGCCGCACATGTTTCGATAATATTCAATATAATTATATGTTTCTGAATGACATGAAATGATCAAACGTATATCACGTTATTGTATAGTAAATACGATCAACACTGCCTTAACCCTGAACGAACGAGCTATTATCGTCTCCAACGGCACCGTGTTTTCTTCTGATGAGAGTATTTAGGTACACGCATAATATTTCTTCATATTATTATTATAATAAGCATTAGATACATACATACATACATAAACAAATTTATTATAATGTGAACGTTGTGTGAAACCAACTACCTCTAGGCGCACTGGCAGGAGCTAGCCCGCTAGCTACACACTCATGCATTTGAGGCATATTTGAACGCTTTGCGAGTGTTGTTTATACAATTTATTGTTTGTACATATACTTTTATAATTCACAATGTTTGATAAATGTCTGTTCTAAATTAATATTATAAGAATTTAGCTATTTGAAGTGGTTACCGAGACGCGTTTCAGACATAATCTGATGATGGTGTTTTACGTGCTTTCAAACATATGCCGTTAAATATGTCAAAACCTATTGGAATGTGTATTATGTTGTGTTGTATGGTGAATTTGATATGTTTGCCGTTTATTTGTCTCTAGTAACGCTTCAAATTGTACAGTTAAATAGAGAAAAACAGAAATTAAACACGACCCGACCTTTGTGGCGTACGGAGTGGCCACAGATATCGTTCATATTTCTGCGATGGTGCAGTCGATCGGTGTCATGGTGATTCTGAACGATGGTCACGTTCAAAATGAAGACAATCGGCCAGGCGAAACGTGCCTTGCAATGTTTAAATTTGATAAAAATCATATTTTATTAGACTGATGTTAGTGAAAACTTGTAAGCGTTCGTACGAGAAACAGTCTCCCGACAGTGTACGTCTCTATACGGTATTGCTACGTTTCTTTTCCAAAAAAATATCGCTATCTCGCTCAGTGAGTAGTTCTCGCTTGCCTCCGAGGTGAGTGGTCGTGTGCCGTCGAGCCCCCGCGCGCCGTGCTCCGCACACCCCCCCACCCCCTCTCGGTCGCGAGCCGAACCCTCGGTGCTGAGACGCTGAGCCACCACCCGGCCAGCTAGGTTGTAGGCCCCCGCTTATTGTGGGTGACCTCCCTAGCCGCCGGTGAGCTCGCGTCTCGCCCGCCCCTCTCCCCCTTCTCATCGGACGTCTGATCCCTTTCTGCTCCACGTCCCGTCGTTTGTTGGTCACTACCTGGTGTTTTGTTATAAAACTACCAGCGTAGTGACGTGCCCCCTCCATCACCCCTACCCCCGCATTCTCAGCCCGTATCGGCCTACGCCGAGCGGGCTGCCAGAGCAGCCCCCGCACACCCAACCCGAATCCATACCCCTCCAACCATCTTCCGTCCCGCTCCCACAACAGGCGGAAGATGTCGGACGGTGGCGACCCGCCGCCACCGCGGCCGCCGCGGCGCGAGAAGCGCAAGCCGCTTGCGGAGCGTGAAATATTGCGCCGGGACCTATACGACCCCGCGAAGTCGGTGGTCTTCGCCCCCGGTGCATTATTTTCCGGCTTCCCCGCGCCGACACCATTCAGGCCTGCCGCATATGCGGCCAACTTGCCCATCCCCGAGGGCCAGGGTTCTGGTGGGGACGGAACTGAGCTTCCGCCCCCCGCCACTACCGACCGCCCGAAGGGAGGGAGGGCTGCACAGCCCAGACCCCGCAGCTCACCGGACGAGCGCGGCGACGAGAAGCGGCTCAAGCTGCAGCCGCTCCTCACTCCATCGCCGCCGGACAGGGGTGAGTGTGTTGCCGAGGAGACAGCGGCCGGGTACACCGGCCCGCTCGTCCACCTCGAGCAGCCAGCCTCCCCGTCCCCGCCGCCAGAGCGCGCCACTGAGCGCGCCGGCCGCCGTACACCTCCCGCGCGCATGCTCTCATCGCCGTCGCCGCCCCGCGACGCGGGCGAAGCGCTGGCCGGACCATCCGGCTACCAGCGCCGCCCGCAACGCGCGGCCAGCGCAGCCAGCACAACGTCGTCCTGTCCCGGCTCAGAGCTGGACAGCGACGACGACGAGCCCGTGGCGGACGACACCGCCGCCACGTCGTACGCGGGGTTTGTATCGGTGCCGCTATATGCGGCCCCGCTCCCCTCGCCACCATCACCCACGCCCAGCGCAGCGGCGGCCCACGCCGCGGCGATTGCATCGCCGCCACGCCCGCGCCCAGTCACACCAGAGCCTGCGGTATCGTATGCCGCGGCGCTCACGTCGCCGCCACGTCCGCGCCCCGTCACACCGGAGGCGATGGACACAGCTCCACCGTTAAAGGTAAGTGCCGCCGCAGTGGCGCCACCCGCGCCCACGGCAAACACCAATGCCCCAGAGGCGCCATCTGCGCCCACGGCCTCCACATCCAAACTGTATCCCCCGATCATAGTGGAATGCCTGCCCAATTGGACGGAGCATTTCGCTAAAATTCGGGGGATAATAGGATATGCCCCTAACGCCCGACCGTACGGGAAGGGCGTCAGGTTTGTACCTCGCTCCCCGGAGGAGTATCGGTCGGTACAACGCTACCTGGTGGGCGCTATGGCTGAAAACCCAGCCATCAGCTGGTTTTGCTACAGCGCCCCATCAGAGCTACCCACTAAGGTAGCTATACGCGGTCTACCGGCCGACACTCCCCCGGACGAGATTGCAGCAGCCTTATCAGAACTGGACTTCCCGACTCGGTATGTGCGGCAGATCAAGGGGGCTCAGGGGCGGTTGGGATGTTTATTCCATGCCCAGTTCGACCGCCTCCCGGAGACCGAGCTCACTCGACTCTACCGCACAACCGAACTACTCTATATGCCGGGGGTGCGCATTGAGCACTGGCGCGGAGCCAGGGCCTCCGGGCGAGTGGCTCAATGCCACCGATGCCAAGCGTTTGGCCACGCCTCGGCCAACTGCCACCGCCCGCAGAGGTGTGTGCGCTGTGGTGGCCAGCACGGCGCCACAGACTGCCCACGGGCGCTTGGAGCGAAGCCGACGTGTGCCAACTGCGGTCGCGAGCACACTGCCAACGACCGCCGCTGCCCGTCATATCGCCGTGAGGCGCGTCGGCGAGGCCTCCAGGCCCCCGCCCCCCTCCCACCACCACTCATGCAAGCCGCCCCAAGGGCGCTTTCACCATCTAGACAGATGGGCGAGCGAGCGGTAGCCCCCGCCCGCCCACCACCTCAAACTGCCCAGGCGACGTCTCTGCGCCCAGCCGCGAACGCGCCTACCCAACGAGGAGCCGCCCTGCCAGGTAAGCGGCGTCGTCGCCACCGTGCTGGTCGTAAGCACAAGAAGCCGGTGGCGGCTTCGACGCCGATCGCACCTGGTACAAGCGCTCCCTCGCGCCCGTCTACGTCGGACGGAGCTAGAACTACGACGGTGGCGCCACCTATGCCCGTCGTAGTTTTAGCACCAGTGCCCTATCGCCTGCCGCTCCCACCACGCCTACAACCCATGGCGGCGCCAAGCCCGCCCGCGGGTGAGCCCCGCCCGCCCGCGATCGAACCCCATCCGCCCATGAGCGAGAGCCACCCAACCACGGGTGAACGACGCCCGTACGCGAGCGAGCATCACCCGTTCGTGGGCGAGCCCTGCCCTCCTAGAGACGAGCGCCGCCCGCCCAGCAGAGAGCCCCGCCCACAGAAGACAGCCTTACCAATTCCACAGCTTCCAACACCGACAATAGCGGCCAGGGACCCAATACAGATTGTATTGGATGCCCTGACCCAGCTCTTCGTCGCCATCGCAGCCGGAGATGACCTCCGTGAAGCCGCGATGAGAGGACTGGCCATCATCACCGGACACCAAGATTAGGTACGCCCAACTGCGTGTTCTATACTGGAATCCCGGGGGGGTGCGAGACAAAGTCCCACCCCTCCGCCTACTCGCCCAGTCGCAGGATATACATATTATCCTCCTGGGCGAGACTAAGCTGAGCCCTCAACACCAGTTGAGCGTACCTAATTTCTTCGTGTACCGAAGGGACGAGGTCTCCCCAGCCGGCGTGCCGTACCGCGGTACTGCAGTGCTGGTTAGGAGGGACCTCGTCCACGACGAGCTTCCCTTCCCCCCCTTCGAGGAACTCCGTTCCAACGGGGTACTGGTGAGCGCTAACGGAGCGGAGATGCGGATCTTCGCTGGTTATCGCCCACCAGGCCCCCGTTACTCCTCAAGGGACACCCACCATATCTTTTCCGATCCCACCCCCACCCTCTTGCTAGGCGATTTGAACGCCAAGCATAGAGTGTGGGGATCCCGCTCCACAAATCCCGCGGGCCGGAAACTCCTCGACGACGCTGAAGCCAGCGGTTTCGAGGTTCTCGGCCCTGATTCCCCAACCCACATCCCTACCAATCCTCGTCATGCAGCAGATGTACTCGACATCGTGCTGCACAAGAACCTAAAGTGCCCGATAGAGGTCGAGGTCCTCTATGACCTCGACTCACAGCACCTCCCCGTGCTGGTCACGCTCGCCCTCGCTGCCGACTTCACGGCGCCGAGGCCGCAGAGCCGGAAGACCAATTGGGAGGCATACACCATCAGAATGCAAGCAGCAAAGGTGGGTAACATGACAAGCCCAGCAGAGGTGGAGTTGGAGGCTACTCAGTTGGCCTCACTCATCCAGACTGCCGTGGCTGAGTCCACCACCGTTGCTGCCAGCCGTCGCCCTCAGCGGCGTGATTCACTCCCAGTCCAACTCCAAAGGGACATAGCGTGGAAGCGGGTACTTCGGCGTGAATGGGCGCACTCCCGCTGCCCAACCCTGAAATCCCAGCTCAACGCCCTGACCGAGAAGGTCTCGGGAGCAGTTAAGGCTTGGCGTGGGGAGACCTGGGAGACCACGATCGACCAGGCCGCCGAGCGAGATACGAGCCTTTTCGCGCTAACCCGAGCCCTTTCCCGGACTCCTGTCCCATCCTACCCGCTCCTGGACCGGAACGGAGTGAGACGCTTCGCCCCAGCTGATCGTGCTGAGATCCTCGCCGACCACCTGGAAGAGCAGTTCTCGCCTCATCCCGTCCCGGCCCAAGTCCCTCCATCTATACTCCTACACCATTCCCATGTCGAAGAGACCGTACGCGAATTCCTGTCGCGCCCGGTGCCGTCGCTGGGGGGGGAGGATTTCATTTCCCCAGCGGAAGTACGGAAAACCGTCCTCCGCCTACCCCAACGCAAGGCGCCGGGGCCTGATGGCATTACCAATACGGCTCTTCGGCACCTTCCCCACCAAGCCATCGCATCCCTGGCCAGAATCTTCAATGGCATCTTGAGGACTGGCCACTTCCCCAGTGACTGGAAGACAGGGAAGGTCATTGTGCTGCCCAAGCCAGGCAAGGACCGTCGCTTCCCCGCTAGTTACCGCCCCATCACCCTCCTATCCACCATCGCTAAGCTGTTTGAGCGGCTCCTGCTGCGGAGGTTGGCTCCCACCATCCAACCGCGGCCGGAGCAGTTTGGATTCCGCAGCGCTCATTCGACCACGCTCCAGCTTACGCGAGTACTCCACCTCCTAGCCAGCGAGCTAAACATGGGTAGAAGTACTGTCTCGGTGTTCCTCGACATCGAGAAGGCCTTCGACCGTGTTTGGCACGCTGGCCTCCTCTACAAGCTCTCCCTCACCGAGACCCATCCATGCCTCATCCACATCCTATCCTCCTTCCTTGCCGACAGGAAGTTCTACACTTCCGTCGAGCGCCACGACTCCGCCCCCCGCAGCATCACTGCCGGAGTGCCCCAAGGCAGCTGCCTTAGTCCGGCACTGTACGCCTTATTCACAGACGACATCCCTACCCTTGCGGGCCACCTGAGGCCCGGTGAGAGGGATGTCGTCCTGGCGCTGTTTGCGGACGACAGCGCGTACTTCGCCTCCGCCATCAACCACAAAGGCGCGCTTATCAGGATGCAGCGCCTCCTTGATCTTCTGCCTGACTGGCTCGACAGGTGGCGCATGGCGGTCAACGTCGGTAAGACCGCCGCCCTCCTTGTCTCTCACCGCCGCCCTAGGCTCTGTCCACTCCAGCTCCGGGGCCAGGATATAGCGTGGACTACACACGCACGGTACCTCGGCGTCGACATCGACCGGTCCCTTCGGATGACGCCCCAGGCGAACCGCGCGCTTTCACAAGCGCGCACTGCCAGGGCGTTACTACGGCCGGTCCTTCAGTCCCGCCTTCCGCTGAGGACCAAAGTGCGTCTGTATTTCACGTATATCCGGTCCCGGCTCACTTATGCGTCCCCCGCATGGTACGCCCTCGTATCCGCCACCCTTCGGCAACGGATCCAAGCGGCGCAAAACATCTCGCTCAGGATCTGTACGGGCGCGGGCCGTTACGTCAGGAATGACATAATTGCCCGCGACTTACGGGTCCGGAGCGTGGAGGAGTTCGTGGTGTCCATGGCGCGTCGCATGTACGACCGCGCGGACAATGGGCACCACGAGCACCTCCATGGTATTGCGCCGCTCCACGCCAGACCACCTGAACCCGACCGGCCCACTTGGAGGCCGCTCCCGAGGGAGTTACTCGCGCTCAACAACTTGGGCGCGCCCAATGATTGACCCTCTGCCAATCTCGTCACAACCTCGGCAAACGCTGGTAAGTGGGCGGGAATGACCGCCTCGGGTACTCGAGTCTCACCCGAATCCCTACGGAACCGAGCGAGACGCGACTACCCGTGGCAAGACCCTAGCCCACCGACAGCAAATTCTTCTCCACGGCCGAGGGCGAGTTGTAGACCCCAGTTAAGGCCCTAGCCATTTAAATAAATTTTGTAAGGCGCTTTAGTAGGAGAGGCTTGCAAAAAAAAAAAAAAAAAAAACAAACATAAAAACATAAAAAAAAAATTATACAAAAACATATAAAACCATTACAAAAAAAAAAAAAAAAAAAAAAAAAAAAAAAAATATATATATAACAAGCCTCCCACTACTGCCGCCACCTTTATTTTTCACCTTCCTTTCATTGTTTCTGAACTCTTATTCTCCTTATTTTTCCATTTTATGTATAGTATGTAATTATGTATTATACAATTTAAAAGGAGAAGGCGGCTTCTCCGCCTCCCCTTTCATCGGACGCCGGCGGGAAGCCTAGGCTGACACCCAGGTGCCGCGCCGAGGCCCCCCCGCCAGCGGTTCGACCTTACTAATTCTCCGCTATATGCGGCCCTGTCTGTACCTTTTCCTGTGTTTTTACTAATGTTAAGGTACAGCAGGGAACACGTGACCCAGGGGTAGTCGCCCCTGGAGTTGAAGCCGGGGCAATGAGGTTATCCTCGAAGCCCCAACACGGCTTGAGCCAACAGCTCGCCGTATGACACCACTGATGGATCTCGCTCAGTTCGCACCGCGACTTTCCATATTCGTTCGTTAGTTTGTTGTGTTGTGTGTACGTGAATTATAATGGCAGACACCGCTGTTGCTGTTGAGGCACCCGCTCCGGCGACTCCCGCGAAGAAGCCGAAGACATCCGCGGCCGCCGCCGCCAAGAAACCCAAGCCGAAACCCACCCACCCGAAGACATCCGAAATGGTGAACAACGCGATCAAAGAGCTGAAGGAGCGCAGCGGCTCCTCCCTGAAGGCCATCAAGAAGTACATCGCCTCCGAATACAAGGTAGACAGTGAGAAGTTGGCACCGTTCATCAGGAAGTACCTGAAGAACGCCGTCGAACAGGGCACCCTCATCCAGACGAGGGGCACCGGCGCCTCCGGCTCGTTCAAGCTCGAATCGAAGAAGGGACCGAGCGCCGCCAAGAAGCCCGCCGCCAAGAAGGAGTCCGCCGCCGCCTCCTCCTCGCCCGCCAAGGCGAAGAAGGCCGCCGCCGCCGCCGCCGCCGCGCCCGCCGCCGGCAAGAGGAAGAAGGCCGCCGCAGCAGCATCGCCATCCAAGTCGAAGGCGGCCGCGAAGCCCGCCACCAAGGACAAGAAGGCCGCAGCCGCCAAGAGGAAGCCCGCCGCCGCCAGGAAGGCGGCCGCCTCACCCGCCAAGGCAAAGTCCGCACCAGCACCCAAAGCCAAGAAAACCGCCAAGCCACCGACGAAGAAGCCCAAGGCGCCCAAACCGAAGAAGGCAGCCGCCACGCCCAAGTCGAAGGCGGCCGCCGGCAAGAAGGCAGCCGCATCCAAGAAGTAGGATCGTCGGGTGTGCACACCCACGGTCCTCGCGGGTGTCGGTTCGGTTCCTCCCTCGTCGTCGTCGCCGCGCAAGCAACCACGCACGCAGGCAGACAGACAGTCGCGCAGGAGGAGAATCGCACCTTGTGCACATAATATTGCTCTATATGCGATATCACCAAAAAGCCCTTTTCAGGGCTAACAAAACTTTCCATACACGCATTAACGCAAAATTCGTGTAATGTTTCTAAGGGGTCACATATCACATCAACACACTCAAACGAAAATAAATTTATATAGGTTAATTAATAATAACAATAGATAAAACTCTGGATATGTAGAGCGAGCACTATGATCCCTGACGAAAAACCACTCATTTTAATAACCGAACAACGAACGCCCGCCCGCCCGACGACTACTTTCTTTTGTTTTTTTTGATCTTTACCTAACTAAATTTACCATTTTCGTTCGTCATTAGTCCAAGTTACCAGGAGAACATGACCGAAAGGGGTGTTTTCTTGTAAAAGTTGCCAGGACCTAGGTACTTAACTCCAATGGGGTGGTATTTAGTGTAGGAAGATAGGTTCAAGTTACAGTGATCGTAAATTAGTAATAGGTAGGCATAGGCACACCAATCGATCTTCATAATAAATATGAGTACTTACACTAAAAACGTTCCATAGGACTAAGTAGGTCCCGGCAACTATTTACCAGAAAACACCCTTTCGAGGTTCATGTTTTCCTGGTAACTTGGAATGATCACGAACACAGCCATGCCATCGCTCGGTGCTTATTATTATTATTATTATTATTCGCATGTATTAGTCGAGAGAAAAGTTGTGCCTATTAATTCAAAACGTATCGTCATCTCGTTCTATAGTCGCCCTCTCACTCGATACTAAATCGGACGATCCAATGGCTGGGGCGCGTGTATATATATTAAATGAATGGATGTTTTTAAAAAATATCACTCGTGCTTGACGTGTCGCTTAAACTCGACGCGCGCATTTTACTAACGTTGTGACTAGTGCAGTTTGTGTTTTTGTGTATCACCATGTCCGGACGTGGCAAAGGCGGCAAGGTCAAGGGGAAGGCAAAGTCCCGTTCCAACCGTGCTGGACTACAGTTCCCGGTGGGTCGTATCCATCGTCTACTCCGTCACGGCAACTACGCCGAGCGCGTCGGTGCCGGTGCTCCCGTCTATCTAGCCGCAGTGATGGAGTATCTGGCGGCCGAAGTGCTGGAGTTGGCCGGCAACGCCGCCAGAGACAACAAGAAGACCAGGATCATACCGCGTCATCTCCAGTTGGCGATCAGGAATGACGAGGAGCTGAACAAGCTACTGTCGGGTGTGACGATCGCGCAGGGTGGTGTGCTGCCCAACATTCAGGCGGTGCTTCTACCCAAGAAGACTGAGAAGAAGGCGTAAAGCTCGCCTCTCTCTCTCTCGCGTTTTCCATATGGTGAACATCAAAAAGGCCCTTTTCAGGGCCACAATATTAATCGAACATAGCCACAATGGCAACAAAATGTTATCCAATGGTATGATCATTCAAATGCAAATCTTAGCTCAGCGTAGATAGGTGAAAAATTTAAGACAACAAATTTTATTTATAAGTAATAGGTATGACTAAAAAAAAAAAGATGTAATGATGTTAATTATACACTCATATCACTTCTATTACTTTCTTGGACATGATTCCTGTATATTTTTTTTTTTTTTTTTTTTTTTTTAATTATTATTATTATTACATTATAAATAATTATAAAAAAGGCTGAAAAAAGTAAAAAAAAAAAAAAAAAAAAAATTACGTCAACATCGCGGTACAGTCGCCTGCAATAATATGTATACATACACATCGTAATTTTCAAAATTATGTCTCCATACTAATTTGCAATAAAATGTACACACCAAAGCACCAGAATTATGTCGCCATCAACTGAAAATGAACATGAAACTTTTTAAAGGAATGAATGACTACATTTTAATGCAACTGAACGTGTTTACATATTTTTGAAATTCAGTATGGTTACATATTTATGAGAGTAATGGTTGTTACTTATATCTGACATAGACCTGCTTACAATATTATGACACAAGTTGATGGCGACATAATTTTGGTGTATTGGTGTGTACATTTTATTGCAAATTTGTATAGATACATAATTTTGAAAATTACGATGTGTATACATATTATTGCACGCGACTGTACACGCAAGAAACAGACGATATCTGCGGTCTCCCTCGCTCGCTCGCTCGCTCGCTCCAACCGAAACGGAACGATATCCGTCGCAGACCCTCTCTTATATAAAACTGCTCATAGAAGTCGAATTTTTTTTATTCGTGTTCCAGACGCCGCTCTGGACGGACGCCTCGGTTGGACCCCGCTCCAGCCCGCTCGCTGCGCGCCCCGCCGCGCCCCTCCGCCGCGCGCCCCGCCGCGCGCCTCCCACCGCGCGCCCGCCGCGCGCTCTGCCGCTCGCACTTGGAGTGCGACCCTCCGCCCGGTCGGACGCCCTTTTCAGAGCGACGATCGGCTTGCTCTTTTCAGAGCAGTTTCTACTGGACAATCAAGTGTAAAGACCACACTTGTGGCTAGCTGTGGATACCTAACGGTGCTAACGAAGCAGCTAGGAGTGGCCCCGGAGCTCCCCGCTTTCCTCCCTCAGAGGAACGCGGTAATCCGGCTGGGTCTGGAACCACCGGCCTTGGGGGCTTCCCTAGTCGACACCAGACAGCATTAGGCCACACCTCCCACTGCCCCGGAAGAGAGGCAAGGAGACACACCCGCGTAGTTTTAAGACATACTCACTCACCCCTCTCGGTTTTTCCCCAACTGAGAGGATCACGCACCTACACACCTCCCGGGTCATCCCCCCGGCGAGATGGGAGAGCACTCCAACATGGACGCGGGAGATTTCTTCCGCTTCATGAGGGAGTGTTATCCCGAGATTATTGAAAAATATAATCAGTTCGTTAAAAAACCCGCGCAGCCTTCCGCTGTCCCCACCACTTCGGTGAAAAAACCCGCGCAGCCCTCTGCTGTCTCCGCCACTTCGGCGCCCGGTAAACCCGCGATCGCGCAAAAAACCCGCGAACCCGTCTCCGCCTTGCAGGCCTCTCGCGCGCTTAACCCGCACCCGATCCCGGCCCCTCAGGCCACCCGCGATTCCCCCGAGTCTCCTGATGCGACTCCAGTTCATCTTCCCTCAGAGGATGACATGGAGATCGACCTAAGGTCTCCGGCTTGCTCTTCCTCCAACTCCTCGGACTCAGAGGACTTCACTCTAGTCCAAGGAGGGAAGAGGAAGAAAAAGACCAAAAAGTCTTCAGCCCCACCCGCGAAAACTTCGGTCCCTCCGGCGGCCTCCCGCCCCGCTACTCCGCCTTCAGCAGAGCCTCCTACGTCTTCCCGCAAGGAGAAGACCCCGCCTCCGCTTTACCTTCGCGAGAAGGAAAAGTGGAACCACGTCTCCTTCCTCTGCTCGGAGAGGAAGATTAACTTCACCCACGCCCGCTCCCAAAAGGACGGGATTAAGGTGCAAGTCACCTCCACGGACGACCATCGTCGTCTGACCGCGCTCCTCCGAAACGAGAACATAGGGTTCCACACCTACGCTCTCGAGGACGAGCGCGTTTTAAGGGTAGTGATCCGCGGCCTCCCCGCTGAGATCGAAACACCCATCATCAAGGCCGACTTAATCGACCAAAAATTCCCCGTCAGGGAAGTACACCGCATGTTCCGCGGTAAATCTAAAGCACCATATGATATGGTGCTTGTCATATTAGACATGAGTCCGGAGGGGAAGGCCATCTTCAACTTGAAGACGGTCAACCGCCTATCCGGGCTCCGTGTAGAGCCACCGTTCCGTAATGGAACCCCATCCCAGTGCCATAGATGCCAACTCTATGGTCACTCCGCGCGCAATTGCTTTGCGCGCCCCCGTTGCGTCAAGTGCCTGGGCGACCACGGCACCGCTGACTGCGAGCGCCCCCGGGACACCTCCGACCCACCTGGCTGTGTGCTCTGCGGAACATTGGGGCACACCGCGAACTATCGCGGTTGCCCACATGCGCCAAAGGCAAACAAAAAGGTGCTGCGAAGGGCCCCCGATCGCTCTCCTCCAATCCCCCAATATTCTAAGGGAACCTCCAAGGTTGCCCTTATCCCGGCCCCGGTCCCCGCTACCTCAGCGTGGGCTAAGCCGCTCCCAAACACGAGCCGCGCCCCTCAGGCAAAGCCCGCCCCCTCTGCCCCTCAGGCAAAGCCCGCCCCTCAGGCTAAACAGGCCCCTCAGGCGAATCCCGCCCCTCAGGCAAAACAGGCCCCTCAGGCGACCCCCGCCCCCAGTTGGCAGTCACAGGAGTCTTCAACTCCCGTGGCCGGCCTAACTAACTACAACCTGTCCGATCTTACATCGGACCTTGCCTTCATCAAAGGCTGCTCTCACGGAGTGGACTTCTCGCGAGTTCGCGCGCTTGCGCGCACACTCCGGGAAGCCCGCGACGGCTTTGCTAGGATGCTTGTTTTTGCAGAACATGCAGACTACATTGAGTCCCTTTACTCTTAGCTTTCCGGGACAATATGTCTGTACAAAAGGAAAGAATAAAACCTAGATCCGTTTCCATTGCTTTCTTTAACGCCAATGGCCTCAAACGTCAACGCGACCTAGTCGCTGACTTTCTGGTCAAATACCAGGTCGACGTATTGCTAGTCCAAGAGACTCTTCTTACGCCTAGTGTTCGCAATCCTAGGATTGCGGGCTACCAAGTCACTAGGAATGATAGAACCCGCAGCCGTGGCGGCGGTACCATCATCTATCATAAGAGGTCCCTGCACTGCATACCGCTCGACCCTCCTCCTATGGCCTTAATGGAAGCTTCCGTTGTGAAGCTCGCCATGACCGGCCATCCCGCGATTGTCATAGCTTCATGCTATCTCTCGCCTAACAAACGCCTACTTAAGAGTGATCTCGAATCGCTTCTTAATCTTGGTGACTCCGTCCTACTGGCGGGCGACTTTAATAGCAAACACGTTCTTTGGAATTGTGTCTCCACTAATCCCAACGGGAGAATCCTCGACACCCTAGTTGATTCGCTCAACTTTGATGTCATTCCCCCGCTAACCCCGACCCATTATCCTCACAATGTCTCCCATCGTCCCGACATCCTAGACATGGCGTTGCTGAAGAACGTGACCTTACGGTTGCGCTCTATAGAAACGATTCATGAGCTAGACTCTGATCACCGGCCCGTGCTCCTCCAGCTAGGCCCTCTCCCCGACCTCTCCCCGCCTACCAAGACCGTGGTTGAGTGGCGTAAACTAGAGAATTCTCTCAAGTTGATCCACTCTCCCGATCTCGATAGGATTCCCGAGGACATCCAATCCCCTGACGACGTCACCGTTGCGATCGCCGCCTTGACCAGCCATGTCACAGCTTCCGTAAGCAAATCGTCGAAACAGGTCCCCGCGGTGCCTGAGCGCCGTTGGACCCTGCCAGACGACGTGAGGAGGCTGATCACGGAGGCGAACGCAGCGACCCGACGCTATAGTTCGTATCCTTCTGATGCGAACAAATCCCTCATGCGCTGCCTTCACCGTCAGGTGAAGCGTCGTATCCTTGACCACCGCAATAATGAGTGGGACAATCTGCTTTCGGAGATAACGCCTCATCACCAGGCTTACTGGGGACTAGCGCGATCAATGAAGGCGGATGCCACTTCCATTATGCCTCCCCTCACCCGTCCCAACCTTCCCCCTGCCTTTGATGACGAGGAAAAGGCCAATTGCCTGGCCGAAAGCCTCGAATCCCAGTGCTCTCCTAGCACTCAACCTGTTGATCCTGTCCACGTCCGTACGGTGGACAGTGAAGTCTCGCGATTAGCTTCAAACCCTCCATCGGCTCCGCCTCTGCCCCTCATCAAGGCGGCTGAGGTTATTGAGATTATCAAGGGCCTTCGCCCGAAGAAATCGCCTGGTGCCGATGGAATTAGCAACAGAGTTCTAAAACTCTTTTCTACCGCTCTCATTTACTTGCTAGTCAGCATCTTCAATGCGGCTATGTCCAATTGCTCTTTTCCTGACGCCTGGAAGGAGGCCACTGTTATTGGCATCCCCAAACCGGGCAAGAAGGCAACTGAGCCCAGCAGTTATCGCCCCATTAGTCTCCTTAGTGCTCTTGGGAAAATCTACGAGCGCCTCCTTCTGAGACGTCTCTGGTCCCATGTTAACGATCATAACCTCCTCCCTGACGAACAGTTTGGCTTTCGAGCCAGACACTCGTGCCCTCAGCAGGTGCTCCGCATCACGGAGCACATACTGACTCATATGCACGCCGTTTACCCTTCCGGTACCGGCGCTGTCTTTCTCGATGTAGCGAAAGCTTTCGACAAGGTCTGGCACAATGGCTTGATTTACAAGCTATCCCAACTTGGTGTCCCTGATAGGCTCGTGCTCATCTTACGAGACTTTCTATCTGGTCGCAGCTTTCAATACCGCGTGGAGGGGAAGCTTTCTTCCCCTCGCCCCATCAGGGCCGGAGTCCCGCAAGGCTCCGTTCTAGCACCGCTTCTATTTACGCTTTATACTAGTGACATCCCTCGCACGCCGCAGGTAGAGTTGGCCCTTTTTGCCGACGATACCGCGCTTTACGCATCCAATCCTAATCCCAAACGCGCATGCATTCGACTCCAAGCCGCCCTTAAGGCGCTTGGCGCTTGGTTCCGCAAATGGCGTATTGAGGTCAATCCAACGAAGAGTGCAGCAGTGTACTTTTCTAGGAAGGGCCGAAGATGCCAATCCCAACCGCTTACGCTTTTTGATCAACCCATTCCATGGGTAGCGGCCGCCAAGTACCTTGGCGTGACGCTCGATCAACGCTTAACCTTCCAGCCTCACATCCGTAACGTGGTGAACCGTGCTAAATTTATCATGGGTCGCCTTAACTACCTCATATGCAAGAAGAGTAAAATGTCACTTAGAAATAAGTTGACCCTTTACAAAGCTTGCATTCGTCCTATATTGACATACGCTTCCGTGGTGTTTTGTCATACGCGTCACGTAGTTCGTTTACAAGCTGTGCAAAGCATATTTTTGCGCAGAATTTCCGGAGCCCCAGGCTATATGCGAAATATAGACCTCCACCGCGATTTCGATCTCGAGTCCGTTGTTCACTTCATGAAGCGCGCCGCCCGGCGGCATTTTGACCTCGCGCCCCACCATCCGAATCCTCTCATTTCGAACGGTCCCGACTATCCTAAAGACCCGCCAGTAGTCAAATCCCTCCGTAGGCCTAAACATATTCTAGGCGACCCAGATGACGACATCACCGCCGCCAATCCGGTGGCGGAAATGCAGTCATCTCGCGACAGACGTAACACTCCACAATTCGCTTACCGACCGCGCCGGCGTGGTCGGAATCTCTCTTACAGGCCCTCTACATCGTTAGGTTCGATTCCTAACGGTGCCTTGGGTCAATAGTCCAATCATCCCCCTGGCAACAGTCCAAGCCGAGGTTCGACCCACCGTTGGGTACCCTTGTGCTGTTTGCCCCAACCTAAATTTTAAGGCAGAGCGCCATCTGCGCTCGCCGAGAGTCCGGTGACGCAGTAACAGCCATCTGCGGCTAACTGCATTAAACGTCCATCCGAAAAAAAAAAAAAAAAAAAAAAAAAAAAAAGTCGAATTTTTATACCGTACGCATCGTTCGTAATACACTGACGCGCTACGTGTCTCGAAATCGTGTTTAAATCAAGTTTGCTCTGCTCTGTGTTTGTTGTTCATCATGCCGCCCAAGACCAGTGGTAAGGCCGCCAAGAAATCCGGCAAGGCCCAGAAGAACATCTCCAAAACCGACAAGAAGAAGAAGAAGCACAAGAGGAAGGAGAGCTACGCCATTTACATCTACAAGGTGCTGAAGCAGGTCCACCCCGACACCGGAATCTCCAGCAAGGCCATGTCGATCATGAACTCGTTCGTGAACGACATCTTCGAGCGCATCGCCGCCGAGGCGTCCCGCCTGGCGCACTACAACAAGCGTTCGACCATCACCAGCAGGGAGGTGCAGACCTCCGTGAGGCTCCTGCTGCCAGGCGAGCTGGCCAAGCACGCGGTCAGCGAGGGCACCAAGGCCGTCACCAAGTACACCAGCTCCAAGTAGTGACGCCGCGTTCACGTGACGCGTCCCATATACGGACAACAAAAGGCCCTTTTCAGGGCCACAAAATAATTCGAATGTACAATACAAACAAAATAATGTTTCTAAAGACAATTGATCATTGTAAACAACGCAACGAATGTTTTCACTAACATACATACTTACTACACTACAATTTATAATATGATTGATTTTGTTTGACGTGTCCCGGCAACTATTTACCAGAAAACACCCTTTCGAGGTTCATGTTTTCCTGGTAACTTGGAATGATCACGAACACAGCCATGCCATCGCTCGGTGCTTGTAGGTAGGCATCGAACGAACGATTAAGACGCGTATAGGTAGTTATTACAAATACCCCTTGAGACTCATGGTGGCCTGGTAGGTAAGTGAAATATAACCTTTTTAAACGTTGATTTGAAATTAAAAAATTTCAACGCCTAGATAAAATTATAATATACTGGAGCACCTTCATGCGGCCATCCGAAATCAAATTTCAATAATGCAGTATTACTCCCTCTGTCTAGGTAACTTTACGAGCATGAGATGAGAAAATGTACAACTCATTCACACGTGCGCTTGTCTAGTGTCTGAATAATGACTGAAAATGTATTTTGACAAAGATCTAAATTTGACAAAGAATAGTGAAATTGACAGGCCTGTATAATAGTGGAACAAGCAAAAAAAAAAACTTACCAGATTGATTCTCATGTGGGGAGGAAGTTATCAATTACTTATCTCAATAACATACCTGAAACAATACAGAATTGGTACTTAAACACAATATCAATCACAACAAAGCAAAGAACACACTAAATTGTAAATTTTACAAATTAGGCATTTAGATAGAAATGTACTTAATTTTGTAAAAAAAAAAATGTTTAATATAATCTTTTAATTATTCCAGCACCGGCCATATCACAAGACGATTGTTTGAGAGCTGGAGGAAAAGCATTTCAAGTCAATAAGTGACATTTCAAGAATTTCATCGTCCTCGGTTTCAGAGGCAATTTTTTTTTTTTTTTTTTTACAAATCGAAGACAATTGATGGTTATTTTGATCAGAGGATCTTTATTAAGGTGAGAAGTTTTTATTTTAACAGTAAATTGGCTCATTTAAACACATTTAGTTAATGGAAGAGCGAGACGGCGCTATCGAGCGAGACGCGATGCAGACCCGACTTACCCTACGTTTCTATAAATATTACGAGCCTCGATGGATTTCGATTCATTCAGATTATTTTATCGCACCGTGCGTACGTACGCGTCCGTGTACAGTGTTGTTAAGTTCCGTTGAGTTGAGTTTTGTTGTCGTTGACTATTCGCAGTAGACATGGCCCGCACCAAGCAGACCGCCCGTAAGTCCACAGGTGGAAAGGCGCCGCGCAAGCAACTCGCCACGAAGGCGGCACGCAAGAGCGCACCCGCCACCGGCGGCGTGAAGAAGCCCCATCGCTACAGGCCCGGAACGGTCGCCCTGCGTGAGATCCGTCGCTACCAGAAGAGTACCGAGCTGCTGATTCGCAAGCTGCCCTTCCAGCGTCTGGTGCGTGAGATCGCGCAGGACTTCAAGACTGACCTCCGGTTCCAGAGCTCCGCCGTTATGGCGCTTCAGGAGGCGAGCGAGGCTTACCTGGTCGGCTTGTTCGAGGACACGAACCTGTGCGCTATCCACGCTAAGCGCGTCACCATCATGCCCAAGGACATCCAGCTGGCGCGCAGAATCAGAGGCGAACGCGCCTAAGCATTGATTCTGCTGCGTTGCGCTGAACGCATCGAAAAAGGCCCTTTTCAGGGCCACATATATTTCCGAAATATTGTTCATCATAAATGCAACAAAAAAAAAAACAATGTCTCTAAAAGTACATCATGTCCATGTCATTCACATTTATTTTAACACTTACATAAGTGAGGGAGGACTTAATGCTATAATAGCATTTTCTACCAGTCAACCCGGGCGTGCAAAAAATATGGTGTGGCGTGTCATTAAATAAAATGTCATTAAATTAGAGAATAAACAATTTAAATATGTATACTTAATATAATTAACCCATACATAGATAGTAGATTCAACTCAAGGGTAAAAAAATGCTCTACTCTACTACTTTGTGCGTTATTTCATGCATACGTGTGTACAAAATGAACAATTTATTTTTCATGTGTGTCTTTTATACATACTTACATACATACATACATCAATCATTCGAAAAACATCCATAAACTCCTTCTTCGCAATCGGGTAAAAAAAAAAAAAAATGTCTTTGAGCTCTTTCTCTCTCGTGTAGATAAATCGTTCAATTCAATGTATCCGCCCCGCGCGCCCCTCTTTCGTAGCGGCCTGTCTCAAACTATAAATATATGGGCGCAAACGATATCATGGTTTTTATTCCGAGTAAGACAAGCGTGAGTGAAGTGTGTGCGCGTTCGTGTTGAGTTATTATTAAAAACAAATTTCCACAATGACCGGTCGCGGCAAGGGAGGAAAGGGCCTTGGAAAAGGAGGAGCCAAGCGTCACAGGAAGGTTCTACGTGACAACATCCAGGGTATCACCAAGCCCGCCATCCGTCGTCTGGCTCGCAGAGGAGGTGTGAAGCGTATCTCCGGTCTGATCTACGAGGAGACCAGAGGCGTTCTGAAGGTGTTCCTGGAGAACGTGATCCGTGATGCTGTCACGTACACGGAACACGCCAAGAGGAAGACTGTCACTGCCATGGATGTGGTGTATGCCCTGAAACGTCAAGGCCGCACCCTCTACGGTTTCGGCGGTTAATTACCTCTACTTCTGGATGTGTGTCCGTTGGTCGGTCGGTCGATTGACTGATTGATCATTATAAAAAAAGGCCCTTTTCAGGGCCGCACATGTTTCGATAATATTCAATATAATTATATGTTTCTGAATGACATGAAATGATCAAACGTATATCACGTTATTGTATAGTAAATACGATCAACACTGCCTTAACCCTGAACGAACGAGCTATTATCGTCTCCAACGGCACCGTGTTTTCTTCTGATGAGAGTATTTAGGTACACGCATAATATTTCTTCATATTATTATTATAATAAGCATTAGATACATACATACATACATAAACAAATTTATTATAATGTGAACGTTGTGTGAAACCAACTACCTCTAGGCGCACTGGCAGGAGCTAGCCCGCTAGCTACACACTCATGCATTTGA
Organism: Lobophora halterata; assembly: GCA_932526365.1. Taxonomy (NCBI): domain Eukaryota; kingdom Metazoa; phylum Arthropoda; class Insecta; order Lepidoptera; family Geometridae; genus Lobophora; species Lobophora halterata. The sequence goes on along the minus strand of OW052028.1, from coordinate 3,192,649 downwards.
GGCATATTTGAACGCTTTGCGAGTGTTGTTTATACAATTTATTGTTTGTACATATACTTTTATAATTCACAATGTTTGATAAATGTCTGTTCTAAATTAATATTATAAGAATTTAGCTATTTGAAGTGGTTACCGAGACGCGTTTCAGACATAATCTGATGATGGTGTTTTACGTGCTTTCAAACATATGCCGTTAAATATGTCAAAACCTATTGGAATGTGTATTATGTTGTGTTGTATGGTGAATTTGATATGTTTGCCGTTTATTTGTCTCTAGTAACGCTTCAAATTGTACAGTTAAATAGAGAAAAACAGAAATTAAACACGACCCGACCTTTGTGGCGTACGGAGTGGCCACAGATATCGTTCATATTTCTGCGATGGTGCAGTCGATCGGTGTCATGGTGATTCTGAACGATGGTCACGTTCAAAATGAAGACAATCGGCCAGGCGAAACGTGCCTTGCAATGTTTAAATTTGATAAAAATCATATTTTATTAGACTGATGTTAGTGAAAACTTGTAAGCGTTCGTACGAGAAACAGTCTCCCGACAGTGTACGTCTCTATACGGTATTGCTACGTTTCTTTTCCAAAAAAATATCGCTATCTCGCTCTTCAGCCACCAGGAGAGCGCTATCGCTAGCTCTCAGTGAGTTCTCGCTTGCCTCCGAGGTGAGTGGTCGTGTGCCGTCGAGCCCCCGCGCGCCGTGCTCCGCACACCCCCCCACCCCCTCTCGGTCGCGAGCCGAACCCTCGGTGCTGAGACGCTGAGCCACCACCCGGCCAGCTAGGTTGTAGGCCCCCGCTTATTGTGGGTGACCTCCCTAGCCGCCGGTGAGCTCGCGTCTCGCCCGCCCCTCTCCCCCTTCTCATCGGACGTCTGATCCCTTTCTGCTCCTCGTCCCGTCGTTTGTTGGTCACTACCTGGTGTTTTGTTATAAAACTACCAGCGTAGTGACGTGCCCCCTCCATCACCCCTACCCCCGCATTCTCAGCCCGTATCGGCCTACGCCGAGCGGGCTGCCAGAGCAGCCCCCCGCACACCCAACCCGAATCCATACCCCTCCAACCATCTTCCGTCCCGCTCCCACAACAGGCGGAAGATGTCGGACGGTGGCGACCCGCCGCCACCGCGGCCGCCGCGGCGCGAGAAACGCAAGCCGCTTGCGGAACGTGAAATAGTGCGCCGGGACCTGTACGACCCCGCGAAGTCGGTGGTCTTCGCCCCCGGTGCACTATTTTCCGGCTTCCCCGCGCCGACGCCATATAGGCCCGCCGCATATGCGGCAACCTTGCCCATCCCTGAGGGCCAGGGTTCTGGTGGGGACGGAACTGAGCTTCCGCCCCCCGCCACTACCGACCGCCCGAAGGGAGGGAGGGCTGCACAGCCCAGACCCCGCAGCTCACCGGACGAGCGCGGCGACGAGAAGCGGCTCAAGCTGCAGCCGCTCCTCACTCCATCGCCGCCGGACAGGGGTGAGTGTGTTGCCGAGGAGACAGCGGCCGGGTACACCGGCCCGCTCGTCCACCTCGAGCAGCCAGCCTCCCCGTCCCCGCCGCCAGAGCGCGCCACTGAGCGCGCCGGCCGCCGTACACCTCCCGCGCGCATGCTCTCATCGCCGTCGCCGCCCCGCGACGCGGGCGAAGCCCTGGCCGGACCATCCGGCTACCAGCGCCGCCCGCAACGCGCGGCCAGCACGGCCAGCACAACGTCGTCCTGTCCCGGCTCAGAGCTGGACAGCGACGACGACGAGCCCGTGGCGGACGACACCGCCGCCACGTCGTACGCAGGGTTCGTATCGGTGCCGCTCTATGCGGCCCCGCTCCCCTCGCCACCATCACCCACGCCCAGCGCAGCGGCGGCCCACGCCGCGGCGATTGCATCGCCGCCACGCCCGCGCCCAGTCACACCAGAGCCTGCGGTATCGTATGCCGCGGCGCTCACGTCGCCGCCACGTCCGCGCCCCGTCACACCGGAGGCGATGGACACCGCTCCGCCGTTAAAGGTTAGTGCCGCCGCAGTGGCGCCACCCGCGCCCACGGCAAACACCAATGCCGCAGTGGCGCCATCTGCGCCCACGGCCTCCACATCCAAAACATATCCCCCGATCATAGTGGAATGCCTGCCCAATTGGACGGAGCATTTCGCTAAAATTCGGGGGATAATAGGATATGCCCCTAACGCCCGACCGTACGGGAAGGGCGTTAGGTTTGTACCTCGCTCCCCGGAGGAGTATCGGTCGGTACAACGCTACCTGGTGGGCGCTATGGCTGAAAACCCAGCCATCAGCTGGTTTTGCTACAGCGCCCCATCAGAGCTACCCACTAAGGTAGCTATACGCGGTCTACCGGCCGACACCCCCCCGGATGAGATTGCAGCAGCCCTAACCGATCTAGACTTCCCAACTCGGTACGTGCGGCAGATCAAGGGAGCTCAGGGGCGGTTGGGATGCTTATTCCATGCCCAATTCGACCGCCTCCCGGAGACCGAGCTCACTCGACTCTACCGCACAACCGAACTACTCTACATGCCGGGGGTGCGCATTGAGCACTGGCGCGGAGCCAGGGCCTCCGGGCGAGTGGCTCAATGCCACCGATGCCAAGCGTTTGGCCACGCCTCGGCCAACTGCCACCGCCCGCAGAGGTGTGTGCGCTGTGGTGGCCAGCACGGCGCCACAGACTGCCCGCGGGCGCTTGGAGCGAAGCCGACGTGTGCCAACTGCGGTCGCGAGCATACTGCTAACGACCGCCGCTGCCCGTCATATCGCCGTGAGGCGCGTCGGCGAGGCCTCCAGGCCCCCGCCCCCCTCCCACCACCACTCATGCAAGCCGCCCCAAGGGCGCTTTCACCACCTAGACAGATGGGCGAGCGAGCGGTAGCCCCCGCCCGCCCACCACTTCAAACTGCCCAGGCGACGTCTCTGCGCCCAGCCGCGAACCCGCCTACCCATCGAGGAGCCGCCCTGCCAGGTAAGCGGCGTCGTCGCCACCGTGCTGGTCGTAAGCACAAGAAGCCGGTGGCGACTTCGACGCCGATAGCACCTGGTACAGGCGCTCCCCCGCGCCCGTCTACGTCGGACGGAGCAAGAACTGCGACGGTGGCGCCACCTATGCCCGTCGTAGTTCTGGCCCCGGTACCTTATCGACTACCGCTACCTCCCCGCCTCCAGTCCATGGCGGTGCCATGCCCGCCCCTGGGCGAGCCCCGCCCGCCCACAGCTGGACCCCGCCCGCCCACGAGCGAGAGCCGCCCGCCCGCGGGCGAACGACGCCCGCACGCGAGTGAGCAACGCCCGCTTGTGGGCGGCCCCCGCCCGCCCAGCAGCGAGCGCCGCCCGCCCAGCAGCAGCGAACGCCACCCGCCTACGACCACCATGCCGCCAGCAACCCAAACGCCAGAGGTAGGTACCCAGGCGCCCCTGCCACAGAGAGCGAGGGAAGCTCCCCACCGCTCTCAACAAACAGATCGCCGTACGACGGGTGCACCACAGCACGTCGTACCAGCACCGACGACAACGGCCAGGGACCCAATACAAGTTGTATTGGATGCCCTGACCCAACTTTTCGTCGCCATCGCGGCCGGGGACGATATCCGGGAAGCTGCGATGCGTGGACTAGCCATTATCACCGGGGACCACAATCAGTAACACCAACCTGAGAGTCCTATACTGGAATCCCGGGGGGATACGGGACAAAGTCCCCTCCCTCCGCCTACTCGCCCAGTCGCAGGATATTCACATCATCCTCCTGGGCGAGACTAAGCTAAGTCCCAGCTACGCATTGCGGATGCCCAATTTTTTTGTGTACCGTCGGGACGAGGTCTCCCCCGCCGGCATGCCGTACAGAGGTACTGCAGTACTGGTTAGGAGGGACCTCGTTCACGACGAACTTCCTTTCCCCCCCTTCGAGGAACTTCGTTCTAACGGGGTACTGGTGAACGCTAACGGAGCGGAGATGCGGATCTTCGCTGGTTACCGTCCACCAGGCCCCCGTTACTCCTCAAGGGACACCCACCACATCTTCTCCAATCCTACCCCCACCCTCTTGCTAGGCGACTTGAACGCCAAGCATAGAGTGTGGGGATCCCGCTCCACAAATCCCGCGGGCCGGAAACTCTTCGATGACGCTGAAGCCAGCGGCTTCGAGGTACTCGGCCCCGATTCCCCAACCCACATCCCTTCCAATCCTCGTCACGCAGCGGATGTCCTCGACATCGTGCTGCACAATAACCTCAAGTGCCCGATCGAGGTCGAGGTTCTCTACGACCTCGACACTCAGCACCTCCCAGTGCTGGTCACGCTCGCCCTCGCTGCCGACTTCACGGCGCCGAGGCCGCAGAGCCGAAAGACCAACTGGGAGGCATACACCATCAAAATGCAAACAGTAAAGGTAGGTAGTATAACAAGCCCAGCAGAGGTGGAGTTGGAGGCTACTCAGCTGGCCTCACTCATACAGACTGCTGTGGCTGAGTCAACCACCGCCATTACCAGCCGTCGCCCTCAGCGGCGCGATACGCTCCCAGTACACCTCCAACGGGACATAGCGCGGAAGCGGGTACTTCGGCGAGAATGGGCGCACTCCCGCTGCCCTACCCTGAAATCCCAGCTCAACGCCCTGACCGAGAAGGTCTCGGGAGCAGTAAAGGCTTGGCGTGGGGAGACCTGGGAGGCCACGATCGACCAGGCCGCCGAGCGAGATACGAGCCTTTTCGCGCTAACCCGAGCCCTTTCCCGGACTCCTGTCCCATCCTACCCGCTCCTGGACCGGAACGGAGTGAGACGCTTCGCCCCAGCTGATCGTGCTGAGATCCTCGCCGACCACCTGGAAGAGCAGTTCTCGCCTCACCCCGTCCCGACCCAAGTCCCACCATCTATTCTCCTACACCATTCCCATGTCGAAGAGACCGTACGCGAATTCCTGTCGCGCCCGGTGCCATCGCTGGGGGGGGATGATTTCATTTCCCCAGCGGAAGTACGGAAAACCGTCCTCCGCCTACCCCAACGCAAGGCGCCGGGGCCTGATGGCATTACCAATACGGCTCTTCGGCACCTTCCCCATCAAGCCATCGCATCCCTGGCCAGAATCTTCAATGGCATCCTGAGGACTGGCCACTTCCCCAGTGACTGGAAGACAGGGAAGGTCATTGTGCTGCCCAAGCCAGGCAAGGACCGTCGCTTCCCCGCTAGTTACCGCCCCATCACCCTCCTATCCACCATCGCTAAGCTGTTTGAGCGGCTCCTGCTGCGGAGGTTGGCTCCCACCATCCAACCGCGGCCGGAGCAGTTTGGATTCCGCAGCGCTCATTCGACCACGCTCCAGCTTACGCGAGTACTCCACCTCCTAGCCAGCGAGCTAAACATGGGTAGAAGTACTGTCTCGGTGTTCCTCGACATCGAGAAGGCCTTCGACCGTGTTTGGCACGCTGGCCTCCTCTACAAGCTCTCCCTCACCGAGACCCATCCATGCCTCATCCATATCCTATCCTCCTTTCTTGCCGACAGGAAGTTTTATACTTCCGTCGAGCACCACGACTCCGCCCTCCGCAACATCACTGCCGGAGTGCCCCAGGGCAGTTGCCTAAGTCCGGCACTGTATGCCCTATTTACAGACGACATCCCTACCCTGGTGGGCCACCTGAGGCCCGGTGAGAGGGATGTCGTTCTCGCGCTGTTTGCGGACGACAGCGCATACTTCGCCTCAGCCCTCAACCACAAAGGCGCTCTCATTAGGATGCAGCGCCTCCTCGACCTGCTGCCTGACTGGCTCGACAGGTGGCGCATGGCGGTCAACGTTGATAAGACCGCCGCCCTCCTAGTCTCTAGCCGCCATCCTCACCTCCATCCACTCCAGCTCCGGGGCCAGGATATAGCGTGGACTACACACGCACGGTACCTCGGCGTCGACATCGACCGGTCCCTTCGGATGACGCCCCAGGCGAACCGCGCGCTTTCGCAAGCGCGCACTGCCAGGGCGTTGTTACGGCCGGTCCTTCAGTCCCGCCTTCCGCTGAGGACCAAAGTGCGATTGTACTTCACCTATATCCGGTCCCGGCTCACATATGCGTCCCCCGCGTGGTACGCCCTCGTATCCGCCACCCTTCGGCAACGGATCCAAGCGGCGCAAAACATCTCGCTCAGGATCTGTACGGGCGCGGGCCGCTACGTCAGGAACGACGTAATTGCCCGCGACTTACAGGTCCGGAGCGTGGAGGAGTTCGTGGTGTCCATGGCGCGTCGCATGTACGACCGCGCTGACAATGGGCACCACGAACACCTCCATGGTATTGCGCCGCTCCACGCCAGACCGCCAGAACCCGACCGGCCCGCTTGGAGGCCGCTCCCGAGGGAACTGCTCGCGATTAGTAATAACGCGCCCAACGACTGACCGCTCTGCCAACACAACTGACGGCTAACGCTGGTAAGTGGGCGGGAATGACTGCCACAGGTGCTCGAGCCGCACCCGAATCCCTACGGAACCGAGCGCGGCGCGATTACCTGTGGCAAGACCCAAGCCCACCCACAGCAAATTCCTTAATCTTCATGGCCGAGGTTGGTTGCAGCAGACCCCTGCATTGGCCCTAGCCACGTAATTTAAAAAACTGTAAGGCGCTCTAGTAGGAGAGGCTTCTATAAAAAAAAAAAATAAAAAAAAAAAATAATAAAAAAAAAAAACAAACAAAAAAAAAAAAAAAAAAAATATTCAAAAACCCACAAAAAAACTATTAAAACTATTAAAAAAAGAAAGAAAAAAAAAAAAAAAAAAAAATATATATATATAATTTAACAAGCCTCCCACTACTGCCGCCACTTTTTAACTTACACCTGCCTTCCATTCTATTATCTTATTCTTGTTTCCTATTTATTATGTACATATTGTGTTATGTGTAGTAATAATATTATTTAAAAGGAGAAGGCGGCTTCTCCGCCTCCCCTTTCATCGAACGCGGGCGGGGAGCCTAGGCTGTCACCCAGGTGCCGCGCCGGGGCCCCCCGCCAGCGGTTCGACTTTACCAATTCTCCGCTATATGCGGCCCTGTCTGTACCTTTTCCTGTGTTTTTACTAATGTTAAGGTACAGCAGGGACCACGTGACCCAGGGGTAGTCGCCCCTGGAGTTGAAGCCGGGGCAATGAGGGAATCCTCGAAGCCCCAACACGGCTCGAGCCAGCAGCTCGCCGTAGGATACCAATGATGATCTCGCTCTTATTCTGAGCGAGATAGCGATATTTTTTTGGAAAAGAAACGTAGCAATACCGTATAGAGACGTACACTGTCGGGAGACTGTTTCTCGTACGAACGCTTACAAGTTTTCACTAACATCAGTCTAATAAAATATGATTTTTATCAAATTTAAACATTGCAAGGCACGTTTCGCCTGGCCGATTGTCTTCATTTTGAACGTGACCATCGTTCAGAATCACCATGACACCGATCGACTGCACCATCGCAGAAATATGAACGATATCTGTGGCCACTCCGTACGCCACAAAGGTCGGGTCGTGTTTAATTTCTGTTTTTCTCTATTTAACTGTACAATTTGAAGCGTTACTAGAGACAAATAAACGGCAAACATATCAAATTCACCATACAACACAACATAATACACATTCCAATAGGTTTTGACATATTTAACGGCATATGTTTGAAAGCACGTAAAACACCATCATCAGATTATGTCTGAAACGCGTCTCGGTAACCACTTCAAATAGCTAAATTCTTATAATATTAATTTAGAACAGACATTTATCAAACATTGTGAATTATAAAAGTATATGTACAAACAATAAATTGTATAAACAACACTCGCAAAGCGTTCAAATATGCCTCAAATGCATGAGTGTGTAGCTAGCGGGCTAGCTCCTGCCAGTGCGCCTAGAGGTAGTTGGTTTCACACAACGTTCACATTATAATAAATTTGTTTATGTATGTATGTATGTATCTAATGCTTATTATAATAATAATATGAAGAAATATTATGCGTGTACCTAAATACTCTCATCAGAAGAAAACACGGTGCCGTTGGAGACGATAATAGCTCGTTCGTTCAGGGTTAAGGCAGTGTTGATCGTATTTACTATACAATAACGTGATATACGTTTGATCATTTCATGTCATTCAGAAACATATAATTATATTGAATATTATCGAAACATGTGCGGCCCTGAAAAGGGCCTTTTTTTATAATGATCAATCAGTCAATCGACCGACCGACCAACGGACACACATCCAGAAGTAGAGGTAATTAACCGCCGAAACCGTAGAGGGTGCGGCCTTGACGTTTCAGGGCATACACCACATCCATGGCAGTGACAGTCTTCCTCTTGGCGTGTTCCGTGTACGTGACAGCATCACGGATCACGTTCTCCAGGAACACCTTCAGAACGCCTCTGGTCTCCTCGTAGATCAGACCGGAGATACGCTTCACACCTCCTCTGCGAGCCAGACGACGGATGGCGGGCTTGGTGATACCCTGGATGTTGTCACGTAGAACCTTCCTGTGACGCTTGGCTCCTCCTTTTCCAAGGCCCTTTCCTCCCTTGCCGCGACCGGTCATTGTGGAAATTTGTTTTTAATAATAACTCAACACGAACGCGCACACACTTCACTCACGCTTGTCTTACTCGGAATAAAAACCATGATATCGTTTGCGCCCATATATTTATAGTTTGAGACAGGCCGCTACGAAAGAGGGGCGCGCGGGGCGGATACATTGAATTGAACGATTTATCTACACGAGAGAGAAAGAGCTCAAAGACATTTTTTTTTTTTTTTACCCGATTGCGAAGAAGGAGTTTATGGATGTTTTTCGAATGATTGATGTATGTATGTATGTAAGTATGTATAAAAGACACACATGAAAAATAAATTGTTCATTTTGTACACACGTATGCATGAAATAACGCACAAAGTAGTAGAGTAGAGCATTTTTTTACCCTTGAGTTGAATCTACTATCTATGTATGGGTTAATTATATTAAGTATACATATTTAAATTGTTTATTCTCTAATTTAATGACATTTTATTTAATGACACGCCACACCATATTTTTTGCACGCCCGGGTTGACTGGTAGAAAATGCTATTATAGCATTAAGTCCTCCCTCACTTATGTAAGTGTTAAAATAAATGTGAATGACATGGACATGATGTACTTTTAGAGACATTGTTTTTTTTTTTGTTGCATTTATGATGAACAATATTTCGGAAATATATGTGGCCCTGAAAAGGGCCTTTTTCGATGCGTTCAGCGCAACGCAGCAGAATCAATGCTTAGGCGCGTTCGCCTCTGATTCTGCGCGCCAGCTGGATGTCCTTGGGCATGATGGTGACGCGCTTAGCGTGGATAGCGCACAGGTTCGTGTCCTCGAACAAGCCGACCAGGTAAGCCTCGCTCGCCTCCTGAAGCGCCATAACGGCGGAGCTCTGGAACCGGAGGTCAGTCTTGAAGTCCTGCGCGATCTCACGCACCAGACGCTGGAAGGGCAGCTTGCGAATCAGCAGCTCGGTACTCTTCTGGTAGCGACGGATCTCACGCAGGGCGACCGTTCCGGGCCTGTAGCGATGGGGCTTCTTCACGCCGCCGGTGGCGGGTGCGCTCTTGCGTGCCGCCTTCGTGGCGAGTTGCTTGCGCGGCGCCTTTCCACCTGTGGACTTACGGGCGGTCTGCTTGGTGCGGGCCATGTCTACTGCGAATAGTCAACGACAACAAAACTCAACTCAACGGAACTTAACAACACTGTACACGGACGCGTACGTACGCACGGTGCGATAAAATAATCTGAATGAATCGAAATCCATCGAGGCTCGTAATATTTATAGAAACGTAGGGTAAGTCGGGTCTGCATCGCGTCTCGCTCGATAGCGCCGTCTCGCTCTTCCATTAACTAAATGTGTTTAAATGAGCCAATTTACTGTTAAAATAAAAACTTCTCACCTTAATAAAGATCCTCTGATCAAAATAACCATCAATTGTCTTCGATTTGTAAAAAAAAAAAAAAAAAAATTGCCTCTGAAACCGAGGACGATGAAATTCTTGAAATGTCACTTATTGACTTGAAATGCTTTTCCTCCAGCTCTCAAACAATCGTCTTGTGATATGGCCGGTGCTGGAATAATTAAAAGATTATATTAAACATTTTTTTTTTTACAAAATTAAGTACATTTCTATCTAAATGCCTAATTTGTAAAATTTACAATTTAGTGTGTTCTTTGCTTTGTTGTGATTGATATTGTGTTTAAGTACCAATTCTGTATTGTTTCAGGTATGTTATTGAGATAAGTAATTGATAACTTCCTCCCCACATGAGAATCAATCTGGTAAGTTTTTTTTTTTGCTTGTTCCACTATTATACAGGCCTGTCAATTTCACTATTCTTTGTCAAATTTAGATCTTTGTCAAAATACATTTTCAGTCATTATTCAGACACTAGACAAGCGCACGTGTGAATGAGTTGTACATTTTCTCATCTCATGCTCGTAAAGTTACCTAGACAGAGGGAGTAATACTGCATTATTGAAATTTGATTTCGGATGGCCGCATGAAGGTGCTCCAGTATATTATAATTTTATCTAGGCGTTGAAATTTTTTAATTTCAAATCAACGTTTAAAAAGGTTATATTTCACTTACCTACCAGGCCACCATGAGTCTCAAGGGGTATTTGTAATAACTACCTATACGCGTCTTAATCGTTCGTTCGATGCCTACCTACAAGCACCGAGCGATGGCATGGCTGTGTTCGTGATCATTCCAAGTTACCAGGAAAACATGAACCTCGAAAGGGTGTTTTCTGGTAAATAGTTGCCGGGACACGTCAAACAAAATCAATCATATTATAAATTGTAGTGTAGTAAGTATGTATGTTAGTGAAAACATTCGTTGCGTTGTTTACAATGATCAATTGTCTTTAGAAACATTATTTTGTTTGTATTGTACATTCGAATTATTTTGTGGCCCTGAAAAGGGCCTTTTGTTGTCCGTATATGGGACGCGTCACGTGAACGCGGCGTCACTACTTGGAGCTGGTGTACTTGGTGACGGCCTTGGTGCCCTCGCTGACCGCGTGCTTGGCCAGCTCGCCTGGCAGCAGGAGCCTCACGGAGGTCTGCACCTCCCTGCTGGTGATGGTCGAACGCTTGTTGTAGTGCGCCAGGCGGGACGCCTCGGCGGCGATGCGCTCGAAGATGTCGTTCACGAACGAGTTCATGATCGACATGGCCTTGCTGGAGATTCCGGTGTCGGGGTGGACCTGCTTCAGCACCTTGTAGATGTAAATGGCGTAGCTCTCCTTCCTCTTGTGCTTCTTCTTCTTCTTGTCGGTTTTGGAGATGTTCTTCTGGGCCTTGCCGGATTTCTTGGCGGCCTTACCACTGGTCTTGGGCGGCATGATGAACAACAAACACAGAGCAGAGCAAACTTGATTTAAACACGATTTCGAGACACGTAGCGCGTCAGTGTATTACGAACGATGCGTACGGTATAAAAATTCGACTTCTATGAGCAGTTTTATATAAGAGAGGGTCTGCGACGGATATCGTTCCGTTTCGGTTGGAGCGAGCGAGCGAGCGAGCGAGGGAGACCGCAGATATCGTCTGTTTCTTGCGTGTACAGTCGCGTGCAATAATATGTATACACATCGTAATTTTCAAAATTATGTATCTATACAAATTTGCAATAAAATGTACACACCAATACACCAAAATTATGTCGCCATCAACTTGTGTCATAATATTGTAAGCAGGTCTATGTCAGATATAAGTAACAACCATTACTCTCATAAATATGTAACCATACTGAATTTCAAAAATATGTAAACACGTTCAGTTGCATTAAAATGTAGTCATTCATTCCTTTAAAAAGTTTCATGTTCATTTTCAGTTGATGGCGACATAATTCTGGTGCTTTGGTGTGTACATTTTATTGCAAATTAGTATGGAGACATAATTTTGAAAATTACGATGTGTATGTATACATATTATTGCAGGCGACTGTACCGCGATGTTGACGTAATTTTTTTTTTTTTTTTTTTTTTACTTTTTTCAGCCTTTTTTATAATTATTTATAATGTAATAATAATAATAATTAAAAAAAAAAAAAAAAAAAAAAAAATATACAGGAATCATGTCCAAGAAAGTAATAGAAGTGATATGAGTGTATAATTAACATCATTACATCTTTTTTTTTTTAGTCATACCTATTACTTATAAATAAAATTTGTTGTCTTAAATTTTTCACCTATCTACGCTGAGCTAAGATTTGCATTTGAATGATCATACCATTGGATAACATTTTGTTGCCATTGTGGCTATGTTCGATTAATATTGTGGCCCTGAAAAGGGCCTTTTTGATGTTCACCATATGGAAAACGCGAGAGAGAGAGAGGCGAGCTTTACGCCTTCTTCTCAGTCTTCTTGGGTAGAAGCACCGCCTGAATGTTGGGCAGCACACCACCCTGCGCGATCGTCACACCCGACAGTAGCTTGTTCAGCTCCTCGTCATTCCTGATCGCCAACTGGAGATGACGCGGTATGATCCTGGTCTTCTTGTTGTCTCTGGCGGCGTTGCCGGCCAACTCCAGCACTTCGGCCGCCAGATACTCCATCACTGCGGCTAGATAGACGGGAGCACCGGCACCGACGCGCTCGGCGTAGTTGCCGTGACGGAGTAGACGATGGATACGACCCACCGGGAACTGTAGTCCAGCACGGTTGGAACGGGACTTTGCCTTCCCCTTGACCTTGCCGCCTTTGCCACGTCCGGACATGGTGATACACAAAAACACAAACTGCACTAGTCACAACGTTAGTAAAATGCGCGCGTCGAGTTTAAGCGACACGTCAAGCACGAGTGATATTTTTTAAAAACATCCATTCATTTAATATATATACACGCGCCCCAGCCATTGGATCGTCCGATTTAGTATCGAGTGAGAGGGCGACTATAGAACGAGATGACGATACGTTTTGAATTAATAGGCACAACTTTTCTCTCGACTAATACATGCGAATAATAATAATAATAATAATAAGCACCGAGCGATGGCATGGCTGTGTTCGTGATCATTCCAAGTTACCAGGAAAACATGAACCTCGAAAGGGTGTTTTCTGGTAAATAGTTGCCGGGACCTACTTAGTCCTATGGAACGTTTTTAGTGTAAGTACTCATATTTATTATGAAGATCGATTGGTGTGCCTATGCCTACCTATTACTAATTTACGATCACTGTAACTTGAACCTATCTTCCTACACTAAATACCACCCCATTGGAGTTAAGTACCTAGGTCCTGGCAACTTTTACAAGAAAACACCCCTTTCGGTCATGTTCTCCTGGTAACTTGGACTAATGACGAACGAAAATGGTAAATTTAGTTAGGTAAAGATCAAAAAAAACAAAAGAAAGTAGTCGTCGGGCGGGCGGGCGTTCGTTGTTCGGTTATTAAAATGAGTGGTTTTTCGTCAGGGATCATAGTGCTCGCTCTACATATCCAGAGTTTTATCTATTGTTATTATTAATTAACCTATATAAATTTATTTTCGTTTGAGTGTGTTGATGTGATATGTGACCCCTTAGAAACATTACACGAATTTTGCGTTAATGCGTGTATGGAAAGTTTTGTTAGCCCTGAAAAGGGCTTTTTGGTGATATCGCATATAGAGCAATATTATGTGCACAAGGTGCGATTCTCCTCCTGCGCGACTGTCTGTCTGCCTGCGTGCGTGGTTGCTTGCGCGGCGACGACGACGAGGGAGGAACCGAACCGACACCCGCGAGGACCGTGGGTGTGCACACCCGACGATCCTACTTCTTGGATGCGGCTGCCTTCTTGCCGGCGGCCGCCTTCGACTTGGGCGTGGCGGCTGCCTTCTTCGGTTTGGGCGCCTTGGGCTTCTTCGTCGGTGGCTTGGCGGTTTTCTTGGCTTTGGGTGCTGGTGCGGACTTTGCCTTGGCGGGTGAGGCGGCCGCCTTCCTGGCGGCGGCGGGCTTCCTCTTGGCGGCTGCGGCCTTCTTGTCCTTGGTGGCGGGCTTCGCGGCCGCCTTCGACTTGGATGGCGATGCTGCTGCGGCGGCCTTCTTCCTCTTGCCGGCGGCGGGCGCGGCGGCGGCGGCGGCGGCGGCCTTCTTCGCCTTGGCGGGCGAGGAGGAGGCGGCGGCGGACTCCTTCTTGGCGGCGGGCTTCTTGGCGGCGCTCGGTCCCTTCTTCGATTCGAGCTTGAACGAGCCGGAGGCGCCGGTGCCCCTCGTCTGGATGAGGGTGCCCTGTTCGACGGCGTTCTTCAGGTACTTCCTGATGAACGGTGCCAACTTCTCACTGTCTACCTTGTATTCGGAGGCGATGTACTTCTTGATGGCCTTCAGGGAGGAGCCGCTGCGCTCCTTCAGCTCTTTGATCGCGTTGTTCACCATTTCGGATGTCTTCGGGTGGGTGGGTTTCGGCTTGGGTTTCTTGGCGGCGGCGGCCGCGGATGTCTTCGGCTTCTTCGCGGGAGTCGCCGGAGCGGGTGCCTCAACAGCAACAGCGGTGTCTGCCATTATAATTCACGTACACACAACACAACAAACTAACGAACGAATATGGAAAGTCGCGGTGCGAACTGAGCGAGACGACGACGGGTATCTTACGGCGAGCTGTTGGCTCGAGCCGTGTAGGGGCTTCGAGGATATCCTCATTGCCCCGGCTTCGACTCCAGGGGCGACTACCCCTGGGTCACGTGCTCCCTGCTGTACCTTAACAATAGTGAAAACACAGGAAAAGGTACAGACAGGGCCGCATTCAGCGGAGATTTACAAATGTCGAACCGCTGGCGGGGGGCCTCGGCACGGCACCTGGGTGTCAGCCTAGGCTTCCCGCCCGCGCTCGATGAAAGGGGAGGCGGAGAAGCCGCCTTCTCCTTTTTAATTGTATAAAAAATTTTTTTTTATTTTTTTTTATTTTTTTTTTATTACACATAGGTACAGGAATAACAAGAATTAAATAAAAGGCAAGTGTCAATTAAAAGTGGCGGCAGTAGTGGGAGGCTTGTTTTGTTTTATAATTTTTTTTTTTTTTTTTTTTTTTTTTTTTTTTTTTTTTTTTTTAATTTTTTTTGGGTTTTGTGGATGGTTTTGTATTTTTTTTTTGTTTTTTGTTTGTTTGTTTGTTTTTTTTTTTTTTTTTTTTTTTTTTTGCAAGCCTCTCCTACTAGTGCGCCTTACAAGTTTAATTACGTAGCTAGGGCCATTACGGGGGTCTGCTACAAATCAACCTCGGCCATGGATAAAGGAATTTTGCTGTTGGTGGGCTAGGGTCTTGCCACAGGTAATCGCGTCGCGCTCGGTTCCGTGAGGATTCGGGTGCGACTCGAGTACCCGTGGCAGTCATTCCCGCCCACTTATCAGCGTTAGCCGTCAGTTGTGTTGGCAGAGCGGTTAGTCATGGGGCGCGTTGTTAGTCGCGAGCAATTCCCTCGGGAGCGGCCTCCAAGCGGGCCGTTCGGATTCTGGCGGTCTGGCGTGGAGCGGCGCAATACCATGGAGGTGTTCGTGGTGCCCATTGTCAGCGCGGTCGTACATGCGACGCGCCATGGACACCACGAACTCCTCCACGCTCCGGACCTGTAAGTCGCGGGCAATTACGTCATTCCTGACGTAACGGCCCGCGCCCGTACAGATCCTGAGCGAGATGTTTTGCGCCGCTTGGATCCGTTGCCGAAGGGTGGCGGATACGAGGGCGTACCACGCGGGGGACGCATATGTGAGCCGGGACCGGATATAGGTGAAGTACAATCGCACTTTGGTCCTCAGCGGAAGGCGGGACTGAAGGACCGGCCGTAACAACGCCCTGGCAGTGCGCGCTTGCGAAAGCGCGCGATTCGCCTGGGGCGTCATCCGAAGGGACCGGTCAATGTCAACGCCGAGGTACCGTGCGTGTGTAGTCCACGCTATATCCTGGCCCCGGAGCTGAAGTGGATGGAGGCGAGGACGGCGGCGAGAGACGAGGAGGGCGGCGGTCTTATCGACGTTGACCGCCATGCGCCACCTGTCGAGCCAGTCAGGCAGAAGGTCGAGGAGCCGCTGCATCCTATTGGTGGCAATCAGGGGGCTGCGAGAGGCAGAGAAGTAGGCGCTGTCGTCAGCGAACAGCGCCAGGACGACATCCCTCTCACCGGGCATCAGGTGGCCCGCAAGGGTAGGGATGTCGTCTGTGAATAGGGCGTACAGTGCCGGACTTAGGCAACTGCCTTGGGGCACTCCGGCAGTGATGCTGCGGAGGGCGGAGTCATGTTGCTCGACTGAAGCGTAAAACTTCCTGTCGGCAAGAAAGGAGGATAGGATGTGGATGAGGCATGGATGGGTCTCAGTGAGGGAAAGCTTGTAGAGGAGGCCAGCGTGCCAAACACGGTCGAAGGCCTTCTCGATGTCAAGAAACACCGAGACAGTACTTCTATCCATGTTTAACTCGCTGGCAAGGAAGTGGAGGACACGCGTAAGCTGGAGCGTGGTAGAGTGGGCGCTGCGGAAGCCAAACTGCTCCGGCCGCGGTTGGATGGTGGGAGCCAACCTCCGCAGCAGGAGCCGCTCGAACAGCTTAGCGATCGTGGACAGGAGGGTGATGGGGCGGTAACTGGCAGGTAGGCGACGGTCTTTGCCCGGCTTGGGCAGGACAATGACTTTGCCCGTCTTCCAGTCACCTGGGAAGTGGCCAGTCCTCAGGATGCCGTTGAAGATTCTGGCCAAGGATGCGATGGCTTGGTGGGGAAGGTGTCGAAGAGCCGTATTGGTAATGCCATCAGGCCCCGGCGCCTTGCGTTGGGGTAGGCGGAGGACGGTCTTCCGTACTTCCGCTGGGGAAATGAAATCCTCCCCCCCCAGCGATGGCACCGGGCGCGACAAGAATTCGCGTACGGTCTCTTCGACATGGGAATGGTGTAGGAGTATAGATGGAGTGACTTGGGCCGGGACGGGGTGAGGCGAGAACTGCTCTTCCAGGTGGTCGGCGAGAATCTCAGCACGATCAGCTGGGGCGAAGCGTCTCACTCCGTTCCGGTCCAGGAGCGGGTAGGATGGGACAGGAGTCCGGGAAAGGGCTCGGGTTAGCGCGAAAAGGCTCGTATCTCGCTCGGCGGCCTGGTCGATCGTGGTCTCCCAGGTCTCCCCACGCCAAGCCTTTACTGCTCCCGAGACCTTCTCGGTCAGGGCGTTGAGCTGGGATTTCAGGGTTGGACAGCGGGAGTGCGCCCATTCACGCCGAAGTACCCGCTTCCACGCTATGTCCCTTTGGATATGTATTGGAAGCATGTCGCACCGCTGAGGGCGGCGGCTAGCAGCAACGGTGGTGAACTCAGCCACAGCAGTCTGGATGAGTGAGGCCAACTGAGTAGCCTCCAACTCCACCTCTGCTGGGCTTATTATGTTACCCACCTTTGCTGCTCGCATTCTATCTGTGTATGCCTCCCAGTTGGTCTTCCGGCTCTGCGGCCTCGGCGCCGTGAAGTCGGCAGCGAGGGCGAGCGTGACCAGCACGGGGAGGTGCTGTGTGTCGAGATCATAAAGGACCTCGACCTCGATCGGGCATTTTAGATTTTTATGCAGCACGATGTCGAGGACATCTGCTGCATGACGAGGATTGGTAGGGATGTGGGTTGGGGAATCGGGGCCGAGAACCTCGAAACCACTGGCTTCAGCGTCATCGAGGAGTTTCTGGCCCGCGGGATTTATGGAGCGGGATCCCCACACTCTGTGCTTGGCGTTCAAGTCGCCTAGCAAGAGAGTGGGGGTGGGATTGGAGAAGATGGCATGGGTGTCCCTTGAGGAGTAACGGGGGCCTGGTGGGCGGTAACCAGCGAAGATCCGCATCTCCGCTCCGTTAGCGTTCACCAGTACCCCGTTGGAACGGAGTTCCTCGAAGGGGGGGAAGGGAAGTTCGTCGTGGACGAGGTCCCTCCTAACCAGCACTGCAGTACCGCGGTACGGCACGCCGGCAGGGGAGACCTCGTCCCGACGGTACACGAAATAATTAGGTACGCTCAACTGGTGTTGCGGGCTCAGCTTAGTCTCGCCCAGGAGGATAATATGTATATCCTGCGACTGGGCGAGTAGGCGGAGGGGTGGGACTTTGTCACGCACCCCCCCGGGATTCCAGTAAAGAACACGCAGTTGGGCGTACCTAATCTTGGTGTCCAGTTATGATGGCTAATCCCCGCACCGCGGCTTCCCGGAGGTCGTCTCCGGCCGCGATGGCGATGAATAGCTGGGTCAGGGCGTCCAGTACCACCTGTACTGGGTCCCTGGCCGCCATCATCGGTGTTGGAGGTGTTGGCGCTTGATGTTGTGTTACCTGCGCATGGGTTGCCATTGTTGGCGTGGTTTTCTTGGGCGGGCGGGGCTCGCTGGTGGGCGGGCGTGGCTCGCTAGTGGTTGGTTTAGGCTCGCTCATGGGCGGACGGTGTTCGTCCCCTTGAGGGCATTGTTCGCTCACGGGCGCGCAACTCCCGCTCGTGGGCGGGCGGGATACGTCCGTGGGCGGGCGGGTCTCACCTAAGGGCGGGCTCGGCGCTGCTGTGGTCTGGAGGCGTGGTGGTAGTGGCAGGCGATAGGGCACCGGGGCTAGGACAACGACAGGCATAGGTGGCGCCACCGTCGCCGTTCCTGCTCCGTGCGAAGTGGACGGGCGCGGGAGATCGCCTGCGCTGGGTCCGATCGGAGTAGAAGCCGCCACCGGCTTTTTATGTTTCCGGCCAGCCCGGTGGCGACGTCTCTTCTTACCCGGAAGTGCTGATCCTCGTTGTGTAGGCTCATTCGCGGCTGGGCGCAAGAACGGTGCCTGGACGGATTGAGGTGGGGGGCGGGCGGGGGCAACCGCCCGCTCACCCATTGGCCTTGATGGGGAGGGCGCCCGTGGGGGGGCGGCCTGCATGAGTGGAGGGGGAAGGGGGGCGGGGGCCTGAAGGCCTCGCCGGCGCGCCTCCCGGCGGTAGACGGGACAGCGGCGGTCATTCGCCGTGTGATCCCGTTTGCAGTTTGCGCACGTCGGTTTTGCCCCTTGTTCTCGCGGGCATTCGGCGGCGCTGTGCTGGCCTCCGCAGCGCACACATTTCTGCGGGCGGTGGCAGTTTGTGGAGGCGTGACCGAATGCCTGGCATCGGTGGCACTGTGCAACCCGTCCGGCAGCTCTTGCCCCACGCCAGTGCTCGATACGAACACCCGGCATGAACAAGAGCTCCGTCATTCGGAGCAGTCGTGCCAGCTCTGTCTCAGGCAGTCGGTCAAACTGGGCATGAAAAAGGCAGCCCAGTCGCCCCTGGGCCCCCTTTATTTGGCGTACATACCTGACTGGGAAGTCCAGGTCTGTGAGAGCCGCGGCGATCTCGTCTGGAGGGGTGTCAGCTGGCAGCCCACGGATCGCTACCTTGGTTGGGAGCTCCGACTGAACGCTATAGCAGAACCAGCTGATAGCTGGGTTCTCTGCCATAGCGTCCACCAGGTACCTCTGTACTGCGCGATACTCCTCAGAGGAGCGCGGGACAAATCTAACGCCCTTCCCGAATGGCCGGGCGTTAGGGGCGTAACCTAGGATCCCCCGGATCTTAGCAAAATGCACTGTCCAGTTGGGCAGGCATTCTACCACGATCGGGGGATAGATTTTATTTGATGCCGCGGGCGCAGAGGGCGCCACTGCGGCGTTAGTTGTAGCGGGCGCAGAGGGCGCCGCTGCTACATTGTTTGCCACGGGCGCAGAGGGCGCCACTGCGGCGGCACTGACCTTCGTCGGTGGAGCGGTGTCCATCGCCTCCGGTGTGACGTGGCGCGGACGTGGCGGCGACGCGAGCGCCGCGGCGTACGATGTCGCTGCTGGCTCAGGCGTGGTTGGGCGTGGGCGTGGTGGCGATGCGATCGCCGCGGCGTGGGCCGCCGCTGCGCTAGGCGTGGGCGATGGTGGCGAGGGGAGCGGTGCCGCATATAGCGGCACCGATACAAACCCCGCATAGGACGTGGCGGCGGTGTCATCCGCCACGGGCTCGTCGTCGTCGCTGTCCAGCTCTGAGCCGGGGCAGGACGACGCCGTGCTGGCCGTGCTGGCCGCGCGTTGCAGGCGGCGCTGGTAGCCGGATGGTCCGGCCAGCGCTTCGCCCGCGTCGCGGGGCGGCGACGGCGATGAGGGTATACGCGCGGGAGGTGTACGGCGGCCGGCGCGCTCAGTGGCGCGCTCTGGCGGCGGGGACGGGGAGGCTGGCTGCTCGAGGTGGACGAGCGGGCCGGTGTACCCGGCCGCTGTCTCCTCGGCAGCACACTCACCCCTGTCCGGCGGCGATGGAGTGAGGAGCGGCTGCAGCTTGAGCCGCTTCTCGTCACCGCGCTCGTCCGGTGAGCTGCGGGGTCTGGGCTGTGCAGCCCTCCCTCCCTTGGGGCGGTCGGTAGTGGCGGGGGGCGGAAGCACAGTTCCGTCCCCACCAGAACCCTGGCCCTCGGGGATGGGCAAGTTGGCCGCATATGCGGCAGGCCTATATGGCGTCGGCGCGGGGAAGCCGGAAAATAGTGCACCGGGGGCGAAGACCACCGACTTCGCGGGGTCGTACAGGTCCCGGCGCAATATTTCACGCTCCGCAAGCGGCTTGCGCTTCTCGCGCCGCGGCGGCCGCGGTGGCGGCGGGTCGCCACCGTCCGACATCCTTCGTCTGTGGGAGCGGGACGGAAGATGAACGGAGGGGTATGGATTCGGGTTGGGTGTGCGGGGGCTGCTCTGGCAGCCCGCTCGGCGTAGGCCGATACGGGCTGAGAATGCGGGGGTAGGGGTGTTGGAGGGGGCACGTCACTACGCTGGTAGTTTTATAACAAAACACCAGGTAGTGACCAACAAACGACGGGACGGGGAGCAGAAAGGGATCAGACGTCCGATGAGAAGGGGGAGAGGGGCGGGCGAGACGCGAGCTCACCGGCGGCTAGGGAGGTCACCCACAATAAGCGGGGGCCTACAACCTAGCTGGCCGGGTGGTGGCTCAGCGTCTCAGCACCGAGGGTTCGGCTCGCGACCGAGAGGGGGTGGGGGGGTGTGCGGAGCACGGCGCGCGGGGGCTCAACGGCACACGACCACTCACCTCGGAGGCAAGCGAGAACTAACTCGAACTCTTACTGATGAGCGAGATAGCGATATTTTTTTGGAAAAGAAACGTAGCAATACCGTATAGAGACGTACACTGTCGGGAGACTGTTTCTCGTACGAACGCTTACAAGTTTTCACTAACATCAGTCTAATAAAATATGATTTTTATCAAATTTAAACATTGCAAGGCACGTTTCGCCTGGCCGATTGTCTTCATTTTGAACGTGACCATCGTTCAGAATCACCATGACACCGATCGACTGCACCATCGCAGAAATATGAACGATATCTGTGGCCACTCCGTACGCCACAAAGGTCGGGTCGTGTTTAATTTCTGTTTTTCTCTATTTAACTGTACAATTTGAAGCGTTACTAGAGACAAATAAACGGCAAACATATCAAATTCACCATACAACACAACATAATACACATTCCAATAGGTTTTGACATATTTAACGGCATATGTTTGAAAGCACGTAAAACACCATCATCAGATTATGTCTGAAACGCGTCTCGGTAACCACTTCAAATAGCTAAATTCTTATAATATTAATTTAGAACAGACATTTATCAAACATTGTGAATTATAAAAGTATATGTACAAACAATAAATTGTATAAACAACACTCGCAAAGCGTTCAAATATGCCTCAAATGCATGAGTGTGTAGCTAGCGGGCTAGCTCCTGCCAGTGCGCCTAGAGGTAGTTGGTTTCACACAACGTTCACATTATAATAAATTTGTTTATGTATGTATGTATGTATCTAATGCTTATTATAATAATAATATGAAGAAATATTATGCGTGTACCTAAATACTCTCATCAGAAGAAAACACGGTGCCGTTGGAGACGATAATAGCTCGTTCGTTCAGGGTTAAGGCAGTGTTGATCGTATTTACTATACAATAACGTGATATACGTTTGATCATTTCATGTCATTCAGAAACATATAATTATATTGAATATTATCGAAACATGTGCGGCCCTGAAAAGGGCCTTTTTTTATAATGATCAATCAGTCAATCGACCGACCGACCAACGGACACACATCCAGAAGTAGAGGTAATTAACCGCCGAAACCGTAGAGGGTGCGGCCTTGACGTTTCAGGGCATACACCACATCCATGGCAGTGACAGTCTTCCTCTTGGCGTGTTCCGTGTACGTGACAGCATCACGGATCACGTTCTCCAGGAACACCTTCAGAACGCCTCTGGTCTCCTCGTAGATCAGACCGGAGATACGCTTCACACCTCCTCTGCGAGCCAGACGACGGATGGCGGGCTTGGTGATACCCTGGATGTTGTCACGTAGAACCTTCCTGTGACGCTTGGCTCCTCCTTTTCCAAGGCCCTTTCCTCCCTTGCCGCGACCGGTCATTGTGGAAATTTGTTTTTAATAATAACTCAACACGAACGCGCACACACTTCACTCACGCTTGTCTTACTCGGAATAAAAACCATGATATCGTTTGCGCCCATATATTTATAGTTTGAGACAGGCCGCTACGAAAGAGGGGCGCGCGGGGCGGATACATTGAATTGAACGATTTATCTACACGAGAGAGAAAGAGCTCAAAGACATTTTTTTTTTTTTTTACCCGATTGCGAAGAAGGAGTTTATGGATGTTTTTCGAATGATTGATGTATGTATGTATGTAAGTATGTATAAAAGACACACATGAAAAATAAATTGTTCATTTTGTACACACGTATGCATGAAATAACGCACAAAGTAGTAGAGTAGAGCATTTTTTTACCCTTGAGTTGAATCTACTATCTATGTATGGGTTAATTATATTAAGTATACATATTTAAATTGTTTATTCTCTAATTTAATGACATTTTATTTAATGACACGCCACACCATATTTTTTGCACGCCCGGGTTGACTGGTAGAAAATGCTATTATAGCATTAAGTCCTCCCTCACTTATGTAAGTGTTAAAATAAATGTGAATGACATGGACATGATGTACTTTTAGAGACATTGTTTTTTTTTTTGTTGCATTTATGATGAACAATATTTCGGAAATATATGTGGCCCTGAAAAGGGCCTTTTTCGATGCGTTCAGCGCAACGCAGCAGAATCAATGCTTAGGCGCGTTCGCCTCTGATTCTGCGCGCCAGCTGGATGTCCTTGGGCATGATGGTGACGCGCTTAGCGTGGATAGCGCACAGGTTCGTGTCCTCGAACAAGCCGACCAGGTAAGCCTCGCTCGCCTCCTGAAGCGCCATAACGGCGGAGCTCTGGAACCGGAGGTCAGTCTTGAAGTCCTGCGCGATCTCACGCACCAGACGCTGGAAGGGCAGCTTGCGAATCAGCAGCTCGGTACTCTTCTGGTAGCGACGGATCTCACGCAGGGCGACCGTTCCGGGCCTGTAGCGATGGGGCTTCTTCACGCCGCCGGTGGCGGGTGCGCTCTTGCGTGCCGCCTTCGTGGCGAGTTGCTTGCGCGGCGCCTTTCCACCTGTGGACTTACGGGCGGTCTGCTTGGTGCGGGCCATGTCTACTGCGAATAGTCAACGACAACAAAACTCAACTCAACGGAACTTAACAACACTGTACACGGACGCGTACGTACGCACGGTGCGATAAAATAATCTGAATGAATCGAAATCCATCGAGGCTCGTAATATTTATAGAAACGTAGGGTAAGTCGGGTCTGCATCGCGTCTCGCTCGATAGCGCCGTCTCGCTCTTCCATTAACTAAATGTGTTTAAATGAGCCAATTTACTGTTAAAATAAAAACTTCTCACCTTAATAAAGATCCTCTGATCAAAATAACCATCAATTGTCTTCGATTTGTAAAAAAAAAAAAAAAAAAATTGCCTCTGAAACCGAGGACGATGAAATTCTTGAAATGTCACTTATTGACTTGAAATGCTTTTCCTCCAGCTCTCAAACAATCGTCTTGTGATATGGCCGGTGCTGGAATAATTAAAAGATTATATTAAACATTTTTTTTTTTACAAAATTAAGTACATTTCTATCTAAATGCCTAATTTGTAAAATTTACAATTTAGTGTGTTCTTTGCTTTGTTGTGATTGATATTGTGTTTAAGTACCAATTCTGTATTGTTTCAGGTATGTTATTGAGATAAGTAATTGATAACTTCCTCCCCACATGAGAATCAATCTGGTAAGTTTTTTTTTTTGCTTGTTCCACTATTATACAGGCCTGTCAATTTCACTATTCTTTGTCAAATTTAGATCTTTGTCAAAATACATTTTCAGTCATTATTCAGACACTAGACAAGCGCACGTGTGAATGAGTTGTACATTTTCTCATCTCATGCTCGTAAAGTTACCTAGACAGAGGGAGTAATACTGCATTATTGAAATTTGATTTCGGATGGCCGCATGAAGGTGCTCCAGTATATTATAATTTTATCTAGGCGTTGAAATTTTTTAATTTCAAATCAACGTTTAAAAAGGTTATATTTCACTTACCTACCAGGCCACCATGAGTCTCAAGGGGTATTTGTAATAACTACCTATACGCGTCTTAATCGTTCGTTCGATGCCTACCTACAAGCACCGAGCGATGGCATGGCTGTGTTCGTGATCATTCCAAGTTACCAGGAAAACATGAACCTCGAAAGGGTGTTTTCTGGTAAATAGTTGCCGGGACACGTCAAACAAAATCAATCATATTATAAATTGTAGTGTAGTAAGTATGTATGTTAGTGAAAACATTCGTTGCGTTGTTTACAATGATCAATTGTCTTTAGAAACATTATTTTGTTTGTATTGTACATTCGAATTATTTTGTGGCCCTGAAAAGGGCCTTTTGTTGTCCGTATATGGGACGCGTCACGTGAACGCGGCGTCACTACTTGGAGCTGGTGTACTTGGTGACGGCCTTGGTGCCCTCGCTGACCGCGTGCTTGGCCAGCTCGCCTGGCAGCAGGAGCCTCACGGAGGTCTGCACCTCCCTGCTGGTGATGGTCGAACGCTTGTTGTAGTGCGCCAGGCGGGACGCCTCGGCGGCGATGCGCTCGAAGATGTCGTTCACGAACGAGTTCATGATCGACATGGCCTTGCTGGAGATTCCGGTGTCGGGGTGGACCTGCTTCAGCACCTTGTAGATGTAAATGGCGTAGCTCTCCTTCCTCTTGTGCTTCTTCTTCTTCTTGTCGGTTTTGGAGATGTTCTTCTGGGCCTTGCCGGATTTCTTGGCGGCCTTACCACTGGTCTTGGGCGGCATGATGAACAACAAACACAGAGCAGAGCAAACTTGATTTAAACACGATTTCGAGACACGTAGCGCGTCAGTGTATTACGAACGATGCGTACGGTATAAAAATTCGACTTCTATGAGCAGTTTTATATAAGAGAGGGTCTGCGACGGATATCGTTCCGTTTCGGTTGGAGCGAGCGAGCGAGCGAGCGAGGGAGACCGCAGATATCGTCTGTTTCTTGCGTGTACAGTCGCGTGCAATAATATGTATACACATCGTAATTTTCAAAATTATGTATCTATACAAATTTGCAATAAAATGTACACACCAATACACCAAAATTATGTCGCCATCAACTTGTGTCATAATATTGTAAGCAGGTCTATGTCAGATATAAGTAACAACCATTACTCTCATAAATATGTAACCATACTGAATTTCAAAAATATGTAAACACGTTCAGTTGCATTAAAATGTAGTCATTCATTCCTTTAAAAAGTTTCATGTTCATTTTCAGTTGATGGCGACATAATTCTGGTGCTTTGGTGTGTACATTTTATTGCAAATTAGTATGGAGACATAATTTTGAAAATTACGATGTGTATGTATACATATTATTGCAGGCGACTGTACCGCGATGTTGACGTAATTTTTTTTTTTTTTTTTTTTTTACTTTTTTCAGCCTTTTTTATAATTATTTATAATGTAATAATAATAATAATTAAAAAAAAAAAAAAAAAAAAAAAAATATACAGGAATCATGTCCAAGAAAGTAATAGAAGTGATATGAGTGTATAATTAACATCATTACATCTTTTTTTTTTTAGTCATACCTATTACTTATAAATAAAATTTGTTGTCTTAAATTTTTCACCTATCTACGCTGAGCTAAGATTTGCATTTGAATGATCATACCATTGGATAACATTTTGTTGCCATTGTGGCTATGTTCGATTAATATTGTGGCCCTGAAAAGGGCCTTTTTGATGTTCACCATATGGAAAACGCGAGAGAGAGAGAGGCGAGCTTTACGCCTTCTTCTCAGTCTTCTTGGGTAGAAGCACCGCCTGAATGTTGGGCAGCACACCACCCTGCGCGATCGTCACACCCGACAGTAGCTTGTTCAGCTCCTCGTCATTCCTGATCGCCAACTGGAGATGACGCGGTATGATCCTGGTCTTCTTGTTGTCTCTGGCGGCGTTGCCGGCCAACTCCAGCACTTCGGCCGCCAGATACTCCATCACTGCGGCTAGATAGACGGGAGCACCGGCACCGACGCGCTCGGCGTAGTTGCCGTGACGGAGTAGACGATGGATACGACCCACCGGGAACTGTAGTCCAGCACGGTTGGAACGGGACTTTGCCTTCCCCTTGACCTTGCCGCCTTTGCCACGTCCGGACATGGTGATACACAAAAACACAAACTGCACTAGTCACAACGTTAGTAAAATGCGCGCGTCGAGTTTAAGCGACACGTCAAGCACGAGTGATATTTTTTAAAAACTCGGGGTCTTCTTCTCCGCGCCGGCGAAGCCGGTGCGTGAGGACGCAGGTTCGGGCTTTTGGGCCCCTGCCTGCGGTAATCTTCCGCCTCCCGTTTCAACGGGAGGGTCCTTGGGTTCCCCAATGGGGTTTGTCCATTCCAGGGGCGCCCGAGCGCGCTCGGGCGCGGTGTCTCTTCCGGTGGTGGTCTTCTTATTCGCCGCCTAATCGCGGGGAGGATCTGCCGATCCAGTCCTATGCAGGTCTGGACGGCGATCGGCCCGCGCTCGGCGACGTCTTGGTTCTTGAGCTTCAGGTTGGTCCATGCTGATGGCCAGCTCTCGGGGGTAGGGCTTGGAGCGGGGACCCCGCTCGTACGTTGGGGCCAGCTCCCGAATGTGCTCGAGAGCGGACTCCTCCGTGCGAGCGAACATCCGCTGCGCCAGCCGCGTGATGCATGTGCTGAGTTCTTCGACTCGCAGGTCTCGTGCGATCGTGGAGTTCCTCACATATCGGGGGGCGTCGGATATGGTTCTCAAGGTCAGGTTCTGTTGGATTTGGAGGCGATCTTGGTGTCGGCGGTGGAGGAGACCGTACCAGGCTGGGGCCGCATACGTGAGGCGTGGCCGGATATACAGTTTGTATATGCCGACCTTCACACGCAGCGGCAGCTGGGACGTCAGCACTGGTCGGAGGAGGTTGCGGGCCACTTTGACCGACGCCAGGACTTTGAGGCTGTGTTGCCTCATCGTCAACCGGCTGTCGATCGTGATTCCAAGGTATTCCGCCGTCCTGGTCCACTTGATGTGCTGGCCCTGGAGAGCTAGCGATGGAGGGTACGCTCGTTTAGTGGTCACACAGATGGCTTGCGTCTTGGCGACGTTAACTGACAGTCGCCACTCGCTGAGCCAATCTGGGAGGAGATCCAAGGCCCGTTGCATCTTCAGAGCCGCGTGGTTTTTGTTGACGGAGGAGGTGATGTAGGCAGCGTCGTCCGCATAGAGTGCCAGCGTCGTGCCTTCTGCCACCGGGATGTCGTCAGTGTAGATGGAGTAGCAGACAGGTGAAAGGCAGCTTCCTTGGGGCACACCCGCCCTTATGGTGCGCTCCGTAGAGAGGTGGCCTTCCACCGTTACCCGAAAGGTGCGGCCCTCCAAAAAGGATGCGATGACGTCGTATATTGGTCTTGGCGTCGACGAGTTGGCCAGCTTGAAGAGGAGACCTGCGTGCCAGACTCTGTCGAACGCCTTTTCCATGTCTAAAAAGACGGCCACCGATGTTTCTTTCTTGTTGGAGTTCATGATGAGCTGATGAAGAACCCTTGCGAGTTGGAGTGTCGTGCTATGTTCGGATCTGAATCCGAACTGCTCGGGCCGGGGTATCGCGTGGGGAAGGAGGTGTTGAAGCAGTAGCTTCTCAAACACCTTCGATATGCTCGACAACAGCGTGATAGGGCGGTAGCTTTCCGGCTTTAGGATGTTCTTCCCGGGCTTCGGAAGTAGGATGACGTGGCCAAGTTTCCACAGAGTCGGGAAGTGTCCACAGCGCAGTATCCCGTTGAACAGACGCGACAGTGCTGCCACTGCCCTGAGTGGCAAGTGACGCAGTGCCGTGTTCGTAATGCGGTCCGCGCCGGGGGCCTTTCTTGGCTTTGTCCGGAGAATGGCTTTCCTGACTTGGCCCGGGGAGAAGAAGATGGTATGCTCTTCGGTTGCTGTTGGTTCGGCGGAGTATTGCCGGAGGAAATCTTCAACCTTGGATGTGTGTGATGGGCGACTATCCGGGTTCGGTTGGAACTGCTGTTCCAGGCAGTGGGCAAAGATTTCCGCCCTATCTTCGGGTCGGTATCTTGGGGTGCCGTCTTGGTGTAGGAGCGGGCGAACCGGGGCCGGGGTGCCGTTTAACCTGCGGCATAGGCGGTGGATAGACAGCCAGTCTTCTGAGGTCGAGTCTATGCGTCTTTCCCATTCTTGGTCTTCGTGCGATTTAAGCTCAGCTTTGACTTCGTCGCAGAGGCGATTAAGTTTGGTTTTGAGCGCTGGGTCACGACTGCGTTGCCATTGCTTACGCAGATTGCGTTTGTCTGCAATCAGCTTCGCGATGTGTTGTGGCAGGGGCGGGAGTCTTCTGCTGGTGTTTGTTGGTGGTATCTCTGCTGATTGGAGGGCAGCCTGCATGGCCTCCGTCAGTTCATTGGTGAGCAAGTCAACTTCTTCTGGAGAGTTGACTGGGCGTGTTGGAGTGCTGGCTTCCATGGTTCGGTTGAATACCTCCCAGTTAGTCCGTGGGCGAATGATGGGCGTAGCCACTATGGGTGTCTGGTCCAGGGTGGTCAGGACAGGTTGGTGATCCGACTTTACTTCGTCTAGAAGAACCTCTTGGTTTGGGCAGCAGTGCAGTCTCTTATGGACTATGATGTCCAAGACGTCTGGAGCGTGGTCTCTATTTGAGGGATAGTGCGTTGGCGTTTCAGGTCCGTGAACAGCATATTCAAAGGCCTCGGCGTCAGCGAGCAGTTGTCTTCCCTCTGTTGTGGTCGTCATCGAATTCCATGCATGGTGCTTGCAGTTCCAGTCCCCAGCCATCAGTGTGGGTGCAGTGGACGCGTTTAGCACTTTACGGATCTCGGTGGTGTTCAATTTGTTTCCCGGCGGTCTGTACACTGCGTAGATGTGCTGGGGTTGACCTGCTATGGAGATCTCTACTCCAAGCACCTGCATGGAATCGAGAGGGATCGGGGGTAGCGGCTGATGGACAACTCGGCGCTTGACGCAGACTGCGAGGCCTCTGTACGCCCTTTGCGCTTCGCTGCTCCATTCATCCTGGCGGTATACATAGTATCCAGGGATCTTCAACTGGTCTGCTGGGCCCAGCATGGTCTCGGAAAGGAGAAGTATGTCGATGTCTTCTTGACGTAGTATCGGTTTTAGAAGGGCCAGTTTGGTCCTGAGGCCTTGGGCATTCCAGTGGATTATCCGGAGCTTCAGAACGACTGCAGGAGCTTCCCCAGTCCGGCTATGGCTACCGGACCCGGGTTGGCCCCCGCTTGGATGGCCTGAAGTATCTCTTGGATGATGGTTATCGCTGCCACCAGAATGTCCTGGCGGGCTTGGTCCGCTGTCATCTGTTGGTGGGGTTGTGTTGTTGGTATCGGGGGGCGTTGAGTCCCCTGGGGGGGCGCTGTCGGCGCATACGAGGTCGGGGCAGTCGTGGGCTGCGGGGGTGCAGGGGCGGTTGGGGCCGCTGCTGGCGTTTCTTTGGGAGGGACCGGCGTCTGGCTGGTGGTGGCTTGGGCGGCCTCTGCCGTTGCCTGCGCGCTGGTCCTCGCTTTCTTTTTCTTATTGCGCAGTTTGCCCGTGCGCGGGGTGGGGTCGTTAGCCTTGGCCATCAGCGTGTCGCCTGGGCGAGCTTCGATGGTTCTTATGGCGCGGCCTCCTTGGGCGGTGCCTTCTTGGGCGGGGCCTTCTTGGGCGGGGCCTCCTGGGGCGGGGGGTGTTGGGCGGGTTTGGTTGCCGCCTGTGGTTCGAGCTATGGTGCCCGCCTTTTTGTTTCGTGCCTCGGCCTTGAACACTGGGCAGGACACGCTGTTTGCAGGGTGAGTGCCCTTGCAGTTGATGCAGGTGGCGGGGTCTTCGGTTGGGCGCGGACAGTCTCCGGCGTGGTGGGACTCGCCACAGCGGACACAGGCGAGTGGGCGGTGACAGTGATGCGAGCTGTGTCTGAATGCTTGGCATCTATGACACTGGGCGGGCCCCTTCTTGCCCCTCCATTGCTCGATTTTCACACCGGGCATACACAGAAGTTCCGTGATGTTGTAGATGGCCGGTGTGAGGTCGGGGGTTCTCTTCAACAGCGCGAAGAAAATGCACCCTGGGCGATCTCTGCGTGCACGGATGTTTTTAACGGTTTCCGGTTCGAAGCCGTTCGTGCGGAGGTCTTCGATGATCTCATCGGGGTCAGTGTCCGCCGGGAGCCCCCGGATAGCGACCTTTAAGCTTCTCTCCTCCGGTAGCGAGTAAGAGAACCACGACACTTTCTCGGTTTTTTCCAGGTCGGCGAAATATCTTTGAATGGCTCGGTATTCTTCCCCGGACTCCGGTGAGAAACGAACCCCTTTCCCAAGGGGGCGCGCGTTGGGGGCGAAGCCGAGTTGGTCTTTGAGCACTTTAAAATGGGTGGTCCATTTAGGAAGGCTTTCTACGACTACCGGAGGGTAGCGTTTTTTCCCCGCGGCGGGGGCTGGGGGGGGGGCGGTACCTGGTTGGTTGGTTGTTGCGGGGGGCGCTGGGGCTCCATCCGTTTGGGCGTTCGTGGCCGGATCCACTTGCATGGCGCTAGGGCGGGCGGCTTTGGGCGGCTGGGCGGGCGGCGGGGGCACTCGGGCGGCTTGGGGCGCCTGGGTGGTGATTGGAGGGGCCGTCGTTTGTGGCGGCATCGGGGCGCGCGTGATCGCTGCGTAGGTAGTGGTGGTCATCTTCGGGGCTGGGCG
Organism: Lobophora halterata; assembly: GCA_932526365.1. Taxonomy (NCBI): domain Eukaryota; kingdom Metazoa; phylum Arthropoda; class Insecta; order Lepidoptera; family Geometridae; genus Lobophora; species Lobophora halterata. The sequence continues at coordinate 3,161,422 of OW052028.1, read as the reverse complement.
GTCCGGAGACGCCAGTGACGCGTAGGAAGTTGACGCTGTGGACGCCGCAGATGGTGATGACGATTGTGCCGTCTTCGTCATGGGCCTCTGAGGAAGGGCGGCCCATTCATGGGCTGGGCGTTTCGGTTCTTCTTGGGTTGGTGAGGTTGGGTCGTCATCCCTCTTCCTGCGCATTGGAGTAGCGCTGGTTGAGGGCTTCGGCACCGGGGGCTTCACCTTCGTGGCTGCTTTCTTTGCTTTCTTCTGCACCCACTGATGTAGGCGCTGAGTGAGCAGTTCGGCATCCTGCCTCGAGATGGTTGGGCGGGAAGTTGCTCGTGCTTGGGCCTTGTCCAGGCTGGAAGCACGGCTGGCGATGGGCGTGCGCAGTGTTGGGTCCTGCGGTGGTGGTTTCGGCTCCCGGCGGGGCTCCCGTTCGTCACGAACGGTTCTTCCGTCGGGTGGGCGGGCGTCCGACATCGTGGTGCCGGGCGGCGCCTAGCTTTGGGGTTGCTGCGTGGTTGCTGCTGTGGGCGTTCCTCCTCACGCGAACAAAGGTCGCACAGTCACTAGTGCCAGTCACCAGGGCACCGCCCCCGGGGATTCCCGCTGGTGGGAGGCCGGGTTTGGTACCAAGGCGAGGGCTGACTGCACTTCCGGAGTCCGTGGAGAGAGATGTTCCCCGCCTTCTTGACGAAGGGCCGAGCTCGGCAGGCGTTTCACATGAAACGTTGCCGAGATCGAAGAGTATGCGTTGTTCCGTACGTAGTTAGAGCACTAGAGGATCGCGACAGTCCTTTTTTAAAAACATCCATTCATTTAATATATATACACGCGCCCCAGCCATTGGATCGTCCGATATCGTATCGAGTGAGAGGGCGACTATAGAACGAGATGACGATACGTTTTGAATTAATAGGCACAACTTTTCTCTCGACTAATACATGCGAATAATAATAATAATAATAATAAGCACCGAGCGATGGCATGGCTGTGTTCGTGATCATTCCAAGTTACCAGGAAAACATGAACCTCGAAAGGGTGTTTTCTGGTAAATAGTTGCCGGGACCTACTTAGTCCTATGGAACGTTTTTAGTGTAAGTACTCATATTTATTATGAAGATCGATTGGTGTGCCTATGCCTACCTATTACTAATTTACGATCACTGTAACTTGAACCTATCTTCCTACACTAAATACCACCCCATTGGAGTTAAGTACCTAGGTCCTGGCAACTTTTACAAGAAAACACCCCTTTCGGTCATGTTCTCCTGGTAACTTGGACTAATGACGAACGAAAATGGAAAATGGTAAATTTAGTTAGGTAAAGATCAAAAAAAAACAAAAGAAAGTAGTCGTCGGGCGGGCGGGCGTTCGTTGTTCGGTTATTAAAATGAGTGGTTTTTCGTCAGGGATCATAGTGCTCGCTCTACATATCCAGAGTTTTATCTATTGTTATTATTAATTAACCTATATAAATTTATTTTCGTTTGAGTGTGTTGATGTGATATGTGACCCCTTAGAAACATTACACGAATTTTGCGTTAATGCGTGTATGGAAAGTTTTGTTAGCCCTGAAAAGGGCTTTTTGGTGATATCGCATATAGAGCAATATTATGTGCACAAGGTGCGATTCTCCTCCTGCGCGACTGTCTGTCTGCCTGCGTGCGTGGTTGCTTGCGCGGCGACGACGACGAGGGAGGAACCGAACCGACACCCGCGAGGACCGTGGGTGTGCACACCCGACGATCCTACTTCTTGGATGCGGCTGCCTTCTTGCCGGCGGCCGCCTTCGACTTGGGCGTGGCGGCTGCCTTCTTCGGTTTGGGCGCCTTGGGCTTCTTCGTCGGTGGCTTGGCGGTTTTCTTGGCTTTGGGTGCTGGTGCGGACTTTGCCTTGGCGGGTGAGGCGGCCGCCTTCCTGGCGGCGGCGGGCTTCCTCTTGGCGGCTGCGGCCTTCTTGTCCTTGGTGGCGGGCTTCGCGGCCGCCTTCGACTTGGATGGCGATGCTGCTGCGGCGGCCTTCTTCCTCTTGCCGGCGGCGGGCGCGGCGGCGGCGGCGGCGGCGGCCTTCTTCGCCTTGGCGGGCGAGGAGGAGGCGGCGGCGGACTCCTTCTTGGCGGCGGGCTTCTTGGCGGCGCTCGGTCCCTTCTTCGATTCGAGCTTGAACGAGCCGGAGGCGCCGGTGCCCCTCGTCTGGATGAGGGTGCCCTGTTCGACGGCGTTCTTCAGGTACTTCCTGATGAACGGTGCCAACTTCTCACTGTCTACCTTGTATTCGGAGGCGATGTACTTCTTGATGGCCTTCAGGGAGGAGCCGCTGCGCTCCTTCAGCTCTTTGATCGCGTTGTTCACCATTTCGGATGTCTTCGGGTGGGTGGGTTTCGGCTTGGGTTTCTTGGCGGCGGCCGCGGATGTCTTCGGCTTCTTCGCGGGAGTCGCCGGAGCGGGTGCCTCAACAGCAACAGCGGTGTCTGCCATTATAATTCACGTACACACAACACAACAAACTAACGAACGAATATGGAAAGTCGCGGTGCGAACTGAGCGAGATAGCGATATTTTTTTGGAATTGAAACGTAGAAATACCGTATAGAGACGTACACTGTCGGGAGACTGTTTCTCGTACGAACGCTTACAAGTTTTCACTAACATCAGTCTAATAAAATATGATTTTTATCAAATTTAAACATTGCAAGGCACGTTTCGCCTAGCCGATTGTCTTCATTTTGAACGTGACCATCGTTCAGAATCACCATGACACCGATCGACTGCACCATCGCAGAAATATGAACGATATCTGTGGCCACTCCGTACGCCACAAAGGTCGGGTCGTGTTTAATTTCTGTTTTTCTCTATTTAACTGTACAATTTGAAGCGTTACTAGAGGCAAATAAACGGCAAACATATCAAATTCACCATACAACACAACATAATACACATTCCAATAGGTTTTGACATATTTAACGGCATATGTTTGAAAGCCCGTAAAACACCATCATCAGATTATGTCTGAAACGCGTCTCGGTAACCACTTCAAATAGCTAAATTCTTATAATATTAATTTAGAACAGACATTTATCAAACATTGTGAATTATAAAAGTATATGTACAAACAATAAATTGTATAAACAACACTCGCAAAGCGTTCAAATATGCCTCAAATGCATGAGTGTGTAGCTAGCGGGCTAGCTCCTGCCAGTGCGCCTAGAGGTAGTTGGTTTCACACAACGTTCACATTATAATAAATTTGTTTATGTATGTATGTATCTAATGCTTATTATAATAATAATATGAAGAAATATTATGCGTGTACCTAAATACTCTCATCAGAAGAAAACACGGTGCCGTTGGAGACGATAATAGCTCGTTCGTTCAGGGTTAAGGCAGTGTTGATCGTATTTACTATACAATAACGTGATATACGTTTGATCATTTCATGTCATTCAGAAACATATAATTATATTGAATATTATCGAAACATGTGCGGCCCTGAAAAGGGCCTTTTTTTATAATGATCAATCAGTCAATCGACCGACCGACCAACGGACACACATCCAGAAGTAGAGGTAATTAACCGCCGAAACCGTAGAGGGTGCGGCCTTGACGTTTCAGGGCATACACCACATCCATGGCAGTGACCGTCTTCCTCTTGGCGTGTTCCGTGTACGTGACAGCATCACGGATCACGTTCTCCAGGAACACCTTCAGAACGCCTCTGGTCTCCTCGTAGATCAGACCGGAGATACGCTTCACTCCTCCTCTGCGAGCCAGACGACGGATGGCGGGCTTGGTGATACCCTGGATGTTGTCACGTAGAACCTTCCTGTGACGCTTGGCTCCTCCTTTTCCAAGGCCCTTTCCTCCCTTGCCGCGACCGGTCATTGTGGATATATGTTTTTAATAATAACAACACGAACGCGCGCGCACACACTTCACTCACGCTAGTCTTACTCGGATTAAAAACGTTGATGTCGTTTGCGCCCATATATTTATAGTTTGAGTGAGGCAGGCCGCTACGAAAGAGGGGCGCGCGGGGCGGATACATTGAATTGAACGATTTATCTACACGAGAGAGAAAGAGCTCAAAGACATTTTTTTTTTTTTTACCCGATTGCGAAGAAGGAGTTTATGGATGTTTTTCGAATGATTGATGTATGTATGTAAGTATGTATAAAAGACACACATGAAAAATAAATTGTTCATTTTGTACACACGTATGCATGAAATAACGCACATAGTAGTAGAGTAGAGCATTTTTTACCCTTGATTTGAATCTACTATCTATGTATGGGTTAATTATATTAAGTAAACATATTTAAATTGTTTATTCTCTAATTTAATGACACGCCACACCATATTTTTTGCACGCCCGGGTTGACTGGTAGAAAATGCTATTATAGCATTAAGTCCTCCCTCACTTATGTAAGTGTTAAAGTGTTAAAATAAATAAATAAACGTGAATGACATGGACATGATGTACTTTTAGAGACATTGTTTTTTTTTTTTTTTGTTGCATTTATGATGAACAATATCTCGGAAATATATGTGGCCCTGAAAAGGGCCTTTTTCGATGCGTTCAGCGCAACGCAGCAGAATCAATGCTTAGGCGCGTTCGCCTCTGATTCTGCGCGCCAGCTGGATGTCCTTGGGCATGATGGTGACGCGCTTAGCGTGGATAGCGCACAGGTTCGTGTCCTCGAACAAGCCGACCAGGTAAGCCTCGCTCGCCTCCTGAAGCGCCATAACGGCGGAGCTCTGGAACCGGAGGTCAGTCTTGAAGTCCTGCGCGATCTCACGCACCAGACGCTGGAAGGGCAGCTTGCGAATCAGCAGCTCGGTACTCTTCTGGTAGCGACGGATCTCACGCAGGGCGACCGTTCCGGGCCTGTAGCGATGGGGCTTCTTCACGCCGCCGGTGGCGGGTGCGCTCTTGCGTGCCGCCTTCGTGGCGAGTTGCTTGCGCGGCGCCTTTCCACCTGTGGACTTACGGGCGGTCTGCTTGGTGCGGGCCATGTCTACTGCGAATAGTCAACGACAACAAAACTCAACTCAACGGAACTTAACAACACTGTACACGGACGCGTACGTACGCACGGTGCGATAAAATAATCTGAATGAATCGAAATCCATCGAGGCTCGTAATATTTATAGAAACGTAGGGTAAGTCGGGTCTGCATCGCGTCTCGCTCGATAGCGCCGTCTCGCTCTTCCATTAACTAAATGTGTTTAAATGAGCCAATTTACTGTTAAAATAAAAACTTCTCACCTTAATAAAGATCCTCTGATCAAAATAACCATCAATTGTCTTCGATTTGTAAAAAAAAAAAAAAAAAAATTGCCTCTGAAACCGAGGACGATGAAATTCTTGAAATGTCACTTATTGACTTGAAATGCTTTTCCTCCAGCTCTCAAACAATCGTCTTGTGATATGGCCGGTGCTGGAATAATTAAAAGATTATATTATACATTTTTTTTACAAAATTAAGTACATTTTTATCTAAATGCCTAATTTGTAAAATTAACAATTTAGTGTGTTCTTTGCTTTGTTGTGATTGATATTGTGTTTAAGTGCCAATTCTGTATTGTTTCAGGTATGTTATTGAGATAAGTAATTGATAACTTCCTCCCCACATGAGAATCAATCTGGTAAGTTTTTTTTTGCTTGTTCCACTGTTATACAGGCCTGTCAATTTCACTATTCTTTATCAAATTTAGATCTTTGTCAAAATACATTTTCAGTCATTATTCAGACACTAGACAAGCGCACGTGTGTATGAGTTGTACATTTTCTCGTCTCATGCTCGTAAAGTTACCTAGACAGAGGGAGTAAGTAATACTGCATTATTGAAATTTGATTTCGGATGGCCGCATGAAGGTGCTCCAGTATATTATAATTTTATCTAGGCGTTGAAATTTTTTAATTTCAAATCAACGTTTAAAAAGGTTATATTTCACTTACCTACCAGGCCACCATGAGTCTCAAGGGGTATTTGTAATAACTACCTATACGCGTCTTAATCGTTCGTTCGATGCCTACCTACAAGCACCGAGCGATGGCATGGCTGTGTTCGTGATCATTCCAAGTTACCAGGAAAACATGAACCTCGAGAGGGTGTTTTCTGGTAAATAGTTGCCGGGACACGTCAAACAAAATCAATCATATTATAAATTAATGTAGTAAGTATGTATGTTAGTGAAAACATTCGTTGCGTTGTTTACAATGATCAATTGTCTTTAGAAACATTATTTTGTTTGTATTGTACATTCGAATTATTTTGTGGCCCTGAAAAGGGCCTTTTGTTGTCCGTATATGGGACGCGTCACGTGAACGCGGCGTCACTACTTGGAGCTGGTGTACTTGGTGACGGCCTTGGTGCCCTCGCTGACCGCGTGCTTGGCCAGCTCGCCTGGCAGCAGGAGCCTCACGGAGGTCTGCACCTCCCTGCTGGTGATGGTCGAACGCTTGTTGTAGTGCGCCAGGCGGGACGCCTCGGCGGCGATGCGCTCGAAGATGTCGTTCACGAACGAGTTCATGATCGACATGGCCTTGCTGGAGATTCCGGTGTCGGGGTGGACCTGCTTCAGCACCTTGTAGATGTAAATGGCGTAGCTCTCCTTCCTCTTGTGCTTCTTCTTCTTCTTGTCGGTTTTGGAGATGTTCTTCTGGGCCTTGCCGGATTTCTTGGCGGCCTTACCACTGGTCTTGGGCGGCATGATGAACAACAAACACAGAGCGGAGCAAACTTGATTTAAACACGATTTCGAGACACGTAGCGCGTCAGTGTATTACGAACGATGCGTACGGTATAAAAATTCGACTTCTATGAGCAGTTTTATATAAGAGAGGGTCTGCGACGGATATCGTTCCGTTTCGGTTGGAGCGAGCGAGCGAAGGAGACCGCAGATATTGTCTGTTTCTTGCGTGTACAGTCGCGTGCAATAATATGTATACACATCGTAATTTTCAAAATTATGTATCTATACTAATTTGCAATAAAATGTACACACCAAAGCACCAGAATTATGTCGCCATCACTTTGTGTCATAAACTTTGTGAAACAGGTCTTTGTCAGAAATAAGTAAACACCATTACTCTCATAAATAAGTAACCAAACTGAATTTCAAAAATATGTAAACACGTTCAGTTGCATTAACATGTAGTCATTCATTCCTATAAAAAGTTTCATAAATATGTTAAAATATCAACAAAAAAGAGGGCGGTGCGCCGCATTCTAGTGAGGTATATCTGACTCAATGGTTTAATACTGTTTCTTTCGAACAGTTATTATTTTTCTCGGCATATTTATGAGACATAATTTTGAAAATTACGATGTGTATACATATTATTGCAGGCGACTGTACAACCGCGATGTTGACGTAATTTTTTTTTTTTTTTTTTTTTACTTTTTTCAGCCTTTTTTATAATTATTTATAATGTAATAATAATAATAATTATTAAAAAAAAAAAATATATATATATATATACAGGAATCATGTCCAAGAAGTAATAGAAGTGATATGAGTGTATACTATATAATTAAAATTATCTTTTTTTTTTTTCTAAAATTTTTCACCTATCTACGCTGAGCTAAGATTTGCATTTGAATGATCATACCATTGGATAACATTTTGTTGCCATTGTGGCTATGTTCGATTAATATTGTGGCCCTGAAAAGGGCCTTTTTGATGTTCACCATATGGAAAACGCGAGAGAGAGAGGCGAGCTTTACGCCTTCTTCTCAGTCTTCTTGGGTAGAAGCACCGCCTGAATGTTGGGCAGCACACCACCCTGCGCGATCGTCACACCCGACAGTAGCTTGTTCAGCTCCTCGTCATTCCTGATCGCCAACTGGAGATGACGCGGTATGATCCTGGTCTTCTTGTTGTCTCTGGCGGCGTTGCCGGCCAACTCCAGCACTTCGGCCGCCAGATACTCCATCACTGCGGCTAGATAGACGGGAGCACCGGCACCGACGCGCTCGGCGTAGTTGCCGTGACGCAGTAGACGATGGATACGACCCACCGGGAACTGTAGTCCAGCACGGTTGGAACGGGACTTTGCCTTCCCCTTGACCTTGCCGCCTTTGCCACGTCCGGACATGGTGATACACAAAAACACAAACTGCACTAGTCAAAACGTTAGTAAAATGCGCGCGTCGAGTTTAAGCGACACGTCAAGCACGAGTGATATTTTTTAAAAACATCCATTCATTTAATATATATACACGCGCCCCAGCCATTGGATCGTCCGATATCGTATCGAGTGAGAGGGCGACTATAGAACGAGATGACGATACGTTTTGAATTAATAGGCACAACTTTTCTCTCGACTAATACATGCGAATAATAATAATAATAATAATAAGCACCGAGCGATGGCATGGCTGTGTTCGTGATCATTCCAAGTTACCAGGAAAACATGAACCTCGAAAGGGTGTTTTCTGGTAAATAGTTGCCGGGACCTACTTAGTCCTATGGAACGTTTTTAGTGTAAGTACTCATATTTATTATGAAGATCGATTGGTGTGCCTATGCCTACCTATTACTAATTTACGATCACTGTAACTTGAACCTATCTTCCTACACTAAATACCACCCCATTGGAGTTAAGTACCTAGGTCCTGGCAACTTTTACAAGAAAACACCCCTTTCGGTCATGTTCTCCTGGTAACTTGGACTAATGACGAACGAAAATGGAAAATGGTAAATTTAGTTAGGTAAAGATCAAAAAAAAACAAAAGAAAGTAGTCGTCGGGCGGGCGGGCGTTCGTTGTTCGGTTATTAAAATGAGTGGTTTTTCGTCAGGGATCATAGTGCTCGCTCTACATATCCAGAGTTTTATCTATTGTTATTATTAATTAACCTATATAAATTTATTTTCGTTTGAGTGTGTTGATGTGATATGTGACCCCTTAGAAACATTACACGAATTTTGCGTTAATGCGTGTATGGAAAGTTTTGTTAGCCCTGAAAAGGGCTTTTTGGTGATATCGCATATAGAGCAATATTATGTGCACAAGGTGCGATTCTCCTCCTGCGCGACTGTCTGTCTGCCTGCGTGCGTGGTTGCTTGCGCGGCGACGACGACGAGGGAGGAACCGAACCGACACCCGCGAGGACCGTGGGTGTGCACACCCGACGATCCTACTTCTTGGATGCGGCTGCCTTCTTGCCGGCGGCCGCCTTCGACTTGGGCGTGGCGGCTGCCTTCTTCGGTTTGGGCGCCTTGGGCTTCTTCGTCGGTGGCTTGGCGGTTTTCTTGGCTTTGGGTGCTGGTGCGGACTTTGCCTTGGCGGGTGAGGCGGCCGCCTTCCTGGCGGCGGCGGGCTTCCTCTTGGCGGCTGCGGCCTTCTTGTCCTTGGTGGCGGGCTTCGCGGCCGCCTTCGACTTGGATGGCGATGCTGCTGCGGCGGCCTTCTTCCTCTTGCCGGCGGCGGGCGCGGCGGCGGCGGCGGCGGCGGCCTTCTTCGCCTTGGCGGGCGAGGAGGAGGCGGCGGCGGACTCCTTCTTGGCGGCGGGCTTCTTGGCGGCGCTCGGTCCCTTCTTCGATTCGAGCTTGAACGAGCCGGAGGCGCCGGTGCCCCTCGTCTGGATGAGGGTGCCCTGTTCGACGGCGTTCTTCAGGTACTTCCTGATGAACGGTGCCAACTTCTCACTGTCTACCTTGTATTCGGAGGCGATGTACTTCTTGATGGCCTTCAGGGAGGAGCCGCTGCGCTCCTTCAGCTCTTTGATCGCGTTGTTCACCATTTCGGATGTCTTCGGGTGGGTGGGTTTCGGCTTGGGTTTCTTGGCGGCGGCCGCGGATGTCTTCGGCTTCTTCGCGGGAGTCGCCGGAGCGGGTGCCTCAACAGCAACAGCGGTGTCTGCCATTATAATTCACGTACACACAACACAACAAACTAACGAACGAATATGGAAAGTCGCGGTGCGAACTGAGCGAGACGACGACGACTGGTATCTTACGGCGAGCTGTTGGCTCGAGCCGTGTAGGGGCTTCGAGGATATCCTCATTGCCCCGGCTTCAACTCCAGGGGCGACTACCCCTGGGTCACGTGCTCCCTGCTGTACCTTAACAGTAGTAAAAACACAGGAAAAGGTACAGACAGGGCCGCATTCAGCGGAGATTTACAAAGGTCGAGCCGCTGGCGGGGGGCCCCGGCACGGCACCTGGGTGTCAGCCTAGGCTCCCTGCCCGCGTTCGATGAAAGGGGAGGCGGAGAAGCCGCCTTCTCCTTTTTAATTGTATAAAAGTTTTTTTTTTATTTTTTTTTATTACACATAGGTACAGGAATAACAAGAATTAAATAAAAGGCAAGTGTCAATTAAAAGTGGCGGCAGTAGTGGGAGGCTTGTTTTGTTTTATAAATTTTTTTTTTTTTTTTTTTTTTTTTTTTTTTTTTTTAATTTTTTTTGGGTTTTGTGGATGGTTTTGTATTTTTTTTTTGTTTTTTGTTTGTTTGTTTGTTTTTTTTTTTTTTTTTTTGCAAGCCTCTCCTACTAGTGCGCCTTACAAGTTTAATTACGTAGCTAGGGCCATTACGGGGGTCTGCTACAAATCAACCTCGGCCATGGATAAAGGAATTTTGCTGTTGGTGGGCTAGGGTCTTGCCACAGGTAATCGCGTCGCGCTCGGTTCCGTGGGGATTCGGGTGCGACTCGAGTACCCGTGGCAGTCATTCCCGCCCACTTATCAGCGTTAGCCGTCAGTTGTGTTGGCAGAGCGGTTAGTCATGGGGCGCGTTGTTAGTCGCGAGCAATTCCCTCGGGAGCGGCCTCCAAGCGGGCCGTTCGGATTCTGGCGGTCTGGCGTGGAGCGGCGCAATACCATGGAGGTGTTCGTGGTGCCCATTGTCAGCGCGGTCGTACATGCGACGCGCCATGGACACCACGAACTCCTCCACGCTCCGGACCTGTAAGTCGCGGGCAATTACGTCATTCCTGACGTAACGGCCCGCGCCCGTACAGATCCTGAGCGAGATGTTTTGCGCCGCTTGGATCCGTTGCCGAAGGGTGGCGGATACGAGGGCGTACCACGCGGGGGACGCATATGTGAGCCGGGACCGGATATAGGTGAAGTACAATCGCACTTTGGTCCTCAGCGGGAGGCGGGACTGAAGGACCGGCCGTAACAACGCCCTGGCAGTGCGCGCTTGCGAAAGCGCGCGATTCGCCTGGGGCGTCATCCGAAGGGACCGGTCAATGTCAACGCCGAGGTACCGTGCGTGTGTAGTCCACGCTATATCCTGGCCCCGGAGCTGAAGTGGATGGAGGCGAGGACGGCGGCGAGAGACGAGGAGGGCGGCGGTCTTATCGACGTTGACCGCCATGCGCCACCTGTCGAGCCAGTCAGGCAGAAGGTCGAGGAGCCGCTGCATCCTATTGGTGGCAATCAGGGGGCTGCGAGAGGCAGAAAAGTAGGCGCTGTCGTCAGCGAACAGCGCCAGGACGACATCCCTCTCACCGGGCATCAGGTGGCCCGCAAGGGTAGGGATGTCGTCTGTGAATAGGGCGTACAGTGCCGGACTTAGGCAACTGCCTTGGGGCACTCCGGCAGTGATGCTGCGGAGGGCGGAGTCATGTTGCTCGACTGAAGCGTAAAACTTCCTGTCGGCAAGAAAGGAGGATAGGATGTGGATGAGGCATGGATGGGTCTCAGTGAGGGAAAGCTTGTAGAGGAGGCCAGCGTGCCAAACACGGTCGAAGGCCTTCTCGATGTCAAGAAACACCGAGACAGTACTTCTATCCATGTTTAACTCGCTGGCAAGGAAGTGGAGGACACGCGTAAGCTGGAGCGTGGTAGAGTGGGCGCTGCGGAAGCCAAACTGCTCCGGCCGCGGTTGGATGGTGGGAGCCAACCTCCGCAGCAGGAGCCGCTCGAACAGCTTAGCGATCGTGGACAGGAGGGTGATGGGGCGGTAACTGGCAGGTAGGCGACGGTCTTTGCCCGGCTTGGGCAGGACAATGACTTTGCCCGTCTTCCAGTCACCTGGGAAGTGGCCAGTCCTCAGGATGCCGTTGAAGATTCTGGCCAAGGATGCGATGGCTTGGTGGGGAAGGTGTCGAAGAGCCGTATTGGTAATGCCATCAGGCCCCGGCGCCTTGCGTTGGGGTAGGCGGAGGACGGTCTTCCGTACTTCCGCTGGGGAAATGAAATCCTCCCCCCCCAGCGATGGCACCGGGCGCGACAAGAATTCGCGTACGGTCTCTTCGACATGGGAATGGTGTAGGAGTATAGATGGAGTGACTTGGGCCGGGACGGGGTGAGGCGAGAACTGCTCTTCCAGGTGGTCGGCGAGAATCTCAGCACGATCAGCTGGGGCGAAGCGTCTCACTCCGTTCCGGTCCAGGAGCGGGTAGGATGGGACAGGAGTCCGGGAAAGGGCTCGGGTTAGCGCGAAAAGGCTCGTATCTCGCTCGGCGGCCTGGTCGATCGTGGTCTCCCAGGTCTCCCCACGCCAAGCCTTTACTGCTCCCGAGACCTTCTCGGTCAGGGCGTTGAGCTGGGATTTCAGGGTTGGACAGCGGGAGTGCGCCCATTCACGCCGAAGTACCCGCTTCCACGCTATGTCCCTTTGGATATGTATTGGAAGCATGTCGCACCGCTGAGGGCGGCGGCTAGCAGCAACGGTGGTGGACTCAGCCACAGCAGTCTGGATGAGTGAGGCCAACTGAGTAGCCTCCAACTCCACCTCTGCTGGGCTTATTATGTTACCCACCTTTGCTGCTCGCATTCTATCTGTGTATGCCTCCCAGTTGGTCTTCCGGCTCTGCGGCCTCGGCGCCGTGAAGTCGGCAGCGAGGGCGAGCGTGACCAGCACGGGGAGGTGCTGTGTGTCGAGATCATAAAGGACCTCGACCTCGATCGGGCATTTTAGATTTTTATGCAGCACGATGTCGAGGACATCTGCTGCATGACGAGGATTGGTAGGGATGTGGGTTGGGGAATCGGGGCCGAGAACCTCGAAACCACTGGCTTCAGCGTCATCGAGGAGTTTCTGGCCCGCGGGATTTATGGAGCGGGATCCCCACACTCTGTGCTTGGCGTTCAAGTCGCCTAGCAAGAGAGTGGGGGTGGGATTGGAGAAGATGGCATGGGTGTCCCTTGAGGAGTAACGGGGGCCTGGTGGGCGGTAACCAGCGAAGATCCGCATCTCCGCTCCGTTAGCGTTCACCAGTACCCCGTTGGAACGGAGTTCCTCGAAGGGGGGGAAGGGAAGTTCGTCGTGGACGAGGTCCCTCCTAACCAGCACTGCAGTACCGCGGTACGGCACGCCGGCAGGGGAGACCTCGTCCCGACGGTACACGAAATAATTAGGTACGCTCAACTGGTGCTGCGGGCTCAGCTTAGTCTCGCCCAGGAGGATAATATGTATATCCTGCGACTGGGCGAGTAGGCGGAGGGGTGGGACTTTGTCACGCACCCCCCCGGGATTCCAGTAAAGAACACGCAGTTGGGCGTACCTAATCTTGGTGTCCAGTTATGATGGCTAATCCCCGCACCGCGGCTTCCCGGAGGTCGTCTCCGGCCGCGATGGCGATGAATAGCTGGGTCAGGGCGTCCAGTACCACCTGTACTGGGTCCCTGGCCGCCATCATCGGTGTTGGAGGTGTTGGCGCTTGATGTTGTGTTACCTGCGCATGGGTTGCCATTGTTGGCGTGGTTTTCTTGGGCGGGCGGGGCTCGCTGGTGGGCGGGCGTGGCTCGCTAGTGGTTGGTTTAGGCTCGCTCATGGGCGGACGGTGTTCGTCCCCTTGAGGGCATTGTTCGCTCACGGGCGCGCAACTCCCGCTCGTGGGCGGGCGGGATACGTCCGTGGGCGGGCGGGTCTCACCTAAGGGCGGGCTCGGCGCTGCTGTGGTCTGGAGGCGTGGTGGTAGTGGCAGGCGATAGGGCACCGGGGCTAGGACAACGACAGGCATAGGTGGCGCCACCGTCGCCGTTCCTGCTCCGTGCGAAGTGGACGGGCGCGGGAGATCGCCTGCGCTGGGTCCGATCGGAGTAGAAGCCGCCACCGGCTTTTTATGTTTCCGGCCAGCCCGGTGGCGACGTCTCTTCTTACCCGGAAGTGCTGATCCTCGTTGTGTAGGCTCATTCGCGGCTGGGCGCAAGAACGGTGCCTGGACGGATTGAGGTGGGGGGCGGGCGGGGGCAACCGCCCGCTCACCCATTGGCCTTGATGGGGAGGGCGCCCGTGGGGGGGCGGCCTGCATGAGTGGAGGGGGAAGGGGGGCGGGGGCCTGAAGGCCTCGCCGGCGCGCCTCCCGGCGGTAGACGGGACAGCGGCGGTCATTCGCCGTGTGATCCCGTTTGCAGTTTGCGCACGTCGGTTTTGCCCCTTGTTCTCGCGGGCATTCGGCGGCGCTGTGCTGGCCTCCGCAGCGCACACATTTCTGCGGGCGGTGGCAGTTTGTGGAGGCGTGACCGAATGCCTGGCATCGGTGGCACTGTGCAACCCGTCCGGCAGCTCTTGCCCCACGCCAGTGCTCGATACGAACACCCGGCATGAACAAGAGCTCCGTCATTCGGAGCAGTCGTGCCAGCTCTGTCTCAGGCAGTCGGTCAAACTGGGCATGAAAAAGGCAGCCCAGTCGCCCCTGGGCCCCCTTTATTTGGCGTACATACCTGACTGGGAAGTCCAGGTCTGTGAGAGCCGCGGCGATCTCGTCTGGAGGGGTGTCAGCTGGCAGCCCACGGATCGCTACCTTGGTTGGGAGCTCCGACTGAACGCTATAGCAGAACCAGCTGATAGCTGGGTTCTCTGCCATAGCGTCCACCAGGTACCTCTGTACTGCGCGATACTCCTCAGAGGAGCGCGGGACAAATCTAACGCCCTTCCCGAATGGCCGGGCGTTAGGGGCGTAACCTAGGATCCCCCGGATCTTAGCAAAATGCACTGTCCAGTTGGGCAGGCATTCTACCACGATCGGGGGATAGATTTTATTTGATGCCGCGGGCGCAGAGGGCGCCACTGCGGCGTTAGTTGTAGCGGGCGCAGCGGGCGCCGCTGCTACATTGTTTGCCACGGGCGCAGAGGGCGCCACTGCGGCGGCACTGACCTTCGTCGGTGGAGCGGTGTCCATCGCCTCCGGTGTGACGTGGCGCGGACGTGGCGGCGACGCGAGCGCCGCGGCGTACGATGTCGCTGCTGGCTCAGGCGTGGTTGGGCGTGGGCGTGGTGGCGATGCGATCGCCGCGGCGTGGGCCGCCGCTGCGCTAGGCGTGGGCGATGGTGGCGAGGGGAGCGGTGCCGCATATAGCGGCACCGATACAAACCCCGCATAGGACGTGGCGGCGGTGTCGTCCGCCACGGGCTCGTCGTCGTCGCTGTCCAGCTCTGAGCCGGGGCAGGACGACGCCGTGCTGGCCGTGCTGGCCGCGCGTTGCAGGCGGCGCTGGTAGCCGGATGGTCCGGCCAGCGCTTCGCCCGCGTCGCGGGGCGGCGACGGCGATGAGGGTATACGCGCGGGAGGTGTACGGCGGCCGGCGCGCTCAGTGGCGCGCTCTGGCGGCGGGGACGGGGAGGCTGGCTGCTCGAGGTGGACGAGCGGGCCGGTGTACCCGGCCGCTGTCTCCTCGGCAGCACACTCACCCCTGTCCGGCGGCGATGGAGTGAGGAGCGGCTGCAGCTTGAGCCGCTTCTCGTCACCGCGCTCGTCCGGTGAGCTGCGGGGTCTGGGCTGTGCAGCCCTCCCTCCCTTGGGGCGGTCGGTAGTGGCGGGGGGCGGAAGCACAGTTCCGTCCCCACCAGAACCCTGGCCCTCGGGGATGGGCAAGTTGGCCGCATATGCGGCAGGCCTATATGGCGTCGGCGCGGGGAAGCCGGAAAATAGTGCACCGGGGGCGAAGACCACCGACTTCGCGGGGTCGTACAGGTCCCGGCGCAATATTTCACGCTCCGCAAGCGGCTTGCGCTTCTCGCGCCGCGGCGGCCGCGGTGGCGGCGGGTCGCCACCGTCCGACATCCTTCGTCTGTGGGAGCGGGACGGAAGATGAACGGAGGGGTATGGATTCGGGTTGGGTGTGCGGGGGCTGCTCTGGCAGCCCGCTCGGCGTAGGCCGATACGGGCTGAGAATGCGGGGGTAGGGGTGTTGGAGGGGGCACGTCACTACGCTGGTAGTTTTATAACAAAACACCAGGTAGTGACCAACAAACGACGGGACGAGGAGCAGAAAGGGATCAGACGTCCGATGAGAAGGGGGAGAGGGGCGGGCGAGACGCGAGCTCACCGGCGGCTAGGGAGGTCACCCACAATAAGCGGGGGCCTACAACCTAGCTGGCCGGGTGGTGGCTCAGCGTCTCAGCACCGAGGGTTTGGCTCGCGACCGAGAGGGGGTGGGGGGGTGTGCGGAGCACGGCGCGCGGGGGCTCGACGGCACACGACCACTCACCTCGGAGGCAAGCGAGAACACTACTGACTCACTGGCTGACTACTCACTGAGCGAGATAGCGATATTTTTTTGGAATTGAAACGTAGAAATACCGTATAGAGACGTACACTGTCGGGAGACTGTTTCTCGTACGAACGCTTACAAGTTTTCACTAACATCAGTCTAATAAAATATGATTTTTATCAAATTTAAACATTGCAAGGCACGTTTCGCCTAGCCGATTGTCTTCATTTTGAACGTGACCATCGTTCAGAATCACCATGACACCGATCGACTGCACCATCGCAGAAATATGAACGATATCTGTGGCCACTCCGTACGCCACAAAGGTCGGGTCGTGTTTAATTTCTGTTTTTCTCTATTTAACTGTACAATTTGAAGCGTTACTAGAGGCAAATAAACGGCAAACATATCAAATTCACCATACAACACAACATAATACACATTCCAATAGGTTTTGACATATTTAACGGCATATGTTTGAAAGCCCGTAAAACACCATCATCAGATTATGTCTGAAACGCGTCTCGGTAACCACTTCAAATAGCTAAATTCTTATAATATTAATTTAGAACAGACATTTATCAAACATTGTGAATTATAAAAGTATATGTACAAACAATAAATTGTATAAACAACACTCGCAAAGCGTTCAAATATGCCTCAAATGCATGAGTGTGTAGCTAGCGGGCTAGCTCCTGCCAGTGCGCCTAGAGGTAGTTGGTTTCACACAACGTTCACATTATAATAAATTTGTTTATGTATGTATGTATCTAATGCTTATTATAATAATAATATGAAGAAATATTATGCGTGTACCTAAATACTCTCATCAGAAGAAAACACGGTGCCGTTGGAGACGATAATAGCTCGTTCGTTCAGGGTTAAGGCAGTGTTGATCGTATTTACTATACAATAACGTGATATACGTTTGATCATTTCATGTCATTCAGAAACATATAATTATATTGAATATTATCGAAACATGTGCGGCCCTGAAAAGGGCCTTTTTTTATAATGATCAATCAGTCAATCGACCGACCGACCAACGGACACACATCCAGAAGTAGAGGTAATTAACCGCCGAAACCGTAGAGGGTGCGGCCTTGACGTTTCAGGGCATACACCACATCCATGGCAGTGACCGTCTTCCTCTTGGCGTGTTCCGTGTACGTGACAGCATCACGGATCACGTTCTCCAGGAACACCTTCAGAACGCCTCTGGTCTCCTCGTAGATCAGACCGGAGATACGCTTCACTCCTCCTCTGCGAGCCAGACGACGGATGGCGGGCTTGGTGATACCCTGGATGTTGTCACGTAGAACCTTCCTGTGACGCTTGGCTCCTCCTTTTCCAAGGCCCTTTCCTCCCTTGCCGCGACCGGTCATTGTGGATATATGTTTTTAATAATAACAACACGAACGCGCGCGCACACACTTCACTCACGCTAGTCTTACTCGGATTAAAAACGTTGATGTCGTTTGCGCCCATATATTTATAGTTTGAGTGAGGCAGGCCGCTACGAAAGAGGGGCGCGCGGGGCGGATACATTGAATTGAACGATTTATCTACACGAGAGAGAAAGAGCTCAAAGACATTTTTTTTTTTTTTACCCGATTGCGAAGAAGGAGTTTATGGATGTTTTTCGAATGATTGATGTATGTATGTAAGTATGTATAAAAGACACACATGAAAAATAAATTGTTCATTTTGTACACACGTATGCATGAAATAACGCACATAGTAGTAGAGTAGAGCATTTTTTACCCTTGATTTGAATCTACTATCTATGTATGGGTTAATTATATTAAGTAAACATATTTAAATTGTTTATTCTCTAATTTAATGACACGCCACACCATATTTTTTGCACGCCCGGGTTGACTGGTAGAAAATGCTATTATAGCATTAAGTCCTCCCTCACTTATGTAAGTGTTAAAGTGTTAAAATAAATAAATAAACGTGAATGACATGGACATGATGTACTTTTAGAGACATTGTTTTTTTTTTTTTTTGTTGCATTTATGATGAACAATATCTCGGAAATATATGTGGCCCTGAAAAGGGCCTTTTTCGATGCGTTCAGCGCAACGCAGCAGAATCAATGCTTAGGCGCGTTCGCCTCTGATTCTGCGCGCCAGCTGGATGTCCTTGGGCATGATGGTGACGCGCTTAGCGTGGATAGCGCACAGGTTCGTGTCCTCGAACAAGCCGACCAGGTAAGCCTCGCTCGCCTCCTGAAGCGCCATAACGGCGGAGCTCTGGAACCGGAGGTCAGTCTTGAAGTCCTGCGCGATCTCACGCACCAGACGCTGGAAGGGCAGCTTGCGAATCAGCAGCTCGGTACTCTTCTGGTAGCGACGGATCTCACGCAGGGCGACCGTTCCGGGCCTGTAGCGATGGGGCTTCTTCACGCCGCCGGTGGCGGGTGCGCTCTTGCGTGCCGCCTTCGTGGCGAGTTGCTTGCGCGGCGCCTTTCCACCTGTGGACTTACGGGCGGTCTGCTTGGTGCGGGCCATGTCTACTGCGAATAGTCAACGACAACAAAACTCAACTCAACGGAACTTAACAACACTGTACACGGACGCGTACGTACGCACGGTGCGATAAAATAATCTGAATGAATCGAAATCCATCGAGGCTCGTAATATTTATAGAAACGTAGGGTAAGTCGGGTCTGCATCGCGTCTCGCTCGATAGCGCCGTCTCGCTCTTCCATTAACTAAATGTGTTTAAATGAGCCAATTTACTGTTAAAATAAAAACTTCTCACCTTAATAAAGATCCTCTGATCAAAATAACCATCAATTGTCTTCGATTTGTAAAAAAAAAAAAAAAAAAATTGCCTCTGAAACCGAGGACGATGAAATTCTTGAAATGTCACTTATTGACTTGAAATGCTTTTCCTCCAGCTCTCAAACAATCGTCTTGTGATATGGCCGGTGCTGGAATAATTAAAAGATTATATTATACATTTTTTTTACAAAATTAAGTACATTTTTATCTAAATGCCTAATTTGTAAAATTAACAATTTAGTGTGTTCTTTGCTTTGTTGTGATTGATATTGTGTTTAAGTGCCAATTCTGTATTGTTTCAGGTATGTTATTGAGATAAGTAATTGATAACTTCCTCCCCACATGAGAATCAATCTGGTAAGTTTTTTTTTGCTTGTTCCACTGTTATACAGGCCTGTCAATTTCACTATTCTTTATCAAATTTAGATCTTTGTCAAAATACATTTTCAGTCATTATTCAGACACTAGACAAGCGCACGTGTGTATGAGTTGTACATTTTCTCGTCTCATGCTCGTAAAGTTACCTAGACAGAGGGAGTAAGTAATACTGCATTATTGAAATTTGATTTCGGATGGCCGCATGAAGGTGCTCCAGTATATTATAATTTTATCTAGGCGTTGAAATTTTTTAATTTCAAATCAACGTTTAAAAAGGTTATATTTCACTTACCTACCAGGCCACCATGAGTCTCAAGGGGTATTTGTAATAACTACCTATACGCGTCTTAATCGTTCGTTCGATGCCTACCTACAAGCACCGAGCGATGGCATGGCTGTGTTCGTGATCATTCCAAGTTACCAGGAAAACATGAACCTCGAGAGGGTGTTTTCTGGTAAATAGTTGCCGGGACACGTCAAACAAAATCAATCATATTATAAATTAATGTAGTAAGTATGTATGTTAGTGAAAACATTCGTTGCGTTGTTTACAATGATCAATTGTCTTTAGAAACATTATTTTGTTTGTATTGTACATTCGAATTATTTTGTGGCCCTGAAAAGGGCCTTTTGTTGTCCGTATATGGGACGCGTCACGTGAACGCGGCGTCACTACTTGGAGCTGGTGTACTTGGTGACGGCCTTGGTGCCCTCGCTGACCGCGTGCTTGGCCAGCTCGCCTGGCAGCAGGAGCCTCACGGAGGTCTGCACCTCCCTGCTGGTGATGGTCGAACGCTTGTTGTAGTGCGCCAGGCGGGACGCCTCGGCGGCGATGCGCTCGAAGATGTCGTTCACGAACGAGTTCATGATCGACATGGCCTTGCTGGAGATTCCGGTGTCGGGGTGGACCTGCTTCAGCACCTTGTAGATGTAAATGGCGTAGCTCTCCTTCCTCTTGTGCTTCTTCTTCTTCTTGTCGGTTTTGGAGATGTTCTTCTGGGCCTTGCCGGATTTCTTGGCGGCCTTACCACTGGTCTTGGGCGGCATGATGAACAACAAACACAGAGCGGAGCAAACTTGATTTAAACACGATTTCGAGACACGTAGCGCGTCAGTGTATTACGAACGATGCGTACGGTATAAAAATTCGACTTCTATGAGCAGTTTTATATAAGAGAGGGTCTGCGACGGATATCGTTCCGTTTCGGTTGGAGCGAGCGAGCGAAGGAGACCGCAGATATTGTCTGTTTCTTGCGTGTACAGTCGCGTGCAATAATATGTATACACATCGTAATTTTCAAAATTATGTATCTATACTAATTTGCAATAAAATGTACACACCAAAGCACCAGAATTATGTCGCCATCACTTTGTGTCATAAACTTTGTGAAACAGGTCTTTGTCAGAAATAAGTAAACACCATTACTCTCATAAATAAGTAACCAAACTGAATTTCAAAAATATGTAAACACGTTCAGTTGCATTAACATGTAGTCATTCATTCCTATAAAAAGTTTCATAAATATGTTAAAATATCAACAAAAAAGAGGGCGGTGCGCCGCATTCTAGTGAGGTATATCTGACTCAATGGTTTAATACTGTTTCTTTCGAACAGTTATTATTTTTCTCGGCATATTTATGAGACATAATTTTGAAAATTACGATGTGTATACATATTATTGCAGGCGACTGTACAACCGCGATGTTGACGTAATTTTTTTTTTTTTTTTTTTTTACTTTTTTCAGCCTTTTTTATAATTATTTATAATGTAATAATAATAATAATTATTAAAAAAAAAAAATATATATATATATATACAGGAATCATGTCCAAGAAGTAATAGAAGTGATATGAGTGTATACTATATAATTAAAATTATCTTTTTTTTTTTTCTAAAATTTTTCACCTATCTACGCTGAGCTAAGATTTGCATTTGAATGATCATACCATTGGATAACATTTTGTTGCCATTGTGGCTATGTTCGATTAATATTGTGGCCCTGAAAAGGGCCTTTTTGATGTTCACCATATGGAAAACGCGAGAGAGAGAGGCGAGCTTTACGCCTTCTTCTCAGTCTTCTTGGGTAGAAGCACCGCCTGAATGTTGGGCAGCACACCACCCTGCGCGATCGTCACACCCGACAGTAGCTTGTTCAGCTCCTCGTCATTCCTGATCGCCAACTGGAGATGACGCGGTATGATCCTGGTCTTCTTGTTGTCTCTGGCGGCGTTGCCGGCCAACTCCAGCACTTCGGCCGCCAGATACTCCATCACTGCGGCTAGATAGACGGGAGCACCGGCACCGACGCGCTCGGCGTAGTTGCCGTGACGCAGTAGACGATGGATACGACCCACCGGGAACTGTAGTCCAGCACGGTTGGAACGGGACTTTGCCTTCCCCTTGACCTTGCCGCCTTTGCCACGTCCGGACATGGTGATACACAAAAACACAAACTGCACTAGTCAAAACGTTAGTAAAATGCGCGCGTCGAGTTTAAGCGACACGTCAAGCACGAGTGATATTTTTTAAAAACATCCATTCATTTAATATATATACACGCGCCCCAGCCATTGGATCGTCCGATATCGTATCGAGTGAGAGGGCGACTATAGAACGAGATGACGATACGTTTTGAATTAATAGGCACAACTTTTCTCTCGACTAATACATGCGAATAATAATAATAATAATAATAAGCACCGAGCGATGGCATGGCTGTGTTCGTGATCATTCCAAGTTACCAGGAAAACATGAACCTCGAAAGGGTGTTTTCTGGTAAATAGTTGCCGGGACCTACTTAGTCCTATGGAACGTTTTTAGTGTAAGTACTCATATTTATTATGAAGATCGATTGGTGTGCCTATGCCTACCTATTACTAATTTACGATCACTGTAACTTGAACCTATCTTCCTACACTAAATACCACCCCATTGGAGTTAAGTACCTAGGTCCTGGCAACTTTTACAAGAAAACACCCCTTTCGGTCATGTTCTCCTGGTAACTTGGACTAATGACGAACGAAAATGGAAAATGGTAAATTTAGTTAGGTAAAGATCAAAAAAAAACAAAAGAAAGTAGTCGTCGGGCGGGCGGGCGTTCGTTGTTCGGTTATTAAAATGAGTGGTTTTTCGTCAGGGATCATAGTGCTCGCTCTACATATCCAGAGTTTTATCTATTGTTATTATTAATTAACCTATATAAATTTATTTTCGTTTGAGTGTGTTGATGTGATATGTGACCCCTTAGAAACATTACACGAATTTTGCGTTAATGCGTGTATGGAAAGTTTTGTTAGCCCTGAAAAGGGCTTTTTGGTGATATCGCATATAGAGCAATATTATGTGCACAAGGTGCGATTCTCCTCCTGCGCGACTGTCTGTCTGCCTGCGTGCGTGGTTGCTTGCGCGGCGACGACGACGAGGGAGGAACCGAACCGACACCCGCGAGGACCGTGGGTGTGCACACCCGACGATCCTACTTCTTGGATGCGGCTGCCTTCTTGCCGGCGGCCGCCTTCGACTTGGGCGTGGCGGCTGCCTTCTTCGGTTTGGGCGCCTTGGGCTTCTTCGTCGGTGGCTTGGCGGTTTTCTTGGCTTTGGGTGCTGGTGCGGACTTTGCCTTGGCGGGTGAGGCGGCCGCCTTCCTGGCGGCGGCGGGCTTCCTCTTGGCGGCTGCGGCCTTCTTGTCCTTGGTGGCGGGCTTCGCGGCCGCCTTCGACTTGGATGGCGATGCTGCTGCGGCGGCCTTCTTCCTCTTGCCGGCGGCGGGCGCGGCGGCGGCGGCGGCGGCGGCCTTCTTCGCCTTGGCGGGCGAGGAGGAGGCGGCGGCGGACTCCTTCTTGGCGGCGGGCTTCTTGGCGGCGCTCGGTCCCTTCTTCGATTCGAGCTTGAACGAGCCGGAGGCGCCGGTGCCCCTCGTCTGGATGAGGGTGCCCTGTTCGACGGCGTTCTTCAGGTACTTCCTGATGAACGGTGCCAACTTCTCACTGTCTACCTTGTATTCGGAGGCGATGTACTTCTTGATGGCCTTCAGGGAGGAGCCGCTGCGCTCCTTCAGCTCTTTGATCGCGTTGTTCACCATTTCGGATGTCTTCGGGTGGGTGGGTTTCGGCTTGGGTTTCTTGGCGGCGGCCGCGGATGTCTTCGGCTTCTTCGCGGGAGTCGCCGGAGCGGGTGCCTCAACAGCAACAGCGGTGTCTGCCATTATAATTCACGTACACACAACACAACAAACTAACGAACGAATATGGAAAGTCGCGGTGCGAACTGAGCGAGATCATCATCAGTGGTGTCATACGGCGAGCTGTTGGCTCGAGCCGTGTTGGGGCTTCGAGGATAACCTCATTGCCCCGGCTTCAACTCCAGGGGCGACTACCCCTGGGTCACGTGTTCCCTGCTGTACCTTAACATTAGTAAAAACACAGGAAAAGGTACAGACAGGGCCGCATATAGCGGAGAATTAGTAAGGTCGAACCGCTGGCGGGGGGCCTCGGCGCGGCACCTGGGTGTCAGCCTAGGCTTCCCGCCGGCGTCCGATGAAAGGGGAGGCGGAGAAGCCGCCTTCTCCTTTTAAATTGTATAATACATAATTACATACTATACATAAAGAAAATAAAATAAGGAGAATAAGAAGTCAGAACAATAAAAGGAAGGTGAAAAATAAAGGTGGCGGCAGTAGTGGGAGGCTTGTTATATATATTTTTTTTTTTTTTTTTTTTTTTTTGTAATGGTTTTATATGTTTTTGTATTTTTTTTTTTTTTTTTATGTTTTTATGTTTGATTTTTTTTTTTTTTTTTTTTGCAAGCCTCTCCTACTAAAGCGCCTTACAAAATTTATTTACATGGCTAGGGCCTTTACTGGGGTCTACAACTCGCCCTCGGCCGTGGAGAAGAATTTGCTGTCGGTGGGCTAGGGTCTTGCCACGGGTAATCGCGTCTCGCTCGGTTCCGTAGGGATTCGGGTGAGACTCGAGTACCCGTGGCAGTCATTCCCGCCCACTTACCAGCGTTAGCCGAAGTTGATATGGGATTGGCAGAGGGTCAATCATTGGGCGCGCCCAAGTTGTTGAGCGCGAGTAACTCCCTCGGGAGCGGCCTCCAAGCGGGCCGGTCGGGTTCAGGTGGTCTGGCGTGGAGCGGCGCAATACCATGGAGGTGCTCGTGGTGCCCATTGTCCGCGCGGTCGTACATGCGACGCGCCATGGACACCACGAACTCCTCCACGCTCCGGACCCGTAAGTCGCGGGCAATTATGTCATTCCTGACGTAACGGCCCGCGCCCGTACAGATCCTGAGCGAGATGTTTTGCGCCGCTTGGATCCGTTGCCGAAGGGTGGCGGATACGAGGGCGTACCATGCGGGGGACGCATAAGTGAGCCGGGACCGGATATACGTGAAATACAGACGCACTTTGGTCCTCAGCGGAAGGCGGGACTGAAGGACCGGCCGTAGTAACGCCCTGGCAGTGCGCGCTTGTGAAAGCGCGCGGTTCGCCTGGGGCGTCATCCGAAGGGACCGGTCGATGTCGACGCCGAGGTACCGTGCGTGTGTAGTCCACGCTATATCCTGGCCCCGGAGCTGGAGTGGACAGAGCCTAGGGCGGCGGTGAGAGACCAGGAGGGCGGCGGTCTTACCGACGTTGACCGCCATGCGCCACCTGTCGAGCCAGTCAGGCAGAAGATCAAGGAGGCGCTGCATCCTGATAAGCGCGCCTTTGTGGTTGATGGCGGAGGCGAAGTACGCGCTGTCGTCCGCAAACAGCGCCAGGACGACATCCCTCTCACCGGGCCTCAGGTGGCCCGCAAGGGTAGGGATGTCGTCTGTGAATAAGGCGTACAGTGCCGGGCTAAGGCAGCTGCCTTGGGGCACTCCGGCAGTGATGCTGCGGGGGGCGGAGTCGTGGCGCTCGACGGAAGTGTAGAACTTCCTGTCGGCAAGGAAGGAGGATAGGATGTGGATGAGGCATGGATGGGTCTCGGTGAGGGAAAGCTTGTAGAGGAGGCCAGCGTGCCAAACACGGTCGAAGGCCTTCTCGATGTCGAGGAACACCGAGACAGTACTTCTACCCATGTTTAGCTCGCTGGCTAGGAGGTGGAGTACTCGCGTAAGCTGGAGCGTGGTCGAATGGGCGCTGCGGAATCCAAACTGCTCCGGCCGCGGTTGGATGGTGGGAGCCAACCTCCGCAGCAGGAGCCGCTCAAACAGCTTAGCGATGGTGGATAGGAGGGTGATGGGGCGGTAACTAGCGGGGAAGCGACGGTCCTTGCCTGGCTTGGGCAGCACAATGACCTTCCCTGTCTTCCAGTCACTGGGGAAGTGGCCAGTCCTCAAGATGCCATTGAAGATTCTGGCCAGGGATGCGATGGCTTGGTGGGGAAGGTGCCGAAGAGCCGTATTGGTAATGCCATCAGGCCCCGGCGCCTTGCGTTGGGGTAGGCGGAGGACGGTTTTCCGTACTTCCGCTAGGGAAATGAAATCCTCCCCCCCCAGCGACGGCACCGGGCGCGACAGGAATTCGCGTACGGTCTCTTCGACATGGGAATGGTGTAGGAGTATAGATGGAGGGACTTGGGCCGGGACGGGATGAGGCGAGAACTGCTCTTCCAGGTGGTCGGCGAGGATCTCAGCACGATCAGCTGGGGCGAAGCGTCTCACTCCGTTCCGGTCCAGGAGCGGGTAGGATGGGACAGGAGTCCGGGAAAGGGCTCGGGTTAGCGCGAAAAGGCTCGTATCTCGCTCGGCGGCCTGGTCGATCGTGGTCTCCCAGGTCTCCCCACGCCAAGCCTTAACTGCTCCCGAGACCTTCTCGGTCAGGGCGTTGAGCTGGGATTTCAGGGTTGGGCAGCGGGAGTGCGCCCATTCACGCCGAAGTACCCGCTTCCACGCTATGTCCCTTTGGAGTTGGACTGGGAGTGAATCACGCCGCTGAGGGCGACGGCTGGCAGCAACGGTGGTGGACTCAGCCACGGCAGTCTGGATGAGTGAGGCCAACTGAGTAGCCTCCAACTCCACCTCTGCTGGGCTTGTCATGTTACCCACCTTTGCTGCTTGCATTCTGATGGTGTATGCCTCCCAATTGGTCTTCCGGCTCTGCGGCCTCGGCGCCGTGAAGTCGGCAGCGAGGGCGAGCGTGACCAGCACGGGGAGGTGCTGTGAGTCGAGGTCATAGAGGACCTCGACCTCTATCGGGCACTTTAGGTTCTTGTGCAGCACGATGTCGAGTACATCTGCTGCATGACGAGGATTGGTAGGGATGTGGGTTGGGGAATCAGGGCCGAGAACCTCGAAACCGCTGGCTTCAGCGTCGTCGAGGAGTTTCCGGCCCGCGGGATTTGTGGAACGGGATCCCCACACTCTATGCTTGGCGTTCAAATCGCCTAGCAAGAGGGTGGGGGTGGGATCGGAAAAGATATGGTGGGTGTCCCTTGAGGAGTAACGGGGGCCTGGTGGGCGATAACCAGCGAAGATCCGCATCTCCGCTCCGTTAGCGCTCACCAGTACCCCGTTGGAACGGAGTTCCTCGAAGGGGGGGAAGGGAAGCTCGTCGTGGACGAGGTCCCTCCTAACCAGCACTGCAGTACCGCGGTACGGCACGCCGGCTGGGGAGACCTCGTCCCTTCGGTACACGAAGAAATTAGGTACGCTCAACTGGTGTTGAGGGCTCAGCTTAGTCTCGCCCAGGAGGATAATATGTATATCCTGCGACTGGGCGAGTAGGCGGAGGGGTGGGACTTTGTCTCGCACCCCCCCGGGATTCCAGTATAGAACACGCAGTTGGGCGTACCTAATCTTGGTGTCCGGTGATGATGGCCAGTCCTCTCATCGCGGCTTCACGGAGGTCATCTCCGGCTGCGATGGCGACGAAGAGCTGGGTCAGGGCATCCAATACAATCTGTATTGGGTCCCTGGCCGCTATTGTCGGTGTTGGAAGCTGTGGAATTGGTAAGGCTGTCTTCTGTGGGCGGGGCTCTCTGCTGGGCGGGCGGCGCTCGTCTCTAGGAGGGCAGGGCTCGCCCACGAACGGGTGATGCTCGCTCGCGTACGGGCGTCGTTCACCCGTGGTTGGGTGGCTCTCGCTCATGGGCGGATGGGGTTCGATCGCGGGCGGGCGGGGCTCACCCGCGGGCGGGCTTGGCGCCGCCATGGGTTGTAGGCGTGGTGGGAGCGGCAGGCGATAGGGCACTGGTGCTAAAACTACGACGGGCATAGGTGGCGCCACCGTCGTAGTTCTAGCTCCGTCCGACGTAGACGGGCGCGAGGGAGCGCTTGTACTAGGTGCGATCGGCGTCGAAGCCGCCACCGGCTTCTTGTGCTTACGACCAGCACGGTGGCGACGACGCCGCTTACCTGGCAGGGCGGCTCCTCGTTGGGTAGGCGCGTTCGCGGCTGGGCGCAGAGACGTCGCCTGGGCAGTTTGAGGTGGTGGGCGGGCGGGGGCTACCGCTCGCTCGCCCATCTGTCTAGATGGTGAAGGCGCCCTTGGGGCGGCTTGCATGAGTGGTGGTGGGAGGGGGGCGGGGGCCTGGAGGCCTCGCCGACGCGCCTCACGGCGATATGACGGGCAGCGGCGGTCGTTGGCAGTATGCTCGCGACCGCAGTTGGCACACGTCGGCTTCGCTCCAAGCGCCCGTGGGCAGTCTGTGGCGCCGTGCTGGCCACCACAGCGCACACACCTCTGCGGGCGGTGGCAGTTGGCCGAGGCGTGGCCAAACGCTTGGCATCGGTGGCATTGAGCCACTCGCCCGGAGGCCCTGACTCCGCGCCAGTGCTCAATGCGCACCCCCGGCATATAGAGTAGTTCGGTTGTGCGGTAGAGTCGAGTGAGCTCGGTCTCCGGGAGGCGGTCGAACTGGGCATGGAATAAACATCCCAACCGCCCCTGAGCCCCCTTGATCTGCCGCACATACCGAGTCGGGAAGTCCAGTTCTGATAAGGCTGCTGCAATCTCGTCCGGGGGAGTGTCGGCCGGTAGACCGCGTATAGCTACCTTAGTGGGTAGCTCTGATGGGGCGCTGTAGCAAAACCAGCTGATGGCTGGGTTTTCAGCCATAGCGCCCACCAGGTAGC
Organism: Lobophora halterata; assembly: GCA_932526365.1. Lineage (NCBI taxonomy): Eukaryota > Metazoa > Arthropoda > Insecta > Lepidoptera > Geometridae > Lobophora > Lobophora halterata. The sequence continues at coordinate 3,132,807 of OW052028.1, read as the reverse complement.
GTTGTACCGACCGATACTCCTCCGGGGAGCGAGGTACAAACCTGACGCCCTTCCCGTACGGTCGGGCGTTAGGGGCATATCCTATTATCCCCCGAATTTTAGCGAAATGCTCCGTCCAATTGGGCAGGCATTCCACTATGATCGGGGGATACAGTTTGGATGTGGAGGCCGTGGGCGCAGATGGCGCCTCTAGGGCATTGGTGTTTGCCGTGGGCGCGGGTGGCGCCACTGCGGCGGCACTTACCTTTAACGGCGGAGCTGTGTCCATCGCCTCCGGTGTGACGGGGCGCGGACGTGGCGGCGACGTGAGCGCCGCGGCATACGATACCGCAGGCTCTGGTGTGACTGGGCGCGGGCGTGGCGGCGATGCAATCGCCGCGGCGTGGGCCGCCGCTGCGCTGGGCGTGGGTGATGGTGGCGAGGGGAGCGGGGCCGCATAAAGCGGCACCGATACAAACCCCGCGTACGACGTGGCGGCGGTGTCGTCCGCCACGGGCTCGTCGTCGTCGCTGTCCAGCTCTGAGCCGGGACAGGACGACGTTGTGCTGGCTGCGCTGGCCGCGCGTTGCGGGCGGCGCTGGTAGCCGGATGGTCCGGCCAGCGCTTCGCCCGCGTCGCGGGGCGGCGACGGCGATGAGAGCATGCGCGCGGGAGGTGTACGGCGGCCGGCGCGCTCAGTGGCGCGCTCTGGCGGCGGGGACGGGGAGGCTGGCTGCTCGAGGTGGACGAGCGGGCCGGTGTACCCGGCCGCTGTCTCCTCGGCAACACACTCACCCCTGTCCGGCGGCGATGGAGTGAGGAGCGGCTGTAGCTTGAGCCGCTTCTCGTCGCCGCGCTCGTCCGGTGAGCTGCGGGGTCTGGGCTGTGCAGCCCTCCCTCCCTTCGGGCGGTCGGTAGTGGCGGGGGGCGGAAGCTCAGTTCCGTCCCCACCAGAACCCTGGCCCTCGGGGATGGGCAAGTTGGCCGCATATGCGGCAGGCCTGAATGGTGTCGGCGCGGGGAAGCCGGAAAATAATGCACCGGGGGCGAAGACCACCGACTTCGCGGGGTCGTACAGGTCCCGGCGCAATATTTCACGCTCCGCAAGCGGCTTGCGCTTCTCGCGCCGCGGCGGCCGCGGTGGCGGCGGGTCGCCACCGTCCGACATCTTCCGCCTGTTGTGGGAGCGGGACGGAAGATGGTTGGAGGGGTATGGATTCGGGTTGGGTGTGCGGGGGCTGCTCTGGCAGCCCGCTCGGCGTAGGCCGATACGGGCTGAGAATGCGGGGGTAGGGGTGATGGAGGGGGCACGTCACTACGCTGGTAGTTTTATAACAAAACACCAGGTAGTGACCAACAAACGACGGGACGAGGAGCAGAAAGGGATCAGACGTCCGATGAGAAGGGGGAGAGGGGCAGGCGAGACGCGAGCTCACCGGCGGCTAGGGAGGTCACCCACAATAAGCGGGGGCCTACAACCTAGCTGGCCGGGTGGTGGCTCAGCGTCTCAGCACCGAGGGTTCGGCTCGCGACCGAGAGGGGGTGGGGGGGTGTGCGGAGCACGGCGCGCGGGGGCTCGACGGCACACGACCACTCACCTCGGAGGCAAGCGAGAACTCACTCACTGAGCGAGATAGCGATATTTTTTTGGAATTGAAACGTAGAAATACCGTATAGAGACGTACACTGTCGGGAGACTGTTTCTCGTACGAACGCTTACAAGTTTTCACTAACATCAGTCTAATAAAATATGATTTTTATCAAATTTAAACATTGCAAGGCACGTTTCGCCTAGCCGATTGTCTTCATTTTGAACGTGACCATCGTTCAGAATCACCATGACACCGATCGACTGCACCATCGCAGAAATATGAACGATATCTGTGGCCACTCCGTACGCCACAAAGGTCGGGTCGTGTTTAATTTCTGTTTTTCTCTATTTAACTGTACAATTTGAAGCGTTACTAGAGGCAAATAAACGGCAAACATATCAAATTCACCATACAACACAACATAATACACATTCCAATAGGTTTTGACATATTTAACGGCATATGTTTGAAAGCCCGTAAAACACCATCATCAGATTATGTCTGAAACGCGTCTCGGTAACCACTTCAAATAGCTAAATTCTTATAATATTAATTTAGAACAGACATTTATCAAACATTGTGAATTATAAAAGTATATGTACAAACAATAAATTGTATAAACAACACTCGCAAAGCGTTCAAATATGCCTCAAATGCATGAGTGTGTAGCTAGCGGGCTAGCTCCTGCCAGTGCGCCTAGAGGTAGTTGGTTTCACACAACGTTCACATTATAATAAATTTGTTTATGTATGTATGTATCTAATGCTTATTATAATAATAATATGAAGAAATATTATGCGTGTACCTAAATACTCTCATCAGAAGAAAACACGGTGCCGTTGGAGACGATAATAGCTCGTTCGTTCAGGGTTAAGGCAGTGTTGATCGTATTTACTATACAATAACGTGATATACGTTTGATCATTTCATGTCATTCAGAAACATATAATTATATTGAATATTATCGAAACATGTGCGGCCCTGAAAAGGGCCTTTTTTTTATAATGATCAATCAGTCAATCGACCGACCGACCAACGGACACACATCCAGAAGTAGAGGTAATTAACCGCCGAAACCGTAGAGGGTGCGGCCTTGACGTTTCAGGGCATACACCACATCCATGGCAGTGACCGTCTTCCTCTTGGCGTGTTCCGTGTACGTGACAGCATCACGGATCACGTTCTCCAGGAACACCTTCAGAACGCCTCTGGTCTCCTCGTAGATCAGACCGGAGATACGCTTCACTCCTCCTCTGCGAGCCAGACGACGGATGGCGGGCTTGGTGATACCCTGGATGTTGTCACGTAGAACCTTCCTGTGACGCTTGGCTCCTCCTTTTCCAAGGCCCTTTCCTCCCTTGCCGCGACCGGTCATTGTGGATATATGTTTTTAATAATAACAACACTCACGCTAGTCTTACTCGGATTAAAAACGTTGATGTCGTTTGCGCCCATATATTTATAGTTTGAGTGAGGCAGGCCGCTACGAAAGAGGGGCGCGCGGGGCGGATACATTGAATTGAACGATTTATCTACACGAGAGAGAAAGAGCTCAAAGACATTTTTTTTTTTTTTACCCGATTGCGAAGAAGGAGTTTATGGATGTTTTTCGAATGATTGATGTATGTATGTAAGTATGTATAAAAGACACACATGAAAAATAAATTGTTCATTTTGTACACACGTATGCATGAAATAACGCACATAGTAGTAGAGTAGAGCATTTTTTACCCTTGATTTGAATCTACTATCTATGTATGGGTTAATTATATTAAGTAAACATATTTAAATTGTTTATTCTCTAATTTAATGACACGCCACACCATATTTTTTGCACGCCCGGGTTGACTGGTAGAAAATGCTATTATAGCATTAAGTCCTCCCTCACTTATGTAAGTGTTAAAGTGTTAAAATAAATAAATAAACGTGAATGACATGGACATGATGTACTTTTAGAGACATTGTTTTTTTTTTTTTTTGTTGCATTTATGATGAACAATATCTCGGAAATATATGTGGCCCTGAAAAGGGCCTTTTTCGATGCGTTCAGCGCAACGCAGCAGAATCAATGCTTAGGCGCGTTCGCCTCTGATTCTGCGCGCCAGCTGGATGTCCTTGGGCATGATGGTGACGCGCTTAGCGTGGATAGCGCACAGGTTCGTGTCCTCGAACAAGCCGACCAGGTAAGCCTCGCTCGCCTCCTGAAGCGCCATAACGGCGGAGCTCTGGAACCGGAGGTCAGTCTTGAAGTCCTGCGCGATCTCACGCACCAGACGCTGGAAGGGCAGCTTGCGAATCAGCAGCTCGGTACTCTTCTGGTAGCGACGGATCTCACGCAGGGCGACCGTTCCGGGCCTGTAGCGATGGGGCTTCTTCACGCCGCCGGTGGCGGGTGCGCTCTTGCGTGCCGCCTTCGTGGCGAGTTGCTTGCGCGGCGCCTTTCCACCTGTGGACTTACGGGCGGTCTGCTTGGTGCGGGCCATGTCTACTGCGAATAGTCAACGACAACAAAACTCAACTCAACGGAACTTAACAACACTGTACACGGACGCGTACGTACGCACGGTGCGATAAAATAATCTGAATGAATCGAAATCCATCGAGGCTCGTAATATTTATAGAAACGTAGGGTAAGTCGGGTCTGCATCGCGTCTCGCTCGATAGCGCCGTCTCGCTCTTCCATTAACTAAATGTGTTTAAATGAGCCAATTTACTGTTAAAATAAAAACTTCTCACCTTAATAAAGATCCTCTGATCAAAATAACCATCAATTGTCTTCGATTTGTAAAAAAAAAAAAAAAAAAATTGCCTCTGAAACCGAGGACGATGAAATTCTTGAAATGTCACTTATTGACTTGAAATGCTTTTCCTCCAGCTCTCAAACAATCGTCTTGTGATATGGCCGGTGCTGGAATAATTAAAAGATTATATTATACATTTTTTTTACAAAATTAAGTACATTTTTATCTAAATGCCTAATTTGTAAAATTAACAATTTAGTGTGTTCTTTGCTTTGTTGTGATTGATATTGTGTTTAAGTGCCAATTCTGTATTGTTTCAGGTATGTTATTGAGATAAGTAATTGATAACTTCCTCCCCACATGAGAATCAATCTGGTAAGTTTTTTTTTGCTTGTTCCACTGTTATACAGGCCTGTCAATTTCACTATTCTTTATCAAATTTAGATTTTTTTTTTTTTTTTTTTTTTTTTTTTTTTTTTTTTTTCGGATGGACGTTTAATGCAGTTAGCCGCAGATGGCTGTTACTGCGTCACCGGACTCTCGGCGAGCGCAGATGGCGCTCTGCCTTAAAATTTAGGTTGGGGCAAACAGCACAAGGGTACCCAACGGTGGGTCGAACCTCGGCTTGGACTGTTGCCAGGGGGATGATTGGACTATTGACCCAAGGCACCGTTAGGAATCGAACCTAACGATGTAGAGGGCCTGTAAGAGAGATTCCGACCACGCCGGCGCGGTCGGTAAGCGAATTGTGGAGTGTTACGTCTGTCGCGAGATGACTGCATTTCCGCCACCGGATTGGCGGCGGTGATGTCGTCATCTGGGTCGCCTAGAATATGTTTAGGCCTACGGAGGGATTTGACTACTGGCGGGTCTTCAGGATAGTCGGGACCGTTCGAAATGAGAGGATTCGGATGGTGGGGCGCGAGGTCATAATGCCGCCGGGCGGCGCGCTTCATGAAGTGAACAACGGACTCGAGATCGAAATCGCGGTGGAGGTCTATATTTCGCATATAGCCTGGGGCTCCGGAAATTCTGCGCAAAAATATGCTTTGCACAGCTTGTAAACGAACTACGTGACGCGTATGACAAAACACCACGGAAGCGTATGTCAATATAGGACGAATGCAAGCTTTGTAAAGGGTCAACTTATTTCTAAGTGACATTTTACTCTTCTTGCATATGAGGTAGTTAAGGCGACCCATGATAAATTTAGCACGGTTCACCACGTTACGGATGTGAGGCTGGAAGGTTAAGCGTTGATCGAGCGTCACGCCAAGGTACTTGGCGGCCGCTACCCATGGAATGGGTTGATCAAAAAGCGTAAGCGGTTGGGATTGGCATCTTCGGCCCTTCCTAGAAAAGTACACTGCTGCACTCTTCGTTGGATTGACCTCAATACGCCATTTGCGGAACCAAGCGCCAAGCGCCTTAAGGGCGGCTTGGAGTCGAATGCATGCGCGTTTGGGATTAGGATTGGATGCGTAAAGCGCGGTATCGTCGGCAAAAAGGGCCAACTCTACCTGCGGCGTGCGAGGGATGTCACTAGTATAAAGCGTAAATAGAAGCGGTGCTAGAACGGAGCCTTGCGGGACTCCGGCCCTGATGGGGCGAGGGGAAGAAAGCTTCCCCTCCACGCGGTATTGAAAGCTGCGACCAGATAGAAAGTCTCGTAAGATGAGCACGAGCCTATCAGGGACACCAAGTTGGGATAGCTTGTAAATCAAGCCATTGTGCCAGACCTTGTCGAAAGCTTTCGCTACATCGAGAAAGACAGCGCCGGTACCGGAAGGGTAAACGGCGTGCATATGAGTCAGTATGTGCTCCGTGATGCGGAGCACCTGCTGAGGGCACGAATGTCTGGCTCGAAAGCCAAACTGTTCGTCAGGGAGGAGGTTATGATCGTTAACATGGGACCAGAGACGTCTCAGAAGGAGGCGCTCGTAGATTTTCCCAAGAGCACTAAGGAGACTAATGGGGCGATAACTGCTGGGCTCAGTTGCCTTCTTGCCCGGTTTGGGGATGCCAATAACAGTGGCCTCCTTCCAGGCGTCAGGAAAAGAGCAATTGGACATAGCCGCATTGAAGATGCTGACTAGCAAGTAAATGAGAGCGGTAGAAAAGAGTTTTAGAACTCTGTTGCTAATTCCATCGGCACCAGGCGATTTCTTCGGGCGAAGGCCCTTGATAATCTCAATAACCTCGGCCGCCTTGATGAGGGGCAGAGGCGGAGCCGATGGAGGGTTTGAAGCTAATCGCGAGACTTCACTGTCCACCGTACGGACGTGGACAGGATCAACAGGTTGAGTGCTAGGAGAGCACTGGGATTCGAGGCTTTCGGCCAGGCAATTGGCCTTTTCCTCGTCATCAAAGGCAGGGGGAAGGTTGGGACGGGTGAGGGGAGGCATAATGGAAGTGGCATCCGCCTTCATTGATCGCGCTAGTCCCCAGTAAGCCTGGTGATGAGGCGTTATCTCCGAAAGCAGATTGTCCCACTCATTATTGCGGTGGTCAAGGATACGACGCTTCACCTGACGGTGAAGGCAGCGCATGAGGGATTTGTTCGCATCAGAAGGATACGAACTATAGCGTCGGGTCGCTGCGTTCGCCTCCGTGATCAGCCTCCTCACGACGTCTGGCAGGGTCCAACGGCGCTCAGGCACCGCGGGGACCTGTTTCGACGATTTGCTTACGGAAGCTGTGACATGGCTGGTCAAGGCGGCGATCGCAACGGTGACGTCGTCAGGGGATTGGATGTCCTCGGGAATCCTATCGAGATCGGGAGAGTGGATCAACTTGAGAGAATTCTCTAGTTTACGCCACTCAACCACGGTCTTGGTAGGCGGGGAGAGGTCGGGGAGAGGGCCTAGCTGGAGGAGCACGGGCCGGTGATCAGAGTCTAGCTCATGAATCGTTTCTATAGAGCGCAACCGTAGGGTCACGTTCTTCAGCAACGCCATGTCTAGGATGTCGGGACGATGGGAGACATTGTGAGGATAATGGGTCGGGGTTAGCGGGGGAATGACATCAAAGTTGAGCGAATCAACTAGGGTGTCGAGGATTCTCCCGTTGGGATTAGTGGAGACACAATTCCAAAGAACGTGTTTGCTATTAAAGTCGCCCGCCAGTAGGACGGAGTCACCAAGATTAAGAAGCGATTCGAGATCACTCTTAAGTAGGCGTTTGTTAGGCGAGAGATAGCATGAAGCTATGACAATCGCGGGGTGGCCGGTCATGGCGAGCTTCACAACGGAAGCTTCCATTAAGGCCATAGGAGGAGGGTCGAGCGGTATGCAGTGCAGGGACCTCTTATGATAGATGATGGTACCGCCGCCACGGCTGCGGGTTCTATCATTCCTAGTGACTTGGTAGCCCGCAATCCTAGGATTGCGAACACTAGGCGTAAGAAGAGTCTCTTGGACTAGCAATACATCGACCTGGTATTTGACCAGAAAGTCAGCGACTAGGTCGCGTTGACGTTTGAGGCCATTGGCGTTAAAGAAAGCAATGGAAACGGATCTAGGTTTTAGTCTTTCCTTTTGTACAGACATATTGTCCCGGAAAGCTAAGAGTAAAGGGACTCAATGTAGTCTGCATGTTCTGCAAAAACAAGCATCCTAGCAAAGCCGTCGCGGGCTTCCCGGAGTGTGCGCGCAAGCACGCGAACTCGCGAGAAGTCCACTCCGTGAGAGCAGCCTTTGATGAAGGCAAGGTCCGATGTAAGATCGGACAGGTTGTAGTTAGTTAGGCCGGCCACGGGAGTTGAAGACTCCTGTGACTGCCAACTGGGGGCGGGGGTCGCCTGAGGGGCCTGTTTTGCCTGAGGGGCCTGTTTTGCCTGAGGGGCGGGATTCGCCTGAGGGGCCTGTTTAGCCTGAGGGGCGGGCTTTGCCTGAGGGGCAAGGGGGGCGGGCTTTGCCTGAGGGGCGCGGCTCGTGTTGGGGAGCGGCTTAGCCCACGCTGAGGTAGCGGGGGCCGGGGCCGGGATAAGGGCAACCTTAGAGGTTCCCTTAGAATACTGAGGGATTGGAGGAGCGCGATCGGGGGCCCTTCGCAGCACCTTTTTGTTTGCCTTTGGCGCATGTGGGCAACCGCGATAGTTCGCGGTGTGCCCCAATGTTCCGCAGAGCACGCAGCCAGGTGGGTCGGAGGTATCCCGGGGGCGCTCGCAGTCAGCGGTGCCGTGGTCGCCCAGGCACTTGACGCAACGGGGGCGCGCAAAACAATTGCGCGCGGAGTGACCATAGAGTTGGCATCTATGGCACTGGGACGGGGTTCCATTGCGGAATGGAGGCTCTACGCGGAGCCCGGATAGGCGGTTGACCGTCTTCAAGTTGAAGATGGCCTTCCCCTCCGGACTCATGTCTAATATGACAAGCACCATATCATATGGAGCTTTAGATTTACCGCGGAACATGCGGTGCACTTCCCTGACGGGGAATTTTTGGTCGATTAAGTCGGCCTTGATGATGGGTGTTTCGATCTCAGCGGGGAGGCCGCGGATCACTACCCTTAAAACGCGCTCGTCCTCGAGAGCGTAGGTGTGGAACCCTATGTTCTCGTTTCGGAGGAGCGCGGTCAGACGACGATGGTCGTCCGTGGAGGTGACTTGCACCTTAATCCCGTCCTTTTGGGAGCGGGCGTGGGTGAAGTTAATCTTCCTCTCCGAGCAGAGGAAGGAGACGTGGTTCCACTTTTCCTTCTCGCGAAGGTAAAGCGGAGGCGGGGTCTTCTCCTTGCGGGAAGACGTAGGAGGCTCTGCTGAAGGCGGAGTAGCGGGGCGGGAGGCCGCCGGAGGGACCGAAGTTTTCGCGGGTGGGGCTGAAGACTTTTTGGTCTTTTTCTTCCTCTTCCCTCCTTGGACTAGAGTGAAGTCCTCTGAGTCCGAGGAGTTGGAGGAAGAGCAAGCCGGAGACCTTAGGTCGATCTCCATGTCATCCTCTGAGGGAAGATGAACTGGAGTCGCATCAGGAGACTCGGGGGAATCGCGGATGGCCTGAGGGGCCGGGATCGGGTGCGGGTTTAGCGCGCGAGAGGCCTGCAAGGCGGAGACGGGTTCGCGGGTTTTTTGCGCGATCGCGGGTTTGCCGGGCGCCGAAGTGGCGGAGACAGCAGAGGGCTGCGCGGGTTTTTTCACCGAAGTGGTGGGGACAGCGGAAGGCTGCGCGGGTTTTTTCCGGAACTGATTATATTTTTCTATCATTTCGGGATAACACTCCCTCATGAAGCGGAAGAAATCTCCCGCGTCCATGTTGGAGTGCTCTCCCATCTCGCCGGGGGGATGACCCGGGAGGTGTGTAGGTGCGTGATCCTCTCAGTTGGGGAAAAACCGAGAGGGGTGAGTGAGTATGTCTTAAAACTACGCGGGTGTGTCTCCTTGCCTCTCTTCCGGGGCAGTGGGAGGTGTGGCCTAATGCTGTCTGGTGTCGACTAGGGAAGCCCCCAAGGCCGGTGGTTCCAGACCCAGCCGGATTACCGCGTTCCTCTGAGGGAGGAAAGCGGGGAGCTCCGGGGCCACTCCTAGCTGCTTCGTTAGCACCGTTAGGTATCCACAGCTAGCCACAAGTGTGGTCTTTACACTTGATTGTCCAGTAGAAACTGCTCTGAAAAGAGCAAGCCGATCGTCGCTCTGAAAAGAGCGTCCGACCGGGCGGAGGGTCGCACTCCAAGTGCGAGCGGCGGCGGCGCGACGGGGCGCGCGGCAGAGCGCGCGGCGGGCGCGCGGTGGGAGGCGCGCGGCGGGGCGCGCGGCGGAGGGGCGCGGCGGGGCGCGCAGCGAGCGGGCTGGAGCGGGGTCCAACCGAGGCGTCCGTCCAGAGCGGCGTCTGGAACACGAATATCAAATTTAGATCTTTGTCAAAATACATTTTCAGTCATTATTCAGACACTAGACAAGCGCACGTGTGTATGAGTTGTACATTTTCTCGTCTCATGCTCGTAAAGTTACCTAGACAGAGGGAGTAAGTAATACTGCATTATTGAAATTTGATTTCGGATGGCCGCATGAAGGTGCTCCAGTATATTATAATTTTATCTAGGCGTTGAAATTTTTTAATTTCAAATCAACGTTTAAAAAGGTTATATTTCACTTACCTACCAGGCCACCATGAGTCTCAAGGGGTATTTGTAATAACTACCTATACGCGTCTTAATCGTTCGTTCGATGCCTACCTACAAGCACCGAGCGATGGCATGGCTGTGTTCGTGATCATTCCAAGTTACCAGGAAAACATGAACCTCGAGAGGGTGTTTTCTGGTAAATAGTTGCCGGGACACGTCAAACAAAATCAATCATATTATAAATTAATGTAGTAAGTATGTATGTTAGTGAAAACATTCGTTGCGTTGTTTACAATGATCAATTGTCTTTAGAAACATTATTTTGTTTGTATTGTACATTCGAATTATTTTGTGGCCCTGAAAAGGGCCTTTTGTTGTCCGTATATGGGACGCGTCACGTGAACGCGGCGTCACTACTTGGAGCTGGTGTACTTGGTGACGGCCTTGGTGCCCTCGCTGACCGCGTGCTTGGCCAGCTCGCCTGGCAGCAGGAGCCTCACGGAGGTCTGCACCTCCCTGCTGGTGATGGTCGAACGCTTGTTGTAGTGCGCCAGGCGGGACGCCTCGGCGGCGATGCGCTCGAAGATGTCGTTCACGAACGAGTTCATGATCGACATGGCCTTGCTGGAGATTCCGGTGTCGGGGTGGACCTGCTTCAGCACCTTGTAGATGTAAATGGCGTAGCTCTCCTTCCTCTTGTGCTTCTTCTTCTTCTTGTCGGTTTTGGAGATGTTCTTCTGGGCCTTGCCGGATTTCTTGGCGGCCTTACCACTGGTCTTGGGCGGCATGATGAACAACAAACACAGAGCGGAGCAAACTTGATTTAAACACGATTTCGAGACACGTAGCGCGTCAGTGTATTACGAACGATGCGTACGGTATAAAAATTCGACTTCTATGAGCAGTTTTATATAAGAGAGGGTCTGCGACGGATATCGTTCCGTTTCGGTTGGAGCGAGCGAGCGAAGGAGACCGCAGATATTGTCTGTTTCTTGCGTGTACAGTCGCGTGCAATAATATGTATACACATCGTAATTTTCAAAATTATGTATCTATACTAATTTGCAATAAAATGTACACACCAAAGCACCAGAATTATGTCGCCATCACTTTGTGTCATAAACTTTGTGAAACAGGTCTTTGTCAGAAATAAGTAAACACCATTACTCTCATAAATAAGTAACCAAACTGAATTTCAAAAATATGTAAACACGTTCAGTTGCATTAACATGTAGTCATTCATTCCTATAAAAAGTTTCATAAATATGTTAAAATATCAACAAAAAAGAGGGCGGTGCGCCGCATTCTAGTGAGGTATATCTGACTCAATGGTTTAATACTGTTTCTTTCGAACAGTTATTATTTTTCTCGGCATATTTATGAGACATAATTTTGAAAATTACGATGTGTATACATATTATTGCAGGCGACTGTACAACCGCGATGTTGACGTAATTTTTTTTTTTTTTTTTTTTTACTTTTTTCAGCCTTTTTTATAATTATTTATAATGTAATAATAATAATAATTATTAAAAAAAAAAAATATATATATATATATACAGGAATCATGTCCAAGAAGTAATAGAAGTGATATGAGTGTATACTATATAATTAAAATTATCTTTTTTTTTTTTCTAAAATTTTTCACCTATCTACGCTGAGCTAAGATTTGCATTTGAATGATCATACCATTGGATAACATTTTGTTGCCATTGTGGCTATGTTCGATTAATATTGTGGCCCTGAAAAGGGCCTTTTTGATGTTCACCATATGGAAAACGCGAGAGAGAGAGGCGAGCTTTACGCCTTCTTCTCAGTCTTCTTGGGTAGAAGCACCGCCTGAATGTTGGGCAGCACACCACCCTGCGCGATCGTCACACCCGACAGTAGCTTGTTCAGCTCCTCGTCATTCCTGATCGCCAACTGGAGATGACGCGGTATGATCCTGGTCTTCTTGTTGTCTCTGGCGGCGTTGCCGGCCAACTCCAGCACTTCGGCCGCCAGATACTCCATCACTGCGGCTAGATAGACGGGAGCACCGGCACCGACGCGCTCGGCGTAGTTGCCGTGACGCAGTAGACGATGGATACGACCCACCGGGAACTGTAGTCCAGCACGGTTGGAACGGGACTTTGCCTTCCCCTTGACCTTGCCGCCTTTGCCACGTCCGGACATGGTGATACACAAAAACACAAACTGCACTAGTCAAAACGTTAGTAAAATGCGCGCGTCGAGTTTAAGCGACACGTCAAGCACGAGTGATATTTTTTAAAAACATCCATTCATTTAATATATATACACGCGCCCCAGCCATTGGATCGTCCGATATCGTATCGAGTGAGAGGGCGACTATAGAACGAGATGACGATACGTTTTGAATTAATAGGCACAACTTTTCTCTCGACTAATACATGCGAATAATAATAATAATAATAATAAGCACCGAGCGATGGCATGGCTGTGTTCGTGATCATTCCAAGTTACCAGGAAAACATGAACCTCGAAAGGGTGTTTTCTGGTAAATAGTTGCCGGGACCTACTTAGTCCTATGGAACGTTTTTAGTGTAAGTACTCATATTTATTATGAAGATCGATTGGTGTGCCTATGCCTACCTATTACTAATTTACGATCACTGTAACTTGAACCTATCTTCCTACACTAAATACCACCCCATTGGAGTTAAGTACCTAGGTCCTGGCAACTTTTACAAGAAAACACCCCTTTCGGTCATGTTCTCCTGGTAACTTGGACTAATGACGAACGAAAATGGAAAATGGTAAATTTAGTTAGGTAAAGATCAAAAAAAAACAAAAGAAAGTAGTCGTCGGGCGGGCGGGCGTTCGTTGTTCGGTTATTAAAATGAGTGGTTTTTCGTCAGGGATCATAGTGCTCGCTCTACATATCCAGAGTTTTATCTATTGTTATTATTAATTAACCTATATAAATTTATTTTCGTTTGAGTGTGTTGATGTGATATGTGACCCCTTAGAAACATTACACGAATTTTGCGTTAATGCGTGTATGGAAAGTTTTGTTAGCCCTGAAAAGGGCTTTTTGGTGATATCGCATATAGAGCAATATTATGTGCACAAGGTGCGATTCTCCTCCTGCGCGACTGTCTGTCTGCCTGCGTGCGTGGTTGCTTGCGCGGCGACGACGACGAGGGAGGAACCGAACCGACACCCGCGAGGACCGTGGGTGTGCACACCCGACGATCCTACTTCTTGGATGCGGCTGCCTTCTTGCCGGCGGCCGCCTTCGACTTGGGCGTGGCGGCTGCCTTCTTCGGTTTGGGCGCCTTGGGCTTCTTCGTCGGTGGCTTGGCGGTTTTCTTGGCTTTGGGTGCTGGTGCGGACTTTGCCTTGGCGGGTGAGGCGGCCGCCTTCCTGGCGGCGGCGGGCTTCCTCTTGGCGGCTGCGGCCTTCTTGTCCTTGGTGGCGGGCTTCGCGGCCGCCTTCGACTTGGATGGCGATGCTGCTGCGGCGGCCTTCTTCCTCTTGCCGGCGGCGGGCGCGGCGGCGGCGGCGGCGGCGGCCTTCTTCGCCTTGGCGGGCGAGGAGGAGGCGGCGGCGGACTCCTTCTTGGCGGCGGGCTTCTTGGCGGCGCTCGGTCCCTTCTTCGATTCGAGCTTGAACGAGCCGGAGGCGCCGGTGCCCCTCGTCTGGATGAGGGTGCCCTGTTCGACGGCGTTCTTCAGGTACTTCCTGATGAACGGTGCCAACTTCTCACTGTCTACCTTGTATTCGGAGGCGATGTACTTCTTGATGGCCTTCAGGGAGGAGCCGCTGCGCTCCTTCAGCTCTTTGATCGCGTTGTTCACCATTTCGGATGTCTTCGGGTGGGTGGGTTTCGGCTTGGGTTTCTTGGCGGCGGCCGCGGATGTCTTCGGCTTCTTCGCGGGAGTCGCCGGAGCGGGTGCCTCAACAGCAACAGCGGTGTCTGCCATTATAATTCACGTACACACAACACAACAAACTAACGAACGAATATGGAAAGTCGCGGTGCGAACTGAGCGAGATATCCATCAGTGGTGTCATACGGCGAGCTGTTGGCTCAAGCCGTGTTGGGGCTTCGAGGATAACCTCATTGCCCCGGCTTCAACTCCAGGGGCGACTACCCCTGGGTCACGTGTTCCCTGCTGTACCTTAACATTAGTAAAAACACAGGAAAAGGTACAGACAGGGCCGCATATAGCGGAGAATTAGTAAGGTCGAACCGCTGGCGGGGGGGCCTCGGCGCGGCACCTGGGTGTCAGCCTAGGCTTCCCGCCGGCGTCCGATGAAAGGGGAGGCGGAGAAGCCGCCTTCTCCTTTTAAATTGTATAATACATAATTACATACTATACATAAAATGGAAAAATAAGGAGAATAAGAGTTCAGAAACAATGAAAGGAAGGTGAAAAATAAAGGTGGCGGCAGTAGTGGGAGGCTTGTTATATATATATTTTTTTTTTTTTTTTTTTTTTTTTTTTTTTTTTTGTTTTTTTTGTAATGGTTTTATATGTTTTTGTATAATTTTTTTTTTATGTTTTTATGTTTGTTTTTTTTTTTTTTTTTTTTTTTTTTTTTTTTTTTTTTTTTTTTTGCAAGCCTCTCCTACTAAAGCGCCTTACAAAATTTATTTAAATGGCTAGGGCCTTAACTGGGGTCTACAACTCGCCCTCGGCCGTGGAGAAGAATTTGCTGTCGGTGGGCTAGGGTCTTGCCACGGGTAGTCGCGTCTCGCTCGGTTCCGTAGGGATTCGGGTGAGACTCGAGTACCCGAGGCGGTCATTCCCGCCCACTTACCAGCGTTTGCCGAGGTTGTGACGAGATTGGCAGAGGGTCAATCATTGGGCGCGCCCAAGTTGTTGAGCGCGAGTAACTCCCTCGGGAGCGGCCTCCAAGTGGGCCGGTCGGGTTCAGGTGGTCTGGCGTGGAGCGGCGCAATACCATGGAGGTGCTCGTGGTGCCCATTGTCCGCGCGGTCGTACATGCGACGCGCCATGGACACCACGAACTCCTCCACGCTCCGGACCCGTAAGTCGCGGGCAATTATGTCATTCCTGACGTAACGGCCCGCGCCCGTACAGATCCTGAGCGAGATGTTTTGCGCCGCTTGGATCCGTTGCCGAAGGGTGGCGGATACGAGGGCGTACCATGCGGGGGACGCATAAGTGAGCCGGGACCGGATATACGTGAAATACAGACGCACTTTGGTCCTCAGCGGAAGGCGGGACTGAAGGACCGGCCGTAGTAACGCCCTGGCAGTGCGCGCTTGTGAAAGCGCGCGGTTCGCCTGGGGCGTCATCCGAAGGGACCGGTCGATGTCGACGCCGAGGTACCGTGCGTGTGTAGTCCACGCTATATCCTGGCCCCGGAGCTGGAGTGGACAGAGCCTAGGGCGGCGGTGAGAGACAAGGAGGGCGGCGGTCTTACCGACGTTGACCGCCATGCGCCACCTGTCGAGCCAGTCAGGCAGAAGATCAAGGAGGCGCTGCATCCTGATAAGCGCGCCTTTGTGGTTGATGGCGGAGGCGAAGTACGCGCTGTCGTCCGCAAACAGCGCCAGGACGACATCCCTC
This sequence comes from Lobophora halterata, assembly GCA_932526365.1. Taxonomy (NCBI): domain Eukaryota; kingdom Metazoa; phylum Arthropoda; class Insecta; order Lepidoptera; family Geometridae; genus Lobophora; species Lobophora halterata. The sequence goes on along the minus strand of OW052028.1, from coordinate 3,116,874 downwards.
TCACCGGGCCTCAGGTGGCCCGCAAGGGTAGGGATGTCGTCTGTGAATAAGGCGTACAGTGCCGGACTAAGGCAGCTGCCTTGGGGCACTCCGGCAGTGATGCTGCGGGGGGCGGAGTCGTGGCGCTCGACGGAAGTGTAGAACTTCCTGTCGGCAAGGAAGGAGGATAGGATGTGGATGAGGCATGGATGGGTCTCGGTGAGGGAGAGCTTGTAGAGGAGGCCAGCGTGCCAAACACGGTCGAAGGCCTTCTCGATGTCGAGGAACACCGAGACAGTACTTCTACCCATGTTTAGCTCGCTGGCTAGGAGGTGGAGTACTCGCGTAAGCTGGAGCGTGGTCGAATGAGCGCTGCGGAATCCAAACTGCTCCGGCCGCGGTTGGATGGTGGGAGCCAACCTCCGCAGCAGGAGCCGCTCAAACAGCTTAGCGATGGTGGATAGGAGGGTGATGGGGCGGTAACTAGCGGGGAAGCGACGGTCCTTGCCTGGCTTGGGCAGCACAATGACCTTCCCTGTCTTCCAGTCACTGGGGAAGTGGCCAGTCCTCAAGATGCCATTGAAGATTCTGGCCAGGGATGCGATGGCTTGGTGGGGAAGGTGCCGAAGAGCCGTATTGGTAATGCCATCAGGCCCCGGCGCCTTGCGTTGGGGTAGGCGGAGGACGGTTTTCCGTACTTCCGCTGGGGAAATGAAATCCTCCCCCCCCAGCGACGGCACCGGGCGCGACAGGAATTCGCGTACGGTCTCTTCGACATGGGAATGGTGTAGGAGTATAGATGGAGGGACTTGGGCCGGGACGGGATGAGGCGAGAACTGCTCTTCCAGGTGGTCGGCGAGGATCTCAGCACGATCAGCTGGGGCGAAGCGTCTCACTCCGTTCCGGTCCAGGAGCGGGTAGGATGGGACAGGAGTCCGGGAAAGGGCTCGGGTTAGCGCGAAAAGGCTCGTATCTCGCTCGGCGGCCTGGTCGATCGTGGTCTCCCAGGTCTCCCCACGCCAAGCCTTAACTGCTCCCGAGACCTTCTCGGTCAGGGCGTTGAGCTGGGATTTCAGGGTTGGGCAGCGGGAGTGCGCCCATTCACGCCGAAGTACCCGCTTCCACGCTATGTCCCTTTGGAGTTGGACTGGGAGTGAATCACGCCGCTGAGGGCGACGGCTGGCAGCAACGGTGGTGGACTCAGCCACGGCAGTCTGGATGAGTGAGGCCAACTGAGTAGCCTCCAACTCCACCTCTGCTGGGCTTGTCATGTTACCCACCTTTGCTGCTTGCATTCTGATGGTGTATGCCTCCCAATTGGTCTTCCGGCTCTGCGGCCTCGGCGCCGTGAAGTCGGCAGCGAGGGCGAGCGTGACCAGCACGGGGAGGTGCTGTGAGTCGAGGTCATAGAGGACCTCGACCTCTATCGGGCACTTTAGGTTCTTGTGCAGCACGATGTCGAGTACATCTGCTGCATGACGAGGATTGGTAGGGATGTGGGTTGGGGAATCAGGGCCGAGAACCTCGAAACCGCTGGCTTCAGCGTCGTCGAGGAGTTTCCGGCCCGCGGGATTTGTGGAGCGGGATCCCCACACTCTATGCTTGGCGTTCAAATCGCCTAGCAAGAGGGTGGGGGTGGGATCGGAAAAGATATGGTGGGTGTCCCTTGAGGAGTAACGGGGGCCTGGTGGGCGATAACCAGCGAAGATCCGCATCTCCGCTCCGTTAGCGCTCACCAGTACCCCGTTGGAACGGAGTTCCTCGAAGGGGGGGAAGGGAAGCTCGTCGTGGACGAGGTCCCTCCTAACCAGCACTGCAGTACCGCGGTACGGCACGCCGGCTGGGGAGACCTCGTCCCTTCGGTACACGAAGAAATTAGGTACGCTCAACTGGTGTTGAGGGCTCAGCTTAGTCTCGCCCAGGAGGATAATATGTATATCCTGCGACTGGGCGAGTAGGCGGAGGGGTGGGACTTTGTCTCGCACCCCCCCGGGATTCCAGTATAGAACACGCAGTTGGGCGTACCTAATCTTGGTGTCCGGTGATGATGGCCAGTCCTCTCATCGCGGCTTCACGGAGGTCATCTCCGGCTGCGATGGCGACGAAGAGCTGGGTCAGGGCATCCAATACAATCTGTATTGGGTCCCTGGCCGCTATTGTCGGTGTTGGAAGCTGTGGAATTGGTAAGGCTGTCTTCTGTGGGCGGGGCTCTCTGCTGGGCGGGCGGCGCTCGTCTCTAGGAGGGCAGGGCTCGCCCACGAACGGGTGATGCTCGCTCGCGTACGGGCGTCGTTCACCCGTGGTTGGGTGGCTCTCGCTCATGGGCGGATGGGGTTCGATCGCGGGCGGGCGGGGCTCACCCGCGGGCGGGCTTGGCGCCGCCATGGGTTGTAGGCGTGGTGGGAGCGGCAGGCGATAGGGCACTGGTGCTAAAACTACGACGGGCATAGGTGGCGCCACCGTCGTAGTTCTAGCTCCGTCCGACGTAGACGGGCGCGAGGGAGCGCTTGTACCAGGTGCGATCGGCGTCGAAGCCGCCACCGGCTTCTTGTGCTTACGACCAGCACGGTGGCGACGACGCCGCTTACCTGGCAGGGCGGCTCCTCGTTGGGTAGGCGCGTTCGCGGCTGGGCGCAGAGACGTCGCCTGGGCAGTTTGAGGTGGTGGGCGGGCGGGGGCTACCGCTCGCTCGCCCATCTGTCTAGATGGTGAAAGCGCCCTTGGGGCGGCTTGCATGAGTGGTGGTGGGAGGGGGGCGGGGGCCTGGAGGCCTCGCCGACGCGCCTCACGGCGATATGACGGGCAGCGGCGGTCGTTGGCAGTGTGCTCGCGACCGCAGTTGGCACACGTCGGCTTCGCTCCAAGCGCCCGTGGGCAGTCTGTGGCGCCGTGCTGGCCACCACAGCGCACACACCTCTGCGGGCGGTGGCAGTTGGCCGAGGCGTGGCCAAACGCTTGGCATCGGTGGCATTGAGCCACTCGCCCGGAGGCCCTGGCTCCGCGCCAGTGCTCAATGCGCACCCCCGGCATATAGAGTAGTTCGGTTGTGCGGTAGAGTCGAGTGAGCTCGGTCTCCGGGAGGCGGTCGAACTGGGCATGGAATAAACATCCCAACCGCCCCTGAGCCCCCTTGATCTGCCGCACATACCGAGTCGGGAAGTCCAGTTCTGATAAGGCTGCTGCAATCTCGTCCGGGGGAGTGTCGGCCGGTAGACCGCGTATAGCTACCTTAGTGGGTAGCTCTGATGGGGCGCTGTAGCAAAACCAGCTGATGGCTGGGTTTTCAGCCATAGCGCCCACCAGGTAGCGTTGTACCGACCGATACTCCTCCGGGGAGCGAGGTACAAACCTGACGCCCTTCCCGTACGGTCGGGCGTTAGGGGCATATCCTATTATCCCCCGAATTTTAGCGAAATGCTCCGTCCAATTGGGCAGGCATTCCACTATGATCGGGGGATACAGTTTGGATGTGGAGGCCGTGGGCGCAGATGGCGCCTCTGGGGCATTGGTGTTTGCCGTGGGCGCGGGTGGCGCCACTGCGGCGGCACTTACCTTTAACGGTGGAGCTGTGTCCATCGCCTCCGGTGTGACGGGGCGCGGACGTGGCGGCGACGTGAGCGCCGCGGCATACGATACCGCAGGCTCTGGTGTGACTGGGCGCGGGCGTGGCGGCGATGCAATCGCCGCGGCGTGGGCCGCCGCTGCGCTGGGCGTGGGTGATGGTGGCGAGGGGAGCGGGGCCGCATATAGCGGCACCGATACAAACCCCGCGTACGACGTGGCGGCGGTGTCGTCCGCCACGGGCTCGTCGTCGTCGCTGTCCAGCTCTGAGCCGGGACAGGACGACGTTGTGCTGGCTGCGCTGGCCGCGCGTTGCGGGCGGCGCTGGTAGCCGGATGGTCCGGCCAGCGCTTCGCCCGCGTCGCGGGGCGGCGACGGCGATGAGAGCATGCGCGCGGGAGGTGTACGGCGGCCGGCGCGCTCAGTGGCGCGCTCTGGCGGCGGGGACGGGGAGGCTGGCTGCTCGAGGTGGACGAGCGGGCCGGTGTACCCGGCCGCTGTCTCCTCGGCAACACACTCACCCCTGTCCGGCGGCGATGGAGTGAGGAGCGGCTGCAGCTTGAGCCGCTTCTCGTCGCCGCGCTCGTCCGGTGAGCTGCGGGGTCTGGGCTGTGCAGCCCTCCCTCCCTTCGGGCGGTCGGTAGTGGCGGGGGGCGGAAGCTCAGTTCCGTCCCCACCAGAACCCTGGCCCTCGGGGATGGGCAAGTTGGCCGCATATGCGGCAGGCCTGAATGGTGTCGGCGCGGGGAAGCCGGAAAATAATGCACCGGGGGCGAAGACCACCGACTTCGCGGGGTCGTATAGGTCCCGGCGCAATATTTCACGCTCCGCAAGCGGCTTGCGCTTCTCGCGCCGCGGCGGCCGCGGTGGCGGCGGGTCGCCACCGTCCGACATCTTCCGCCTGTTGTGGGAGCGGGACGGAAGATGGTTGGAGGGGTATGGATTCGGGTTGGGTGTGCGGGGGCTGCTCTGGCAGCCCGCTCGGCGTAGGCCGATACGGGCTGAGAATGCGGGGGTAGGGGTGATGGAGGGGGCACGTCACTACGCTGGTAGTTTTATAACAAAACACCAGGTAGTGACCAACAAACGACGGGACGTGGAGCAGAAAGGGATCAGACGTCCGATGAGAAGGGGGAGAGGGGCGGGCGAGACGCGAGCTCACCGGCGGCTAGGGAGGTCACCCACAATAAGCGGGGGCCTACAACCTAGCTGGCCGGGTGGTGGCTCAGCGTCTCAGCACCGAGGGTTCGGCTCGCGACCGAGAGGGGGTGGGGGGGTGTGCGGAGCACGGCGCGCGGGGGCTCGACGGCACACGACCACTCACCTCGGAGGCAAGCGAGAACTACTCACTGCCTGAGCCCTGAGCGAGATAGCGATATTTTTTTGGAATTGAAACGTAGAAATACCGTATAGAGACGTACACTGTCGGGAGACTGTTTCTCGTACGAACGCTTACAAGTTTTCACTAACATCAGTCTAATAAAATATGATTTTTATCAAATTTAAACATTGCAAGGCACGTTTCGCCTAGCCGATTGTCTTCATTTTGAACGTGACCATCGTTCAGAATCACCATGACACCGATCGACTGCACCATCGCAGAAATATGAACGATATCTGTGGCCACTCCGTACGCCACAAAGGTCGGGTCGTGTTTAATTTCTGTTTTTCTCTATTTAACTGTACAATTTGAAGCGTTACTAGAGGCAAATAAACGGCAAACATATCAAATTCACCATACAACACAACATAATACACATTCCAATAGGTTTTGACATATTTAACGGCATATGTTTGAAAGCCCGTAAAACACCATCATCAGATTATGTCTGAAACGCGTCTCGGTAACCACTTCAAATAGCTAAATTCTTATAATATTAATTTAGAACAGACATTTATCAAACATTGTGAATTATAAAAGTATATGTACAAACAATAAATTGTATAAACAACACTCGCAAAGCGTTCAAATATGCCTCAAATGCATGAGTGTGTAGCTAGCGGGCTAGCTCCTGCCAGTGCGCCTAGAGGTAGTTGGTTTCACACAACGTTCACATTATAATAAATTTGTTTATGTATGTATGTATCTAATGCTTATTATAATAATAATATGAAGAAATATTATGCGTGTACCTAAATACTCTCATCAGAAGAAAACACGGTGCCGTTGGAGACGATAATAGCTCGTTCGTTCAGGGTTAAGGCAGTGTTGATCGTATTTACTATACAATAACGTGATATACGTTTGATCATTTCATGTCATTCAGAAACATATAATTATATTGAATATTATCGAAACATGTGCGGCCCTGAAAAGGGCCTTTTTTTATAATGATCAATCAGTCAATCGACCGACCGACCAACGGACACACATCCAGAAGTAGAGGTAATTAACCGCCGAAACCGTAGAGGGTGCGGCCTTGACGTTTCAGGGCATACACCACATCCATGGCAGTGACCGTCTTCCTCTTGGCGTGTTCCGTGTACGTGACAGCATCACGGATCACGTTCTCCAGGAACACCTTCAGAACGCCTCTGGTCTCCTCGTAGATCAGACCGGAGATACGCTTCACTCCTCCTCTGCGAGCCAGACGACGGATGGCGGGCTTGGTGATACCCTGGATGTTGTCACGTAGAACCTTCCTGTGACGCTTGGCTCCTCCTTTTCCAAGGCCCTTTCCTCCCTTGCCGCGACCGGTCATTGTGGATATATGTTTTTAATAATAACAACACGAACGCGCGCGCACACACTTCACTCACGCTAGTCTTACTCGGATTAAAAACGTTGATGTCGTTTGCGCCCATATATTTATAGTTTGAGTGAGGCAGGCCGCTACGAAAGAGGGGCGCGCGGGGCGGATACATTGAATTGAACGATTTATCTACACGAGAGAGAAAGAGCTCAAAGACATTTTTTTTTTTTTTACCCGATTGCGAAGAAGGAGTTTATGGATGTTTTTCGAATGATTGATGTATGTATGTAAGTATGTATAAAAGACACACATGAAAAATAAATTGTTCATTTTGTACACACGTATGCATGAAATAACGCACATAGTAGTAGAGTAGAGCATTTTTTACCCTTGATTTGAATCTACTATCTATGTATGGGTTAATTATATTAAGTAAACATATTTAAATTGTTTATTCTCTAATTTAATGACACGCCACACCATATTTTTTGCACGCCCGGGTTGACTGGTAGAAAATGCTATTATAGCATTAAGTCCTCCCTCACTTATGTAAGTGTTAAAGTGTTAAAATAAATAAATAAACGTGAATGACATGGACATGATGTACTTTTAGAGACATTGTTTTTTTTTTTTTTTGTTGCATTTATGATGAACAATATCTCGGAAATATATGTGGCCCTGAAAAGGGCCTTTTTCGATGCGTTCAGCGCAACGCAGCAGAATCAATGCTTAGGCGCGTTCGCCTCTGATTCTGCGCGCCAGCTGGATGTCCTTGGGCATGATGGTGACGCGCTTAGCGTGGATAGCGCACAGGTTCGTGTCCTCGAACAAGCCGACCAGGTAAGCCTCGCTCGCCTCCTGAAGCGCCATAACGGCGGAGCTCTGGAACCGGAGGTCAGTCTTGAAGTCCTGCGCGATCTCACGCACCAGACGCTGGAAGGGCAGCTTGCGAATCAGCAGCTCGGTACTCTTCTGGTAGCGACGGATCTCACGCAGGGCGACCGTTCCGGGCCTGTAGCGATGGGGCTTCTTCACGCCGCCGGTGGCGGGTGCGCTCTTGCGTGCCGCCTTCGTGGCGAGTTGCTTGCGCGGCGCCTTTCCACCTGTGGACTTACGGGCGGTCTGCTTGGTGCGGGCCATGTCTACTGCGAATAGTCAACGACAACAAAACTCAACTCAACGGAACTTAACAACACTGTACACGGACGCGTACGTACGCACGGTGCGATAAAATAATCTGAATGAATCGAAATCCATCGAGGCTCGTAATATTTATAGAAACGTAGGGTAAGTCGGGTCTGCATCGCGTCTCGCTCGATAGCGCCGTCTCGCTCTTCCATTAACTAAATGTGTTTAAATGAGCCAATTTACTGTTAAAATAAAAACTTCTCACCTTAATAAAGATCCTCTGATCAAAATAACCATCAATTGTCTTCGATTTGTAAAAAAAAAAAAAAAAAAATTGCCTCTGAAACCGAGGACGATGAAATTCTTGAAATGTCACTTATTGACTTGAAATGCTTTTCCTCCAGCTCTCAAACAATCGTCTTGTGATATGGCCGGTGCTGGAATAATTAAAAGATTATATTATACATTTTTTTTACAAAATTAAGTACATTTTTATCTAAATGCCTAATTTGTAAAATTAACAATTTAGTGTGTTCTTTGCTTTGTTGTGATTGATATTGTGTTTAAGTGCCAATTCTGTATTGTTTCAGGTATGTTATTGAGATAAGTAATTGATAACTTCCTCCCCACATGAGAATCAATCTGGTAAGTTTTTTTTTGCTTGTTCCACTGTTATACAGGCCTGTCAATTTCACTATTCTTTATCAAATTTAGATCTTTGTCAAAATACATTTTCAGTCATTATTCAGACACTAGACAAGCGCACGTGTGTATGAGTTGTACATTTTCTCGTCTCATGCTCGTAAAGTTACCTAGACAGAGGGAGTAAGTAATACTGCATTATTGAAATTTGATTTCGGATGGCCGCATGAAGGTGCTCCAGTATATTATAATTTTATCTAGGCGTTGAAATTTTTTAATTTCAAATCAACGTTTAAAAAGGTTATATTTCACTTACCTACCAGGCCACCATGAGTCTCAAGGGGTATTTGTAATAACTACCTATACGCGTCTTAATCGTTCGTTCGATGCCTACCTACAAGCACCGAGCGATGGCATGGCTGTGTTCGTGATCATTCCAAGTTACCAGGAAAACATGAACCTCGAGAGGGTGTTTTCTGGTAAATAGTTGCCGGGACACGTCAAACAAAATCAATCATATTATAAATTAATGTAGTAAGTATGTATGTTAGTGAAAACATTCGTTGCGTTGTTTACAATGATCAATTGTCTTTAGAAACATTATTTTGTTTGTATTGTACATTCGAATTATTTTGTGGCCCTGAAAAGGGCCTTTTGTTGTCCGTATATGGGACGCGTCACGTGAACGCGGCGTCACTACTTGGAGCTGGTGTACTTGGTGACGGCCTTGGTGCCCTCGCTGACCGCGTGCTTGGCCAGCTCGCCTGGCAGCAGGAGCCTCACGGAGGTCTGCACCTCCCTGCTGGTGATGGTCGAACGCTTGTTGTAGTGCGCCAGGCGGGACGCCTCGGCGGCGATGCGCTCGAAGATGTCGTTCACGAACGAGTTCATGATCGACATGGCCTTGCTGGAGATTCCGGTGTCGGGGTGGACCTGCTTCAGCACCTTGTAGATGTAAATGGCGTAGCTCTCCTTCCTCTTGTGCTTCTTCTTCTTCTTGTCGGTTTTGGAGATGTTCTTCTGGGCCTTGCCGGATTTCTTGGCGGCCTTACCACTGGTCTTGGGCGGCATGATGAACAACAAACACAGAGCGGAGCAAACTTGATTTAAACACGATTTCGAGACACGTAGCGCGTCAGTGTATTACGAACGATGCGTACGGTATAAAAATTCGACTTCTATGAGCAGTTTTATATAAGAGAGGGTCTGCGACGGATATCGTTCCGTTTCGGTTGGAGCGAGCGAGCGAAGGAGACCGCAGATATTGTCTGTTTCTTGCGTGTACAGTCGCGTGCAATAATATGTATACACATCGTAATTTTCAAAATTATGTATCTATACTAATTTGCAATAAAATGTACACACCAAAGCACCAGAATTATGTCGCCATCACTTTGTGTCATAAACTTTGTGAAACAGGTCTTTGTCAGAAATAAGTAAACACCATTACTCTCATAAATAAGTAACCAAACTGAATTTCAAAAATATGTAAACACGTTCAGTTGCATTAACATGTAGTCATTCATTCCTATAAAAAGTTTCATAAATATGTTAAAATATCAACAAAAAAGAGGGCGGTGCGCCGCATTCTAGTGAGGTATATCTGACTCAATGGTTTAATACTGTTTCTTTCGAACAGTTATTATTTTTCTCGGCATATTTATGAGACATAATTTTGAAAATTACGATGTGTATACATATTATTGCAGGCGACTGTACAACCGCGATGTTGACGTAATTTTTTTTTTTTTTTTTTTTTTTACTTTTTTCAGCCTTTTTTATAATTATTTATAATGTAATAATAATAATAATTATTAAAAAAAAAAAATATATATATATATATACAGGAATCATGTCCAAGAAGTAATAGAAGTGATATGAGTGTATACTATATAATTAAAATTATCTTTTTTTTTTTTCTAAAATTTTTCACCTATCTACGCTGAGCTAAGATTTGCATTTGAATGATCATACCATTGGATAACATTTTGTTGCCATTGTGGCTATGTTCGATTAATATTGTGGCCCTGAAAAGGGCCTTTTTGATGTTCACCATATGGAAAACGCGAGAGAGAGAGGCGAGCTTTACGCCTTCTTCTCAGTCTTCTTGGGTAGAAGCACCGCCTGAATGTTGGGCAGCACACCACCCTGCGCGATCGTCACACCCGACAGTAGCTTGTTCAGCTCCTCGTCATTCCTGATCGCCAACTGGAGATGACGCGGTATGATCCTGGTCTTCTTGTTGTCTCTGGCGGCGTTGCCGGCCAACTCCAGCACTTCGGCCGCCAGATACTCCATCACTGCGGCTAGATAGACGGGAGCACCGGCACCGACGCGCTCGGCGTAGTTGCCGTGACGCAGTAGACGATGGATACGACCCACCGGGAACTGTAGTCCAGCACGGTTGGAACGGGACTTTGCCTTCCCCTTGACCTTGCCGCCTTTGCCACGTCCGGACATGGTGATACACAAAAACACAAACTGCACTAGTCAAAACGTTAGTAAAATGCGCGCGTCGAGTTTAAGCGACACGTCAAGCACGAGTGATATTTTTTAAAAACATCCATTCATTTAATATATATACACGCGCCCCAGCCATTGGATCGTCCGATATCGTATCGAGTGAGAGGGCGACTATAGAACGAGATGACGATACGTTTTGAATTAATAGGCACAACTTTTCTCTCGACTAATACATGCGAATAATAATAATAATAATAATAAGCACCGAGCGATGGCATGGCTGTGTTCGTGATCATTCCAAGTTACCAGGAAAACATGAACCTCGAAAGGGTGTTTTCTGGTAAATAGTTGCCGGGACCTACTTAGTCCTATGGAACGTTTTTAGTGTAAGTACTCATATTTATTATGAAGATCGATTGGTGTGCCTATGCCTACCTATTACTAATTTACGATCACTGTAACTTGAACCTATCTTCCTACACTAAATACCACCCCATTGGAGTTAAGTACCTAGGTCCTGGCAACTTTTACAAGAAAACACCCCTTTCGGTCATGTTCTCCTGGTAACTTGGACTAATGACGAACGAAAATGGAAAATGGTAAATTTAGTTAGGTAAAGATCAAAAAAAAACAAAAGAAAGTAGTCGTCGGGCGGGCGGGCGTTCGTTGTTCGGTTATTAAAATGAGTGGTTTTTCGTCAGGGATCATAGTGCTCGCTCTACATATCCAGAGTTTTATCTATTGTTATTATTAATTAACCTATATAAATTTATTTTCGTTTGAGTGTTGATGTGATATGTGACCCTTAGAAACATTACACGAATTTTGCGTTAATGCGTGTATGGAAAGTTTTGTTAGCCCTGAAAAGGGCTTTTTGGTGATATCGCATATAGAGCAATATTATGTGCACAAGGTGCGATTCTCCTCCTGCGCGACTGTCTGTCTGCCTGCGTGCGTGGTTGCTTGCGCGGCGACGACGACGAGGGAGGAACCGAACCGACACCCGCGAGGACCGTGGGTGTGCACACCCGACGATCCTACTTCTTGGATGCGGCTGCCTTCTTGCCGGCGGCCGCCTTCGACTTGGGCGTGGCGGCTGCCTTCTTCGGTTTGGGCGCCTTGGGCTTCTTCGTCGGTGGCTTGGCGGTTTTCTTGGCTTTGGGTGCTGGTGCGGACTTTGCCTTGGCGGGTGAGGCGGCCGCCTTCCTGGCGGCGGCGGGCTTCCTCTTGGCGGCTGCGGCCTTCTTGTCCTTGGTGGCGGGCTTCGCGGCCGCCTTCGACTTGGATGGCGATGCTGCTGCGGCGGCCTTCTTCCTCTTGCCGGCGGCGGGCGCGGCGGCGGCGGCGGCGGCGGCCTTCTTCGCCTTGGCGGGCGAGGAGGAGGCGGCGGCGGACTCCTTCTTGGCGGCGGGCTTCTTGGCGGCGCTCGGTCCCTTCTTCGATTCGAGCTTGAACGAGCCGGAGGCGCCGGTGCCCCTCGTCTGGATGAGGGTGCCCTGTTCGACGGCGTTCTTCAGGTACTTCCTGATGAACGGTGCCAACTTCTCACTGTCTACCTTGTATTCGGAGGCGATGTACTTCTTGATGGCCTTCAGGGAGGAGCCGCTGCGCTCCTTCAGCTCTTTGATCGCGTTGTTCACCATTTCGGATGTCTTCGGGTGGGTGGGTTTCGGCTTGGGTTTCTTGGCGGCGGCGGCCGCGGATGTCTTCGGCTTCTTCGCGGGAGTCGCCGGAGCGGGTGCCTCAACAGCAACAGCGGTGTCTGCCATTATAATTCACGTACACACAACACAACAAACTAACGAACGAATATGGAAAGTCGCGGTGCGAACTGAGCGAGACGACGACGGGTATCTTACGGCGAGCTGTTGGCTCGAGCCGTGTAGGGGCTTCGAGGATATCCTCATTGCCCCGGCTTCGACTCCAGGGGCGACTACCCCTGGGTCACGTGCTCCCTGCTGTACCTTAACAATAGTGAAAACACAGGAAAAGGTACAGACAGGGCCGCATTCAGCGGAGATTTACAAATGTCGAACCGCTGGCGGGGGGCCTCGGCACGGCACCTGGGTGTCAGCCTAGGCTTCCCGCCCGCGCTCGATGAAAGGGGAGGCGGAGAAGCCGCCTTCTCCTTTTTAATTGTTTAAAAAATTTTTTTTTATTTTTTTTTATTACACATAGGTACAGGAATAACAAGAATTAAATAAAAGGCAAGTGTCAATTAAAAGTGGCGGCAGTAGTGGGAGGCTTGTTTTGTTTTATAATATTTTTTTTTTTTTTTTTTTTCTTTTTTTTTTTTTTTAATTTTTTTTGGGTTTTGTGGATGGTTTTGTATTTTTTTTTTTTGTTTTTTGTTTGTTTGTTTGTTTTTTTTTTTTTTTTTTTTTTGCAAGCCTCTCCTACTAGTGCGCCTTACAAATTTAATTACATAGCTAGGGCCATTACGGGGGTCTGCTACAAATCAACCTCGGCCATGGATAGAAATTTGCTGTTGGTGGGCTAGGGTCTTGCCACAGGTAATCGCGTCGCGCTCGGTTCCGTGGGGATTCGGGTGCGACTCGAGTACCCGTGGCAGTCATTCCCGCCCACTTATCAGCGTTAGCCGTCAGTTGTGTTGGCAGAGCGGTTAGTCATGGGGCGCGTTGTTAGTCGCGAGCAATTCCCTCGGGAGCGGCCTCCAAGCGGGCCGTTCGGATTCTGGCGGTCTGGCGTGGAGCGGCGCAATACCATGGAGGTGTTCGTGGTGCCCATTGTCAGCGCGGTCGTACATGCGACGCGCCATGGACACCACGAACTCCTCCACGCTCCGGACCCGTAAGTCGCGGGCAATTACGTCATTCCTGACGTAACGGCCCGCGCCCGTACAGATCCTGAGCGAGATGTTTTGCGCCGCTTGGATCCGTTGCCGAAGGGTGGCGGATACGAGGGCGTACCACGCGGGGGACGCATATGTGAGCCGGGACCGGATATAGGTGAAGTACAATCGCACTTTGGTCCTCAGCGGAAGGCGGGACTGAAGGACCGGCCGTAACAACGCCCTGGCAGTGCGCGCTTGCGAAAGCGCGCGATTCGCCTGGGGCGTCATCCGGAGGGACCGGTCAATGTCAACGCCGAGGTACCGTGCGTGTGTAGTCCACGCTATATCCTGGCCCCGGAGCTGAAGTGGATGGAGGCGAGGACGGCGGCGAGAGACGAGGAGGGCGGCGGTCTTATCGACGTTGACCGCCATGCGCCACCTGTCGAGCCAGTCAGGCAGAAGGTCGAGGAGCCGCTGCATCCTATTGGTGGCAATCAGGGGGCTGCGAGAGGCAGAAAAGTAGGCGCTGTCGTCAGCGAACAGCGCCAGGACGACATCCCTCTCACCGGGCATCAGGTGGCCCGCAAGGGTAGGGATGTCGTCTGTGAATAGGGCGTACAGTGCCGGACTTAGGCAACTGCCTTGGGGCACTCCGGCAGTGATGCTGCGGAGGGCGGAGTCATGTTGCTCGACTGAAGCGTAAAACTTCCTGTCGGCAAGAAAGGAGGATAGGATGTGGATGAGGCATGGATGGGTCTCAGTGAGGGAAAGCTTGTAGAGGAGGCCAGCGTGCCAAACACGGTCGAAGGCCTTCTCGATGTCAAGAAACACCGAGACAGTACTTCTATCCATGTTTAACTCGCTGGCAAGGAAGTGGAGGACACGCGTAAGCTGGAGCGTGGTAGAGTGGGCGCTGCGGAAGCCAAACTGCTCCGGCCGCGGTTGGATGGTGGGAGCCAACCTCCGCAGCAGGAGCCGCTCGAACAGCTTAGCGATCGTGGACAGGAGGGTGATGGGGCGGTAACTGGCAGGTAGGCGACGGTCTTTGCCCGGCTTGGGCAGGACAATGACTTTGCCCGTCTTCCAGTCACCTGGGAAGTGGCCAGTCCTCAGGATGCCGTTGAAGATTCTGGCCAAGGATGCGATGGCTTGGTGGGGAAGGTGTCGAAGAGCCGTATTGGTAATGCCATCAGGCCCCGGCGCCTTGCGTTGGGGTAGGCGGAGGACGGTCTTCCGTACTTCCGCTGGGGAAATGAAATCCTCCCCCCCCAGCGATGGCACCGGGCGCGACAAGAATTCGCGTACGGTCTCTTCGACATGGGAATGGTGTAGGAGTATAGATGGAGTGACTTGGGCCGGGACGGGGTGAGGCGAGAACTGCTCTTCCAGGTGGTCGGCGAGAATCTCAGCACGATCAGCTGGGGCGAAGCGTCTCACTCCGTTCCGGTCCAGGAGCGGGTAGGATGGGACAGGAGTCCGGGAAAGGGCTCGGGTTAGCGCGAAAAGGCTCGTATCTCGCTCGGCGGCCTGGTCGATCGTGGTCTCCCAGGTCTCCCCACGCCAAGCCTTTACTGCTCCCGAGACCTTCTCGGTCAGGGCGTTGAGCTGGGATTTCAGGGTTGGACAGCGGGAGTGCGCCCATTCACGCCGAAGTACCCGCTTCCACGCTATGTCCCTTTGGATATGTATTGGAAGCATGTCGCACCGCTGAGGGCGGCGGCTAGCAGCAACGGTGGTGAACTCAGCCACAGCAGTCTGGATGAGTGAGGCCAACTGAGTAGCCTCCAACTCCACCTCTGCTGGGCTTATTATGTTACCCACCTTTGCTGCTCGCATTCTATCTGTGTATGCCTCCCAGTTGGTCTTCCGGCTCTGCGGCCTCGGCGCCGTGAAGTCGGCAGCGAGGGCGAGCGTGACCAGCACGGGGAGGTGCTGTGTGTCGAGATCGTAAAGGACCTCGACCTCGATCGGGCATTTTAGATTTTTATGCAGCACGATGTCGAGGACATCTGCTGCATGACGAGGATTGGTAGGGATGTGGGTTGGGGAATCGGGGCCGAGAACCTCGAAACCACTGGCTTCAGCGTCATCGAGGAGTTTCTGGCCCGCGGGATTTATGGAGCGGGATCCCCACACTCTGTGCTTGGCGTTCAAGTCGCCTAGCAAGAGAGTGGGGGTGGGATTGGAGAAGATGGCATGGGTGTCCCTTGAGGAGTAACGGGGGCCTGGTGGGCGGTAACCAGCGAAGATCCGCATCTCCGCTCCGTTAGCGTTCACCAGTACCCCGTTGGAACGGAGTTCCTCGAAGGGGGGGAAGGGAAGTTCGTCGTGGACGAGGTCCCTCCTAACCAGCACTGCAGTACCGCGGTACGGCACGCCGGCAGGGGAGACCTCGTCCCGACGGTACACGAAATAATTAGGTACGCTCAACTGGTGTTGCGGGCTCAGCTTAGTCTCGCCCAGGAGGATAATATGTATATCCTGCGACTGGGCGAGTAGGCGGAGGGGTGGGACTTTGTCACGCACCCCCCCGGGATTCCAGTAAAGAACACGCAGTTGGGCGTACCTAATCTTGGTGTCCAGTTATGATGGCTAATCCCCGCACCGCGGCTTCCCGGAGGTCGTCTCCGGCCGCGATGGCGATGAATAGCTGGGTCAGGGCGTCCAGTACCACCTGTACTGGGTCCCTGGCCGCCATCATCGGTGTTGGAGGTGTTGGCGCTTGATGTTGTGTTACCTGCGCATGGGTTGCCATTGTTGGCGTGGTTTTCTTGGGCGGGCGGGGCTCGCTGGTGGGCGGGCGTGGCTCGCTAGTGGTTGGTTTAGGCTCGCTCATGGGCGGACGGTGTTCGTCCCCTTGAGGGCATTGTTCGCTCACGGGCGCGCAACTCCCGCTCGTGGGCGGGCGGGATACGTCCGTGGGCGGGCGGGTCTCACCTAAGGGCGGGCTCGGCGCTGCTGTGGTCTGGAGGCGTGGTGGTAGTGGCAGGCGATAGGGCACCGGGGCTAGGACAACGACAGGCATAGGTGGCGCCACCGTCGCCGTTCCTGCTCCGTGCGAAGTGGACGGGCGCGGGAGATCGCCTGCGCTGGGTCCGATCGGAGTAGAAGCCGCCACCGGCTTTTTATGTTTCCGGCCAGCCCGGTGGCGACGTCTCTTCTTACCCGGAAGTGCTGATCCTCGTTGTGTAGGCTCATTCGCGGCTGGGCGCAAGAACGGTGCCTGGACGGATTGAGGTGGGGGGCGGGCGGGGGCAACCGCCCGCTCACCCATTGGCCTTGATGGGGAGGGCGCCCGTGGGGGGGCGGCCTGCATGAGTGGAGGGGGAAGGGGGGCGGGGGCCTGAAGGCCTCGCCGGCGCGCCTCCCGGCGGTAGACGGGACAGCGGCGGTCATTCGCCGTGTGATCCCGTTTGCAGTTTGCGCACGTCGGTTTTGCCCCTTGTTCTCGCGGGCATTCGGCGGCGCTGTGCTGGCCTCCGCAGCGCACACATTTCTGCGGGCGGTGGCAGTTTGTGGAGGCGTGACCGAATGCCTGGCATCGGTGGCACTGTGCAACCCGTCCGGCAGCTCTTGCCCCACGCCAGTGCTCGATACGAACACCCGGCATGAACAAGAGCTCCGTCATTCGGAGCAGTCGTGCCAGCTCTGTCTCAGGCAGTCGGTCAAACTGGGCATGAAAAAGGCAGCCCAGTCGCCCCTGGGCCCCCTTTATTTGGCGTACATACCTGACTGGGAAGTCCAGGTCTGTGAGAGCCGCGGCGATCTCGTCTGGAGGGGTGTCAGCTGGCAGCCCACGGATCGCTACCTTGGTTGGGAGCTCCGACTGAACGCTATAGCAGAACCAGCTGATAGCTGGGTTCTCTGCCATAGCGTCCACCAGGTACCTCTGTACTGCGCGATACTCCTCAGAGGAGCGCGGGACAAATCTAACGCCCTTCCCGAATGGCCGGGCGTTAGGGGCGTAACCTAGGATCCCCCGGATCTTAGCAAAATGCACTGTCCAGTTGGGCAGGCATTCTACCACGATCGGGGGATAGATTTTATTTGATGCCGCGGGCGCAGAGGGCGCCACTGCGGCGTTAGTTGTAGCGGGCGCAGAGGGCGCCGCTGCTACATTGTTTGCCACGGGCGCAGAGGGCGCCACTGCGGCGGCACTGACCTTCGTCGGTGGAGCGGTGTCCATCGCCTCCGGTGTGACGTGGCGCGGACGTGGCGGCGACGCGAGCGCCGCGGCGTACGATGTCGCTGCTGGCTCAGGCGTGGTTGGGCGTGGGCGTGGTGGCGATGCGATCGCCGCGGCGTGGGCCGCCGCTGCGCTAGGCGTGGGCGATGGTGGCGAGGGGAGCGGTGCCGCATATAGCGGCACCGATACAAACCCCGCATAGGACGTGGCGGCGGTGTCGTCCGCCACGGGCTCGTCGTCGTCGCTGTCCAGCTCTGAGCCGGGGCAGGACGACGCCGTGCTGGCCGTGCTGGCCGCGCGTTGCAGGCGGCGCTGGTAGCCGGATGGTCCGGCCAGCGCTTCGCCCGCGTCGCGGGGCGGCGACGGCGATGAGGGTATACGCGCGGGAGGTGTACGGCGGCCGGCGCGCTCAGTGGCGCGCTCTGGCGGCGGGGACGGGGAGGCTGGCTGCTCGAGGTGGACGAGCGGGCCGGTGTACCCGGCCGCTGTCTCCTCGGCAGCACACTCACCCCTGTCCGGCGGCGATGGAGTGAGGAGCGGCTGCAGCTTGAGCCGCTTCTCGTCACCGCGCTCGTCCGGTGAGCTGCGGGGTCTGGGCTGTGCAGCCCTCCCTCCCTTGGGGCGGTCGGTAGTGGCGGGGGGCGGAAGCTCAGTTCCGTCCCCACCAGAACCCTGGCCCTCAGGGATGGGCAAGGTTGCCGCATATGCGGCGGGCCTATATGGCGTCGGCGCGGGGAAGCCGGAAAATAGTGCACCGGGGGCGTAGACCACCGACTTCGCGGGGTCGTACAGGTCCCGGCGCAATATTTCACGCTCCGCAAGCGGCTTGCGCTTCTCGCGCCGCGGCGGCCGCGGTGGCGGCGGGTCGCCACCGTCCGACATCTTCCGCCTGTTGTGGGAGCGGGACGGAAGATGGTTGGAGGGGTATGGATTCGGGTTGGGTGTGCGGGGGCTGCTCTGGCAGCCCGCTCGGCGTAGGCCGATACGGGCTGAGAATGCGGGGGTAGGGGTGTTGGAGGGGGCACGTCACTACGCTGGTAGTTTTATAACAAAACACCAGGTAGTGACCAACAAACGACGGGACGAGGAGCAGAAAGGGATCAGACGTCCGATGAGAAGGGGGAGAGGGGCGGGCGAGACGCGAGCTCACCGGCGGCTAGGGAGGTCACCCACAATAAGCGGGGGCCTACAACCTAGCTGGCCGGGTGGTGGCTCAGCGTCTCAGCACCGAGGGTTCGGCTCGCGACCGAGAGGGGGTGGGGGGGTGTGCGGAGCACGGCGCGCGGGGGCTCGACGGCACACGACCACTCACCTCGGAGGCAAGCGAGAACTCACTCACTGAACTACTCCTGACTCGTGAACTACTCCTGACTGAAAAAAAAAAAAAAAATATACAGGAATCATGTCCAAGAAAGTAATAGAAGTGATATGAGTGTATAATTAACATCATTACATCTTTTTTTATTTTTTTTAATACCTATTACTTCTTACTTATAAATAAAATTTGTTGTCTAAAATTTTTCACCTATCTACGCTGAGCTAAGATTTGCATTTGAATGATCATACCATTGGATAACATTTTGTTGCCATTGTGGCTATGTTCGATTAATATTGTGGCCCTGAAAAGGGCCTTTTTGATGTTCACCATATGGAAAACGCGAGAGAGAGAGAGAGGCGAGCTTTACGCCTTCTTCTCAGTCTTCTTGGGTAGAAGCACCGCCTGAATGTTGGGCAGCACACCACCCTGCGCGATCGTCACACCCGACAGTAGCTTGTTCAGCTCCTCGTCATTCCTGATCGCCAACTGGAGATGACGCGGTATGATCCTGGTCTTCTTGTTGTCTCTGGCGGCGTTGCCGGCCAACTCCAGCACTTCGGCCGCCAGATACTCCATCACTGCGGCTAGATAGACGGGAGCACCGGCACCG